>CM062807.1:597444846-598044846 GCA_031772625.1 Pinus tabuliformis | reverse complement strand
TTGATCATCATTCCTTCGAATCTGCAAGGAAACTTAAGTTAGCAAGCCACTTTGGTAAATAATCCCCTACAACTATGCTTCATCGATCAATAATTCATAAAGACATGAAAATAGGTATACCTTTGTTGTTTAGAATACAAATCGACCAACAAGGACATGAAATGAGTACAAGAAAGGGATAAAATAGTAGGTAAAAAGTAGGCAGATTTAGCAACCAACACCTGGATCAATGAAAGATGAGTTGTTGTGGTTTAGAATGAGGGCTCCAAAATCGAAGCATATGCAAGATTTTGGAGGGTTGTTGTAGACGCTACAACATTGGTGACACACTAGTAGAACTCTACTCTATATCGACCTTGTCTCATGCAAAGTAATTTTAACTCTTCTTGAAGCATTTTTCAGTTCTTCGATTATCATAGCTTCTTCACTTAGTTTAAGTTAAATATCTAGTTCCTACCATTCTCTTTTTTAGTAGTGGACATACCAAGCCAGGTCAAACTGATTTTTTTGGATTGGGGATGAGGGGTATATAGATGCACAAGTAAAAATAGCCTGTCAGTTTTAATTTCATCTATGGTGTTTCTCTGCTTCTAACAGGCTTAGACAACACCCTGGAGGAGTCACTTTATGAAGACAAGAATTGATCCACTACCAACGAGCTTGGATAGTAGTCTGACGTAGTTAATTGATTCACCTCCCTTCACAAGAAGGATTTCTCTTCTTTTGCCCTTTATTTTATTTTTACTTTTTTTTTCAAAGAATTGTACATGGGCACCTATTTATTTCATGATGCAGAAGAGGAATCCTGACTTATTGAGAGTAGAAGAGGTTGTCCCTTCAGAGAAGGATATTTGTATATACTTCTAACATACTTGTTAAGGTTTTCCCCCTATCCTTACTCTACTTGACTTAGTTGACAAGGGTTAACCGAATATATAAAAACGATTAGAGTAGGCAATACTAGTTAAGAGTGCAAGCATCGTGATTTCACCATAAGACTCTCTGAAAGGAATTTATTTTCCATCAGAGTATCATCAACTGGAAGGAATACAATATTCACATAAAGAGAGGGAATAGACAAATAAACAAGTGTCGATACTTGTACAAGTTCCTCCTGGACTTCACCCTGCCTGTCTAAGAATTAAACACGGTTTGATATAGAACTAATCTATGGGTGCAAAAGAAAACAAGCACAATGAAAGAAGAGGGATAAATAAAAATAAAGTAAGTAAATCAAGAAACAAACAAGAAAAGAAAAACTACTCCTACTCCTAACCTAAGTAGTACATAGGCCAACTGACGTAAAGTGATACTTCCAATGCAGCTATTAGTTCATTGGTTGGCCCACGAAGGCGAGAGCATGACTGACAAGAAAGATATACATATAAACCAACAGATAAGAAAGATGAAACAATGCAAACCAATACATTCAAAGCTTGAATGCATCCGTAGAAAAGTAAAAATGGAAAGCACATGAGAGGCACTTTGTGGATGTATCATGGTGTCCTAACACATTGTGAGTGGAATACAAGCACGTAGACACCTTTGAACTTGAAAAATGAGAAAACATGAAGAAAGAAGAAACAATTCATTTTTCAATAGTTCTTTCTTTGTGTGACTCCCCCAATTCTTGAGTAATAGGATAGTGTGATTCTAGTGGAGGATGTGAAAATTGAAGGATAGATTGATTTTCAATGTGAACAATAAAGTGATGAGGATCCTAGAAAGATTCAACACATTTCTGATCCAAAGTGGAACTAACCTCAAGGCTACGAGAACCTGACATAACCATCAACTCAGGCTGAAGTGCCTCAATAGCTTGAGGTGTTTCCAATTCATGAGAAGATGGATCATCAAAGACTGGTGGCTTAGAAAGATCAACAATGGAAAAATGGGAATTATGATCCGATGAATGAATGAATAGATCATGATAGCCATGATAAGAAAGTTCAAGATCATGAACATAGGCATCCGCATGATATGATGAATCATAAAGAGGGGATGATGAAAAATGATAAATTTCACCCTCTATGTTTCGAGAAGGATAAGATAAGAGATTGAGCGGATTCGGGAAGAGAGATTTCTCCTCTCCACATTCAAACAAAAAATGGGCATCCCATTTGTTTTGCAAATGATTGAAATTATAAACATCCAAAATTCAATTTTCACAAGGTGGACTAGAAACGATATAATCATGGAAGATGTCAGGATAAAGTGGAAAAGGTGCGAACATGAGGAGATCGTCCTTCACCACAGATTCTTACTCATATTCCCACACATACTCATCAAAAATGATATCACAGGTTGGTTGTTCAACACCAACTCCATCTAGAACTTGATCCTTGTGAACATCAACCATGAGATCCAAGACAAATGAACACAAAAACCCAAAATATGAAGGATCAAAGGGATCGACGGACAGAGGATGAGGATATAGCACTTCATGACAACCATCGGAGTTGCAGTCCAAATATGCGCATAAATTTTGAGCATGTGGGGTAGGAGGAGATGGTGACAGATCAACAAGTGGATTTCCAACTTCTCCCACCTCAACCTGTGGAGCTAGAGATGTATAATGGGAAGGGGATGGAGGGTCACTTGGGACAACAACCTTTTTTGTCTCAAATTTAGAAGCTTTAACATCGAGGTATGTTGGGAGAGGTTCGAAAGAATCTAACTCATGCGGATTTTCAGACATGTGAACATAAATCTTTCATCCAAGAATTCCCAATCAACTTCATCTTTAGGAAATTCAAAATAGTAGTGAAGAAAACGATCATGAAAATATTGAAGAGATTTGCTAGGTGATTTTCACAATTTTAAAACTTTACTTTTAGGGGATTTGCAATCATAAAGAATGAAAGCATGACATGATTCTCTAAAAATTACTCGAAAGAGTGTATAGATGCTGCAAGAAATGTGTGACACAATTACTTTGCGTGGCCTTCGAACATGAGAAAAAACAACCCACAAGAAATATTGCCAGATGGGGCATCATGCTTGTCACATAAACCATCAAAAGAAACTATGTGCCTGAGCAAGGTTATTCTACCCTCGCCGTTAAACATAAATATGGAAAAGTCATCTAAAATTCTCGTCGAAACTTCAAAATATGTAGAATTAGAAAAACATGTTGCGGTTTTGATTTGGGAAGAAGTCATGCATAAATTCAAAATATACTTCAAGGGCTTAGCTTGTCATCTAGCCCTCCTTTTAGCAGCAGAAATGTTGACAATGCTGGACCCACCAACATTTAGGGGATGTCCCCGATATGAATTCCAAACTAGACCTCACACCGTTTGGAGTAGGAGTCCCAGTAGTGAGTCGTAGTGTAATGCCTTGACTGTGGTAGTGTGTAGAGGAAAGTATGATAACTTTGGGTGAGAGCAAGTGTGTGACCCTGTGGGGAGTTAAGTGTAGAAAATCCTGTAGATTCACAAGCTAATACAGTTTGCTAAAGTAAGAGACAAGAATCTACTTCTACACTTTACAGCAGAAGCCCATAAGCATCGAGCAAACAATAATCAATAGAGGAAGAGAATCAAAGGAACATAACAAAATTAATATCTGGTGAAAGCCACATCTCAAAACCCCACTAAGATGAAATTACAATGCTTGTTCTCTCTAGAACAATCCCAACACTCAGCAAATTCAATCTACAACTCATAAGTAAGTTCAAGGCAAAATCTTATCCTCTTCACAAGCTCTCCAAGTCTCTATTCCAATGCTCCTATGAAGGACATCTTGTATTTAAAGGGAAATAAAGCCTCTAAAAATAGTGCAATGCCTCAAGGATCAGTTCCTAATTTCATGCACTATCAGTGAAACTTAGGAAAATCTAAAACAAATAGTACACTGTCCCTACACTCTAGTCTCAACTGGGTCTTTCTCAGAATCGACATGCATGAGTTTCTGATGAATAAATATTAAGTTAACTAGAGTAGCACTAGCGGAGTTAATTAGTGTCACCACTGAATGTTAACTCACTATTAGTTCTCTCAATCAGTTTGAGAACTAATTTAACAAAATTGACTCATGAAATTGAGTCTTTTTAATTTTACAGCTCACAATTAACTCGCACTAGACTCCTACAAAGTAGGGAGAACATATACATGACTTGAAAAATACTTCCAACTCAAATTTCCTAAGTCAAGTAAGTTTAATATACTTAATTTAACTATTTTAAGATGCTATGAGAATAGAATTCGAATTTGATTCACAGTTTAATTCAAGGAAAAATTAAACTGGAATTTCTTGTTGCCATTTCGTAATACTCCCTCTCAACAAGAAAGGGATTATCAACTACCTCGATCCTGTCTCTGTGAAACTCGAATTTACATCTTGACAGTGACTTTGTCAAGATGTCAACATTTTTCTCCTCTATGGGAATGTAATATAACAACATGATCCACCTCAATACACAATCTCTAAGATGATGACAACGAATATTGATATGCTTGGCCCGATCATGAAAGACTGGATTTTTAGAGAGTTTGATACAACTATGATTATTACAATAAATCACCATTGGATCCATCTGTTGACCAACCAAACCAACTAGGACTTTCCCCATCTAGATAGCCTCACATGATGCCTAACTTGTAGATATGTACTCTGTCTCTATCGAACTGAGCACAACTAATCCCTGTTTCCTGTTGTACCGATAAATTGTCATTGACCCAATACTAAATATTCCTCATGATGTGCTCCTCCTGTCAAATGGACTCCCTACCCAATCTACATCGGTGAAGCCTTGAAGCTTCACTCCCTCTATCCATTTGTACCATAACCCAAACTGAGTAGTGCCTCTGAGATATGTCAATACATGCTTTGTCTCCATTCAATATAGCTTGGTAGTCCTAACCATTGCTTGAATAAGTTGGTTAAATGCATAGCACATATCCAGTCATGTGTTCACCAAGTACATGAGCGAACCCACAAGCTGCCTGTAAATAGTAGCTTCCACTACTTCCCCTAAAGTAGCCTCCTCCTTCCTCCAGTTACTAGCTAGAGGAGTCTCCATGTGTTTACTTCTCTCCATGCAGAATCTACTCAGTATCTCGTTACCATACTTGCCTTGAGATACAAACAACTCCCCATCTCGCTACCATACATCCATGCCAAGAAATTAATGCATGAGTCCCATGTCATTCATCTCAAACTCTCTTGCAAGGTCCTCCTTGCAAGACTTTATGAGCTTCTCATCACCTGTTAATATAATATCATCTACATAAAGTACAATGATCAACAACTTACCTTCCACCACTATGTGATACATGTTTTCATCCGCTTCACTCTTCGTGAAGCCCAACCCAATGAAGTAGCTATCTATCCTGGTGTACCAAGCACGAGGTGCTTGCTTCAGCCCATACAACGCTCTCTTGAGTCAGAAAACATGTGATTCATGGTCCAAGGGTTTAAAACCTTCGAGCTGCTCTATGTACACTTATTCCTCAATCATGCCATTGAGTAAGGTAGTCTTCACATCCATCTGATGTATCTTCCAACCCATTTGTGTTGATAGTGCCAAAATAGATCTGATTGACGAGTACCTTGCAATAGGAGCAAAGGCCTCATCATAGTCAATCCCCTCTACCTGTGAAAAGCCACGGGCCACAAATATGGCCTTATGCTTCTCCACACTACCATATGCAGCTTGGTTTACCTTGTAAAGCCAACAGGAGCTCACAACTGACTTGTCCTCTAGTCTTGAGACCACATCCCAAACATTGTTTCAAACTATGGAGTCATACTCCTCCACCATCACATCAACCCAAACTAGATGTTGAACTGATTCCTGAAAGGAATATGGATTTGTCACAACACATGCACCCATAAGTTCTAGGTTTTAACCTCATACAGAAATTACTTGCATACGAATTCTAAAACACATAAAATAAACAATGCGAGAGCATAACACATAAAACACATATACACAGAGATTTTCCCCTGGATCCCAAAACCGGGACTACCAGCTTTATTCTAATTATGTTCCTTTTAATGTTATAATACATATTAATACATGCCGAAGCATCAAATACCATGTATCGAAAATCATCATGTCCAATACCATGGACTGAAAACCATCATGTCCAAAAAAAGGTGCAAAAATCATGCACAAAACCATAGGTGGGTCCGACCATCCTAACATAGGGTCCAAAACGAAAATTTTTAGGGGCGCTACCCCGACCCCATAAAGTGGGGTTACGGGTATGCCTCAAACCCCCTATGACCCCCCCCCCCCCCCCCCCCATCCCCCCCACTACACAATCGACGCAACAAAGGGGGGCTCTGCCCCCCCTCTAACCACCTGGTTAACTACGTGGGATAGTCTTGGAAAGAATATAGCACAACCCAACATAATTTCCATGTTTCAAGTATACATCACTGGTGACCTCCTCTATCTACGCTGAGAAGAGGGTGCTACCGCATTCTCTTGTGCATAATCCAACAATCTGTCAGCCTCTCTAGTGTGCTTTCTTCCCTCTTTGGAAGACTCTGCTTGAGTGGATGTATCCACTCTCTGAACCTATGCATGTGGCTACTCCACATCAATCTAATGCCCCTCAACCTTAGGAGCTAAAGTCTCCTCATCCGCATGTAGTTCAATCTCCCTCTCAAGGGATACTCACATGGCCTTCTCCTCATTGAGCCTGATATCCCTGCAAACCATTGTCATCCGACTCATAGACATGTACACCTGATATTTGTGGGGTGTATTTGTGTACCGCACAAATATCCCCAAACTCTGCTATTGGCTCAAGCTTCTTCCATCCATATTTGGTCACATGGCAAAAAATTGATGACCCAAAAATCCTGAAATGACCAACATCTGGCCTCTTACTGAAATAAGCCTCCTCTGGTGTCTTCATCTCAAGTATTTGATGTGGGCTATATTTATGAACATAAACCGCTATGTCACATGCCTCAGCCCACAAGTGTAATGGTAGGCCCTAATCATGTAACATCGTCCTTGCTGCCCCTATTATGCTCTTGTTCTTCCTCTCGGAAACCCCATCTTGTTGAGGGTTATGAGGTGTCGTCAAGTCTCCTTTAATCCCTTCCACTGCACAGAAGTTCTTAAACTCATTGGAGACTACTCACCACCATTATCACTCCATAGAGCTTTAACATTATTTCCAGACTCTTTCTCTACCAATGCTTTGAACTCACAAAACTTTGTGAAAGTTTGATCCTTTTTCTACATAAAAAATACCCATAATTTACGAGAATAGTCATAAAAAATATAACATAATACCTATGTTTGGTCATGGATGCTGTCGATAATGGTCCACACACATCTGAATGGACTCTTTCCAGAATAGAATCTGCTCGATTATCTCTGTCTCTAAAGGAAGACTTGGTGTATTTTCCCAAAGTACAACTCTTGCATGTATCAACTTGCTCAAGAGTACCTTTGCGAAGACCGATAGAGATTTTCTGCAATATCTTTAAAGCCCCGTGATGCAAGTGGCCCAATCACCTGCGCCACAACTTGCCTATGTCTCAGCTCAACATCTTTTCCACTTCTGAACTCAAAGAAGCACAATCCTCTACCTATATCTTATAGATATTCTGAACTCGAATCCCTATCTTCTTTACTTGACCTGTGGCTATGTGTCGAAGGAACACATTTCCTTTAAAAAAATCACATCATAGCCTCTATCCTCAAGCATGGCAACGGATACCAAGTTTTTCGTCAGTACAGGTACATGCATAACATTCTTCAACGTGAGTGGAGCCACATGCTCCCTATGAAAAGTAATAGTGCCCACACTAGAAACACTATACTTATCGTCTGCACCCATCTTGATATGCATCTTGAGATCTTTCTCCACCAGTTCACTGAATAACTCTTTGTTGTGAGTCATGTGGAAATAAGCTCCATTGTATAAGTACCATACACTTCCCATCATTGAAGACACCATGCATGCAATGAGGGAAAAGCCCAATTTCAAATTGGGAGGCCAAAGCCTCACCCATCGCTCCTCCTGAGGACTTCTCCTTGGACTTCTTCAATGGAAAATTTGTAGCAAAGTGACCCATCTTGTGACAATGAAAACATTTAACTTTTTTCATGTTCTTCTTCTTACCTCCATGATAAGAATCTCATTTGGAATGAGAAATTTTACCTTTCCCCTTCCTCACCTTAATCGTTAAGGCACAATTCTCTTCATCATCAGTCTTTGATGAAGATCCACCCGTGACATTCCTCTTGATCTCATCTTGCATCAAATATGACCATATTTGTTCTCAATCTGGTAGCTTCTCCCGACCATTGACATAGTCCTGATAACTATGCCAACTCTTTGGGAGTCCAAGAAGGTAAAGGCTCACCATATTCTTGTCAGAAACCGTGATTCCAACACTTCCAAGTCCATCCTGACATTGAATGAACTTGGTCAAGCACTTTGGAATTGTCTCGCCTTTCTCCATCTTGATTTTGTGAATTTTATCCTTCAATGTCAAGTTCCTTTCATCACTGCTATTCTGATACAAGTTTGTCAATGTTTTCCACATAGCATGTGGGTTTCCTTTCCATAGAGACTTGACACAATATGATCTTGACCTCCCTCAAGGATTATTCGCCTTGCCTTCACCACACACTTCTTCCACTCGGCCAATTTATGTGCATCATTAGCTGCTGGCTTAGGAATTTCTTTTTCAACAAATCTCTTCAAGCCATTGTCCTATAGCAAAACCTACCTCCATCTTGTCCCTCCAGGCTATGAAACTTGAGCTTCCTTCCAAGGCATACTCAAGCCTCAAGCCATGGAACACCATCTTTCAATCCTGAAGTATGTATGCAAATTCTACTTTCACCTGTAACCCAAAAACTCAAAACTTTGAAATCTCCTCTAGAGAGATGATTTTAAATTAGCAATATCTCCCTCATCCGAACTCTTATTCGGCTGATTTTTTTTTGAATTTGGGTATGTTTTCCCAAGGAATCTAGATTGGCAATTCATTTCTGAATATTTTTCACAAACATCTTAGATCTACTAAGCAAACCCTCGACCCAAAAAATAATCTTGCTCTGATACCATGTAGAAAATCCTATAGATTCACAAGCTAATGCAATTTTCTAAGGAAAGAGACAATAATCTACTTCTACTATTTACAATGGAAGCCCGTAAACATTGAGAAAACAATAATCAATAGAGGAAGAGAATCAAAGGCACATAACATAATTAATATCCAGGGAAAGCCACAACTGAAAACCCCACTATTTGTTTTCTATTAATCCGGAAAATCGAGATGAAATTACAATGCTTGTTCTCTCTAGAACAATCCCAACAGTCATCAAACTCAATCTCCAACTCATAAGAAAGCTCAAGGCCAAATCTTAGCCTCTTCACAAGTTCTCCAAGCCTCTATTCCAATGTGTAATTCCTATGAAGGATAGCTTGTATTTAAAGGGAAATAAAGCCTCTAAAATAGCACAATCCCTCAAGGATCAGTTGCTGATTGAATGCACTATCAGTGTAACTCAGAAAAATCTAAAACAAATAGTACACTGTCCCTACACTCTAGTCTCAACTAGGTCTTTAATAGAATTGACATGCATGAGTTTCTGATGAGTAAATATTTAGTTAACTACAGTAGCATTGGTGGAGTTCATTAGTGTCACCACTGACTGTTAACTCACTATTAGTTCTCTCAATCCATTTGAGAACTAATTTAACTGAACCGATTCATGAAATTGAGTCTTCTATTTTACAACTCACAATTAAATCACACTGGACTCCTACAAATAGGGATAACATATACATGACTTCCAAAAGACTTCCAACTCGAATTTCCTAAGGTAAGTAAGTTTAATAAAATTAATTTAACTATTTTAAGTTTCTATGAGAATAGAATTTGAATTTAATTCACAGTTTAATTTAAGGACAAATTAAACTGGAATTTCTTGTTGTCATTTCTCAACATTAAGTGTGATGCATGAAGGTTCTAACACATGGAGGGGAAAAGGAAGTGTACCTCTTAGAAGCGTGTAATAGTACACAACTTGAAAGGAACACATGAGAAAAATGCCATCACAAGCTAAAATGCAAAATAGTCCACAAGTTAAAGTGATGAGTTAATCCAACAACATGCATTCAGTCAAATTTGTACAAATGCATACAGAGTAGTTCATAAGCATATTTGTAAGTTAAATAACATACATTTCCAATACAAAAAGAATAGTCCTACTATATTAACAACATATACATGAAAGAATCTTGCCTCTGATTTTATTATTATAAGTGAAAGTTGCATCCGTACATACAGCATTGAAAACCACTAGCCCCAATAGTGGAACATTACAATCAACAACACCTGGTCCTCCAAAGAAGTATACTTGCTCTATGCTATGGAGAAGCCAAAGCTCTTCACAATACTCCCAAGCCTTCTGTAAACCTAAGACTAGCTAAGATATTCGCTCTCCAAAGCCTCTTCCATGAGTTATGAGGTTATATTTATAACAAAGGGCAGGGTGACCCTTTCCATTCCCCTTTTTGGTGCTTTGACTTCCCTCATGACTCTTCAACTTCTTCACTAAATGAAACAATACATTACATGATGAATTTTCATATTCCAATATTGAGAGTTGGAATTTCACTTACAAATCTTACATTTTCCACATGTACCCAAATAAGTCCAAAGAGGCTAGAGATAGCCTAACAAGACAGAACACTATGTTTCTCGGGAAGTCTAGCTCAGCAAACTTCACTTTCTTTTTCTCGGTCACATATCGGTGCTAATCCTTGTACTCTACGATGGTGTTCCCAAACTATTCGACAATGTCTTTCTGGAAGTGGATTGTAGCCTCCATGAAATCTGGTTATATGGTCTTGGAACCTGTATCCAACTCATTCTAAAGCATGAGAAACCTTTTCATGACCTTGACAGGACCACTGATGTGGTTATGCATGTTGTGTGCATTCAGCTCCATGTCTTCCGTAGTGGCTTCTCGAATTAGCTGCTCCAAGTACTCATCGATCTCCAGCCAGACTTGGTTCTTTGGTTTAGCATTAGTGAGGGAACCGAATGATGGGATATGGTGTTTTCTCACCAAAACATCCAAGCTACTGTACAAATTCACATATGAGACATGTGTGTTGTCGATTAATGAGGTGAGTTGCTCATTGTTCTGACTGAAAATTCAGACCTTCTCTTTCTCCATCTCTGCCTATGGCTTCATCTTCTTTTCTAAGTCGAGCAGGCCCCCTTTGTACCACATTGTCCACTCTTGTACATGGGTGATTGTAGTGTGTATGTTCTTGGGAGTTTGAAAAATATCTTTCCTCCACTGTCGTAGGCCATGGAAATAGACAACTACTTTATGCACGTTGAAAAATCCATCATAGAGCTTCTGCATGGTATCACCAAGTGCTAATTTTTCAACAAGTATCGTTGTTGTCATCTCCCCCAATGCGAAAACTGCATTCTGCGCAAATGCTTGGAGTTGTTCTGCCTCTTTCTTGGCATCCTGCAAGTTATTTTCTAGTTGTTCATTTTCAACTATCAGATACTAAACATTTTAACTTGTCGCTCCTACATAAGACAATATGGCTTGCAAAATGTAAGTTGGATTCTTCCTAGTGTCTGACACAATCACCCTTTCCTTGATGAATGCAGGTGATGCATGATCATTTGGAAAGTGATTCCTCCATGTCCGTACAATCCTCTTCTAGAACTCATGAAATGATAGGTTGTACACATCCATGACCAGATACATCATCAAGGAGAACAACATCTCCTTGCTTGGTCGGGACTAGTTTTGATACTGGACATGGTGGAGACTTAGGGATGACCTGTGGTGCTTTGGGCATCAAGTTAGTGCCTTGAAATTGCAGCTCTTATTCCAACTCCATGTTTTTCACTTCAATCAATTGCTCAATCTATTGAGAAATCTCCCGATCCTGCATTTGTTCACCCTCTTTCTCAGCTTCTGGCTATTCCAGCTCATCAACCTGTATCGACATTGTTTCCTTTGTCATCGTGACTTTCTTTTATTCTTCTTCTTTCTTCTATTTCTCTTTCCTTTCTCTGCTCCTCAACTCTTGTTCTTCCTTAAACTTCTTCTCCATCTACTGTAGCTTTCCTGCAAACTCTTTTTTTCTCTCTTCCATCACTCTACTCTCTTCATATGTTTCTCCCTCTTTTCTTCTGCTGCTGAAGTTTCCTTCTCGAGGATAGGGTCTTCCTTCATTTTGCAACTTTTCTCTCCCTCTAGATCATGAAGAATCTTCTTCTTTCCCTTGTCTTGCACTAGATTCCTACCTTCTGTTGTTGTGGTTGTTGCTTTTGGATCTCCTGCTGTCTATAGATCATCCTTCCAAGATTTTTCTATATTGACTGGCTCATTGTTGGGTCCCTATAATACTAGTGATTACCCCATTACTATTGTAGTTATACCCCTTATTTATATTGTTGTGCCCCTATTACCCCCATATTGTTATTTCTGTGCCCCATAGAATCCCTCTATTGTTATTTTTGTGGCTTTATATTATTATTGTTAGGTCGGCTGGATTATATTGTGACTCCTTAGACTCCTATATATAGAAAGGAGGTTTTGTCATTTGTATCATCCAATAATTGTTCATTTATGTAATGTAAAGGAGGTTTCCCCCTCGAAGAGGCTGAATTCTAAGGCGTGGATCTCTCTTTTCTATCTTTTTGTGAGCTGGTTTCATAACATTTGGTATCAGAGCTTTGGATTCTAGGGTTTCGCTGCTCCAAACAGGTCATCGTGGAATTTTCACTATAACTTTTTTTATGTGACGTTTCAAAAGTCTCAAAAAAAACCCATTTGAGAAGAAATCGCGCTGAACCTTGGGTCCGAATTTCAGAGATTTTTGCGCTATATTTTCGGAGATATGATCTGAGGAAGTTGGTCTTTTTGTAGACTCCTGAATTACATTCAAAACAGGTGACCTGGGGAAAATCATCATAACTTTCTCTCTGGGGATCGGATTGAAATTTCATAAGAAGGTACAGAAAGAGGACTGACGTTAGTTTCTTTTGTGTGTGTTTCAGATTCAAAGGTTGAAACAGTGACTCGTGGCACGTCGTACAAGTTAGCTCTACTGAACCAGTCTAAAATCAAGTCACTGTGGGAGATTTCACATAAATCTTCCTTGGAGAATCCAATTTGGCTCAGACTTGTGGCATTGGAAAGAGGACGCAGAAGGCTACTACAGGTAGAACGTTTAGAACTAGATGATCCGAAATTACAAAGATACATCAAATTCAATATCAGGCTTCCATAAAGTGAAAAAAGGTGTGTAGTTTTTTTTTTTAAATTTTTGTGTAAGCTTGGTTTAACGGAATTCAAAGGGCATAGTAAAACATTATTATCGGTAACTGATGCCCTGAGGAAAGAAAATGCAAACACCTAGTAAGGAACCTGAAATATCTAGCATGACTCATGAAGAAGAGGAAGAAATGCTACATGATATATCAAAATTACAAGAACAAGTGCAACAAATGTCACGCTCACAAAAGCTAACAGAAGCTAAGATAAGTGGCGTGGAATCTAAGATAAATGGCATGGAATATAAGATAAAGGGCATGGAAGCTAAGATGGAGGATTCGATGGCAGATTTGAAGATAGATTTGAAGACAGACATGGAAGAATTGAAGAAGTTGCTACAAGAAAGGGCCACTAATGGTGAAAAGGTAGTAAAGGAAACTCATGATGAGAACAAAAGAAATGTTAATCATGATTCCATAGACGATAATGTTGGATCGAAGAATCACCATATTCCAAAAATCGATATGAGGAAGTTTGATGGCAAGGATCCCGCCACATGGATATTACAGATGGAGCAATTCTTCGATCTCAATAATGTGCAAAACGCACAAAAGGTACGTATGGCAACTGTATATTTGGAACCAAATCAGTTTGTATGGTATCAATGGCTTTGCTCTCGTAAACAATTTATCACTTGGGCAATTTTTACGGAAGAATTGATAGCACATTATGAAGATACAAAAAGCAACACTTTTTTTAGCCAATTGATAAGTCTCAAACAAAAGGGTTCAGTAATGGAGCACATTGAGGAGTTCCAAAAATTGAACATAAGGGTAAAAGATATTCCAGAGGAGCATAGGATTGATGTGTTCATAGGGTCTTTAAAGGATAATATCCAACATGATGTTCGCCTTTGGGAACCTGATTCATTAGAGAAGGCATTCAGGTTAGCAAGAAAAATGGAAAGCAAAATTATGGCAACCAGGAAGCATACCACTCACAACTATAAAGACGGAAGTGTTTTTGCCCCTAGTCTTCCACAACCTATAAGGTTGACACCACAACAATTGGAAGAAAAAAGAGCAAAAGGGCTTTGTTACAGTTGTGATAGCAAATACACTAAAGGTCATAAGTGTGCTGAGAAGAAATTATTCTACATAGATTGTGAAGAGGAAGAAGAAAAGGAGCAAGAAAGGTCAAAAGAAGAAGATATACTCCAGGAACAAAGCCTAGATGAAGAACAAATAAATCCGACCATATCTTGTAATGCATTGGCGGGAATTACCACTCCTCAAACCATCAAGATAGAAGGACAAATCAAGAAGAAAAAGGTAATAGTGTTGATTGATTCAGGAAGCACCCACAATTTTATTCATTGTAGGGTAGCAAAAGAATTGAATTGCTTCCTATATCCAGCACCAGAGTGTCAAGTGATGATTGCAAATGGAGGAACAATAAATTGCTCTGGAAAGTGCCATAATATCAAGCTATCCATGGGAGAATATGTATTGACTAGCCCAATGCTTTCCATTCCAATGGGAGGTGCTGATGTTGTACTAGGAGTCCAATGGCTACAATCCTTGGGTACAATAGCTTTTAATTTTCAAGAACTTTTCATCAAATTTTCTACAGAAGGAAAGGAAGTTGAATTAAGGGGTATTGCAGGGAAACCAGGAAAGATAATCAGCTCTAATGGCATGACAAAGCTTCTTAAAAAGGAGCAAAGAGGTGTAATTGCACAATTATGTTCGCTAGATGTTTCCACATTGGAATCATCTATTTCTCCAGATCTCCAAAAAGTCCTGGACAATCATTCCAAGGTATTTGAGACTCCCAAAGGTCTCCCACCTATGTGTGATCATGATCATGCTATTCATCTGATTCCAGGAAGTGTTCCTCCAAACATCAGGCCGTACAGATATCCCTATGCCCAAAAAAGTGAAATTGAACGTATGGTTGCAGAAATGCTAGAGGCTGGTATAATTCAACCAAGTCAAAGTTCTTTCTCAGCTCCAGTAGTATTGGTGCACAAGAAGGATGGATCATGGCGCATGTGTCCGAATTATAGGGAGCTCAACAAGCTCACTATTAAAGATAAGTTCCCCATTCCTGTTATTGATGAATTACTGGATGAATTGCATGGATCAATTTACTTCACCAAGTTGGATCTTCGTTCGGGATATCATCAAATCAGAATGAAGATTGAAGACATTCCGAAAACGACATTTAGAACTCATGAGGGTCATTATGAATTTTTGGTCATGCCTTTTGGCCTTACCAATGCACCTTCAACATTTCAAGGTTTGATGAATTCAATTTTCAAACCATTCCTTAGAAAATTTGTGTTAGTATTTTTTGATGATATACTAATCTACAGCAAGTCTTGGAAGGATCATGTTGAACATGTTGACAGGGTGCTACAACTATTGGAGGAGAAACAATTATATGCAAAAAGATCCAAATGTTTCTTTGGAGTCCAGGAGGTGGAATATTTGGGTCATATTGTATCTCATGAAGGAGTTAAGGTAGACCCTAGCAAAATTAAAGCCATTAAGGAATGGAAAATCCCCACATCCATAAAGCATCTGCGAGGATTTCTTGGGTTGACAGGGTATTATCGCAAGTTTGTTAAGAATTATGGGAGAATAGCAGCACCTCTAACAACATTATTGAAGAAAGATTCATTTTCATGGACTCCGGAAGCAACAAAGGCCTTTGAACATCTTAAAGAGGCAATGTGCCAAGCACCGGTCTTAGCTACGTCGGACTTCACAAAAACCTTTATTGTGGAATGTGATGCTTCAGGAAATGGAATTGGTGCTGTTCTAATGCAAGATGAAAGACCCATTGCTTTTGAAAGTCATCCAATCAAGGGAAAGTTTTTAAGCAAAGCTATTTATGAGAAGGAAATGTTGGCAATACTCCATGCACTTAAGAAATGGCGACCCTACCTAATGGGAAGACACTTCAAGGTAAAAATGGATCATGATAGCCTTAAATACTTTTTAGAACAAAGATTATCCTCTGAAGAGCAACAAAAATGGGTCACAAAGATGTTGGGTTATGACTTTGAAATCATCTACAAAAAAGGGAAGCAAAATGTGGTGGCAGATCCACTCTCAAGAAAGGATGAGGATGTGGAAGCATTGTTGTTATAGACATTTTTGTGCCTTACAGCATTGAGAATGGAATGTCCATAATCCAAGGGATCCAAAGTCCCTAAATAAGTTGTTCCTGCCCCTAAAGGAACAAGGTCAACCAAAGACAGCTTCTCCCAGAAGTTTTCCACCGAAAAACACTCAGAAACAGTCAATTCAGGATCAATTCAGAGGCTCCACTAGCTGTCTGCGCTGAAATGCAGAGATTACACTGGCTAGGTGCACTGCAACGCAGGTAGAAGCACTACCAGGGTGTGCTGAGCGGGAAGTGACAAATGGCAAGCTCATTCAACGAGGTGGAAAGACCCTGGAAGCTTCCAGAATCTTCCTCAATGACACTTGCCTCAATGAATTCGACTAGTGATGAGTAAGAGGTTCTCAACCTCCAAGTGGAAGCAAGAACTGACGGAGAGAAGCCACAAGTCAAAACATAAGCTGACTCATCCTCTCTGCTTACATCTATATATGGATCTCTCACCCAGAGGTTCAGGAGGCTGGAATTTTGTACTTTGCAAAGAATTGCTGTTGGTTTGAGATTGAGATTAGCACATTGGGTGGTTTATGCTTTGTTGGAGGAGAGGAAGGGATTCCTTTGCTGGGAGGTAGATGCTGGATCGGAACTCACTTGGTTGTATCTCCTTTTGGACTTTCTTATTTCATCAATAAACTATTTGAGTTTCTCCTACATGTTGTGTACCAATGATGTTTTGTTATGCTTACATGTTTAGCTTAATCTGATCTTGAGCTTTTTATGAATGTATATCTGTATCTTTGTGTAGTTTCTCTCCCTTGTGATCTTGCAGGAATTCGGTGAAGCTGGGCCGGTGGAGGAGCAAGAAGCTGGGAGCTACTGAAGAGAGGAGTGATTTGGATCAACAAACTAGCGGAAGATACAGGTTAGTTAGATCCTTATTCCTCACTTACATTTCATAAAGAAGAATACTCAAATAAGTTTACCTGTTTGTTGCTAAGGCACTATCACCTCTTAGAGTGGGATAGGGGCATTCCAAATTGGATACTTTTCCCAACAACAAATTGGCGACTCCGTTGGGGATCGTATCTTGTTGGTTTATTTGTGTTTCTGGTGTTGTTCTTCTCATAAACTCAGGAGTGCCGAATCGAAATGCATTTGCCATTTTCAAATGCAAAGTAGAGATCTGCCACTCTAGTCCACTCACTGGCCTTGTTTTTATGATCTGAACAAACTGATCCACAAGTTCTCTAACAGCCCTTTGTGATAGATCTTAGTCCTGCTTTAAATCATCCTCCTAATTGTACCTAATTGATAGCTTTGATCCGGCCAAAAACTGTTGATTTAACTGCAAACCGTAACCCAGAACCCAGAAACAACTCTCGTTTCTGCTTCAGCGCAGACTCTATGAAAAGGTTCTGCATTTCAACGCAGGTCTCATGAAGGCTACCTGCGCTGAATGTCAAAACCTCTGTGTTGGGAGTGCACTGATTAGTCTTTTCCTTGTGCAGCTGTGGTTCCCTGCTTCCTTTTGCTCAATTTTATCTCTGTTTTTTGCAGCCTGTTATCAGTCAGTGTACCTATCTGAAACCCCTTTTCTTTGCCTCAATTCCGCCTCAAGTTGTATAAAGAAACTGTATTTGTTCTTTGTGTATTTGTTACATCATTTGCAATTTCCCATTACAAAAGTAAACTAGACATATTGTCGCCCTTAGATCTAGACCTATCATAAGTGTCGTTTTGATCTTAGGAGTGAGTTTGTTTGCTGTTCACAGTTGATTTAGCTTTTACTTTTGTCTTTTGGTTTGAATTTATGCATTTCTAGTGTCGAAATCGTCTTTTTGATTTTGAAAAAGGAACTTGTTTATGTTTTCACTTGAAATCGAATTCAAATTTGTACAACAACTTTCTTTTTAGGCATCAATATTAAGAAAGCGAAAACAAATACATGCATTTGTGCATTTGCATTTTGATAGTTTGCATGCTTTGATTTAGGGAAAAGTGCATTACAGTGTGCTATATGCTCTTTGAGAAAAGTTGTATCTTCCTTTTCCCCTTGTAGTTAGGATTTTCATTGTTGAAAAGATATAAAAGCTTGCTTATCATCTTTTGACTGCATTTAGGAATTGTAACATACATCTCGTGGTGATCCAAAAAGGCAAACTTCTAAGAAAGATCAACCTAAAATAAATTGAATGAACTTAACAACGCTTTGTAACTTAATGCACAACATAGAGGTCTAGGCTAGAGACATGTTCCGGCGTCGTAAAACCTGGTGACTGTCGATCTCGCTGATGCTTGGGTGATTCCTCCTGAGGGACGATAGCGCCAGTACGGATTGTGCTCCCACGTACCATCGAGTATATATTGGGAGACCCCTATAGGCATAAAACCTTTATCCTTAGGAAGCCGTGTCGGCCACCCTACTGATCGCAATGCACTGAACACAACATTCGGGAAGATTGACCGCTCGTACCTTAAAAAGTATTCTGCGGTTTTGCGAAAACTTTGGCACAACCTCTACCTAGAACTCCAGAGCAGTTCCTTTTGGCCTTTTTCAGACTCTATAATGGAAAAAGTCCATCCGAGCATTTGTCACTTCGGGCTCGTTAAAACATCGAAGGCGACTAGAGTCATCTTTAGCTTTTCCTCGACTCTTTAAAAGTGAAAAAGCAAGTTGTGTCTAAAGCGTCGTTAAAATTTATTTTAAACGGGACAATCACCCCTTTTTCCTGCATTGATCTTTAGGTTGAGAAAATGGAGCCCACCAACCAAGGAATTCCCCTTGGTGGAAATCCTAGTCCTTTCTCCTCTTGGGGAGATGTTGGTGCACCCCATATGGCCACATTGTCGCTTCCAGGACTGACAATTGGCTTGCCGGTCTGGCTCTTCTCAACCAATGTCGTTCAGAACACCACTATTCCTGAACAGTCGAATCAACAGTTAGACCAGTCCAGATTTGCCCACCAGCCTTCTACTTCCTCTAATTCTTCCTCTCCTCCTTCCTCTTCACTTGACGGGACTGGTAAAATAAAAAACCAAGTTCCTAAGGAGAAGAAGGAAAAGAAGAAGAAAGAGAATAAGAAGAAGGAGCCAAAAGAGACTGGGGGCAAACAAGTGTCGTCTGACAAAAATCCATACACAGCACTGACTAAGCCTAAATTTCCATGTGTCATATGCAAGGGAGACCACTTCCACAAAGATTGTCCCTGCATCCCTCGGATACTAAGGGACTAGTCTCCCCGTTTGCACAATCCGGTGGCATCAACCTCTGATAGCCATGTTGAATGCATACCATCAACTAGCGAAAGTGAAGTCCTTGGACAAAAAGGGAGAGCTAGATCTCCCTGTAGACTGTGTGAAGGCAACCATGCCATCCACCGTTGTCCCTTCTTAGACAAAGCGAAAAGAGTTTTGGATGATCGTCCGGTTTTACCGTTACGACTTCCTCCTGGATATAAAAAACTCTTGCCAAGTCCTTCGTTAGTTGAAAATCCAGCTGGCCCGCTCAAGTGGTCAGCTGAAGCGCCGGTCATTGAAGATGAACCAGCTAAATCCATACCCGACGAAAGTCAAAAGGTCGAGGCGGCAGTTGACCCGGTCTTGCCTTCAAAGGTTTTTTCTTCAAATGATACAGTCACTGAAGAGGATAAAGATGAGACCATCCAAATTCTCCTCATCAACACAGACTCCGACGAGCATGGGGACACTCCCCCCATTCCTTTATCGCAGGAAGGAAGTTCGTCAGAGCGATACCCGGCCGTCTACTCGGTCCCACCACCAAGCAACCTAGTTGTCTCCTTCGACTGGAACCAACTAGGCAGCCCCCGTTTGCCAGCAAGCATACCATTCAGAATTATCGTCCAAATATACAGAATGGTCATGGCTGGCACCATCATTGATGAGGGGGCATCTGTGAGTATCCTTTCCTCTACTGCTTGGAAAGCGCTTGGTTCGCCAGCGCTCTTGCCTGAAATGAGAAATTTGACAGGCTTCGATAAAGGAACCAGTCGACCTTTAGGGATCCTCCCCAATGTGCCCATAACATTGAAAGGGAAGATCGTTCAAATGAACGTGATGGTCGTTCAAGGACCCTTGGATTATAACCTACTCCTTGGACGAGACTATATATATTGCATGGGAGCCATCATCTCCTCACTCTCTAGAGTAATGTGTTTTCCGCATGAAGGAAGAGTGGTCAAGCTCGTGGACCAGCTTTCATTTCCCGGATCGCGCATCGCAAATAGTCATATACCTTCCCTAAATGGTCTCTTCGTGCAAGAAATGTCTCAACCCACGGTCCGTCCTCCCGATGAGCGCGAGTAATTCGGAAGGATATGAATGGAACCCAAGGGGCATGCGTCCTGGTCTGCTTCGGCAGGAAAACTTTGGGTATAGGGTAGGTTTCCGCGGGAGAATATGACTAGTCCGTACCCCGTCCGTTGTTGGAAGAGGGGTTGTTCTGGAATAAGATTCTTTTGTCAAAGTTATGTGGGTTGGCGGGCATCGTCGCTCACCTTTGTTTATCTCGGTAGACATCGCCGAAGAAGTGTTTTGTTTGAAAGATTAACAGGACAATCTTTGTGTAACCTGAAAGAGGTAGGTCTCTCTCGGTAAAACATTTGTTTTAGCGGAAGTGAAGTAGAGGTAACCTTGAAGCTCTATTTTATACCTGGGGGCATGCAAACCTTTTGGAGTGCAAGCAAAGAGCGGTTATTTATCTGTTTTTTGGGTTAATCGTTTCCTAACTTGCATAAAGAAAGGATGCGGGGCATAGCTTTGGTAAGGCGCAAGCTCCATAAAAAATGGAATCTTACATGAGACATTCTTATCATATGACTGGATAATCGAGCAGTTTTAGCACATAGTTCATGCTCGTTAAAAAATAAACATAAGATCGAGCAGTTTTAGCACATAGTTCATGCTCGTTAAAAAATAAACATAATATTGAGCAGTTTTTAGCACATAGTTCATGCTCGTTAAAAAATAAACATAAGACCGAGCAGTGTTTTTCCACGTTTAAGCTCGTTAAAAAATGAACTATCTTCCAGTAAATAACCACCGTGAATGTAACATTATCAGCCATTAAAGCCTTGGTCGTGTTTGCACCATCACCTCCACTTTTCATTGGCCGATCATTCACATCCATTTGATTGTTTACCCATTTTGAGGAACAGTTGCGAAGAGTGATTTCACTTAGCCATCCTTGTGACACTGCCGTGATTAGAAAATTCCAAACCTTACCTGGAATCAGCTGCTAACCCGTTTCATCACTCGTTCCTCAAAAGACGAGTCTTCTTTAAGCTCTTTTCATCTGACTCGTAAAAAATGAAAATATTGCCGAGTTTTGGCCTTTCAGCTCGTTAAAGCGACCGGAAGTGCTATCCCTCCTCTAGATTTTAATCTTTTTGGACCTGAGGGATTATTGCACAAAAAGATCGAGCGCTTGTTTTGTTCGGCTCGTTAAAACTATCGAAAACTCATCGCTTCTGTATTGTTTTATACTTTTTCGGACTTAAGGGATTAGATGACGAAAAAGGAACTTTGGAGTTATCTTTACGTACCTTTTCAGACTCTCTAAAAATGAAAAGAGCCGAGTTATCTTTGTCGTTAGACTCGTTAAAAAGCATTAATAGCGACAAACTTGTCTTTAGACGAGAACGAGTTTCACTATCGCTAGGCTCGTTAAAACATAGCGATGGGTTTGCCCGAAGGGCAAATTATAGAACAAGAATATGTTATCCTCCTCAAGCTTAACAAAAATAAAGAGGTACTGGTCAGAAATGACTGGGGAAAAATTGGGAAGAAACTCAAAGAACTTTTATTGGTAGCAAGTCGCTCTTGAACATGACACTTCCACTCCGTGCCTGAGTCGGGTTGGGTTGTTTCATTCACTGGTCACATCACCATGGTCTCGCCATACCATCCATCTTTGGGGTAAATGCTACCAATCCATCACACAAGTGTCGCCGATATGTTCAAGAGAAGTCATCCAGAGAAGTCAACCGTGTCCCATCCTCTACCATACATTATCCTTCATCCTTTCATGACTGCCACCCTGAACCATATATCATCAGATTGTTTTCACCTCCATCAAAATCATTTGCTCCGTTCCATGTCACTGATGTGGGATACATTAAGTCCCTCCTTTGACGGATCGCTTCTTGTCGACATCAACTCATTATCCAAGAAGTTGATCTAGGAACACCCCCTTCAGTACTTTGAAGCTTGCATGCCTCAATGGCAAGTTTCTCACTTCCGGCGACAGGTATACATCAATGACCTTGGACCGAAAGATTTTGCATGGTGTTCGACGCCAAGTCCTTTATTCACACCACGTGAATTGTACTGTAGTACCTTGAGGGTCATTATCATTATCGGTGATTCCTCTCGCACTTGTTAACAGTTTACATCATTGACTGGTAATCAAGCGATGTCTTTCCATGTTCAACTTCATAACATTTCTCACGTGGATCGACTTGTACTTAGAGTGAAGATCGAGCGAGATTGAAGACCCCGGATCTAGTTTCATCCATCTGGGCTGTGATATATATTCAGAAAAATAAAGACATTGACATGTACAACATTGCAGCAGATAATCATCCTACCAAAAGGATGATGATTTCATCAAAATCATCAGTCTACCATCAGACGATTGTCTGTTCTATGTACAGAAAAATGAATTTATAAAGCTAAGCATGGGAATGCCTACCTCAGCTAGATCATGAAAGCAGTATGAAAAATAATGTATTGTATTGTATCTTATTACAGGTCTCCTCCCAGCATTGGAAGAACTTTGGATCCTCCTAATAAAGCATTTCACCCGATAAATGGCCTCATACTTTAGGGGGCAACTGTTATAGAAATTTTTGTGCCTTATAGCATTGAGCATGAAATGTCCATAATCCAAGGTATCCAAAGTCCCTAAATAAGTTGTTCCTGCCCCTAAAGGAACAAGGTCAACCAAAGACAGCTTCTCCCAGAAGTTCTCCACCAAAAAACACTCAGAAACAGTCAATTCAGGATCAATTCAGAGGCTCCACTAGCTGTCTGCGCTGAAATGCAGAGATTACACTGGCTAGGTGCACTGCAACGCAGGTAGAAGCACTACCAGGGTGCACTGAGCGGGAAGTGACAAATGGCAAGCTCATTCAACGAGGTGGAAAGACCCTGGAAGCTTCCAGAATCTTCCTCAATGACACTTGCCTCAATGAATTCGACTAGTGATGAGTAAGAGGTTCTCAACCTCCAAGTGGAAGCAAGAACTGACAGAGAGAAGCCACAAGTCAAAACATAAGCTGACTCATCCTCTCTGCTTACATCTATATATGGATCTCTCACCCAGAGGTTCAGGAGGCTGGAATTTTGTACTTTGCAGAGAATTCCTGTTGGTTTGAGATTGAGATTAGCACATTGGGTGGTTTATGCTTTGTTGGAGGAGAGGAAGGGATTCCTTTGCTGGGAGGTAGATGCTGGATCAGAACTCACTTGGTTGTATCTCCTCTTGGACTTTCTTATTTCATCAATAAACTATTTGAGTTTCTCCTACATGTTGTGTACCAATGATGTTTTGTTATGCTTACATGTTTAGCTTAATCTGATGTTGAGCTTTTTATGAATGTATATCTGTATCTTTGTGTAGTTTCTCTCTCTTGTGATCTTGCAGGAATTCGGTGAAGCTGGGCTGGTGAAGGAGAAAGAAGCTGGGAGCTACTGAAGAGAGGAGTGATTTGGATCGACAAACTAGCGGAAGATACAGGTTAGTTAGATCCTTCTTCCTCACTTACATTTCATAAAGAAGAATACTCAAATAAGTTTACTTGTTTGTTGCTAAGGCACTATCACCTCTTAGAGTGGGATAGGGGCATTCTGAATTGGATACTTTTCCCAACAACAATTGTTGTGTGCCATTTCTATTATCCAACCAGATTGGATAAACGAAGCAAGGGAGGAATGGAAGAACGACGAAGAAGTGTGGGCACTTATTCGAAAGCTACAACAAGATTCCAGTACTTCTGATACATTTAGCTGGAAAAATGATTCGTTATGGTACAAAGATCGCTTATACCTCTGTAATAATTCCCAGCTAAAACAAAAGATTCTTATGGAATTGCACACTTCTCCCTTAGGAGGGCACTCAGGATTTTTAAAAACTTACCACAGGGTTAAGAAGAATTTTTTTTGGGATGGCCTTAAATCAGATATTCAAAAGTTTGTGGCGGAATGTTTAGTTTGCCAGCAAAATAAATTTGAAACAATTAAGACACCTTGTCTATTACAACCTTTATCCATTCCAAGCCAACGTTGGGAGGAGGTTTCAATGGATTTTATCACAGGTTTACCCAAGTCTGAGGGAAAGAGTGTCATCATGGTGGTAGTTGACAGACTTACCAAGTATGCACACTTTTGTGCATTATCACATCCATTTAAAGCCAGTACAGTTTCTACTGCATTTATGGAAACAGTTCAAAAGCTACATGGAAACCCAAAGATTATTGTAAGTGACAGAGATCCCATTTTCACTGGAAATTTTTGGACATAATTATTTTCTTGTCTTGGTACTCAGTTAGCTCATAGCTCATCTTATCATCCTCAATCTAATGGGAAAACTGGGATAGTAAACAAATGTTTAGAAGGATATCTTCGTTGCTTTGTATCTGATAAACAGACACAATGGGTCAAATGGTTGCCTCTGGCTGAATGGTGGTATAACACTTCCTTCCATACAGCAACAAAAATGACCCCATTTATGGCACTTTATGGGTATCAACCACCATCCATCACATCATATTTAAGAGAAAATTCTAAGGTTCAGGCAGTGGAACATCACATCGAACATCAACAACAAGTCCTCCAACTCTTAAGGGATAACCTCGTGTTGGCACAAAATAGAATGAAACAACAGGCAGATCAACATCACAGTGAAAGAAGTTTTGATGTAGGTGATTGGGTATTCCTACGACTACAACCATATAAGCAAATGTCCCTAAAGCAAGCTAAGAAGGATAATAAATTATCACCAAAGTATTATGGTCAGTACAAGGTGTTGCAGAAGATTGGTACTATGGCATACAAATTGGAGCTTCCTGCAGCTTCTCGATTGCACCCAGTTTTCCATGTTTCATGTTTAAAGAAGGTTATAAGTGACAAGCTCCCAATTCAAACAATATTGCCAGAACTTGACGAGGAAGGAAAAATTATATTGGAACCGGAAGCAGTCACAGAAACAAGAACTCGACAGCTACGAAATCGATCAATTTCAGAGTATCTTATCAAGTGGAAGAACTTATCCGTTGAAGATTCCACATGGGAGGATGAGAATTTTATGCAGAAGTATCCAGAACTACTCAAGCGTTGAGGAAAACACTTTTTTGAAGGAGAGGGGCATGTTGGGTCCCTATAATACTAGTGATTACCCCATTACTATTGTAGTTATACCCCTTATTTTTATTGTTGTGCCCCTATTACCCCCATATTGTTATTTCTGTGCCCCATAGAATCCCTCTATTGTTATTTTTGTGGCTTTATATTATTATTGTTAGGTCGGCTGGATTATATTGTGACTCCTTAGACTCATATATATAGAAAGGAGGTTTTGTCATTTGTATCATCCAAGAATTGTTCATTTATGTAATGTAAAGGAGGTTTCCCCCTCGAAGAGGCTGAATTCTAAGGCGTGGATCTCTCTTTTCTATCTTTTTGTGAGCTGGTTTCATAACACTCATTGAGTCTTGAGGCATTGTAGCAGTACCTCCATGGGTCCTCCTTTGGCCAATTAAATGTCTCGTGGATCCACAAAAAGTAATATCTCGTACAATGGTCCTTGTAAATATTGTGGGATCATACGGATTAAAGTCCTTAGTGTCAAACCCGAATTTCACTATGTCCTTAGCCTCGACATCTGCATTTTTCAAGCTCTTAATCTCATATAATCTGATCCGCAAAGGAAGAGAGGGCCATGGCACTTTCTTCTTCCTATGCAGTCCTGTGGACAACCCTATAGCGACGTGGTATGAAACTTCTTACATGATTAGTTTGTCAATGGCATACCTTGGCAGGACATCTAGAGGCTTCTCTCCACAAAAAACTTTGATGGAGGTGACACCTGGTGAGGCTTACTAATATGCAATGTTTACTATTGCCTCCATTGCTTCTCAAGACATGCAAGGTGGATCTTGCTCAAATATAAGTTTATATAACGGAATGATAAAGTGTTCAGTTAGCCTTGCTATCACTCCTTGATAGTTGTAGGCAGAAAGAAACTTGCAATATATGTTCATAGTAGTTTCTTATGGTGTCCATGTCCAACTCATACCAGGGAATTGTTGCTGGGCACATATTGCATCCAGTAAGTATGCAAACATGTAAAATATTTCTTTCTCATTATTGGGTTGATTTTAAGCTTCGGCCACATGGGGCTTCAAATGATGAGCCAACAGATATGACTAATTGAATGGCCTCCCATCATTCACCAACTGGTCCAGTAAGACTACCAACCCTTCAGGTAATTTTTTTGTGCTATCTTTACCATATATTCTGTAGGAAAAGATGATTAAGAACTAATAATCCTTCTTGAGGGACTTTGTCTTGTAAACGTGGGTGGTTGTCTATCTAAACTTCGACAACTCTTTCACCTAGCACTTGAAAATATATCTCGTGTTCACATACATATGGGTGGAATATAAGATTTAGTCCATGTGCTTCACCAACTTAGGTAAGTGATACGTTAGCTAAAATTTCTCTTCCCTGAAGGTGGAAAGATCCCTCCCACTGACACTTCTCAATGTCATAGTTTGTTCATATGCATGTGAGACAATCCAGTAGATGATGTCCACATACGGGAAGGTGGCGTACCTACATGCAACCTTGTATAACCCTAATCGATAGATACTAAGATCAAACTGCCAGTATTCTAAGTCTGCCTTGATGTCCTCTGTAAAAGTGTCTTTGATATGCTCCCATGTGAGTGTTGTTCCTTCTCAATGAACGATTGAGTATCTACATATACTGGTAAATCAACTGATGTATGCTCAACTACTTCCCTAGTACTACTCTCAGCAGTTTCCTTTGTTGCAACTCTCTTGGATGCCATGTTAACTATGACTACTAGAGATATGCTCAAAATTTTTTGTACCTGTGGGACAAAGAGGGCACTCATGGCAAGAAAATGTCAGCTAAAGAAACAAAACAACTTCAATATAAGTTCAAGCAGCAAGTCGAGATCATGATGGGAAGGATTTCATAGTTTTGGCTGACAGTGGTGATCAACTGACTGTGGGAACTACGCACTATGTAGTCCCAACTATCAGTGTAGAAGGCTGATGACAAAAATTGCGCAAAGCACAGTTCAGTCTGGGCCAATGCCTAGGAGAGATTGCACATTGCGTAGTATCAGTGGCCAAGCTAGGAGGCTGGCTCCTAGAACTAGGTAATTCATAGTTGGATCCATCCCTGCTAGGATCTATGCAATTCCAAAAGCCAAGCCAAAGGCTTGAGTCTCTAGATTACATAGAGCTAGCTATGTAGTGTGAGATCTAGGGAAGGAGACTAGGATTTGCCCAAGGGGAGTGTGAAAAACAAGTGGACTTGAAAGATGATGTGAAGCTGAGTGCATATTTGACTAAGTGTTGATGCATGCATATGAAATAGGTGCAACAATTGATTCAACTGAAGGAAAATGAAGCATGTGAAGAGAGTCACCACAATAGCGACCATTGGTACAAAAATAGGAAAACTCATGTAACACTTGGGAAAGGAAAGATATAACTTGAAGCAAAACTTCTACAAGATAAAACAAGTTAAAAATCGAGCAACCATGTAAAGAAACCAGTGAAACAACACACACACAATCTAAATGATATAAAGAGACATAAAAGTGGCAAAAGACAAGGAAGAAAAACTCACTCGGAAAAGAGACGATGATTGCCATGAAGGCTCCTTTATCTCCTTGGGAATGCTAGAGCTCCAATATTGAGTGTGAAAATGAGCTCTAGCAGTGTCAATTAAATATATTTGGCCAAGTTGGGGTTTATGATGCACATGCCTAAAATCAAGTAAAAGGTGACACTTGGCAGAAGTTTCCAAAAATTGTGCAAGTGCCTCCTTTGGGTTACTAAAAATAGATCCCTATTTTTTAGGGATGTTTTTTTCTTTTTCAGGAAAAATGCCATGCATTGCCTAGGAAGATTGTGTAGTTCTGGGAAGGATTGGGAAACTCTTCGGCTCAGGAACTTCGCAATTTTTTAGCAAAGTGAGGTTTGCACAATTTCTAGGCTCAGTTCTAGACTGTCCCTCCATGACTATGCATTTCCATAGCTCAAGGCTCATTGGTAGTTGGAACTGCACAATTCCCAATAGTAAGGCCAGTTGCCCTCGGGAATTGTGTAGCTTTCTGAGGAAAGCCCAGAACTGTTAAGGGGCCAAGCCAGGAGATCAACTTGTGGGTCAACAAATCAACTAAGTGATCAAACACAAGTCAATATGAAAAGGATGAGTCCCAGTCGAAGAAAAAATACCCAGATCAATGCAAGATGAGTTGTTGTGGTTTAGAAGGAAATCTCCAAAATTGAAGCATAAGTAAAATTTTGGAGGGTGGTTGCAGCTGCTACAACATTGGCGACACACTAGTAGAATGCCATCTCTATATGTGGACATTATCTCATTCAAAGTGAGTCTAACTCTTCCGAAAGGATTAGGTTCTAGGATTTAATCATGTGTGGCATCCCTATTTGGTGCATGAAGGATTACATGTTTGTCATAGATGAGTGTCTCATTCCTTGTCATGTGCCTTATGGTAGTCACTAGTGGTAATTGTCTTGAATTCTGAGTTGAGAATCTTGAGAGCTAGCATATGTTGGATGTGGCTATAGATTTCATTTCATTGTCTAGCTAAAGCATTGTTAGTTTGGCATGACAAGCATGATGTGTGTTGCAACCATGTTAATAGGGAGGGCTTCACCCTTGTAGTGTTGAAGTTGCAATGTTGCAGGATTGAGTAAGGGGTGGATTGTCCTTTAAGTTTTGCTGGGACTTGATTGTGATGGTTTTTTTGGGTTTAGAGGAGTTTTAGAAGAGATTCATTGTCCATGACTCAATTTCCCAATGGACTTAAAGATAAGTATCTATGAATGTTTGCTTACACTTAAATGATCATGTTGTATTTTTATTAATAATGGTTGTACATTCATGCCTGTAGTTGTGTTATTAATTCTTGTATATGTTGTGCACCTTGTAGGGATATTCCACTAATCCATGTATATTAAATTTATATGTGTGTTGTGATTGAATCTAGAAGAAAAAAGTGTGTGATGTACTGCTAATGGAAAACACAGTCTGCCTGATGTGTAAGAGGTCCAAAAAATCACATAATAGTAATGCCTAGGCTATGTAGCCAAGGTTTAATCACATAACAATGTTAAGAATAATACATTAATGGGAGTAAATAACTTCAATATATGTTACAGACCATAAACAAGCTTGAATTGAACCTTGAAAAGTAGTGAGCTCTGTGCCCCTTTTATTTATTTACAGTTTACATGAAAGACCCTCTGCTGGCAGAGTTAACCATTGTATACAATTGATGTATTTTTCTATAAGTTGTTGAGTCAGTAGGAAATAAATGTATGAATGATAAGGATAGTTTCCCAAGGGCCAGTCGAGCCTTGCATCTTTAGCTAAATTTCCTCCATCCTTGCATTTGCAACAACCTCCATTCCTGCCATAGGGAATTTGGCAATGAGAGCTACATGTCCCTAAGAATATCCAAATGCCTAAGAAACCCTTGAGTGATTTCTTGGAGCCATTGGAAAGCTTCTGTTGGAGAATGGAACCCCTGGCATGTGGTTGGAGAGGTGAAGTTCCTTTAGGATCTCACTTCATGTCCTTAGAAGGAAGCAGCTAGAAGGTTTCCAGTCTCGATATGCGTGGAATTCCTTGTGCTTAAATATGGAATACCTGAAGCCCGAGAACTCATTGGAGTTGATTTCACCCAAGCTCTAGAGGGGTAACACCATGGAACACATATAAATGGAATTGGTTGAGTGGTGAAACCATGAAGAAGATCTAAGGGTCTAAATGACCTCTAACACAAAGCCACAAAAAATAATATTAGTTCAAAGAGGCTTGTGCAATGGTAAGGCTTGTCCTTAAGGAGATCACAAATATTTGTGCCTAATATGCCTCATGAAGCAGAGCCAAAGTTAATCGATTGAGCCATAGCAGAATGCTAAGGTAAAAGGAGTCATTGTGGCACAAGGGAGTGAAACATATTCTTATGAAAAGGATTGGATGCCCTTATCCCTTGTAGAAGAATAATTCATAACCGAGAAGGATTCCTATTGAAGGGGCTAGATTATCCTTTCACGCGATTGGTCAAGAGAATTGTGACATGGCATAAAGTTCCCAAATGGGTTGAACCCCGTAAGCTAATTTAATTAGTCATCGGGAAGTCTGTCACTTGACAGACAAGGGATCATATCCAAATGGATCCCATAATAGAATGTTGATGTCAGAAGTTCCAGGAGAATTGAACCCCAGAATCTTGTAACTTAGTGTTAATTGGAATTTAATTAGAGAGGTGGGATTTGGGTTTGAGGAATCCCATGTGGATAGATGGCAGCGCATTATTCGTCATGAAATAACTAACATTGCCCCAGAGATGGGAGCCTGTAGGGTTATTCCTGGAACAACTCCAAATTTGCAGCTAGTATGGAAGAGCAGGGATGACGCGATAGATGGAGTGCACTTGATGGTATTGCTATTGGTGTGTTACACTAAAAAATGTCACCATGACCACTTACAGTTAGTATGGCTCAAATCAACAGTCATGCTACCCTCTTAGGCAAGTCTTATGCCTCTGTTATCCATCTCAAACTCAAAAAAGAGAGAAAGTCTTGTAAAAAATATGTTTATCTCTGGGGTCGCAGGTTCTCTCTAGCCTTACCTGCGGGGACGTTGACCATGTTCACAAAAGGTGCATCCTTGGACGCTCTGTATGTTAAGGGACAGGTGCGTCCTTCTGTAAAAGGCAAAATGCGTGAGTTTCATCTTAAAAAAGTTACTTGTGGTTACTTCTAGAACTTTCTAGAGGTCGGTTTGATGATTTGGATGCGCCTCCAGTTGGTTCATGTATCTCTATTAAGGGGGAACTTATCCCATCAATAAGGGAGCTATCCCACCCAAAGAGGGGGATTATCCCATTGATGGTGGACCTGAATAACCTCTTTACAGCACTATAAATAAAGACATTGAGCCAGAGGGAGGAGAGGTTGGAGCTATACATTTTCTTTGGGTAAATGCTGCAGGAATTAGGACTCCCATTTAGAACCTTGTGAGGAGAGATTGTCTTTGCTTGATTCTACTTGGAAGTGGGTGAGCTTTGTCAAAGTAGAGGAAAACCCTTGATGGACCCTGGGAGGAACTTGCACAACACCAAGGCCAGGTTGTAAGAGTTTCTTTGTTTCGTTATTAATACAAACTGGTTTATTTTTCTCAATAGCTTGTGTTAATGAGTTATTTCATGTGTTCCTTGGTCTGCATGTTAAATATATGTTTTATTATATGAAATGCAAGTGCTTGTTAATTGTTTGATTGTTTGTGGTTGCAGGAATTGACTTGAAGGAGGAGCTCATCCGGATTGGCAAGGATGGACTACAACAACCGCGTTTTGGAATAAGGTAAGCCTAAACACTTGTAGTTTTCATGTTTTAAAAGGTATATTTAGAGAAAGATCACTCCATTTTGTCTTGTTTGTCGCTAGAGAGTTTAGACTCCTAGGGAGGTCAGTTGTGTCCGCACAAACGACTTTTTCCGCCACGACAAATTGGCGACTCCGCTGGGGAATCCATTAATGAGAAAGTCTTTTCTGTTGTGTGAACTTTGCTCTGTGAAAATCACTTTTATTTTCTGGTTTTTGACTGTGAGAATTAGTATTTGGGTGGCTTAGCTTTAGATTTAGTTAGATTTGGTTTTTCTCAACTTTTCCAGAAGGACACACCCTCTGAGTACTGCACAGTGCGTCTTTGGACGCGCTGTTGCCGTTTGCACAGAGCGGGCCCGCACCTGTTGTAACGGGTTGCTTGCGTCTTCCTGTAAAATTTAGGAAAAGTCCATTTTTTGCTTTAATTGCTTTTAGATTTTGATTTTTCTTAGTGTTTTCTACCCAGATCCTTTAGTACCCTGTCAAGAATTTTCACTTGAACTTGTTTTGTGAGCTTTGAGTGTTTTAGTGGATTTCAACGAAGTTTAGGCCTAGGGTTTGATTTTTCAATAGGTCCTGTAGTGACTTTGACGGTAGAAAGTTGTCCAGCCTTAGATCTCTCTGGTTAGTCAGCCTTCTTAGAAGTCGGGCCTGTCGTAAAGTCTCCTTGTGTGAGCAGCTTGCCATTTAAGTTGTTTTGGGTCAAATTTCGAATTACTTGTTTTTAAAGTGTTGATTTCCATTTTACAAAAGAACAAAAAGATTAGAGTTTTGTTTTGACTAGTTTTTGGTTCTGCAATAAGCTAGTCCTTGATTTGATTGTGATCAAGTAAAACACCTTAGAATAATCATTGTTAGTTTTGGCCTCGTTAAGATTGCTTAGAGTAAATTTACCTTTTAGTTTGCTTATGAGTGCATTTTCATAGATTTTAATAGCTTGTTAAGATTGATTTTTGGTTATATTAGATTTATTTGCTTTATTAAAAGAAAAATACAAAAACATCTTCTTTAAAAGTCTTGTTTCAAGTAGCTTTTTGTTTTTGAAAGAGAAAAAGAGTTTTTTCGTGCATGTAAAGAGCGGTCATGTTTTTTATGCTTGGAAAAGACAAACGAATTGTTTCTTTGATTGTCTTCAATTAAGAAGTTGCTTTTATAAAGATTGCATTCTCTCAACTTTTTAGTTAAGCAATTCATCGAAAAAGTAAAGTAGTGGGTAAATCATCCTAGGTGCATTTTGTAGTGGTTTCGAGTCGAGTCAACACACCACTGGTTTCACTTCCATCACCTTTTGACTTAAGAAACAACCTTAAAAGTAACGCTTAAATTAAAATCAATCTAGTAATTTTTATTTTTCTAGGGCTCTGAAACACCAACATAGCTTAGGCTAGGGTCTTGGAGTAGGTGAGTACTTAACTCTCCAAGACTACAAAACCAAACAGATAGTTTATCTTGAGTAGATTAAATCCAATTGTTTCAGTTATACTCTCGGAAAGCTCCTCTTAAAGGAGAAGCACGAGCTCGTGTCCGAACCAGTGAGGGGATCATTCCTCCCTCGTTGGGAACGACGCCAGACAGTACGTATTACAAACGGTAAACCTCGGATTAACCATTGTCGAGGAGCCTGGGGTCACTTATCGGTAAACCTTGGATTGTTGTCAAGGAGCCGGTAAGGGGATTGGAGCTTGCTACTCTGCCCTTGCGTGCTATCGGAGTTTAGACTGTTCCCCCAGGTGTAATTGTTGTGATTGGTAACTTTAGTGACCATAATCTTTAGGGTTCTACCGAGGTGACGGTGGAGGGAAGGTCCCACTGTACCTGGAGCAGACGTCGGTTATACTCACTTGGATTTTCCAGGGGGTTCACTTCACTTCGAGACGGTTAAAGTGGAGGAACTTGTGCCGGTCTATTCATTAAGCAGGTTGCCGGGGTAACTGTTCCACCCGCCATTTCTGTACTGAATCCTGCGAGGTTGGGCCTAATCACCAACTAGCACTTTTGGTCCGGAAGACTACTGTTTGTGTGTGGTTTGACGCTCTAGATTATTTAGGCGTGTGCTTCAAATTTGTTTGCTTCTTTAGAAGACTTTAGGTGGTTTGATTTGAAATTTTTTACTTTGTTTTCGTGTGTTGTAGTTAAAAATCTTTAATTGTGGCGGAATTACCGAGACAGTCCCGTAGACTTCGAGGCCAATCTCCTGAAGTTGTTTCTGTGGCCGAATTGTTGAGAAGATCCCGTAGACTTAGGGGATCCCCTCCTCGAGACGACCCGGGTAATTTAGAAGGGTTAAAGGTCCTTGTAACTCCTCCTAGTGACAGTAGAGTAGGTTCACCTGAAGAAGGAGAATCTTCCTTGGTAGTCCATCCAGATTACCAAAGTTTAGAAACAGGTTACAATCCCGAAACTGTTACAGTTTCCGAGCTTGCTGGTAGTTTTTCATCTGCCAGTGAAACAGGCGAAGAACCTGAAATTTCCGAACCTGTTACTCCAACTTCTAGTGTCCCTGATTCACCGAGAATAGAAAGAATTATCACCGAAAATCTACCTTCTAGTTTGATTGCTATAGAAGAACTTGCTCCAGAAGAAGATATAGGTGTCTCTCACCTTGAAGGTCAACTTACTATTGATCTAAGGGAGCGTGAATCCATCTTTTACAGTCCTCCTAGAAGTACTTCTTGGTACCTTGCGTTAACCAATTTTTTAGACAACTCAGTCGGTTTTTCCACACCTCGTACTCCTTTTCCACCCGGAGGTATTCATACTCCCGTAAATATGTCTGGTCAGTCGTCCGTGTTTACACAAAGTCCTGAATCTTTTTTACACGGCGGTCCTTCTGTTCCCACTGGGTATCAGTCACTTTCTGGTACCTTTGCGGGGGCATCTCCTCAACCCATTGATCATGGGTTATTTGCTGGAAACAGTGGTAATATACCATTGGGTGTAGGAGACATTTACATGATGTCAGGTTCAGTTCCCGTTTCCCAACCTCAAGGTGGCCAATTACCGCCTGGGGGGCAACCGCAGTTAACGCCTGGGGGGCAACCTCAAGGTACACAAATCGTGTCTGGGGGGCAACCTCAAAGTCAGTATGTACCTATGGTGCAATACTTACCTCAAGGTCAACCTCAGCCTCAATATGTACCCCAAGGTCAACCTCAGTATCAATATCAACCTCAAGGATGGCAACCTCAAGGATGGCAACCTCAAGGGTATCAACCCCAAAGTTATCAACCTCAAGGGTACCAACCTCAAGGTCAAGGTCAACCCCAGTATCAGTATTTACCTCAAGGTTATCAACCTCAAGGTCAATACTCAAGTCAAGGTTATCAACCGCCTCAAGGTCAGTCATATGTTCCAAGTATGGGAACTGCACCTTACAATTATCAATCCTACCCTCAATCTGGTTATGGATCTCAGTACCCTCAACCTGTTACGAGTCAGTACCCTGGAATGTTAGTGTGGGATCCCTCACAGGGTCAACAGGTGTTGCAGCCAAGTGTACAGATGCTTCCTCAAGCTGGACAACCCGTAGTTTCTGGTCCAACCCAGCAACCGCAACCTGTCCAGCCAAATGTTCAAACATCTGTAGCTTCGGTAGTTACTCAGCCGTCAATTGCACCTAGTACTCCATCTCAAACGGCTGCTGCAACTATCGCTACATCTACCATACTTACTTCTGGAGTATCGACGGCTCCAGTTTCTACTGTCCCTGTTACCGCACCTCAGACATCTTTACCGTTGTCTGGATCTACGATTCAAACCACGGTCCAGATGCCTGTAGGTCAGCCTGGTATAAGTACGGTTGTGACTACTCAACCTCAATTTGTTCAACCTCCGTACCAGGGACAGTACCAACCTGGGCAAGCTGTCCAACAACCGGTTTACCAGTATCAACCGTATCCTGGGTACACTTATCAACAACCTCAACAACCCCAGTACGGTCCGGTTAATCCTGGTTTTCCAGGAGGATATAATATCCCAAATGCGACTCCTGTTCCTAGTTATCCTGGATATCCTCCTCCTGGGGCTGGTATTGTGACCCAGAGTTTTAGAGATCCTAACCGGCAGTTACCGTTTATTGCAACTTTGGATTTACCCGACTTGACGCGCCTAACGAACGATCCAATTCAATATCTTCAGTTCTGGCCGCCAATGCCAAATAAGTTGCCCAGTGATATACCCAAGTTCGAAGGTAAGTCTGGAGAGGATCCGTCCAATCATGTGATGACTTACCACCTCTGGTGTGCTTCGAATTCTATCTCAGATGATTCCATCCGCTTACGTCTTTTCCAGCGTACACTCATTGGTCTCGCGGCCAAGTGGTACATTGAGTTACCACGGGCCTCTTTTTACAACTTTAGCCAGTTAGCTACCTCGTTCTTAACTCACTTTCAGTTGCCGGTCAGATACGATAACGGCACGGAGTTATTAACTTCACTAAAACAATCGACGTCCACGTATATTTCTGATCACATTCATGAGTGGAGACGTCGAAGGAGATTAGTGAAAGTTTTTATCCCGGACCAAATCTTAGCTGAATGGTTTGTCAAATCATTATTACCGAAGATTACTGAAGATGTCGCTAAGGCCGGAGTAGTTACTGAGGAGCAAGTCATTGCTCAGGCACAATACCTTGACTTAGTTTACACTCAGTCGGGTACGTTACACGAGAAGATTCCGGATCTTCCAAAGTCGAATCAAATCGCTGCTGCTCCTTCGGGATCTCATGCCGCTGATGGTATGATTGGTATCGTGACTACGAAGAGCAAGAAGAAGTCTTCCAAGGCTTCAACTACTCCAATTATCACTTTGCCTGATTCTCCGACAGGAGAGTCTTCTCCTCCTGAACTTACCGCCGACATTCACGCTGTAGAGTCATCTACGGCCAAATCAAAAAACGGTGGAAAGAAGAAAGGAAAGAAGAAGGCTAAAGCAGACAAGGCTCCAAAGGAGAAAACTGAAAAGTCGGAAACCAATGACGAAAAACGCAAACCTCGATATCCTTGTCTTATTTGTGAAGAGGATCATTTTACGAGAGATTGCCCTCATCGGGCCGAGGTTGTGAAAATAGTCAAAGGTTCTCCCACTCCTGCTGTGTTAAAGAATCCATTTCCAGAGCAGGAGAATAAGATGATAGGTTCTTCTTCGAATGCCAGTGAAGAACCCATTTTGATGATGTCTCATGTGAGGATTGCGACTCGATCGCAAGATTATGGTAGTAAGGCTCCTGTTGATGGCAAAGAAGCAGAATCTTCTCACTCTAACCCATCAACCTCAGCTCCTGGTTCCGATCCACTACAGATCGAAAAACCTAACCCAGACTTAGTGATTAAGCCGCCCGCCAAGGGTGTACTTCGAAGGTCTGCTTTCAATCCACATGCGAGAGCAGCCCAGAATTACAACATTGTTGAGGACTTAGCTGTTTCACCTTCAGCAATGTCGGCACTCGAAGTGCTGCAATCATGCCCAGCACAACGGAAATTGCTTTTGTCGGCTATCGGAGCTGTCGATGTTCAGGACCCGAACCTAATGATCTTTGATCTAGAAAATAGTACACCACGTCTCCCCCATCAAATGGCTTTCCAAATTCCAGTGATAGTCAAAAACAGGCCTATTCATCGGACTGTGATTGATGAGGGAGCTTCTACGTGTATTATGTCGATTCAATGTTGGAGATCGCTTGGTTCTCCTTCGTTGAACCAATCCCCCACCATCCTTAAGGCCTTTGATGGCCGTGGGTTCCGTCCGTTTGGTATTCTACAAGAATTGCCTATAGGGGTTGAAGGTAAAACCGTTAGTCTGGATGTGGAAGTGGTTGATGCCCCTCTAGACTACAACCTTCTTTTGGGTCGAAGTTGGTCATATGCTATGACAGCGGTCGTTTCATCGGTCTTCAGAGTCATTAAGTTTCCACATAACGGTAAGATCGTGACTATTGATCAGCTGACATACTTTTCATCCGACCCAGCCTCTTCAGAGAGTATCCAGCATGTTGGTAAAACGACAATCCCTTATAGGGACGTTGGTGTAGGTTTAGTTAAGGATTCCGGTTTACTGGGAACTTTTCCTCTCCCTCCACTCAACGCAGATCCTTCATTTGCAACATTCATATGATTACATCAGAAAACATTATTTATGATGATCCTTGGTTCGTCCCATCTGACTCTGAGATAGACTCACTCGGTGATGTTATGCCTTTGAGTCCATATGAAATTGCTTATGAAGCTCTCATGTCTTTTACTGACTTTCATTCAACCGAAGTCGACCAAATGAATGTGGTCAGTGAAGAGTCACTTTTCACCTCACCCTTAGAACGGATAACGTTTCCCGAAGTCGTGTCATCTGACGAACAACTTCGCGAAATCCTAAGTGTAGACGATCTACCATGGGAAGATCTCCATCACAGATCTTCGTTTTTACCTAAGGATGATGCATTTGAAAATGATTTTTCATCTATCTTTACCGCTGAATATGTCAAAGACGCTCAGGATCCAACGAAACATTCTGATTCAGAGTTGAATTTAGGGAATATTTCTCGTACTATTCCCATTGATATTTCAGTGAAGCCCGGAATCGAGGAAAACATTCATATAGGTGCCGCATGTACTGAAGAAGAAATCCAAACTTACAAGGCCCTATTCCAAGAATTCCGCGACGTGTTTGCCTGGTCTTACGAGGAAATGCCGGGAATTGATCCTGCCATTGTTATTCATGAAATAAAGACCTACCCGGATGCTAAACCCGTCCGGCAACGGTTGCGTCAAATTCACCCTCGAAAAGCGGCTGCGATTAAAGCAGAAGTCGAAAAGCTGTTGAAAGCAGGTTTCATTTATCCGATCCCGTTAACGGATTGGGTATCGAATATTGTTCCGGTCAACAAGAAACAAGGAACAATAAGAATCTGTATCGACTATAGGGATATAAATCGAGCTTGTCCAAAAGACAACTATCCTACGCCTTATATCGATCAAATTATTGATGATTGTGCCGGAAGTGAAATGTTTTCCTTCATGGATGGTTTTTCGGGCTATAATCAAATCAATATTCTACCTGCCGACCAACCAAAAACGGCATTCATTTGTCCATGGGGGACATTTGCTTATTGCAAGTTACCTTTTGGGCTTAAGAATGCCGGGGCCACTTTTCAACGGGCGATGTCTTATGCATTTCATGACATCAAGCACATTGTGCAACCCTATCTCGATGATTTGCCTGCTCATTCTTTACATCGAGCTGATCACCTTGTCCACCTACGAGCAATCTTTATGAGGTGTAGGCATTATCGAATTCGGTTGAATCCCCACAAGTGTGTTTTCTGTATAGAAACAGGTCGATTGCTGGGATTTGTTGTTTCAAAAGCCGGCATTCGCGTCGATCCCTCGAAAGTCGAGGCTATCATCAAATTGCCTCCTCCTTCGAGTTTGCGCCAACTCCAAAGTTTGCAAGGGAAAGCGAACTTTTTACGCCGATTCATCCCAAACTACGCCGAGGTCACTAAAGGTTTTACACGGTTGTTGAAACAGAACGCACAATTCTTTTGGGACGAGATTGCCCAACAATCTTTTGATGCACTTAAACACGCGTTGACCCATGCACCGTTATTGCATCCTCCCAACTACAACCAAGACTACTTCTTATACCTCGCAGCTTCGCATTCCACCATTGGAATGGTGTTAGTTCAAGAAGATGAATTCGGAGCGGAGCATGTGATATATTATCTTAGTAGGACCTTGAATCCAACTGAGCTAAAATATTCGCATGTGGAGAAATTGGCCCTGGCAGCCGTTCAAGCTGTCCAGCGTTTCCGTCACTACATTCTTCTCCGCAAAACTACAGTTATTTCGGATTGCAACCCTATGATTTATATTTTGACAAAACAACTGCTAGGGGGCAAGTACTCTAAATGGATTGTTATCCTGCAAGAGTTCGACTTGGAGTTCGAGAAGTCCAAGTCTAAGAAATCCTTAGTTTTTGCGGAATTGATGTGTGATTTCCCGAGTGCTGACACAGAGACTGTGGCAGAGGAGTCCATTGCGGACGAATCTTTGTTTCTTATCAGTACTGTAGATCCGTGGTACGGGGATATAATCATTTATCTCCAAACCCAAACCTTTCGGCCTGAAGCTTCCAAAGCGGAACGTCGAAAAATTCGGTTTCAATCCCAGCCATACAAAATTATTGGAGATACACTTTATCGCCGGGGGGCAGACTTAGTTTTTCGACGTTGTTTAACTCACGAAGAGGCTGAGAGGGTTTTGAATGATTGTCACTCTGGAGCATGTGGCGGTCATATGTCTGGGTATGCCACAGCTCAGAAGGTGTTGCGCGCTGGTTATTTCTGGCCGTCTATGTTTAAAGATTGTATCATTGCAGTCAGGAAGTGCCACAACTGTCAAGTGTTTGATCGCAAGATGCGCGCTCCACCTGCTCCTCTCCACCCTATAATTGCCGTTGGTCCATTCGCCAAATGGGGTATCGACTTTATTACTTGTAACCCTCACTCGGCCGGGGGGCATGCGTATATCATCCTTGCGGTTGATTATTTTACTAAGTGGGCCGAGGCGATGCCTACATTCGACGCAAGCGGCAAAACAGCTGCAGTTTTCGTATTCAATCATATCATAACTAGGTTTGGTGTCCCACAAGCAATCATTACTGACCATGGGAGCCATTTTCGAAATGTCATGATGACTGAGCTTACAAGCCAGCTTGGTTTGCGCCACGATAGCTCTACTCCTTATTATCCGCAAGCCAACGGTTTGGTTGAGTCTATCAACAAAGTTCTAGTTACCATGATCCGACGAACCATTGGTGTTCATCGGTCGAATTGGCACAACATGTTATTTTCAGCGCTATGGGCATACCGAACCTCAGTGAAAAATTCAACAGGGTTCACTCCTTTCCAGCTAGTTTATGGCTTAGAAGCTGTGTTACCCATTGAATGCGAAATCCCATCACTTCAAATGGCTGTCGAATTACTTCCAGCTACTTCCGAAGAGGAGACACGTTTATTGTACTTGGCTAAATTAGATGAGACTCGACGTGACGCTACATTGGCAATCGAGACTCACGCGAAACGAATGAAAGCTCAGTATGATAGAAATGTAACCCCTCGAAGTTTTTCGGAAGGAGACCTAGTACTATTATATGATCAAGCTAACGATAAGCTAGGTGCCGGAAAATTCGTTCCCATGTGGCATGGGCCCTACATTGTAAAGCGAAAGCTAGCAAAAGGGGCTTATGAGCTAGTTGACTTTGATGGGGACTCTTTGGGTAAACCCAGAAATGGACTTTACCTAAAGAGGTATTATGCTTAAATGAGGGGAATGGAGAAATTTTTAGATAGGTTAGATTTTCTTTCTAGCTAGCAAGTGTGTTAGTTTAGTCAGTGTGCTTAGCTTAGAGAGTGTGGTTTTTCGTCGTTATTCTGGCTTATCTTGGTTTTACTCTTGATATTGCAGATGTCGACGCCTCTCCAAACATATATTGGATTTGCTGATGGTGCTTGTCGTAGTACACGGAACATCTCTTCCGCAGCTTGGGTTATCTATTCGCCCTCTGACGAGTTAGTTTCTATGCATGGGGTAAGCCTCGGTCAAACAACGAACAACATTGCAGAATACAGTGCAGTGATTGAATTATTATCCGAATCTATTTCATTTGGAATTCGACGTTTGACAGTGAGGTTAGATTCTGAACTTGTTGTATTACAGCTTAATAGAGTTTATGCCATTAGGAATCCTGTGTTATTAAGGTTGTTTTTGAGAGTGCGTCTCTTGGAACGTGAATTTGATTACATTGAATATCAACATATTCCAAGGTCTTTGAATACATTAGCAGATGCAATTGCTTCTCGAATGTTGGACAGACATTTACGATAATCATGCAAGTAAATTTAAAAACATTTCATCACATATGTTAAACAAGATAAGCCGGTAATAGTGATATATATAGATAGAAGTGTGTCAAAAAATATATACATCGTCTTCGATCATAGGTTGAAAACACCTTATGATCGGCAAAATGATAGTACAAAAAGTCAAAATGTCACATGTGACTACAAAAGTGACTAGTCAATCACTGGTGGTGCTCTCTGTATGACACCACTGCGCGGGCTACCTTACGCAAAAATCTCCTAAACGGTCCAGGGACCGCGACTACAAAACGCTGAAGCCTGATAGGAATGTCGTCCATAGTAGTCTCAGGTATGTCTGCCGTGAGACGCTCTAGATCATGCTCCAACTCAGCTAGTACTTCTGCAGCCGCGTCCTGTGGGGCCGGTACCGGTGCAGCTGGATGTAGTCTATCAAAAGGCCGGAGGTTGGCTGGACGCTGTGGACCAACATCTGCATTTTGAAAATTTTACTGTTAGTTTTGAGACGATATATATGAAAAATAAAAAATACATAATTAGAAAACTTGTGAAAATAAAAGTACCTCTGTCGTCCCATTGTTCTCCCTGTGGAAGAACCATGTCCGGATCACCTCTGAAATCCATTCCGGCATACGGAAAGTCCTGTATCGAAAAAACCTGGTCCTCTAACCAGTGAAAGTAACTATCTGAGAATCGAACCACTGTCGTACCCTCGTCAGGATGCCGGGCCATCACCGCAACCCATCGTATCAGCTTTGGCTCCCGAGGACCCAAGATATCAACAGTGAGTTGCTGAGGGATCAACATTGGAACTCTCTCCAAGGCAAAGCTCACGACTATAGGCCCATATCCAAAAGTCTTTAGTCATTCGTTCTTTGCCTTGGTCAGTTGGCTCTTCATATGAGCCGACACAGCTTCACACCAGTTGAAAATGGTGCCTTGGTAACAGTCAATTGCCATCCGCATTTGGGATCCGGAAGCAATGTGTAAAGCGGCCGCGCCGCAAATTCTGGTAACCGTGAACGCTATGACTTTGAGTTCCGGTAAAGTGATGTGTTTTATCTCTATGCCTTTTGAATGGTGAGCCCCACGTGTGCACCAATCCTCGCGGAGACTATCAAGGGATTGGCCACCCGGCCTAGTCCCCGCAAGACTGAGTTGCTCACCTCTGTTCGGCAAGCCAGTGAGAAAGTATACATCCGAGGGCTCTATCTCGAGCTGGTGCCCTCCTATGTAAAAGCATTGTTCTTGAACGTTCCATCGCTCAACCAGCCATTCCAAGAATCTTACCTGGCCCCTCATGCCCGGTATGGTCCAATATTTGTATAATCCGCATGCTCTTAGGGCATCCAGAGAAGGTTGGTGATTTATTGCAGCTTCATCTTCCTCTACATGCTCTCTTTCTCTCCAGTCTAACATGATTAATGCCCTGCATATCAAAAATAGCAATTAGAAATTGATTTGGGAATTTTTGGTGGTTTTTTGAGAGAGTTGGGGTTTTGAAATGCGCACTTCTCGGAAGACGCACCCCGGCTTTGTAGCACAGGGCGCCCGGACGTAGCTGGCCTGAAGGCGGGCTGCGTCTTCCGACCATTTTCCCGTATGAGAAAAAGTCGGGGGACGCAGGTCACCCGAAGGGCACCTGCGTCCGCCGAGAGGCGCATTCCAAAACCAAAACCCCCCAAAAAATGAAACTAAGACCTAAAAATTAATTCTAAACGGATAGAAATGCAGAGTAGGATGTGTAAAATACCTGGATGAAACGGCGTTCGATTCCGACGGTCAGATTTTCCGCAGTAACCACGGGAAGTTTCTTGTCAAAAGCTCCTTTTTCAACCTCCAAAGTCAAACGGTAAAAATGACATGGTAAAAGGTCTTTTTATAGGTTTTTTGGATGAATTAGTTCATTTTTTACCATGAAAAGATGTTTTTCGATGTATTTTTGCCTATTTTAAACAGGTATGAGTAATGTGTCGCTTTTGTGCAGGACAAAGGGATTTCGAGGGAAATTGTAATTTTTCACAAACAAAAATATCAGAGTCATCTTTTAAGCCCTTTTCTGACTCCTAAAACATGAAAAGATCGCCGAGCGTTTCTTTTACACTCGTTAAAACAGAATTAAAAGACGGTCCCCTTTTAGCTCTTTTCTGACCGTAAAATCAGGAAAAGATTGCCGGGTTTTTGTCGTTTCGAACTCGATAAGGAAATAAAACGACGTGTCCTTGATCGCTTTTTACTTTTCAGGTCGACGACACTATTATGAAAGTACTCCTTGGTCGCAAGATCAAGCGGTTCCCCCAGGTATTATTTTATACTTTTTCGGGCTTGAGGGACACAAATATACGAAAAAGTTCAACGTGGAGTCTCCTTTTGTTTTTTCAGACTCTCTAAAAATGAAAAACGCCGAGTTTCTCCTATACTGGCTCGTTAAACTTTTACAGTAAAGGACCTGTTCAATTACAAACAGGAACGAACCACTCCTTCCTAGGGTTCGAATTTAAACTAGGTTGGACTCGTCCGAAGGATGAGCTTATAATCAAGCATATGTTATCCTCCTCAAGCTTGTTAAAAATAAAGAGGTACTTGCCAGAAATGGTGGGGGAAAAGAGAGAAGAATGAACCTATTTGTTACCTTTTGTCTCAAAAGAAACTTTATTACCACTCTTGAACACGACACTTTTCATTCACCTGGGTTGGGAAATCTTTTACCTCACAGTTGACCAAACCACTTTGAAAGTCTTTAACTTTGAGTTATTCGTCACCAAGCCATCTGTCGTGTCGTTATGTGTTCAAGAGGTCTGCAAGCAAAAACTTTCATCTGCAAAATACTTGTCATCCATTTGACCATCCCTGAGTCAGTCCTTACAGCAACATTTCTTCAACTTGAACAATGATTTCGTGTTGTGGGCTTGCCTGCAACGGGTCGCTTTCTATCGACATCGACACATTATCTAGAAAGATGACTTAGGAATCGACAGCACCTTGAAGTCTGCATGCATCAATGGCAGGTTTCTCGCCTTTGACGTCAGTTTACATCATTGACTTTCGATCAAAGGATTCCGTGAAGTGTTCGACATCAAAACATCTATTCACATTTCACGGGTTGTGCTTGGTACTTTGAGAACCATTGACATTACTGGTGGTTTCTCTCACGCTTGTTAACAGTTTGCATCATCGACTGGTAATCAAGTGGTTTCTAACATGTTCGACATCGAATCATTTAATCACATGGCTAGAATCGTACCAATTCGGGAAGTAGAAGTGAAGACCCTGGATCTAGTTTCTACCATCCAGGCTGCGAGGAGTTTTGTATTCATTATCTATGTAGACTAATCATAAACAGATGGCTGCGTCCATACTGTGTCTACAAAAGTCTATAAAAATGATGTACTGCAAGATCATTCCTGTATCAGAATAGTTAGTCCATTAGTTAAGTTTTGAATCTGAGTATGGGAATGCCTACCTCAGTGATGATATAATCTTATCCATGTATTTTGTGTTGAAAATTGCAGGTTCCAACCAGGCCATCCACAAGACAATCCTTGAAATGATAAAGCGCTTCACCCTTCCTAGAATTACAAAACCCTAAATCTATTCCAGGCTTCGCACTTTAGGGGGCAATCTGTTACACTAAAAAATGTCACCATGACACTTACAGTTAGTATGGCTCAAATCAAGAGTCATGCTACCCTCTTAGGCAAGTCTTATGCCTCTGTTATCCATCTCAAACTCAAAAAAGAGAGAAAGTCTTGTAAAAAATATGTTTATCTCTGGGGTCGCAGGTTCTCTCTAGCCTTACCTGCGGGGACGCTGACCATGTTCACAAAAGGTGCGTCCTTGGATGCTCTGTATGTTAAGGGACAGGTGCGTCCTTCTGTAAAAGGCAAAATGCGCAAGTTTCATCTTAAAAAAGTTACTTGTGGTTACTTCTAGAACTTTCTAGAGGTCGGTTTGATGATTTGGATGCGCCTCCAGTTGGTTCATGTATCTCTATTAAGGGGGAACTTATCCCATCAATAAGGGAGCTATCCCACCCAAAGAGGGGGATTATCCCATTGATGGTGGACCTGAATAACCTCTTTACAGCACTATAAATAAAGACATTGAGCCAGAGGGAGGAGAGGTTGGAGCTATACATTTTCTTTGGGTAAATGCTGCAGGAATTAGGACTCCCATTTAGAACCTTGTGAGGAGAGATTGTCTTTGCTTGATTCTACTTGGAAGTGGGTGAGCTTTGTCAAAGTAGAGGAAAACCCTTGATGGACCCTGGGAGGAACTTGCACAACACCAAGGCCAGGTTGTAAGAGTTTCTTTGTTTCGTTATTAATACAAACTGGTTTATTTTTCTCAATAGCTTGTGTTAATGAGTTATTTCATGTGTTCCTTGGTCTGCATGTTAAATATATGTTTTATTATATGAAATGCAAGTGCTTGGTAATTGTTTGATTGTTTGTGGTTGCAGGAATTGACTTGAAGGAGGAGCTCATCCGGATTGGCAAGGACGGACTACAACAACCGCGTTTTGGAATAAGGTAAGCCTAAACACTTGTAGTTTTCATGTTTTAAAAGGTATATTTAGAGAAAGATCACTCCATTTTGTCTTGTTTGTCGCTAGAGAGTTTAGACTCCTAGGGAGGTCAGTTGTGTCCGCACAAACAACTTTTTCCGCCACGACATGGTGGGTGGGCTGGCCCACAACCCACATAAGATTGGAAACATATCCTATAACTTCTTTGAAGGCACAAGCAAGGGAGAGTCAAGATTGAAGTGGATGGATGATGTGATAGATGACGTGTGCTTGGAAATGTTGCTATTTGTGGGTAGGTTAGCCCACAACCCACATAATCTTGGATGCATAGCTCAGAAGGATGAAAAGAAGGCACAATGGAAAACATTGAGAAAATCTTGGTATGATGACATAAACAAGGTACATGGTTGGGTCTGCACTATTGTCATAGTAGTATTTGTCGGGGACTAGCTACTTGCAGAGTTAGCCTAACGAAGTTTGCCCAGAGGAATAAAATGGGATTTAAAGAAAATTCATCGGGAGGAATCAAGTGGGCTGATGTAAGTCATACCACGTGAAAATACACAGAAAATTTTATTGGTCAGGGAGTGGCCACTTCCTGGATCCACTCAGCGATATGATCCCTTAAAAATGGAGAGGATCTACAAGGGAGGTGTCGTGGTAAAGGAACTAGGATGAGGTGGAATAAGATGGATTTTGTAGACCAATGGGAAAGAGGCCATATGGCACCACCATCCATGCAAGCCCGGTAAGTGAAACTCGACGGGATGTAAAGAATACTTTCGGTAGTGCGTCAGAAGGGACTGAATATGATGATGAGGAATGGTTGCATGGTCATCCACATGAGCCTAAAAAGCCTCTCATTAGCGAAGGGAGGACCCATAAAGGGGCCTAGTATCTATGTAAGGCCGATGCAATGAGCCCACAAGTAACCAAGTGCATAGTTTGGGAACCACTGGGAAAGGGACCAAGTAGGATGATGTGGAGCCAATGAGTAGTTTGTCAGTGGATTCAAAGGACACGGGTCCCAAGTGAGTTGGTGCCCCGTAATATATCTGAGTTGTTTATTAATGGATGGGTGGCTTATCAAACTACCTTTTGGGGAACCTCGCTCGTTATAGTACGAAAAGTGATGAGCCCCAACTGAAATATATTTTAGTTGTTGATTTAGATGCGAGTGACATAATCAAACTACTTTCTAGGGCCATCCCACTTGTTAAAGTATAGTGAGTAAAGACATGTCAAACACCATTTGGATATCATGGGAACTACTCCAAACCATCAATTATGTTTGGGATTGGATGGTTATAGGTGAAGCCCTGAACCTTGGTCATTTCATGTAGAAATGTACTAGGGGCATGATTTAATAAGAAGTGGCTTGGGAGCTCCGTCCTTAGGGCCTAGTGTTTGGTCATTTCGTGTAGAAACAAGGCTAATGGTGTCAATCCATTAGCAAAGGGAATTCATCCTGTGAAGCGATTAAGAAGGTTAAGAACATATAGGCTTAGTCGGTGAACACATCGTAATTCTAAGAGCTCCATGAATTGCAGCAAAGATAATGTTTTTCTTTTATACCCCTTTATCTCGACTAGAAAGAAGGGGTTGGGTATGTGATAGATTAGTATCAGAACATGGTTCAACACTTGGACTGAATAGACTCTTTCATGAGCTAATGATTATTTTTAGAAATTAAATAAAAGAAATTTGTGGGTGTGAAAAGCAGGTTGTGAATAATTATGACATGTATGATTGTTGTATTTACTTTTCGCTCTAGTTATGTGGTGTCGTTGAATATATGTTTCTTTGGCGTATGTGTTGTGTATGTGAAAAAGTGTTCAGATAGGTATGGTACTATTTGGGACCTTATAATGTGTAGTTACACACACAGGAAGGTAAGGGATTACCTGGATCTACACAGGTGTGAAGCACACCTATATTCTGTTGGGTGTGGAGCATGATTATTTAGAGGTCTTTGTTTCAGCCGGATGTATACCCCAGGAAGATTGTACACCACTCCATGTGGGGAGGACTTGTCCCCCCCCGCGGGGGTTTGGGGTGGCTGATTCCCCCCAGCTGGGGGGTCCGGGGGCCAGCAGTCCCCCGACAGAAGCTAAAAACAGATGTAAAATTGCCTTGTAAAAGTATAGTAATTTCTAGTCATTCTGGGCCGTTCATTAGGCAGATGATCTGAAGGTAGAACTAATGTTTAGTTTAGGGTTTTTTTCCCTAGAAGGCAACCCCTCTCTTTGTATGAGGGCATTGTATTGAGGCTGTGTAGTAGATGTGTATTCTTCGAGTGAGAAACAGAGAGGTGAGACTATGAGAGAAAATAGAGTATATTATAGCGGATCTGTTGTAGGTTGTGTCTCTTCATTTTGCTGGATAATAGAAAGGAAGGACTGGCTGTTCAGGGTGGACGTAGCCCAAACTGGGTCAACCATGTATATCTGTGTCTCTCTGGTTTTATTTTTTTGTGTTTTTCCACATATTATATGTCTTGCATTTCTCTGTCATATATAATATTTTTTCTAACAACTGGTATCAGAGCCGAAGGTCTATTTGGCTGATAAACTCGCAGGAAAGAAGGGTTCCTCGTTCGAGTGGGAGAAATGGCAGAAGATGGTAAGTTTAGGGTTGATAAATTTAACGGCAAAAACTTCTCGCAATGGAAGATGCAAATGGAAGATTATCTGTATCAGAAAGAATTGTACCTACCATTGGGTGGAAAAACAAAGATGTCGATGGGTATGACAGATGAAGAATGGAACCTTCTTGATAGAAAGGCACTCAGAACAGTATGGTTGTGCCTCGCAGCGTCGGTCGCCTTCAACATTTCGAAGGAAACAATGAAAAAGGGTTTTATTAAGGCATTGGAAAAACTATATGAAAAACCCTCGGCCTCAAACAAGGTATTTCTTATGAAACAGTTATTTAATATGAAGATGTCGAAAGGGGGATCTGTTGAAGACCATTTAAATGATTTTAATATTGTTACAAGTTAGTTAATTTTTGTATGGGTAAACTTTGATGATGAAGTTAGAGCTCTGTCATTCTTGTGCTCATTGCTAGAAAGTTGGAATGGTTTAGTAATGGCCATTAGTAACTATGTTTCTGTATCTAGGACTTTAAAGTTTGATGATGTTGTCGGTGCTATCCTTAGTGGAAATGTGATGGAAAAGCCCTGGTGAGACATCGGGTAATGCTTTGAGTGCAGAGTCTGGGGGAAGAAAAATGGAAAGAGGAAAGAGCTCAGGATATTGCAGTAAATCAAGGAAAGGTAGATCCAAGTCTAGATCGGGGATAGTGTGCTAGAAATGTGAAAAGAAATGACACCTAAAGAAAGACTGTAGATCTCGGAATGGAAAAGAAGGAGATGCACAACAAGGAAACAATCATGAAGAAAATGTGACAGGTGAGGTGTTACAAGATTCTTTGATTCTTTCTTTCAAAAATATTACTGATTCCTGGGTGGTAGATTCAGGGCCTCATTCCATGCCACACCTGATAAGAAATATTTTCATGACTATGTTCAAGGAGATTTTGGACAAGTCCGTTTGGGTGATGATAAACCCTATAAAATTGTTGGAATGGGTAAGGTTCTTGTAAAACAGTAGAATGGAAACCAATGGCTACTAAAGGAGGTAAGGCATGTTCCAGATCTGAAGAAAAATCTGATTTCAATAGGGCAGTTAGGCAGTGAAGGTTGTGTGACAACTTTCACAAATAAAGCTTGGAAGGTCACCAAAGGAGCCCTAGTAATAGCAAAAGGCGAAAAGGTTGGTACATTGTATTTATGCAGTGGTATTTCAAACTCTATTAATGCTTTAACTTACAAAGGAGAAGATGCAGCATTATGGCGTCATAGGCTCGACACATGAGTGAGAAGGGGATGAAGATTCTTCACTCAAGGAATTTGTTGTCGGGTTTGAGGAATGTTGATTTCGACTTCTGTGAGAATTGCATTTATGGAAAACAGAAGAGAGTCAAATTTCTCAGAGTTGGGAAAGAAAAGAAGAGAAAAAAATTATAGCTTGTGCATACAGATGTATGGGGACCTGCTCAAGTATCATCTCTCGGTGGCTCTCATTATTATGTTAATTTTATTGATGATGCAATTAGAAAAACTTGGATTTATTGTATTCAGAATAAATCTGATGTATTTGATACTTTCAAGAAATGGAAAGCTTTGGTTGAGATTGAGACAGGAAAGAAATTGAAGTGTATTAGATCAGACAATGGAGGTGAATATTGCAGCAAAGAGTTTGATAGGTACTGTTTAGAGCATGGAATTCGCAGAGAGAAGACAGTCCCAAGAACACCACAAGAAAATGGTGTGTCAGAAAGGATGAGCAGAACAATCATGGAGTGTGCAAGGTGCATGAGATTGCATGCAGGATTGCCTTTACATTTTTGGGTAGATGTTGTAGATACTGTTGTTTATCTAATAAATAGAGGGCCTTCAAGTTCCTTGGATGGTGGTGTTCCAGAGGAAGCATGGACAGGTAAAAAGGTAAACTACTCTTTTTTAAAGCCTTTTGGTTTTAGGCCTTTGTCCATATTAATAAAGAAAATAGAACAAAGCTTGAGGCAAAATCAAAGAAATGTACCTTTATTGGATATGGTGTTAATGATTTTGGTTATCGCTTATATGATTATGAAAATCACAAAATCATTAGGAGCAGAGATGTAATATTCAATGAAAAGGTCTCGTATAAGAATAAGTTGCAAGGAAAGAAACAAGAAAAATAAAACAAGGAATACACAGTTCTTGATGGGATCACTGAAAAAGTAAAGGTGCCTGAAAATAACAATAATCAACAATCACAACAACACCAACCACAACAGCAACATGCACCCCAAACACCTGAAAGTGGTGTTAGAAGATCTACCAGGATAAGTATACCCCCTGAACGATACTCTCCTTCATTATATTATTTATTGTTGACTGATTCTGGTGAACCCCAATTTTATGAAGAATCAATGCAGGTTGAAAGTAGGAAGAAGTGGAAGCTAGCCATGGAAGAAGAGATGGACTCCTTAATGCATAACCAGACTTGGGACTTAGTCAGGTTGCCTGCCGGTAAAGCTACATTGCAGAATAAATGGGTTTACAGGCTGAAGGAACAAGATGGAGGAAAACAGAGGTACAAAGCTAGACTTGTGGTGAAGGGGTTTGCACAGAAGAAAGGTATTGACTTTGACGAAATATTTTCTCCTATTGTTAAAATGACTTCAAGTGGAACTATTTTAAGCCTACTAGCAGTTGAAGATTTGCATCTTGAGTAGCTAGATGTAAAGACAACATTTCTCCATGGGGATTTAGAGGAAGAGATATATCTGCAGCAACCACAAGGATATGAGGTAAAAGGGAAGGAGAAACTAGTGTGCAGGTTGAAGAAGATCTTGTATGGCTTAAAACAGGCTCCAAGTTAGTGGTATCTAAAATTTGACAAGTTTATGTCTGAAAAAGGTTATACTAGATGTCACTCTGATCATTGTGTTTATCTAAAAAAGAAAAATGATGGCAGCTATATTATATTGTTATTGTATGTAGATGACATGCTTGTTGCAAGGTCTAACATGCAGGAAATAAATGTGCTCAAAAGAAAATTAGCAAATTCATTTGCAATAAAGGATTTGGGAGCTGCAAAAAAAATCCTTGGTATGAGAATAACTAGAGACAGGAAAAATCACAAATTAACATTGTCTCAGAATGAGTACATACAAAAGGTGTTGAAAAGATTTAATATGGACAATGCAAAACCAGTTAGCACACCTTTTGCTAGCCATTTCAAACATAGTAAGGAGATATGCCCAAAGACCCATGAAGACATGGATTATATGTCTAAAGTTCCATATGCATCAGTAGTTGAAATATTAATGTATGTAATGGTGTGCACAAGGCCTGATATTGCACATGCAATGGGAGTTGTAAGCAGGTACATGAACAATCCAGGAAACGAACATTGGATGGTAGTGAAATGGATTCTCAGATATTTGAGAGGTACCACAAATCAAGCATTATGCTTTGGTGGTTCAAACATTTCTCTACAAGGATATGTTGATACAGATATGGTAGGTGACAGAGGTAACAGGAGGAGCACTATAGGATATGTATTTACTGTAGGTGGAACAGCTGTCAGTTGGGTTTCAAAAATCCAAAGTGTTGTTGCACTTTCAAAAATAGAAGCAGAGTATGTTTCTACTACAGAGGCTAGTAAAGAAATGATTTGGTTACAAAGGTTTATGGGTGAATTGGGTAAGAAGCATGATATGGGCACGTTATAAAGTGATAGCCAATGTGCCATTCATCTTACAAATACTTTAGCATTTCATTCCAGGACTAAACACATACAGTGCAAGTACCATTTCATACAATCAGTGTTGGAAGATGGAGAGTTGAAGCTAGAAAGGATACACACTAGCCAGAATCCTGCAGATATGCTAACAAAAGTTGTAACCAGGGAGAAACTGAGAATATGCTCAATTTCAATTGGTCTTCAAAGATGATGATGAATATGAGAAACAACCAGGTCTAAAGAGGAATCATTTTCCAGCAAATGAAGTAGCGGTGGAGTTGCTACAATCATTCTCCAAGTGGGAGATTCTTGGGTGTGGAGCATGATTATTTAGAGGTCTCTGTTTCAGCCGGATGCATACCCCAGGAAGATTGTACACCCCTCCACATGGCAGGGTGCAGGGGGGAATTGTCCCCCCCGCAAGGGTTGGGGGGGACCAATCCCTCCCATCTAGGGGGTCCGGGGGCTTCGGGGGCAGTGCCCCTGAAGCTAAAAACAGATGTAAAATTGCCTTGTAAAAGTATAGTAATTTCTAGTCAATCTAGGCCGTTCATTAGGTGGATGATCTGATGGTAGAAATTATGTTTAGTTTATGGTTTTTTGCACTAGAAGGAAACCCCTCTCTTTGTATGAGGAAATTTTATTGAGGTTGTGTAGTACATGTGTATTCTTCGAGTGAGAAACAAAGAGGTGAGACTGTGAGAGAAAACAGAGGATATTATAGTGGATCTGCTATAGGTGGTCTCTATTCATTTTGCTGGATAATAGAAACAAAGGACTGGCTGTTCGGGGTGGAAGTAGCCCAAACTGGGTGAACCACGTATATCTATGTCTCTTTGGTTTTATGTGTTTGTGTTTTTCAGCATATTATATGTCTTGCATTTCTCTGTCATATATAATATTTTTTCTAACATATTCCTATTGAAATAAGAATACCTAGTTGGTAGTGCTGATAATCAACGAATATAAATTGGGATTAAGTGCTCATCTTGAGGTCGATGAGTCACTTAGTAAATTTTAAATCAAAGAGAAGTGAAGAGAAGGCACTAGACCAATCTGGTGTGTTTACACGATTAAAGATCAAAGTGAAAGACATGGCATTATGTTCTTTCTTAACTGGTTACCGATATAGTGTGTACGTAAAGAAAGAAATAAGAAGAAAATTAAGATAAGTATCAATATTTAATTGGTTTTGAACTTTAAATTATGAATATAAATTCAATGATATGATCTATGATGGATTGGTTTATGAGCTAACCTGGTTTTCTTGTGATAGGAATTAAGTTAAGATTCCAAGTTCACCTCATGAATGAACTACTAATGAGTTATGATTTAAAATTCTTTTATTTCCTTAATGATGGAACTTATGGAGGCATATGTGCTATGATGTAGGAAAGCATGAAAATTCCCAGTGTAATCGATGGTCTTCGTTGCAAGATAAGAAGGTGCAGTTGAAAGATATCAAATTGTGTAGTGGCACGTTGATTAAATGTTTCAAGAAAGGGGCCATTGTGATACACTAACACCAATGATATCAATTTATTACAATGAAGCATGCTATGATAATATGGTAGTTTTGAAGGCAACGATGTGCCGTGAATTTTAACTCCTTCCAATGCAAGGAAGACTTGCCAAAGGATGGATCGCCTTAGGGACTGGGAATGAGAGAAGGGGATGCCCGAAATTGGAAGGTGAATGACTGCATGGAGATGACATAACTGCTGGATTTCCCAAGGGACTGAGAAGCAAAGAAGGGAAGGAATAAAAATAAATGGGGTATTTCCTAGTCATGAGCATAGTAATTGGGGTTGTATCGAGAAGAAATGAGCATAGAACTATTCATTGGCAGAATAGGAATGCAAGAAGAGAAGTGTTGGATATGGAGGCATACTAACCTCATAATAAAGAAAATAATCCAAGCCAAAAAAATGCAACAAAAGCACCAGGAAATTACAAAGAACCATAGAATGTGGCTGATCAGACTAAAATTTTCCTTCATAAGTGTTTAGTTGTCGGGCACGCAACTATGAATGTGTGACCTATAAATATATGTAAACTTTGTAAAGAGATATAAATATAAAGCTCCAAACATATTATGTAGTTGTTTTCCTTATTTAGCATGTTTCTCTGTGTATAGGTACAAAGAACACAAAGTATGGTGTTCCCACAAGGGGGAGGGGTTTGTAACAGCCCAACTAAGAATGGCCTAATTCAACCATGTAAAAGTAGCATGCAATTAAATTAGTAAAAACAATTATGGGATGAAAAAGGGACACAGATTCCAAAAGGTTTGGGGGGTCAGTTTCTTGGGAATTTCTTCTTACTTACTAAAAGGAGAAAAATATGAAGTATATGCCAACCATTAATGGATGATTTTTGAGCATTGAATGCATAAGGATGGTCTAGGGAATGGGACTGATGTTGGAAATTAATTGGGTTGCAAGACCAACGGTGAGCCCATGCTATCTTGGAAACCACAATAAGGTAAAAAAGATAGGAAAAGGATAGGAAAAATTAATGAGAGATAGAGTGCTGGCAAGGAACTGTGCAACAACAAAAAAAAATAAAAGAAAAGGGAGATATCTCAGTTGGGGGGAACTGATATTCAATACGAAGGAACATGAATTATTTTGAGGAAAGGTTAATGAAAGCATGTAGTTGTAGGCTAAGAGATAAAGTTCGACTTAGGATAAGTCATAGAAATGGAAGGAAGCTCATATTAGGGTGGTTTGGCTCTTCCAGAAAATATGAATTAACAGAGGAAGAAAATAGAATTCTCATAGTTGGAGCTTTAATTGGAAACATAGGAGGCATCACTCATGTTTGGATCAGTGGGTTTAACAACTAGGGTATAGAGGCATTGACATATGAATCCTTTTGTGCATTGGTGAACCATTGAGTGGTTGGTGGGTGGAGGAGGAAGAGCCTCTCAAGACCTTGTTTCAGCTGGTGATCAACGTTATTTCCCTTGAGAAATACCACCTCAGACCCTTGGAATCTTTCTCGCGGGTGACAAATTCACATGAGTCTTGTTTGTATTTGTCTATGATTAGATGGAGAGTCAAAGTCTAAGACTCAATTGCCATCTATATTGAATTAAGATAATTTTTCCTTCCAAATATCTTTGTATGGTTATCATGTGGAAACTTAATGAAATTATCTAATATACATACCTTGGTTGATAGGTTTGGATTACTTGTGTTTAAGTTTTGAATGGTTGGTTATGCTCTTTCATAGGATTTCTATATAGATTGTTTGATACAGTGCTTAATATGATTGAAGAGTGGTTGTAGTCAAGTAAATTGCAGGTTTATTTTGTTGTGATGTTTAGCCCAAGTCCCTTGGTAGATAATAGATATATACATATATGTGTGCACCTACAAAGCCTCTCTTGATAGCTTGAATGACTTGGATTAGGTTCTAGGATTTACTTATATGTGGCATACCTATTTGGTGCATGAAGGATTGCATGTTTCTCATAAATGAATGTCTCATTCCTTATGCATGTGCCTTCTTGTAGTGGTAATTGACTTGAAGTATGAGTTTATAATCTTGACAGGTAGCATGTTTTGGAGGTGGCTTTAGATTGCATTCCATTATCTAGCTAAAGAATTTCCATTGTGACATGATAAGCATGATGCATGTTGCAGCCATGTTAATAGGGAGTTGTTCACCCTTGGAGTGTTAGGGTTGCACTGTTGTAGGATTGAGTAAGGGGTGGATTGTCCTTTAGGTTTTGGTGGGACATGATGGTGATGGTGATTTTCAATTTAGATGAGTTTTAGAAGAGAGTCCTTGTTGATAACTCAATAACCCTGTGTACTTAAAGATAAGTATCTATGAATGTTTTCTTACACTTAAATGATCTTATTGCATTGTTGTTAATAATGGTCATGAATTTTGGACTATATTTGTGTTATTAATGCTTCTATATGTGATGCATGTTGTGGGTATATTCAACTGATGTATGTATATTGAATAGGTATGTGCATTATGCTTTAATTTGGAAGAAAAATGTGTGTGATGACCTATTAATGGAAAACATGAAGTGTCTAATGTGTAATAGGTGCAATAAATCACATAACTATAATGCCTAAGATATGGAGTCGAGGTTGAATCTTGATCTAAATGAAAGTCTTAACAATGTTAAGAATAATACATTAACGAGAGTAAAATAACTTCAATATACATTACATGCCATAACCAATCTTGAATTGATCCTTGAAAAGAAGTGGGCTATGTGACCCTTTTATTAATGTATTGTTTATGTAAAAGACCCTTTCCTGGAAGAGTTAGTTATTGTATAAAATTCATGTATTTTCTTACAAGTTGTTGTGTCGGTAGGAAAGCAATGTATGAATGTTAAGGGGGGATCTCTTTGGGCCAGTCAAGCCCTACAAATTTACCTAAATGTCATCCAACCTTGAATTTTTAGCAACCTCCATTCCTTCCATAAGGAATTTGGCGATGAGGGCTACATGACCCTAAGAATATCCAAATAACCCAGAAACCCTTGAGTGTCATCGTAGAGCTGCTTACAGGATTATTCTGGAGCATGGAACCCCTGGTACAATGATTTGGGAGGTTAAGTTCCTTTAGGATATCACTTCATGTCCTTAGCAGGAGCTGGCCAGAAGATCTCCATTATGGGAACGTGTGGAATTATCTGTCCTTAAACAAGGAATACTTAAAGGTTGGAAACTCATTGGAGTGGCTTTCACCGAAGCTCAAGAGAGGTAACACTATGGAACTCCCTATATTGGCATTTGTGGGGTGGTGAAACTATGAAGAAGATCTGGGGGTCTAACCGACCTCTGTGACAAAGCCATGATCAAGAAGATTAGGTCGAGGAGGCCTGTTCAATGGTAATGCTTGTGCTCAAGGAGATCATGAAGATATGTGCCTAATATGTCACATAAGGTAAAGACAAAGTTCCTCAATTAATCCATGGCAGAATACTAAGGGAAAATGAGTCGTTGTGGTGCAAGGGAGTTAAGCCTAATCTTACAGAAAGGATTTGACACCCTTAACCCTTGTGGAAGTTGAATACCTAAGTAGGAAGGATTCCTATTGGAGGGGATATGTTCTCCTTTCACGTGATGATGTGACATAAAAGTATCGGATGAGTTGAACCCGATAAGATACTTCAATTAGTTTTCGCGAAGTCTTTCACTTGACAGACTAGGGATCATCTCCAGACAGATCCTGTAACAAAATGTTGATTTTGAATGTTCCAGGAGGAAGGATTACTAGTATCCTGTAACTTTTTGCAAATTAGAATTTGATTGGAGAACCAAGATCCGGGTTTGAGGAATCTCAAGTGGACCGATGGCAGAGCATTGTTGGTCATGAAATAACTAACGTGGTTCAATGGTGGGAGCCTAGAAGGTTATTCCTGGAATATCTAAAGGAGAAGCTAGGATTGAAGAGTAGGGATGACACAACAGATGACGTGAATATGAAAGTGCTTCTATTAGTGGGTGGGTTGGCCCACAACCCACATAAGATGATACGCATAACTAGGAATGTCTCTGAAGGCGCAAGAAAAGGAGAGTTAGGATTGAAGCATAGGGATGACGTGTTAGATGGTGTGTACCCGAAATGCTTCTATTAGTGGGTGGGTTGGACCACAACCCACACAATCCTAGATGCATAGTCCAAAAAGATTAAAAGAAGGTGCAACAAAAAACAACAGGAAAATCCTAGCGGGATGATGTAAACGAGGTACATGGTCAAGCTTGCATCATTGTCGTAGCGTTATCTATTTTGGAATGGCCACTTTCCGAGTCATCCTAAAGAATTTCTCCTAGAGGAATAAGATGGGAATTAACAAAAAGATATCAGGAGGAATCTGGCAAGATGACGTAAGTCATACCACACGATAATACACACAAATCCCTATGGGTCGAGGATTGGCCACTTGCCAAAGCATCCCAATGATATAATTGTTGGTTTGAGGGAGCTTGGACCCAGGTTCAGAGTTAGCTACATTAACCAACAAAACCCTACACTACCAGCTATTTTGTCGACAGCTTGTGTAGTGTAGGCTACCGTCTCACCCAAGGCAGTATTGGGGGATGCTAGAACAAGGTTTTTGCATCCAGAGTTTCATGTGATGTGTTTTCTATAGATCGAGGGATTTCCTCAACCTTAGCAAACCTCCCTCCATTGAAGCCCAGAATTTACAGTAAATAATAGTAAACAGACTTATGCCCTTCATCGATTGCGCTAAACATGCATAACATCATATAAATAAACAGATCTACGTCTTCACAAATCTATTTAGTACTTTTATTGATTAAATGCATTCAACAGTACATAAAATATAGTAACTTCAAAAATAAACAGTAATGCACAGATACACATATATCACCTCAAAAATTCCTTTATTATTCTTAGATTTTTAGATACAAACTCTTTCCAACCTTGTGCTCACACCTCCAGGGGCTTGCGCACTCAGCTGCACACTTACCAAGGTCTCTACACACATAGTTGTAAGAGCCTTCCCCTTCACCTAATTATAGAATAGATAAAATTAGACTCAACTCATGCACTTCTCTACTTTCCTCTTTTTCTGCTATGACTCTTCTATGACTTCCTTTTATATTCTTCCTTCATTACAATGCCATGGTTCGCGAACCATGGGTGGGTATCAAAACAACTTGAATTTAAAAAACTAAGGAGTTTTGACCTTCCTAAAACCCCTTTGTCTCCTATTGACCTGCGTTACTCATGCTCTGATCATAAAAAGGTGGAGACTTTACAAATAATTTAACAAAACTAAACAAAATGTGACCCAGTGGACCCCATCCCAACAGACCCCCGACACAAAGTCGTGACTCATCCCGAGTCACTCTACTAGTGTTGGCTCAACCTTTTCTTACAGGCCGCTCAATTTGATCTTCAATGCTTGAAGATCTATTGTTACCTGCGTAGTAGCTTGGCGAACTTCCTTGACTAATTTCTCCATCGTTGGACCTTCGACTGTAAGGGCCATGGTTCTCTGTGTCTATTGAAGAGACTTTAGCTTGCTTTGAATAGTATGTGACAATTGGCTTACTTTGTCAACCCATGGTTACATCCTTGAGGAAATGATAAAGGCCTTCCAATGCAGCTCACCTTGTCCTGAGGATGAACCACATTAGTTGGTTTGAAACGTCAACGAAATCCTAGAAATGTGATTAATCTGAAAGACTAATATCAACATTATGGATAACAAAAGTATTAGATCTAACAACAACTCATCAATCTGGGTCTTTATGAATTTCCATTCTTGGAGTTTGGTGAACCTCTGCATAGGTTCTAAGGATTGCGCTATCACCTTGATCTCATCAAACTACAATTGCTTTTTGTGGATGTCAGCTTTGATCATCTACAAGTGTGGTTCCTCCTGCAACAAGGTCTGTATATCCATTGTTTGCTCAAATAATTGGCTGTAGCCCTTGACTACATCAACCATAGTTGTCATATCTTATTTAATGGTAACTTCACACTACTCTCTGATCACCAAAGGTATGGTTGGATGCAGCTTTAGTTGAAGCTCTAAAATATGTAACTATAGCTCAAACTATACCTTTCCATTTCCCTCCTTAGATTCCCTTATTGCAGTAGCTAACTTGTGAATTTTCTCTACAGAACATACTTAGGTAATGAATGCCTCTAGTTGTTGCTTGCACTACATCACCTCATCGAGAGCTTGTAAAGCTTGCACTTTTTCTGCAAAAATCTATTGATTGTAAGCTTTTACCTCATAGATAATCAACAGAGCTCTTTCCTCCTGGACGTGGAGCTTGTCTGAAACTCCTTGGTGCAACTCGTACAAGGTTCAGATAGGTAGTGATGCAAGTTTAACATTCATGTTGGTCATATGTAGTAGCTTGGCCTGATCTTCAGTTGTTTCAACATGCAAGGAACCTTCAGGTTGCATCACTACGTGAAGGTCTAAAGTTAGATCTTCCTTTGATGTCCCGCTTGCCTGACTTGCACTCGCTTGACTCGCGCTCACTTGTCCCATGCTTGATTGGATCACTTCTGTCTAGACCTATAATTCCTTCAGGCCTTGTTGTACTTTGTCTAGTACCTGGTCGTATGTCGTCAATGTGTCCCCATATGTTTTCAATGGTGGAGCAGACAACATCACCTATCTCATCAAGGTCCCCCTTGGTGAGGACCAATGGTGTAGTACTTACAATCTTATCAGACTTCTTCTTCTTGTGAGGTCTCATTGAACTTTGTTTCTGCCTCTTCCTGGTTCTGAAGGGCGACTCTAAGTCCTCTAATCTGAGATAGGGGTCTGTGCCCCCTTCCTCTTCATCTATGGTTTCAACCTCAACATCAATGTGCTCTGTCTCAAGTTCTTCGAAGTCAATGGTGACTTGCGATGTTGTTTCTTGTGCAACCTTTTCCTTTTGCACTACCTTCTCTATCGTAGAAGCCTTTTGTGCTTCTTTCTCTTTCTTATAAGTCTTTGTGCTTCTCTCTCTTTGTCTTTCTTCGCCTCTGTTGCAGCTATTGTTTTCCTCGTTTCTACTTCTGCAACCTTGTTCCTGCAGCTTCGCCAGATCGGGTGATTCAATCACTCAGCCATTTGCTGATTAGCCCCATAATATTGTCCATTGTGACTAAATACGACAACTTTTTCCATGTTCCTGTGGCATCCTTCTTCACGCATATGGACAGATTTTAAAAATCTGCTTTGAAGTCTGTTATATTTTTGTACTGCGTGTGTAGACTAGGTAACAACTATGGCCAATGGTTGATCACCATCCATAACTCTAATTCAAACCATACCCAGAACATCTTGTTTTCAATGATACGGTCAGGATCATTCATTCCCCACAGCCAGGTGAATTTTGCAACCTAACATCAGTCATGATCTGGCATTGGGAACTAGCTATCCTAAGGCATCCTCCATGCCACCAACACGATCAATTACAGTAACCAGGCATAGTGGAATTATTTTCCATCCTCCTGGGCATCACAGAAATCATTCAAGAACTCCTAGAAGAGGTACTTTTCCTAGTTAAATTGGACCCCCTAGTTGCACTGTGCAGCGAAGAATACCATTGGTGTCGATACTTCACCAGCACGACACTTCCGCATTATTTTTCCTGCCAAAATTTGTGCATCAAACCACACAGCTCCATCCCATATAGAGCTAATGGTGTAGCCTCATGACTTCTTCACCAAACTGAAGTCACTCTTCATTTGATCCATGAGCGTTTTCTCCCATGACTTCCCCACAAAAGCATCCATGGGGTTTGTGCACTGATAAGGTAGCACTGTGATTCTGTGGACTAGCATATCGTCAATTGGGATGGGTGCTCCCATCCAGAGGCACCCATCATGAACCAACTCCAACAATTGACACACAAAAATGGTATTAATGATTTTGTGGCTAAAATGTTTGACATACAACATGTTGCACAACCCTGTGTGCTCAATACTGACCGCCCACTTCATTAGTTCAAGCCTAGTGACACCCGCCTCCTCATAGTAGATTGATTTCAAGAATCTACTGGGTTATAACTGCGGAAACTTTGCATGATCACTTAAATCCCAATCCTCCTCTTCAGTGATGGTAGCTAGGCTAAAAAGTCATAGTCAACAGTACTTCCTTTGGCAGTAATGGCGTGAATACCTTTTATTTCAACGAGTCAAGGTCCTTAGTCACTTTTGCAGTTGATTTCCTAGGGGGTATATATGACAGTAGCTGAGTAATTGGTTCCACATCTTCTGAGTTGATGTTTTCAAACCCCATAGTTAGCTCTTATTTCTATCCATAAAACCCTTATGTCTAATCTCAATTGGTTTTTTCCACGACGATTACCAAACCGAGGCTTGCTATGGCTTTTTTTTCTTCTTCTCTCTTATCATGGAGGCAATATGTTTTTTTCCTTGGCAACCTAGGCATTGTGGTAGGTACTCATGGTGTTGCATTCATCTTGTTGGACACCTAATCCTCTAAGGGTTGGTGTGGAAGCTAAACAACCAAAAGGAGTCCAAGAGACCACTTGGAATCTGAATCCGAGGGTCACACCATGTACTATGAATATATATCATTTGTTAATAATAAATGCACTCTCCTGTTTCTCTTTCCTATGTTGTTGCTACCATATGTGTGTTCAACATGGTATCAGAGTGGGCATTCTCTTGCCCTACTCAAATTTGAGCCATTGTTTTGTGCCTTTGTAGATCTGAGCACTTCTCCTTATCGGTTTTGGGCCTTTCGAAACTACTTCACTATCATTTCGGTTCTTCTCTGCTCTGGATGGTCAACCTGAAAGTCTGGTTGTTCTCTCTCCTGAGCTACCCAATGGCATAACTGTGCAGCAACTTTCATCTTCCATAACCACTCTTGCATGAAATCATTTTCCATCCAAGCTGTTTCCTAAGGCTACACCTACTTTAATGCTTTGGAATCTGTGCCTACTCCTTGGCTCCAGTGTATTCCAGAAAAGCTCTCTACCATTGCAGAAGTGTAGCTCTGCCATTATAGACGCTCTCTGACACACTGATTTGTTGTTGGCATTAGTAATGGTATTCATTCCATTCTCAGTCTCACGATTAGTGTTACAGTCAGCTCCATATTCCACCTACTCAATTCTATTACAATTGAATAGGTCAGGAATAGAAACAATCTCAATCCCATTCACAAATGCATAATATTTGTTGCACTTCCGTGAAATTTGGTGTGCCATCCATCTCCTCAATATTTGTACGACCTTTACAATGAAAATCAACAGTAATCTTTGTACCCAATACATAGAATTCCATTACACCAGATGAAATTCCATTTGACTACAGAGTGTCTGATATTGTCTTGAGACAAATCACAGAAGACGATGGAGGAAATGCAGGCTCGCTCATGTCATTTATGTATCGTGACATAGAAATGGCTACTATAGCATTTACAAATCGACAACATCTTCCTCTGACTGGAGTCAAGCACGCAGATCTTACTCTTGTGAAGTTCAAGTTGCCAAAGTCAAGGGGACAACCGATGTCATCTTCTTGTTCCACCCTCACACCGTTGAGAAAAGAGAAGCTTGCACAGAGCCCCACAACCAAGTAGCTGTTCAAAAAACCAAGAACAAAGGTGTTGTTAAGCAGACCTGGAGAATTAGCGGGTGCCTCCATCAATCTCTCATTCATAGACTTTCCCAAAAGCACACACACCAAACATCCGGGATTCCTCAAATTGATTAGTGGCCTTTTTTATCTCTGCAAGTGTAAAGTGCCTATAGAGACCTACCTATGCACATATGCGCTCATCGTTCTTAGTTTTTCACTCCCATCCTCCCAACTCAAAACATTGTTGTTGCAGTTTGTCCATATATCACGCTGGTGTTGAATGGTCCACATATTCTCCTGTCATAATATATAATGAGGTCCTAGTTTTGAATGCTTCTCCTGCTAAGAAGCCTGCGGCTGCCAAGCCAGTGAAGGTGAAGAAGCCTAAGTCCATCAAGTCTACTAAGGCTCTTGCAAAAGTAAAGCCCACAGTGATGGCTCCTGCGACAAAGAAGGCCAAAAAGGCCTAACTTGCATCGAAGCCTAAGACAGCTAAGAAGGCTGCTCCAACTGTAGGAGGAGGAACATGACCAGAGATGTGTGCTCCACCATTTGAGTTTGAATTAGAGTTATTCTCCATGTACATGAAACGAGAAGGGCGAGAGGCATCCTGGACTATTGTAGATGCAAGTTCTTCTGGCTTTTGATCATAAAGATCCTCCTTTGGCTTAGTTGTAAGCTTTTTTGACACCAAGCCCACCATTTTTATTTCCAACAATTCTCTTTTCTACCAATGGTTTTATAACTGTACTTACAATAGCTGGAGGTGGAAGACCTACTTCAGCTTTAGAAGGAATTGCTTGAGGTCCATCAATTTCATTATTGAAGAAAAAAATCAGTTGCTAAAGTTGAACTCTTTCCATTAGAGTCTCCATTTCTCCCATGGTTTGATTGTGAAGCATCATACAATTAGGATGTTGTCTGAATTGTTCCATTTGTCAAGCTTCTAGCAATAACGCCAATGCTTCCAGTCACCAGAATGCCATTACTGAACCTTTTGAGTCTGCGTAGAATGCAATGTTGAAGCTATTATTATGTGTGCACTGATATTTTACTCACTCGCCCAATGTGAATTGTTTGCGCTGTTTGAGAGGAAATATCCAACATTATTTAGGAGTTCAGTGGAAATTGTTTCAGGCCAAGACTATCCTTTGTGGATCGAATTGGTGTATTTTCTTAAAGGTTGTTCATATCAGAGATTGTTATTGAACTAGATTGAAGTTGTTTCCAGGACAAGTTCTCTTGGATTCAAGGCTGGTACAGGAACATATTTTTTTGAGGCCTGAATTGCTTGTTGCCTTGTTGGAAGTTAAATTCTCAGGTGAATTGGAGAAAATTCACTTTTGCATGAGGAGTTTGTTTTCTAGGTATCACCATTCTTTGTGCGTTGAATCTATTGCAAGCTGCCAAGATTGATTTGAAGTTGTTGCCATAAGTTTATATAAAAGAGCAATTGGTGTCCATCTTTTCCTCATTGTTTTACTATTTTTTTGAGATTGACTTGCTAAAAAATGGCTCCAATTAGTGCAATATTAGAGTTATTGGACAATCTAATACTCTCTACTATGGATAATATAGTCAAAATTAGCAAGGATTTTCTCACGGATATTCATTGTTGTCTACAAAATGCACAAGAGAAAATTGACTTTTTGTAGCTTGAATCTCAGCTACAGCAAGCAAAATTACAACAATGGATTCCTCATTCTGAACCTGTTTCTATTCAGAACATTGAGACAACAAGCCATCAATACCAAGTCAATAATGTTATAGTTCATTCAGATTTAGTACCCAATGAAGCAGCAGTTGTACATGCAGATGCTGAAATTTAGTCTGCACTTCCCAAGTCAGTCATCAGACCTTGGGAAGATCTTGTCCACAACAAGCATAGAAAGAGCCTTGGATATGATAAGGAGGTGTCCTTTCATATTCCAGACTACTCAAATCCCATCCAGTTTCAAAGTGCTGGATTTATTCATGACAGTTCACCTTCGGTTGTTCCAGATTCTGCCCCTCTTCCACAACAATAGATTGTGAAATGCCAACACTATGATCCAGTTGGCCATCTGAAAGATCATTGTTTTGATCTTCATCCATGTAAGCACTATCTTAAATCTAGTCATTCTTCAAACAGATGCTTCAAAAACAAAACTCCCACAAGAACAAAGATTCATCTTGGATGGATCACTTCTTGGCAATGGGAATCAACAACCAAGAAGATTTTCTAGTCATATGTTAGAACTTGTTCTAGAGTATTGAAAAGTCTTGTAGTTTATTTTTCACCATCGTCTCACCTTGTATCTGACAGGGGAGGAAATGATGGTCATGTACAAGCTTCAAAGCCACATCAAGCAAGCCTGAGCCACAACCTGCCATAACAGATTTAGAGTTGTAGCCAGAGACAAAAACTCCCCTGAGCATGCCTTCTATTTGTGACACCTCTTAAAAGAATTGGGGACACTTCTCTAGCAGAAGACTTCAGCTTCTTGCCAATTTTTTAAGAGTTGTAGGAATTGCATTAAGCATTCCAAAGTTGGTGGTAATCCTTAAACCATCACAGGTTGATACCTCCCTTCTCAGGTTGAGATTCTCCCTTTTATGTGGGGTGAGACCTCCCTTTCATGGTTTAAGGTTTCCCTCTTCAAAAAATCATGTGCACTTCCTCTAGCAGAAGACTTGAGCTTCATGCCAGACTAGGAAGAATTCTCGGAACTGCATTAAGCGTTCCAGTGTTGGTGGTCATCCTTAAGCCATCGCCCTTTATACCAACATTTTATAGAGCACATTCAGCCTAGTGCTACCATGCATTTTTGTACATTTTTTATTACAGCTCTCTTCTTGGACTCATACATAACCCTTCAGATTAAGGGGGGAATGTTGGACACCTAATCCTCTAATAGTTGGTGTGGAAGCTAAACAGCCAAATGGAGTCCAAGGGACCACTTGGAATCTGAATCCAAGAGTCACACCATGTACTATAAATGTATATCATTTGTTAATAATAAATGCACTCTCCTATTTATATTTCCTATGTTGTTCCTGCCATATGTGTGTTCAACACATCTTGTCAAGGCTCTCCCAAAAGAGTTTCTTCTACCACTCAAACAAATCTGCCTCAAACCCAAGCCCCTTATATGAAAAATCCCTCTCTATCTCTTGCCAATCTCATCGAGACATGCAACAATTGTCTATGCTCAAACTTAGGTGAAAAATCTTAAGGCGAACTCTCTAGAAGCAAAGTGTTCGAATATGGAGTGGGATGCTCTATTTATAGCCCTTTTTGAATTCAAATCCATTGATTCCCTCCAAATCTCCCTCATGAATGCTATTTTGGTGTTGTATTTCCAAACATATTCTCCTTAAATGCTTTCCCCATACTCCCGTTAATGGAAAAATAACCATCTGATCATCTACAGTGCTTCCAACGGTCACTTTCTAGCCAGGGTATGCGGGACTCACCCTGCTAGTATAGATCCTTCATCGCAGGTCCCATCTTCACCTTCCTCCTGGTAGTGTAGTTTATAGTGCGACACTTCCTTGCAACTACCTGAAGTAATAAGATTGTCTTGCATCCATGTAGTCATTGCGTAGGGGCAGGATCACCCCTATACAAATTCAACTGGCTCCCATTCTTTCTTCCTAGAAATAGCTTCCCATTCATATTCACAAGATGAACTACACCTCCATCGATAATCTCCTTGACGATGTATGGTCCCAGCTAATGCATCTAAAACTTTCCTGAGAACTTAGTAAATTTTCTATCATACATCAACACTAAGTCTCCATTTGTAGAAGTGCACTTCTTAATATGGTGATCATGTCATGGCTTTTCTATAGCCTTCTGTACCTACTGATGAAAACCTGTCAAGAATCGATCTTCTTCTAATTCATGTATCTCCATGAGGCATTCGTCCATTATATCCTAATCTACCATCTCCATGACTGCAGCAATCCACAAACTGGGCACTATGTACTCCATTGGTATGACTGTTTCTTTTCCATAAACCAATTGAAATGGTGTTTGGCCAGTAAGCTTCTTACATGTAGTTCGATATGCCCAAAGAACAGCTAGTATGTGCACATCCCAGTCATTCCTCTTCACATTACAAATCTTCATCAAAACATTCTCCGTGATCTTATTGGAAGCTTCAACTGTTCCATTTGCTTGAGGATGGTATGGCGTGGCTTTTTTATGATACATCTAGAATTCTTCCAACAAAGTAGCAATCGTTTCATTTACAAAATATGAACCCCTGTCACTCAATAAATATTAGGATAGCCAAACCTATATAGAATGTACTCAAATATAAACTTCACAGTTGTAGTTTCATTACAATCCTTCACGAGCTATGCCTCAACCCACCTGGTCAAGTATTCTATCACCGTGATGATGTAACATGCTCCTGTCTTCCTTCATAGTGGATGAATAGATCCCACAAAATCTATTGCCCATTTATCAAATGCCTGTAATGAGACATGTGGGTTCAGAGGAAATTCATCACTTTGAGATGGCTTCCTGATCCTCTCACATACATCACATTCCCTACAATACTCGTTGGAATCTTTGTGCACAGTTGGCCACCACAACCTAGCTCGAAGGATCTTCTGCACAGTCGCTCTTCTAGAATAATGTCCTCCAACAAATCCTCCATTTGCTTAAGCGAGGATACATTGTCCTTCAAAATCAGGTACATACCTGCACAAAACTTCATCCAACCCCATTTTATATAAGTGCCATGCAATTATAGAGAAATCCACAGTCTTGACTACCAATTCCTTCTTCTATTGCATCGTATATCCTTAAGGAGCAACAGTTTATACAAGAATTGGATTATATCTGCAAAATGTTCATCTGCAACACACACAACAAATATTTGTGCGTCAGGTAATCCTTCATCAAGACTTGTAGGTTCTTCACCATTATCAATCCACGAAAGGTGATCGGGTCCAACATTTAATCTTCCTGGATTCACAATTACTTCGAAGTCATACTCCTGAAATAGCAGTAAACACCTACAAAAACCCCCCCCCCAACATAGGCTTGTTGACCAAGTACTTCAAAGTTGAATGGTCGGTATACATTTTGAAGTGCAAACCCAACAAATAATTCTTGAACTTCTGGATTGCATATACCATCGCCAACCCTTCGCACTCTTTGGTTGAATACTTATTCTCCACCTTAGACAATTTTCTTCTCGTAAATGCAATCAGATGGTTAATATCTCCTGTGCTTGGTTGGGTTAAAACTGCTCGTAACATTGTGCAGGATGCATCCACATGTACATGGAATTATTTCTTCTAATCGAGGAACACTAGAATAGGTGTTTTAAGCCATCTTTTCCTTCAAAACATCTAAGCCTTTTTCACAATCATAATCCCAGCAAAATGTCTCATCTTTCTTTAATAATTTCTCCATGGGCACAGTGATCTGCGCGTATGCCTTAATAAATTTTCTGTAGTATCCCATATGGCACAATGTTGTGCACATCTATTTTACGTTCCTCATGGGATTCAAATTGATAATCACTACAATTTTGGCATGGTCCACCATTAACCCTTGCTTAAAAACAATGTGGCCCAAGAGTATCCCATATGGTACACAAAATATACACTTCTTCAAAATTATTTAGGGAGATATGATACTTCCTACAAGTATCCAGCATTAGGCAAAGACTTGAAACATGATTTTTAACTAATGCAAACACCATCCAAGCATCAAAGTAGACCTCCAAAAACTTGTGAATAAATTCCTTAAAGACTGTGACTACCACCCTAGAAATTATCGTAGGGGAATTCTTAAGTCCAAAGGGCATAACTATATACTGAAAAGCGCCCCATTCTCTGGCAAAGGTAGTCTTAGTTGGATCTTCTAGTGCGATCTTGACCTAGTGATAGCCTGAGAATCCATCTGTAAAAGGGTATGCTTCTTTACCACCAACGTTCTCCAAGACTTGATCTGTGAATGGCGTAGGGAATGGATCATGTATACAAGGATCATTCAAATTCATTAGATCTACGCAGATCTTGATTTTTCCCTTTGTCTTCTTCTCCTACACGACCGTAGGACTAACCTAGTCTGATTCTTCTACAGTCTCAATAATTCCTACTATGAACATCTTATCTATCTCCTTACACATATTTTCTTTGTATTTAGGGTTCAATCGATTTGGGCGCTGCTTTACTGGCTATGCATCTGGCTTTAGATTGATCTTCATAACACCTAGATCACCTACTATCCCTTTTAGATCAGAGAACATTGTTGGAAACAAGTCCTGATATTCGCACAAAAAATTCACGACCTTGTCAACTATGGCCTCATCCCAGTAATTGCCTATACTCATGAACTTCGGTTGTGCTTCCGACCCAATGTTTTCTTTATTCATCTTTAATGGTTTTGAAATGTCAGACGCCTCTACCTTAGGCCCAGAAACTTTGCGTTGTCCCTCATACTCAAGGATATTAATATTCCTGGGATCTTCTTCTCCCTCTTTTGTGGTAACATTGTAACACTCTGGAGCATGGCACAACTGCATGATTTAGTCAGGTTGTACCCACGTGATAGGCTCTATAGTTATTCTGAATATCACAACCTTGATTTCCTGTAATGCTTCATCAATACATTTGAATCTGTCCTCAAAACTGAATGTTAGCAGAAAGCTTTACTTCAGAATGCCCCATTCTGCAGTTCCATGTCACAACTCTGTTTCTAAATACCAATTCATCAGAATATTATCGAAGGTATGGAAAAATATATGTACCCATTCAAGTCATGGTTCTTCTCCCCATTCTTTAGTCCAACGAGCCAAATGCTTGTGCAGATCATCCTTCCCCATATATTTTTCAGTAATGTGGGTATTTGCATAGCCAAACCACAACTTCATCATCCTTCGGTACTCCTTCCATTTTCCAAAGTTGTTCTTATGTGTACCCCACCATTTTTTACGCATAGCCTTCAGTGCGATTTCTAATGCCTGGAACCAATGCTCCTCTAGTACATCCCTTTCAAATTTATCAAGAAACAAATTTACGTCTTCTAAGCCGTCATAATATGGTAAGTTGTGTACCTCATTGGATATACACCAAAGTGATTTAGTAAGTCTTTTGTATTCAGTGTTGAAACTTTGTGGAATCTATTCTACCAATGCTCACGCTCCTCAACTAAATCTGAGTTGCAAGAGCTATCCTTTTCCCAAGTAATTCTTCCATATTCCATAGGATTGATCCAATCCTCATTCCGCACGGTAAGCTTATATATCTATTCAATATCATCCTCCTCATAGTAATCTTGCACTGTTTTAGTGTACATGTACCCTCGGCTGGATCTAATGGAACAATGACTCTTAGTTCCTTCTTCTCAAATGTCATGCTGTGCTTCTTCAGTTTGATGACCGCATTCATATCAAATGCCCAATCAATTCCAAGTAGCGTCGGGTAGGGATTACTATCATCCACTATTTTGATTACCTCAAAATCAGCTCTAGTGCACGCCCCTTCAATGTCAACGGTTACTCCATGTAGGCATCCCATAGGAATAATCTTATACTGGTTCGCCATTTTCAGCTGAATTGGGAACCACTGTAGCATCAAATTTCTCATTATTTCCCAGGTTTTTTTAGGCAAAACGTTCACATCAGAGCCCAAATCTAAGATCACTTGGTCCATTTCAAACTCTCTGATTTGTCCAAATAATCTCATCTGTCGAGGATTCCTTTTCTTACTTTTGTCTACTTTATGCACTGTGCATTTTTTAGGTATCGACTTACCCTTGCCAGTGTAGTTATCTATTAACTCTTGCAATCCCTCCACCACTTTCTGGTCCCTTAAGAGATTCATGCAAGTCCATAAGAAGGATGTCAATACTGAAGGGTCTATTTCCTGCGTAGCAATGACCTCTTCAGGATTCTCTGTTTCTGCACTCTAATTCCTTGATGTGGAAGCTCCGGAATCCACAAAGTTATTTTGTGCCTCCATAAATGTTCCTTTTTCCTTATGCAAATATAATTCAGTATATTTGTCAGCATCCTTGCGCACCCACAAATTCTCTTCTCGTTGTTTCCTGCTGAATTTATCTTCCCTGGTAGCTGTGCTGCTTTGCAAAATTATGTTAACAATTAGGTCGTCCTCACATGGTTCTGACCCCATCATCTGGATGTTCTGAGTGGGCTGTTGATTCTTCTTCTCTTGCATCTTTTCAATGAGTATAGGACAATCTTCTATCATGTGGTTAAACTGTTGGTAATACTAACAAGAGGGATGTGTCGGGTTCTGACAATATCATGCATAGTGGCCTAGTTCACCACAATTGTAACAAATAACTTGTTCATGACCTCTTCTATCTCCTCCCTCTCATCCTCTTCCATGTCCCTGGAATCCTCCAAATGCTGTGTAGAAAATTTGTGATAGGTTAACCCAATAATGCAATATAAATCAAAGTAGAATACTATAACCTACTTCTAATATGAATTTGTGGAAGCTTAAATATCGAGCTGAACAATATAACCAGAAGAAGAAGAATCAATGGCACAATACACATGAAAATAATTTGGGGAAAGTCTCAGATAAAAATCCCACACTATTGTATTATCATACATGTGGAAATACATAGGAATTATACAAAGCCTTAGTTCTCACAACTAGCCAACTCTCAGTACAATCCTCACAGATGCTCACAGGAAATCTTAGCTTCTCTCCAGCCTTCCTCTCTACCCTCCAAGATCCTATTTCCTTGCACTGATCCTTGTGGATTATTAGCCTATTACGAAGTGGAAAAAACAAGCCTTCAAAACTGCACAATCCTGAATGATGAATCCTTGACCTCATGCATGAGTTTTCTCCATCAGAAAACACATGCATCTGATAGTACACTATCCTTGATGATTAATCTCAACTAGTTCTTTCTCAGAATAGACATGCATGAGTTTCTGATGAGGGAATCTTTAGTTAACTGGAGTAGCACTAGTTGAGTGCATTACTGCATCAAGTGACTGTTAACTCACTATTAGTTCGTCAAACATTTTGGAACTAATTTAATTGGAATTAACTCAGTAAACTGAGTTAACTAATTACAACTCAAATATAATTCAATCTTATTTCGTAAATTTAAGGGAAAACTCTGGCATGACTTCGAAAAGACTTCTAACTTGAATTTCTCGAACTAATTAATTTAAAATAAATTAGTTAATTATTTCCAAGTAGCTGTTAAGACTAAATTTGATTTTAATTCACAATTTAATTCAAGGAAAAAATTAAATTGCAATATTCTTGTCGCCATATTTTAATAGTTCCTCTCAACATGAAAGGGATTATCTGCCACCCCAATATTGTCTCAATGGAACTTGAATTTACACTTTGACAATGCCTTTGTCAAAATGTCAACATCTTGCTCCTCTATTGAAATATACTGCAGCAACATGATCCTCCTCGCTACACAACCTTTGATATGATGATATTGGATGTTGATGTGTTTGGACCTATCATGAAATACTATATTCTCAGAGAGTTTGATACAACTCTAATTATCACAATAGATCACAGTTGGATCCATCCTCTAATCATACAAACCAACTAGGATTTTCTGCATCTAGATGGCCTCACACCTTTCCTGACTTAGAACCATGTATTCTGCCTGTACCGAGATGAGTCAAACCAACCTTTGTTTCCTGATGCACCAAGAAACTGTCGCTGACCCAAGGTTGAAAATCCCTCTTGATGTACTCTTCTGATCTGATGGACTCCCTGCCCAATCTGCATCAGTGAAGCCCAATAGCTTCACTCTCATTGTCTGTCTATACCATAATCCATACTAAGATGTGCCTCTGAGGTATCTCAATACATTCTTTGCCACCTTCCAAAACATCTTTGGTAGGTTGAAACATCGCTTGAATCAGCTAGTTCACCGTATAGCACAAATTTGGTCGTGTGTTCATTAAGTACATCAGTGAACCCATAAGCTGCTTGTACACAGTAGCTTCTACCACTTCTCTTGAAGTAGCAAACTCCTTCCTCCAGTTACCTGCTAGAGAAGTCTACATGGGTCTGCACTTCTCCATGTGGAATCTCCTGAGTATCTCGTTGGAATACTTGCCTTGAGACACAAACAATTCCCCATCCTTCTACCACACTTCCATGCCAAGGAAGTAATGCATGAGACCCATGTATTTCATCTCGAATTCTCTTGCAAGGTCCTCCTTGCAAGACACGATCAAATGATCATCACTGTTGGGCCTGGAATCCCCCCACAACAGCTTTTTGGGGCTCAAAGGCCAAGTTTTGCTCAAATATGTTGTAAAACTCTATGAATTGCAGGCATGGAGTGCAAAGTGTAGAATTTAGTAATAGGGTTGTCCACCCTAAGCATTGTAATGTAATTTAGTGTAAAGTCAGCCTACCCATGATCCACGAACCATGGGATTGCATAAATAGAGCGAGGATCTAAGTTGTAAAGTTAGTTAAGAAGGGAGGAATAGATGGATAGCGAAGGAATGGTTCAAGCTTAGCGTAGAGTTCTAAGTGTCTTGGGTTGTAGTAGTAGGAAGAGGCTCTACAGCTGAGTGCGTAGAGGCCTAGTAGAGTCCGCAGCTGAGTGCGCAGGGCGGTGTTGAGTTTGTAAGTAGGATTGAAGATTAATAAAGGAGAAGTTGATCATATTCCTTTGTATTTGATGTGCATTATCTTCTTTATGGTTGTATTCATTTATGTATTGTGCGCACTTGTTATAATTGATGAATATGGTGTAATCACCATAAATCTTACACACACAAGTTAAGTAATCGGTTAATATATGTTGGGTACCGAAGGTCCTGCATAACGGTTTTGGGACAAAAAGCCTAGAAATTAGGATTAAACTATTGTAAAAATTCTGAAGTATGCAGTGTGAGAAATGTAAAAGGTTGAGTCAAAAGGGTAGTCTGCCCAAAAATAATGTAAAGAAATGTAGGTTGAGTCAGCCCGCATATGGATCGTGGTCCATGGAAAGGTATAAATAGAGCAAGGCTCAGTGGGTAGAGTAGCTAAGTTTTGGGGTATGATATTGGGATCTGAAATGTAATGGGTGTCTGAGAAGAGCATCCTGAGAGTGTCTGTAAGTCTGAGTTAGGGCTTGGATAGAGGATAAAGGCTCCAGCTATGTGCGCGGAGGCCTAGAATAGTTCGCAGCTGTGTCCGTGGACCCCAGTAGCTGAGTTGCTAGGGCAGATCTGGATGTAAGGGTGATAAGTGGAAATAATGATAAGTTTCTTCTAAATTCTGTATTAATTCTAAACAATCACAACTCTGTTCTTTTATGGTTAATGAAACTGTTTTGATCTACGTCCATATGCTTATTGAGTACTTGTGAATCAGGTTTAATCTTGATATGTGAACTAAATGAAAGAAGTAAATGTTTTCTTAAATACCTCTCTAAGTAGATCTGGGTTATAATACTTAATCGAATAAATTAGATCTGTAATCAGTTCGGTAAGAGAAAGTTAAGAATATCTGCATCTGAGCTGATCTAGCATAGTGCGAAGCTACAGGATGACACACGAACCTCTTAGATCACATCTAGACATCCCAAGGGTGTGGAAACCAAGTTCCAACACCCTCCCCTGCTACCTCGGGTGAGACCTCAGTCCGCACTTCGCGCGCTGTTGCTGAAAGGTCCGGTAGCTGCGGGATTTACTTGGCTAAATAATTCTTCTGAACCTGGGTAAAGCACATATAATCGAACAAATGGTTCCATTGCCGAGACCGAGATCTACTTAAGTGGTGGCTAGTTTGGAACGTGGAAGGATCGAAGGGATCAGGGATGGTAATAAATCAAGGGTAATTATGGCAAGCACAATTTAGTTTCTGGTATTCAAAGGAGCAGGAGGCGAAGACCCAGAGCAATTATGGTTTGTGTTAACATCGGTATGGAATGCGTAGCAAATTGCAGATGATAATATCAAGAAAGCTACATTAGTCAATGCACTGCAAGACGAAACACTGACATGGTACATGAAGTATTCAACTAGTAACCCAGCAGTGGGGGTAGCGGAAATCCAGACCTAATTAAAAAAAGAATTTACCTAGCGGAAATTAGTAAAATGGTCGGTCGTATGGTTCAAAGAGATTGTAATGATGCTGGGTGAAAATCCATGGGATTTGGATCAAAGGTTGAAAAGCGCTATCTGCAAGGCTAATATGACACTAACAGATGAGCAGCACTGTGCTTGGTTCATCACATCATTATCGCCATATCTAAAGTTGGCTCTATTACAACAAAATATCTCAACCCAAGCTGAAGCGCTGGAGGCAACAATGTGGTGGCACGAAACCCTAATACCAGATCTAGGGTTGGGATTTCAGCAAATTCAAGTGTAGGTCGAAAATTTATGCTTGGAAATGCAGAAGTTAAAACAAGAACAGACACCGCGCTTAGAAGTCTGGGAGGAAGTATGGTGTGTACAGTGTAAGAGTAAGGGACATGATAAAAATCATTGTTCGATCTCGGTGAATTTTGTGGTAGCAAGGGGACCAACACCTTTGCGACCAGAGGCACAGGCAGGGCCGAGCACAACCACTCCACTCTGGTGCTCAATCTATCAGGTGGGAGGAAAGCACAACACTAATAACTGTCATCTATTACCAAAATACAACCAGACCCCCCAGCAGCTCTTTTGCAACTTTTGTAGATGAGTGGGCCATGAAGAAAGGGATTGACGTAGCTATCAAATGTTGATGGATTAGTCATATGCCTATAGAATGCAGATGGAGGTGCAAAGTTAGGGTCTAGCAATAGCGATGGCGCGTGGTGGGTTCCAAGGGCGCGGTCGAGGACGGGGTGGAATGGGACCAGGAAGGGGTCGTGGGCAGTTAATCTGTTACAACTGTGGAGGACCAGGACATTACACGTGAGATTGTACCAACCCAACCATAATTTTGCGTAGCTATTGTGAGCAATTTGATCATGAGCTACTAGACTGTCCTTCGTTGATAGCACAGATTCGGGAAAAGAGGGCAGTGCAACCAACAACGACCCAAAATGTGCAGATGATGAGGTCTGAACCCCACGAGGAAGATCCCAAGGTCAACATGGTGTTGAGGAGTGGCACGGCCATAGGAGTGGATGGATAGAACCTAGGAGGTGATAGAAGGATGTATCAGGAAGCTTGGGGGAGCTTCGCAGAGGTCTCTACCCTAGGTAATAGGGATCAGCTCGAGATGGACAAGGATCCCTCAATGATAACTACCTTTTTAGGGACATGTATAAAATTTCTTCACGACAATAGGGCAGTTAAGGGCTTACAAGTGTTGATAAATAGGTGCTCAAGGTGGAAGGAGCCTCGTGTCATTAGAAACTTAGGAAGACATGCATCACAGACCAGAAGGGAAATGAAGTTAACAACAGAGATCAGCGCTTATGAGATGGAGCAGCTCATTTTGGATCTGCGCTCAGATGCCAACGTATTGCTGAAACAGACATGGGAGCACATGGGTAAGCCTACACTACTATGGTCCCCTATCCAATTGTGGATGGAAAATCAACACGAGTGCTACTCATGGGAAGGCTGCAAGGAGTGATGGTAGACCTTGATGGCACCAGTACCCGCATGGATTTTGAAGTTATTGAGCTCATGGATGAAAATATGCCCTATCCTGTGCTGTTAGGAATAGATTGGGCCACCGACATGAATGGAGTTATTAATCTAAAGAAGAGGACAATGATATTTGAAACAAAGGTGCTCCGCGTCGTTATTCTGCTAGATCCGGCTAAAGGACTGCGCTACCATGAACTAGTTCACAATGATGACGATGAAGATTGTATTTATAGAATGAATGGCCAGGGGCGAGGATGGGTCAAGACATTGGAGGATAGCATAATATCATGAGGGGATGGAGAATCCAGCCCTGATGATTCAGATGAGGAAGACGAGCGGTGGCACAATCGGTTGAATGGAGTAACTACACCACACTGCGACATGGTGACGAAATCGATGTACTGTGTAAAGGCCTAGGATCATGAATTGCCAAAGTATGATGGGTTGACGATGGTAGATGAATTTATGATCAAATTTGCAGTCACAGTACTGGAGAACCAACAATTTGATGCGATGAAATAGGAGCTGCGTGCGATTCTTGCGCGATGGTGGGGCACACATGAAGGAGCATTCGAAGTTTGGCGTGCCTGCAGGCGTATGATGAAGATCAGATTTGGGAAGCTGGAAGTACGCATAATAGAGAAATACGATGGACGTGATGATCCGTGCATGCACCTTACCAAATGCACCAAAGCCTATGGAGAGAAACCTCAACCAGAATGGGTGCACTTATTTTATCACACCCTAGATTTCATTCCCAAAAATTGGTATACTAAAGCAGAGCTCCGACACGGAACAAGCGAGTGGGATATCTTGTATAAAGGGTTCTTAGCGACATTCCTCTTTGAAGATCAATGGATGGATCCTATAGATGAAGCGCTCCAGCTGGTAAAGGCCACCATTTTCAAGATGCTAATAGAACCAGAGGAACCTGTGCAGCCTGACTGGTCATGGTAGCTGAGCCAGGCCCTCGCATGCTATAATGTTGAGGTAGAAGATGAAGAGGATGATCCGTGAAACATTAATATTCTGGAATCAAAGGGAAGCCGCAAGGTGCGCGGACCCAAAATCAAAGATCATGATATGATGGCGCCATTGAAAACAAAACAATTCAATATAGGAACCGAAGAAGAACTGAAGTATGCAACGCTCGGGGACTATTGGGATGACGCTATAGTAGAAAAGGTCGTCGAATTGCTCTGCGAATATCAAGACTTGTTTCCAACAAAGATCATGGAACTAAAAGGGATCTTAGGGGACTTGGGAGTGATGAAGATAACATTGAAGCTGGAAGCAAAACTAGTTAAGCAGCAGCCCTACAAATTGAATCCAAAATATAAGGCAAAGGTTCACGAAGAACTGGACAAGATGCTGGCAGTAGGAATCATTGAGCCTATCGAGGAGTCTGATTGGGTAAGTCCAATCATTGTGCAGGAAAAGAAGGAGAAGGGCAAGATTCGGATCTGCGTGGATCTCAGGAAGGTCAATGATGCCTATTTGAATGATCCATTTCCAACACCATTTACGAATGAGGTACTGGGAAATGTGGGGGAGCAGGAAGCCTACTCATTCATAGACGGGTTCTCAGGATACCACCAAATCAAGATCGCACTAGAAGATAGGGGTAAAACAATGTTCGCCACCGAATGGGGTTTCTTTCAGTACATGGTGATGCCCCTTTCTCTGAAGAACGCGCCGACGATATTTTCATGAATAGTGGTAGCAACCTTCAAAGAATTTATACACAAGTTTTTAGAGGTCTATCTGGACGACTGGACTGTGTTTGGACTAGTCAAGAAGCATGTAGAGAGCTTACGGTTAATGTTGGATACTTTTCGATGACACCATATTGTGCTAAATCTCAAGAAGTGTACTTTCCTTGTCTCGTTCAGGAACCTCCTGGGCCATGTGGTTTATAAGAAAGGCCTGATTGTGGATCCGGTGAAGATCGTCGTCATACTCAATCTGCAAGCGCCGCGCAGTTTCAAGAAATTATGCGCCACACTAGGGCACACATGCTACTATCAAAATTTCATCAAAAGCTACGATTAGATCACGACTCTGATGGAACAGTTGCTGAAGAAGGACGCTACTTATGGCTGGAACGAGGAATGCAACAAAAGTCTAGAGATGCTTAAGGAAAAGATGGCATCAGCCCATATATTGGTCTTTCCAAAATGGGATGTCAAATTTCATGTGCATGTCGATGCATCATGTATCACCTTAGGGGCAGTACTTAGAAAACCAGGAGTAGAGGGAATTGGCCACCTGATTGCGTTCGCAAGTCGCCAGTTGTCAGAAGATGAGAAGAACTATTCCACTACTAAGCACGAGGGATTAGGGATGGTATACACGCTTAAAAAATTCCACCATTATCTACTGGGAGGTCATTTTAAGATGTATACGGATCACTCGGTGTTAAAATACCTCATGAATAAGCCTGTGTTGGGGGGCGTATCGGTCGATGGTTGCTGTTATTCTAGGAGTATGACTTCAATGTGATCGTCAAGCAGGGACGTCTAAATGCAGGCCCAGATCACCTGTCCCAAATTGAGACCGGCAAAGAACCCAAAAATCTAGAAGACAGACTTCTAGATGCTTAGCTATATGTGGTGCGTGTAGCAGATGATCATTTTGAAGATATAATCCATTTCTTAACTATAGGGACCACGCTACAAGGACACTTCATTCAACAGAAGAAGGAATTGGTGATACGCGCAACAGAATTCACCATGATTGCAGGACACCTCTGCAAAATGGGCAACGATGAGATTCTGTGTCGATATGTGCCGGAGTTTGAGCGAGGACAGATCCTGGCCGAAGCCCACAAAGGGGTTTCTCGTAGAAACTATGTAGGTCGTGCCATAGCCTAGAAGAGACTTCACGTAGGATTCTGGTGGCCCACTCTGCATCAGGATTTGAAAGCTCACTGTCAAGCCTGCGACATCTGCCAACGGATGAGGACACTGTCGCAGAGAGATGAAATTCCGCTCTAACCTCAGATGACACTACAGCCCTTCGAAAAGTGGGAAATTGACTTTGTAGGACGTATTGAGCTACGAGGAAAATCTGGTGCACGCTCTATCATCATCGCAAACAGATTATTTAACCTGATGGGTCGAGCCACAACCGATTAACGATTGCATGGTTGCAACAGTTGCGATGTTTTTGTTTGAGAATGTATTGACAAGGTTTGGATGTCCTAAAATTCTCATGAGTGATCAGGGAATGCATTTTCTGAATGAAACCATCAGTGCAGTCATTGATGAATTCCAAATATATCATCAACAGAGTACGCCATACCACCTCCAAGCAAATGGGACCATAGAGGAATTCAACAAAATCTTGGAGACTACATTGACCAAGGTCTATAATGCGCGACGAAATGACTGGGACTTGCGCATCCCTACTGTGCTATGGGCATATCGAGCCATGTGCAAGAAATTGACGGTCCAGACACCTTTTTGGTTAGTCTATGGCAAGGAGGCCATCATGCCTATGGAATATATTGTGCCCAGTCTGCAGATCACGGTAATCACAGGTATGGCAGACCGGTGGGCTTTGGAGGAATGGCTTGCGCAACTCGAAGAAATGGAGGAGGAATGATTTTTGGCTGGATTCCATCAACAAGTGTAGAAACAATGGGAAAAAGCATGGCATGATCACCATATCAAGGTGCGCACCTTCAAGGAGAATGATCTAGTATTGCTATACGACAATAAATTCGAGAAGTTCCCTAGCAAACTCTGAATGTATTGGTTGGGACCTTACATCATCAAAGAAGTTACTGATAGGGGTGTGGTTCAGCCTGCCAAACTCAATGGGGACCCCCTTCCAGGGCGAGTAAATGGCAGTCGCCTGAAGCTCTATACGGGTGGGCCGGCTGCCTGACTAAACCTTCGAGAGCTAGTCTCACCGCTCCAGCTAGTTGAAAAAGAGCACAGGATGATAAAGCAGTCTGGGAGAAAGAGGTGCAAGCAAGGATAATTTTAGGGGCTAATGTTCGCCCTTTGGCGAAATTAAGGGGTTTTAAATTTTTAGTGGGCGAATATTTTGTATCATAGTACATTTTTACAAATCACCTCAAATAGCCCACCTTATTTTAAGGGAGAGGGTAAAAAAGGTAAATTTAGCCCTTGAAATTAGGACTTACAACCTTCGATTCACCCATTTTCAAGAATAGGTTTTATTTAAGTGAATCCATTCGCCCATTTTCAAGAATAGGTTTTATTTAGGTGAATCCTATGCGCCAAATGCCATATTTATAAAAGAGGTATGGTAAATTAATAAAAATATAAATAAATGAGAGGTATGGTAAATAAATAAAACATTTTTTATATTTACTCCATAAGTCACCTTATATACATGTAAGGGTGTAAACAAATAAAAATATAGGTAAAGTGGAGGTATGGTAAATAAATAAAACGTCTTTTTATACTTACTCAAAAGGTATGGTAAATAAATAAAAATATAAATAAACTAGACGTATCGTAAATAAATAAAACCTCTTAAATAAATAAAACCTCTTTTTATATTTAGTCCATAACCCTCGTTCTATTTATGAAGGCTCAAGAAAGAGGTTTTATTTAAGTGAATCCTATGGGCCAAATACCATATTTGTAAAAGAGGTATGGTAAATTAATAAAAATATAAATAAACGAGAGGTATGGTAAACAAATAAAACATTTTTTTATATTTACTCCATAAGTCACCTTATATTTAGGAACACTCAAAAAATGGGTTATATTTAGGTGAAACCTATGGCCAAAATACTATGGGGCAAATACCATGGACTAGATTGTTATTAATACCATGCAAAAAAACCATTATTAACCCTAATACTAGTATTAATAAAAATAAAAATGGCACATGGTATTGACCCATGGTATTCACCAAAATGGCACATGGTATTGACCCATGGTATTCACCTGGAATGTAGCCTATTTAAATGAAGGAATTAGACCAGCATGTAGCCTATGCTAAGATTCACTATGACTTTACAAAGTTTTATTATTTAGTGAAAGACTCGACAAATCTTACAAGATTTTATAATTGAGTAAAATATTAGCCATGCCTGGTGAGAGATTCACCAAAAAATTATATATACATATTATATTATTGATAAAATCGCCTTCCATTTTTCCTATATACCATGGAGATTCGCCCATTTATTATATTTATAAATTTAGGGGGGGTTCTTAAAATTTTCCCTGGGCGAAGTGCCAAGATACGTGATGATTGGGCCCATCATCAGGATCGCAGCTGCATGGTCAGAAGTATGTTGTTGCGTCGCTCCAAGCAAAGGTGACTGTACAAGTCACTATTCATGACACAATGTCTACATTATGGCAAAAGGGAGTGGGGGGCTGGCAATGAAGCGAAGGAGTACAAGCCAGATATGGCACGAGTTGCTGCAGAATTTACACGGGGATGCTAGAACAGGCGGTAATCAGGAATTTGAAATTCAACTCACTTATAGAACACTAAGGAATAGCTACTAGGCGACTTACACTTCCACAAAGCGTATGCTGAGCCCTAACATGGCGCTGTTTATTATCTGTGCACAAGGAGTAAGCCTGCAGGTGGTAATATGGCCAAGAGGGTAGTCAGACTATCTCAGGAGCATGGTGTTGACAGCCATAGGCATCCCACAGCCTGCAGACTCAACAATAGGGGATGTACCAGAAAAGAGAAGACATGAAGTAGAAGTGGTTTAGATGTCGTCACCTTGTCCATGGGAAGGTCGGTAAACTACAGCAATTCAGTGAAAAGATGGGAAAACAGAGACCACGGGTAAGAACAAAGTTACTAAGGCATCTCTGAAAAATTATAAGTAGTGGGATCTCACGGACAGAAGCAACGGTCTTGAAAAATTGCAACACAAGCTACAACAAACAGTGCAATGAGAAGATACGAAGGTTAGAAGTGGCTGTGGAGGTACAAGGAGGTCCCGTCTAAGGATTCCCCGCTTGAGCTAAAATTGTATCAAGGGGTGTTCTATGTTAACCGAGAAAAGTAGAATGAGCATCATCGGTTGGAAGAAATAGTAAAAACACTGAAGAAGGAGTCGGATGAAGCGTTGTAGGAGACAACGACGAGGTAGTAGGATGACGAGTGTCACTTAGAGGGAGGTGAACCGCGAAGTCATGACAGCGTGTCGTGCCACACCACCGAGTGACTCGGGATGAGTCACGATAATTGTGTTGAGGGATTGTTGGGTAGCGGAGGTCCTGCATAATGATTTTGGGATAGAAAGCCTAGAGATTAGGATTAAACTATTGTAAAAATTACAAAGTATGCAGAGCGCGAAATGTAAATGGTTGAGTCAAAAGGGTAGTCCACCCAAAAATAATGTAAAGAAATGTAGGTTGAGTCCACTCACCTATGGATCATGGTCCATGGAAAGGTATAAATAGAGCGAGGCTCTATGGGTAGGGTAGCTAAGTTTTGGGGTATGATATTGGGATCTGAAATGTAATGGGTGTCTGAGAAGAGAATTCTAAGAGAGTCTATAAGTCCGATTCGGGGCTTGGGTAGAGGATAAAGGCTCTGCAGCTGTGTGCGTAGAGGCCAGGAATAGTCCGCAACTGTGTGCGCGGACCCCTACAGCTGAGTGCAAAGGGTAGATCTAGATGTAAGGGTGATAAGTGGAAATAAAGATAAGCTTCTTCTGAATTCTATGTTAATTTTGAACTATCGCAACTCTGTTCTTTTATGGTTAATGAAACTGTTTTGATTTGCGTGCATATGCTTATTGAGTACTTGTGAATTGGGTTTAATCTTGATATGCGAACTAAATGAAAGAAGTAAATTTGTTCCTAAAGACCTCTCTAAGTAGATGTGGGTTATAATATTTAATCGAATAAATTAGATCTGTAATCAGCGCGGTAAGAGAAAGTTAAGATTATCTGGATTTGCATGGATCTAGCGAAGGGCGGAGCTACAAGACAGCGCACGAACCTCTCAAACCACATCTAGACATCCGAAGGGTGTGGAAACCAGGTTCCAGCACCCTCCCCTACTACCTTGGGTGAGACCTCAATCCGTTCTTCGCGGGCTGTTGCCGAAAGAGCTGGTAGTTGCGGGATTTGCTTGGCTAAATAATTCTTCCAAACCTGGGTCAGGCCTATATAAGCCAACAATATACAAGGATCTTGGGTATTATATGGGTTGCGCCCCGAGTAGGGCTGTGGGAAATCCACACCACATGTTGTGAAGACATCACAAGTGCGCATAGCGACAGGTTAGACAGTGGACCTCCAAAAGCCCATTAGACATCCCCAAGGTGCAGAAACTTGGTTCTAGCACCCTCCCATACTACTTTGGGTGAGACCTTAGTCTGTGCTCCACAGACTATTGCTGAAAGGACCAGTAGTGCTGGGATTTTCTTGGCTAAATCACCTATGAACCTGGGTCAAGCCGCACTAAGCCAAAAAACGGTTCCGTTGCCAGGACTGGGATATGCATAAAGGATGTCTGATGTCATGTCACTAGAACCCTACAGAGAAAGAAATTGAAGGGTGGCTAGACAAGAATATTCATGAGTTCGCGGTGTAGGAAAACAGAAATCGACGAGTATGTAAGGAGCAGTGGTTGGATTGCTACTTGTACACTGAAATCCACGAAATTTTCTTTGCATCTTTTCTATCTTAGCTGTATAAGTGGATTGCAAAGTTAGCAGATAGCCAGGGAAGGTGTAGGCTCGAGAAACCAATAGTGTGGACTTCGGAACTAGTGCACAGACTAGAAGCTTTAGAAGATAAGATAGCACGAGATGTGTACAACTGGATTGACCAGATAATAGGAGGATTTATCACTAAGCTCGTGGTAGACACGACTGTCAGCTACAACGAGGAAGAGCGACATTTTCTCAAGGGACCGCTACGTAAGTACATTAAATCTTTGAACACTTGGATTAAGATGCTATTGTGTGAAAAGTGGGTTATGCGAATAAATTAATGTTTGGGACTATGCAGAGCGGAAATATCTACAGAAGTGGAAGCAGTGAAGAATTAGAAAACAGTCCCTTAATTTCACCCTCATGGGAGAGCAAGGAAGATCTCATGAAGGTTTCTCTGAGAAGCGTGATCATTTTGATAAGGAAGCAAATTCTGTGTTTACCATCTCCACCCACACTGCCACCCGTTTCACCCTCCTCACCCACATCTCCACCCACTCCACCTCCGCCACCTCCGGGGTTCAGTATGGTAAGTGCGATCAAACTATCAGTGTTTAGAGTAGGAAACGAAGACGCAGACCAATTCTGGTTCATGGTAAGAGTAGTATGGGAAGCACAGGGCATCGTGGATGATAATATCAGAAAGGCTATGCTGGTGAGCACACTACAAGATCGCGCATTAACATGGTATATCAAGCATTCTAATGATCACTTGAATGTAGGAATTGTAGAGATCCAGACTGCATTAAACAGGGAGTTTAGCAGGCCAATGTCAGAGACGCAATCAATCATCGGGTTTAAAGATATCACGATGCTCCCGGGTGAGACCACCTGGGATCTAGACCAAAGGCTGAAGAGTACAATCCACAAAGCCAATGCGGCGTTAATGAATGCACAGCATCGTGCATGGTTTGTGGCCTCACTTATGCCACACATAAGGACGACGCTATCACAGCAAAAACTTTCCACCCAAGCCAAAGCATTGGAGATGGCAATGAGGTTGCATTAGACCCCTATACAAGACCCTGGATTGGGAGTCCTACAGATCCATGAGTAGCTACAAAACCTATGTCTAGAAATGCAGAGTTCGAAACAAGATAGGGCACCTTGGCCAGGGGCGCGTGAGGAATTATGGTGCATAAAATGCAAAGGCCAGGGCCACGACAAATATCACTGTCTAGTGTTCGCAAACTACTTGGAAGGAGGAGGGCCAATTCCATTAAGACTGGAGTCACAGGCAGGGCTGAGCGCAACATCTACATTATGGTGTGTGATCTACTAGATAGGAGGAAAACATACGACATATAATTGTCATCTGTTGCAGAAGTATACGCAGACATCCTAGCAGTTGTTTTGTAATTTCTACAGGTCGATAGGCCATGATGAATGCACCTACTGAAGCTATGAGCTAATGATGGATCAGACTCCTGCCTACAAGGTACAGGCCGAAAGGTGAGCCCTCGACCCAAATGCAGGGATGGTGCACACTGAGTTTCAGGGGTGCAGTCGGGGTTGAGGTGGGATGGGACCAAGAAGGGGTCGCAGACAAATAATCTATTACAATTGTGGAGGGCCAGGGCATTATGCCTGCGATTGTACGAACCCAACTAGAATATCATGTTGGTACTGTAATCAGTTTAATCATGAGGCAGAATATTGTCCTTTGCTGATAGCGAAGATGCGTGAAAAGGGGGTACTCCTGCCCACTCTGATCCAGAATTTACAAATGATGAGGTTTAAACCATGCGAAGAAGACCCAAATGTAAACAAGATTCTCAAGAGCAGTTTTACAACAGGAGATGAAGAAAGTGCGTGGGTTCGCAAGGCTCCTACAAAGGAACTCAAGTTTGATTTAGAATGCATGAAGGAGACATTCATGGAAGATAAGAAGAGCTTCACGAAGGCCTCCACTTCGGGTAGTAAGGATCAACTAGAACCAGGGATGGACCCTTTAATGCTCACTATCTTTCTAGAGACATGCATTAAACTGATGCGTGGCAACAAGGTAGTCAAAGGGCTACAAGAACATATCACTAGGTGCATGAGGTTAGGAGAACTGCACGTGGTCTGAAAACTGGGAAAGCATGCATTGAGCACAAGAAGGAAGATGAGGTTGACTACACAAATAGGCTAGTACGAAATGGATTAGGTAATCTTGGACCTGGGTTCTGACATGAATGTACTACAAGAGCAAACAAGGGAATGCATGGGCAGAACCGCATTACAGTGGTCCCCAATTCAGTTACAAATGGCGAACGAATAGAAGATTTTTCCCATTGGAAGATTGCAAGCGGTGATAGTCGATATTGAAGGCGCGAGCGTGCAGGTGGACTTTGAAGTAATAGAGATTGTCAATTACAGAAATCCCTATCCCACGCTACTAGGGATAGACTGGGCTACCGAAATGAACAAAGCCATAAATATGAAGAAGTGCAAAATGATCTTTGAGAAAAGGTCACTACGCATAGTAATACCGATGGATCCAGCCGAGGGAGTGCGTTACACTAAATTAGTGCACGATGACGATAGTGATGAAAATCTCGACTGTATCTATAGGATAACTGCACAAGGATAGGATTGGGTGAATCCAACTATAGATGGAAGGATTTTGTGGGAGCATGAAAGCTCCTGCACTTCGGATTCAGATGAAGAGATAGAGTGATGGCAGAATCGGTTGCATGGAGTAACAACACTAGACTGCAACAAGATGATCAGGTCATTACATTGCGTAATAATAGAGGTAAGGAAGCCACCGACATATGATAGATTGTCATTGGTGGATGAATTTCTGAGGAAATTTGAAAGTGCAGTACAAGAGTGGCAGCGATTCGATGCGCTGAAGTGCGAACTGTGCGCAACACTCGCACGATGGCATCAAGGAACTTTTGAAGATTGGCACAGATGCAAAAGGATGATGTGCCTATGTTTTGGAAAACCACAACTTCAGATGAAAACCAATCAGATGGGGTAGAAAAACTTGCACGCCCACCTTTCCCAATGGGTACAGACATATGATGTACATTCCACACAAGCACACACCAACCTTATCCTAGAGAATCGGAACAAACCACGCAGTAGGACAGGCGACACTTGTTACCAATTCTCCATGATGAAGCATTCCATAGGGTCCGCGGAGTACTGAAAAAGGCTTACCAGGCGAGATGAATTGACTGGGACCTGTGCATGCCAACAGTTCGATGGGCCTATACGACCATGTGAAAAAACCTGAGTGTAGAAATGATTCCAAAGGTGTGGAGCAGAGTCGAAACCGTAATTTTGGAAGAAAGGAATCATCACGTAATAGCTCCCACAATTGGGGCAGTACGCAAAGACCAAGACGAAGGAATCTTACAGCTACGTGAGGATGAACATGTAAGGATTCGGGAAGCCATTCAATGAGGGAACCTTAGACTTCGCAAACTCGAAGAAGATGGGGTACGATTGAGGAAGAAAAGGATGTGGATGGACGCTGAGATCAAAATACTGAGATCGCATCTTACCAAACGTAATAACAAGGGGAGTGCACCACATAAGGTAGAAAGTGTTGCGTTGGCTATCGCAAGGGCAATCGAGGAGTGTCCATAGACTAGACTAGAAGAAGAATTGGAGTCTCACGCAGATGGTGCAAACACGTGACTAGCTGAAGGGAGCATAGTCTCAGTGCTCCAAACAGTTGGAAGAGAGCGAGGGACTCTAAATGAGTCTGCTTGGGAACTACGCGGTGAGGGAGGTGCACGCAGAATCTGCATGGTACAAAGTTCGTGCCCGTGCACAAGGGGCTATGCTACCACGTGGGTCAACCAGGAAGTAACCGTTGATGTCACTGTTCGTGACGAGGTGTCCAATTTAAGGCAAAAGGGAGTGGGCGGCGGGAATTAAGACACGAATTAAGAGCTAGATTTCGGACAATCTACTGCCAAGGGTGCATTAATGACTCAGAAATGGGGGGAATAGACAAATTCAAATTCAAAAAATGCTATAAAATTCCCAAGGCTAGCCATGTGATAACACTTGTTCATTTGAGATTAGAGCTACTACGAAAAGCATAGAGTGTTGAGTGCCAAGCGGGATTTGAGCCCCGAAGTTCGCAAACAACCGTAGATAGTTCGAACAAGATGACAAATACTAGGAGAGGTGTGGGATTTGTAAAGAGTACTGCCGAGGAATCCACACAGAGCCCTACAATGTAGGTGGGGGTTGCGCCAGAAATTCTGAAATCGCCCCGGATGCCGAGGCCTAAGATGGATACACAAGCAATGGAACCAGTTCTCATGTCCCTACGAAATCCGCGGTTTGGTAAGCTTTCCATGGAAGACAAGGGCAAGGCTATCAACCTTGAGACTGATGATGAGGAGAAAGACCTCCAGAGTTTTGTAGAGGAGATAGAGGTGGAGGAAGAAATGGAAGAAGACATCCAGCTGGTGCGCACTACAACAAAACTTCTCGAGTATGTCCCTCCGCAGAAAGGGAAAGCTAAAGTACCCAAGGATTTCGATGCTGCTAAGAGCATACTCCAAACCTCGCTCCTCCTAGATAGAATTCTATTTGAAGGCTCGATCCTGGGCCACATGCCCACGATGAAATTTGAATATTGGGACCTTGTGAACAACGAAAAGTTCCCACATTTGGAGACTGGAAACCTCATGAAACAGAGCAAGGAGGGGTCAATTATAGCACTAGAGTCGTGAAAATGGTTGCGCGGTGTGGAGAAGGCCAGGCTACTCCACCTATTATGGATTATGCACTTTCATTGCGCACCAATCACGATCTTTGTCATCAGGGAGCTACTTTGCTTGGTACACGATGGGTACTTGCGGTTGGAGGAGCCTATTCCCATCACGACGAAGCTTATTCATAGGATTTCTTGGCTTCCCTGTAAGGGAAGGGACACTGTGGAGATAGTTGGAAAAAGCAGAGATTTGGCACTCGCAGAGGCCATGAAGAAGAAGTACAATTTGGAAAAGAAGCAGAGAGGCTACGTAATCAGTAGAATTCAAGACAAAGGGGTGCGCATAGCCACTCAACTGCTGGTCGGGAAAGTGATGAGAAAATGCCACGGCAACGAGGTACCAGCGCTAGTTGTCATGCTGGCAGAACAATGCATCGAGGGGGTCCAATTAAACTAGGCTGAATTCCAATTTGAATAATTTCTAACTATCTGCAAGGAAGCTCGGGAGTAGGGCAAGACCTTCCACTACACATGGTTTCTTTTGTCTATATTATTGGTGACAGGGGAACTGCCTGAGGACAGTCAGTTCCCTCCTCTTGAATAGGACTTGCCAGAGGTGGCCAAATATGCATCGCTCTGGGCTACTAAGGATGGCACATGGATCCACGATACTAAGATCTTCTGGGTGCTCATGGAGGCGAGCATCTGGATGTGGATTAATAGAAGGCCGCACCTATCCCCCACAGTGTACAACAGTCTGCAGAGCTTTGTAGACATTAAGGTGGATATGCACAATGTTTATATCAAGGTGCATAAGTATTCAGTGCAGACCTGGACCAAGCTTCCTTTCGTTGCAACTGATGACAGTATCTTCTCCATGCTAGATTCATGGCGCACCGAATGGCACGCTCTAGATCTGGCAGAAAGGGATATAACAATAGCACAGAAGCAGAAGGATGCAACGAAGTTGTGTGTCACAAAGTTGGCCTAGTAGAGACACAATGAACAAGTGACCGCGGAGGTAAGGGACACCCGTAAAGCAAAAAAGGTAGCCGTAGAACAGGCCAAGGCCGCCAAAAGAGTAGCAAAAACACAAGTAATAGGGGCCACTGTGACATAGGAGGAAAGAGGCCTGGACGTGTCTACAGAACAAGGACTAGATACAACAGAAGGCGCGGTCTTCGGCATGACGTCCACCCAACTGAAACAGTCACACATTGCGGAGTGGTCAGGTCCATTAAAGAAGGCCAAGGCTTCCAAACTGGACATCGAGTCAATCACATTAACAGAGGGTGACCTCTATGACATTGGTGACACATTTTGCGAGGCCACCCGGGAAGCGCTCCAAGAAGCGATGATGGAGTAACAGAATGTGTTGGTAGCCCTAAGGGTGTAGCTACAACAACTTCAGGTGCATCCGCCACAGGAAGGAGTAGTAGCCACCTATGGAGCCACAGGTACATCAACAGTAAAGCAGCTACTGCATGCAAAAATGGCGAACACCATAGTGTTGCCAAAAGGAGCACTAACAACGGAAAGCAAGGAGGACAGAGCCGTAGTGGGCAGGATCAAGGGATTGGGCCTAAACTGGGTTTCCCTTTCATGGGATATATTATATCAGCTGCAGGATGGAGCAACAGCAAAACTCTGAGCGAGGGAAGGACACTCAATGTAGATACTCAACGAATAGAGAATCAACATTAAGTAGCTTAGTCTCTAGTGCGATGAAGTGCTTGCACAGAAGCAGTAGCTGGAGAAAATTGTAGAGGAAGCATGTTGCAGTGGTCAAGAGCTAGAAATCACGATAGACCTACTAGTTGGAGTGTGAATCCACAAATTAGCTAATGGATTCCGCGAGGCAAAGGAGGAAGCAACGAGGGTACAGCTGGACCTCAACCTTTAGATTTCCAAGCTGCGATTAAAGGTGTAGTCTTCTACGCCCCCGGACGTTAGAGAACGCTACATTGGCACTGTTAAAAACGGGCTGGAAGAAATAGGACAGGCAGTACAAAACTACACCACTATGTTGGAGGAATCCTTCGCGGTCCTCACTTCATTACAGGAGGACCCAAACATATACCATCTAGAAATGGAGGCGTGGGAGCTTTAGGTGCAGTATGACAGTGTGTGTGAAATGGCACAGATAGTTGTCTTGACTCAACAGCTTGCGAAGCTACAACAGACAAAGGTGTTGAAGGAATAGGTGGATGTTGCACGGCAGAAAGAGGCGGTCCTTAAAGTGCATGTCCAACCTTGGATTGATAAGGCCTTCCTCATCATTGTAGACATTGAAGGAAAGCTCGCATAAATGAAGGTGATGCATGCCTTAATACATGGAGTTTCCCTTGAGAGCGAGGCTTCGGTCGAGAGAGTGGAGTAGATCCAACAGATTGCAAATTAGTGTGTTGAGGACCTCCGGGAAGTGAAGCAATGGTTGGAAGGGCTCCGTGCCAAGATCTTCGCACCAGCAGAGTGACTCGAGACGAGTCACGATGATTGTGTTGGGGGCTTATTGGGCATGGAATCCTGCCACAACGGGATTTTGGGGCTCAAAGCCCAAGTTTTGGTCAAAGATGTTATAAAACTCTGTGAATTGCGGGCACAGAGCACGAAGTGTACAATTGAGTCATAGGGTTGTCTGCCCTAATCATTGTATTGTAATTTAGTGTAAAGTTGGCCTACCCATGGTCTGCGGACCATGGGATTGTATAAATAGAGAGAGGCTCTAAGTTGTAATGTTAGTTAAGAAGGGAGGAATAGATGGATAGCGAAGGAATGGTTTGATCTTAGAGTAGATTTCTAAGTGTCTTGGGTTGTAGTAGTAGAAAGAGGCTATGCAGCTAAGTGCATAGAGGCCTAGTAGAGTCCACAACTAAGTGTGCCGACCCCTGCATTTGAGTGTGCAGGGCATTGTCGAGCTTGTAAGAAAGATTGAAGATTAATAAAGGAGAAGTTGATTCATATTCCTGTGTATTTTCTGTCCATTATCTTCTTTATGGTTGTATTCGTTTATGTATTGCGTGCACTATTATGATTCATGAATATGTTGTAATCGCCATAAATCATACACACACAAGTTAAGAAATTGGGTTAATATACAAGGATCTTGGGTATTATATGGGTCATGCCCCGAGTAGGGCTGCACGAAAGCGCACCGTAGATCGCGAAGGGATCACAAGTGCCCGTAGCGATAGGTCAAACCGTGGACCTCTAGAAGCCCATCAGACATCCCCAAGGTGTAGAAACCTAGTTCTAGCACCCTCCCATACTACTTCCAGTGAGACCTCAATCCGCACTCCATGGACTATTGCCGAAACAGCCAGTAGTACCAGGATTTCCTTGGCTAAATCACCTCTGAACCTAGGTCAGGCCCCACTAAGCCAACAATCACCAGTCAATATGAGATCATCAACATAAATTACGATGATCAATAACCTACCTTTCACCATGATGTGGTACAGGTTCACATCTGCTTCACTCTTTGTGAAGCCCAACCCGGTGAAGTAGTTCTCTATCCTAGTGTACCAAGCATGAGGTTATTGCTTCAACCCGTACAATGCTCTCTTGAGTCGACACACATGCGAATCACAATCAAAGGTCCCAAAACCTTTCGGCTACTTTATGTAAACCTCTTCCTCAATCTAGCCATTAAGGAATGCAGTCTTCACATCCATCTGATGGATCTTCAAACCCATCTGTGCTGATAGTGCCAACATAGATCTGATAGATGAGTACCTTGTGACAGGAGAAAAATTCTCATCATAGTCAATCCCCTCGACCTGTGAAAATCCATGGGCAACAAATCTTGCCTTATGCTTCTCCACACTACCATCAGCAGCTTGTTTTACCTTGTAAAGCCAACGGGAACTCACAATTGTCTTATTTTTTGGTCTCATAACCATGTCCCAAACACTGTTACGAACTATGGAGTCATAATCCTCCACCATAGCATCAACCCAAATTAACTGTTGCGCTACTTCCTCAAAGGAATATGGCTCGGTCTCAACACATTCCCCAGCAAGGGCCATGTATCCAGTGTACCTCTCAGGTGACCTCCTCTGTCTGTGTTGAGAATATGGTGCTCCGACATTCTCTCACGCACCCTTCAACAATTTGTCAGCCTCTCTTGTGCACTTCCATCCATCTCTGGAAGACTCTGCTTGAGTGGATGTCTCCACTCCTAGAACTTCTACATGTGACTGCTCCACATCAGTCTGAGGCTCCTCCTCCTTAGGAACAAATAGTTCCTCCACAGCCTGTAGTTGGAGCTCCCTCTCAAGGGAAGCTTGCATGGCCTTCTGCTCATCAAACTTGAGATCTCTGCAAACCATTGTCCTCTGACTTGTAGGCAAGTACACCCAATAGTTGTGAGGTGTATCAGTGTACCCCACAAATATCCCCAACTTTGTTGTCGGCTCAAGCTTATTCTGTGCATCCTTTGTCACATGGCAATATACCAATGAGCCAAAGATCCTGAAGTGACCCACATCTTATCTCTTACCAGAGAAAGATTCCTCTGGTGTCTTCATCCCAAGTATGCGATGCAAGCTTCTATTCTGCAAATAGACCGCTATGTTGCATGCCTCAACCCACAAGTGATGTGGTAGGCCTTGGTCATGCAACATTGCCTGTGCTACCCCTACAATAATTATGTTCTTCCTCTTGGCCACCCCATTCTGCTATGGGTTATGAGGTGTCGTCAACTCTCGTTTAATTCCTTCTACTACACAGAGGTCCTTAAACTCTTGACGGACCTATTCTCCACTGTTGTTGCTTATCAAGGCCTTGATCTTCTTCCCTGACTCTTTCTCCACTAAAGCTTTGAACTCAAAAAACCTTGTGAAATTTTGGTCCTTCTTCTGCATGAAACAAATCCAGCATTTATGAGAATAGTCATCAATGAAAATCACATAATACCTTTGCTTCATTGTGGATGCCATCGAGAATGGTCCACACAAATTAGTATGAACTCACTCTAAGATAGCCTCTCCTCGAATGTCTTGATCATGAAAGGAAGACTTGGTGTACTTTCCCAATGTACAACCTTTGCATGTGTCAACTTGCTCAAGTTTACCTTTGGGAAGTCCTGTAGATATTTGCTGCATTATCTTCAAAGCCCCATGATGCAAATGGTCCAACCGCCTGTGCCAAAACTCACCAATGTCTTTGCTTTGCGCCAATTTTTCTTTCATACTCAATGTTGCACAATAATCTACCTCTAGTTTATAGAGATTCTTCACCCGAATCCCTGTCCCCTTGGTCTGACTCGTGGCTATGTGTCTTAGGAATGCCTTTCCTTTACTGAAGACAACATCGTAGACTTTTTCCTCCAACATTGCAACCGATACCAAGTTATTCTTCAGTCTAGGTACATACATCACATCTGTCAAGGTGAGAGGAGCTCGATGCTCCCTCTGAAAAAGAAACCATGCCCACTCCTGAAACACTATACCTTCCATTGTCACCCATCTCTATGCGCATCTTGAGGTCTTTCTCCTCCAAGGCACTGAATAAATTTTTATCACCGGTCACGTGGAAGCTCCACTGTCAAGATACTAGACACAACCCATCATCGATGACACCATGAATGCAATGAGGGTAAAGTCCATTTCAAACTAAGAAGATAATGCCTCACCTTCCGATCCTTCTGAGGATCCCTTATTGGAATTCTTTGATGGCCAATTAGTCACATAATGTCCTATCTTGTGACAATTAAAGCATCTTACTTTAGACGTGTCACCCTTCTTCCCTCCATGAGAAGAATTCAATTTGAAATGGGAAGACTTCCGCTTCCCTTTCCTTGCCTTACTTGCTAAGGCCATATTTTCTTCATCATCATTCTTGGATGAAGAACCATCTCGTGTGCTCCTCCTAATCTCCTCCTGCATAAGATCTGACCACAGTCATTCCCAATCTGACAATTTCTCCCTTCCATTCATAGAGTCCTAGTAGCTATTCCAACTCTTTGGAAGGCCAAGGACAGCGAGGCCCGCCATATCATCATCGGCAATAGTTATTCCCACACTGTCAAGCTCATCTCTATAGGTGGTGAGATTGTTCAGATATCTGTAAGAATATTGCCCTTCTCCATCTCAATTCTTCGAAGCTTATCCTTGAGCGCCAATTTCCTCTGGTCACTACTATTCTGGTAGAGGTCCTTCAATGTCTTCCACATTGAAAATGGACTATCCTTCCCATGGAGGCTCAAGACAATATGGTCTCGAACTCCCTCAAGGATGATCTGTCTCACCTTCGCTACATAGTTCTTCCACTCATCCAACTCTTATACATTAGTCGAAGCTGGCTTTGGGGTTTCTTGATCAATGAATTCCTTCAAGCCGTTGTCATCTAATACAACCTCCATTCTATCTTTCCATGCTATGTAATTCGAGCTACCTTCCAAGGCATACTTGAGTCTAAAGCCACAGAACTCCATTGGCCAACCTTGAAGTATGATATGAGTTCAATTTGTACCTACAACCCTGAACTTCAAACTTCGAATTCTCTTCTTAGTATACTGTTCACAGCTCTGATACCATGTATAAAATCTGTGATAGGTTAACCCGATAATGCAATATAAATCATATCAGAATACTATAACCTACTTCTATTATCAATTTACGGAAGCTTAAAGATTTAGCTGAACAATATAACCATAAGAAGAAGAATCAATGGAACAATACAGATGAAAATACTTTGGGGAAAGTCTTAGATAAAAACTCCACACTATTGTATTATCATACATGGTGGAAATACATAAGAATTATACAAAGCCTTAGCTCTCACATCTATCCAACTCTTAGTACAATCCTCACAGATGCTCACAGGCAATCTTGGCTTCTCTCCAGCCTTCCTCTCTACTCTCCAAGCTCCTATTTCCTTGCATTGTTCCTTGTGGATGATTAGCCTATTACCAAGTGGAGAAAACAAGCCTTCAAAACTGCGCAATCTTCAACGATGAATCCTTGAATGCATGCATGAGTTTTCTCCATGAGAAAGCACATGTATCTGATAGTACACTGTCCTTGAACATTAATCTCAACCGGGTATTTCTCAGAATAGACATGCATGAGTTTTTGATGAGGGAATCTTCAGTTAACTGGTAGCACTAGTTGAGTGCATTAATGCATCAACTGATTGTTAGCTCACTATTAGTTCCTCAAACAATTTGGAACTAATTTAACTAGACTTAACTTAGTAAACTAAGTTAACTAATTACAACTCAAATATAACTCAATCTTATCTCCTTAATTTAAGGGATAAATCTTGCATGACTTCAAAAAGACTTCTAACATGAATTTCTCCAACTAATTAATTTAAAATTAATTAATTAATTATTTCCAAGTAGTTGTTAAGACTAAATCCGATTTTAATTCACAATTTAATTCAAGGACAAATTAAATTGGAATATTCTTGTTTCCATATTTCAACACGCTATAGTTGTGCCTTGATCATGCTATGGAAGAGTCTCATCTTGTACTCTATATGTCAGAGTTCTCTCCATCATTAACTCATAGCTTCAGCAATTTCACTCATCATGTCCTCCAAACTTACAGAAATTAGAGAATAGTTGTTGGGGAGTCTGTATGAACTTCTGCAACAAATGGAAATTGTTAGTTGATTGTTTTCCTATTATTTGGGAGATAACGCACTAGGGAATCTCACCGTTACTTGGTTGATCAGAAGTTTCTAGCTTCAGGGGGTCATGACGATTTCCTTTGCACTTTAATCACCACACTTCGGAATGCGTCTCATTTTTTACCTCTTTGAGATGCTGCAACTCCATATGCAGGTTATCCAACTACGTCTGAATCTAATGCACTCCCAGATTCATATCCTGAATATCCAAAGGCTTCAACTCCATAACAATTTCGAGCACTTCAGTGTGTGATCCAAGCTTCTGCTGTGACAATGGTAATCTCAAATGAGGTAACAACGTAGCACTATACTAGTCCTTATGTTTCTCATTTGAAATCTGTATATTATCCTGTTGTAGGAGACATTTCAAAATTTTATCAATATCCCATGCAGATTCATTCACCTTCTGCTTAATTCTTTGACCTCAGTCACATACTAAGCTTGATACTTTGGCTTTCTGAATTCATTATTTAGTGCATATTTTGTGTCTTTCAATGGCACAGCTAGATGAGTCGTATTGTAATTAATATACCAACTCAGCACCCTATCGTGCAATGTTGTGACCATTTTCATTTACATTAGATCATCATACGTTATTTTCTATTACTTCCACACAACATACACTACAAACCATAATTGGTCAGGGTCTTTTGTCCCCACACACCAGAATATAGGCATCTTCATAGTGTTCACCATACTGAATATCAGAGGTGGAGGTGGAGGTGGAGGCATAGGTGTGTGATGTGGAGGTGATGGCGGAGGTGGAGTGGATGGATGTGGAATTCTTGTAGTGCCCTGATCTACCAACTGCAGTGCACCTCTGGGCATCTTTGGACTATTTATTTCTTCTTCGCTATCAGATGCTACAAATAGGGGACTGTACTCAGCAATTGTATCCAAATATTTTCCGAACAGTTTCCCACTTCGTGTAGCTCTCGTCGAGTCTCTTCTAAACATAAATTTAGCGGCCTAACCTGTTTCTCGCACAATATAATTTTAATCCAAGATTTTAGAGACTTTAGATACTTACCTCTTGGTTGTTTAAAAACCCGGCGTTCACCTACTCAGTGATAAATCCACCCAAAATACTATCGATCTAGTAATCGGCAACCTTCGTAACCTTATGTTCCGATCCTTCTAGGTGCTTTACAAACTCTTGAGTTCACATAATGGGGTTATCCAGCTTCCAGGTAGGTTGACCATCCTCCAATTTAGCCAACCATTCATATAATTCACACAGAAAAGAGAAAAAGAAAATTTTGTGTTCCTCTGGATACAAATATCTCTACAACCACTCTTCTTTCGACAAATGCATATTTCTGTTTTCTTGAGCTACAAACTCACGCAACTTCCGATCTATGCACTTATTGATTTCCTTCTTAGTTGGTATCCACTTATGCCACATCACACATCCCTAAGATAGATCTCGGTCCCATCAATCAAATAATTTTTTGGTTTGTGGGGGCTTGGACCCAGGTTCGGAATTAGTTGCGCTAACCAACAAAACCCTACACTATTGTCCCTTTCAGAATTAACTCATGTAGCAGAGGCTGCAATCTCACCCGAGACGGTATTGGGGGATACTAGAACTAGGTTTCTGCATCCAAAGTTCTATGTGATGTTTTTTCTATAGATCTAGGGATTTCCTTGACCTTTATGAACTCTAACCCTTGAATACCAGAAATTACAGTAAATAATAGATTTATGTCCTTTTCTGATTGCACTAAACATGCATAACATCATATAAATAAATAGATATATGTATTTGTGAATCTATTTAGTACTTTTCTTAATTAAATGCATTCAGCAGTACATAAAATACAGTAACTTCATAAATAAACGGTAATGCATATATACATAGATATCACTTCAAAATATGCGTTTATTATGCTTATATTCTTAGATACAAACTCTTCCCAACCCTGTGCACATAGTTGTAGGGGCCCGCACACTTAGCTACAGAATTACCAAGGTCTCCACGCACAAAGTTGCAGGAGTCTTGGCCTTTGCCTAAGTACGGAATAGATAAAATTAGACTCAACTCATGCACTTCTCTGCTTGCCTCTTTTTTATATTTGACTCTTCTATGACATCCTTTTATATTCTTCCTTCATTATAATCCCATGGCCAGTGAACCATGGGCGGGTCTCAAAAAAAAATTAATTTAAAAAAATAAGGGGATTTGACCTTCCTAAAGCCCCTTTGAATCCTATTGGCCTGTGCTACTCATTCTTCGCTCCTCAAAATGCAGAGACTTTACAATAGATTTAACAAAACTGAACAAAACTTGAAATAGGGGACCTCGTCCCAACAATAATCCTGGAAAAATAGATAGGAGTTGCAACGAAGGTGTCGGGATAAAGGAAGCAGGATGAGGTGGCATGAGATCGATGTGTCATACTAATGGGAAAGAGGCCATATGGCCCCACCATCCATGCAAGCTTGGTAAATGAAAGTCAACGAGAAATAAGGGCACTTTTAGTAGTGCATTAGAAGGGACTAAACAGGATGATGCGGAACTATTGCATTGTCATCCACGTAAAGATGGAAGAGCTCTCATTGGCACAGGGATAACCCACAAAGGGGCTCGTTGTCTGTGTAAGCATGGTGCAACGAGCCGCCAGGTAACCAAGCACGTAGTTCGAGAACCGCCGGGAGAGGGATGAAGTGAGATGACATGGAGTCGATGAGTGGCTGATCGACAGATTCAATAGCACATATGACCCGAGTGGGTTGATGCTACACCTGGGTCATCAATTAAGGGATGTTAAAGAGGGATTCCATACAGGTTGATAAAAAAATTTTATTTTGAGGAAAAACCTGTGCACAATTTTGAAACCAACGTTTCGGACTAGCCTAGTGAGTCCATCATCAGGGCAATGAGATTTGTTTTTGAGAAGAGAGAGCGTGAAGATTACGAAGCTTATTAATAGTTATTTGAAAAATATTGTTGTTGTCTTCATTAGTAGTTGGTTTATAAATGGTAAATTAATTAATACTTATTTAATTTATTTATTTAGATAGGTATTTATTATATTTATTATTATTTATTTATTTAGTTATAATTTTATTATATTATTGTTTGTTTATATATATAATTTATTATTTAAATTTCAAATAAAATAACTCATCTATTTATTATTATTATTATCATTATTATTTATTTATTGATTTATTTTTATTTATTTATTATAAATAAATAAAAATAATTTAATAAATACCTATTTATTTAGATAGGTATTTATTATATTTATTATATATTATTATTGTTTATTTATTTGGTTATAATTTTATTATATTATTGTTTATTTATATATATAATTTATTATTTATATTTCAAATAAAATAAATCTATTATTTATTTATTATTATTTTTAATAAGTACCTATTTGTTTAGATAGGTATTTATTATTATTATTATTATTATTATTATTATTATTTATTAATTTATTTTTATTTATTTATTATAAATAAATAAATAAAAAAATTAATAAATACCTATTTATTTAAATAGGTATTTATTATATATTATTATTGTTTATTTATTTGGTTATAGTTTTATTATATTATTGTTTATATATATATATATATATATATATATATATATATATATATATATAATTTGTTATTTAAATTTCAAATAAAATAAATCTATGATTTATTTTATTATTATTATTATTAATTTATTTTTATTTATTATTATTATTATTGTTATTATTATTATTTATTATTATTATTATTATTATTATTATTAATTATTATGTTTATTGTTCTTTTATTTTATTTAATAGGGGTTTCCCGGTGTCACTTAACTTTAGTTAGTAGTCTCTATTCATATTATTGGAGGATTTTTCGATTTCAATTGCTTCTTTTACTCTTCTTTTTAAATAAAGGTCTTCTTTATGAATTGATTTTGCTTGTTCCATGCAAATATAATGTGAGGAGGAACAAGCATGCTCAGCTAGCCCAGATTTTTCTGACCTATTTCTTGAGATGTCATTAATATGATCTTTTAGCCTAATGCCAAAGGATCTCCCTGTTTCACCTATATATACTTTGCCACAAGAGCAAGGAATTGAGTATACTCCTTTGTGATTTTTTGGGTCAATAAGCTCCTTGGCAGAATCTAGCATGTTTTTGATGGTGTTAGCTGGTGTGAAGGCAACCATAATGTTATGCTTGGTGAGAATTCTAGCGATTTTGTCAGTGGTTCCTTTAATATAGGGTAAGGAGATACTAGGGTTTTCCAGAGTCTTCCCTTTTTGGGTATTGGTTGTGGATTCTTTGAATATCTTTTGGATAATGTTTTTCTGATAGCCATTGTTGATGAAGACCTTGCAGAGATGGTTAAATTCTTCTTCTAAATGATCCAGGTCAGAGATTCTTGAAGTAGCTAGGGTTTTGATGACTCCTACTTTTTTCTTCGGATGGTGGTGGGAATTAGAGTGAAGATATTTGTCGGTGTGAGTTTGTTTTCTAAAGACTTGGTGGCTTAGTTTGCCATTTTTCTTGGTAAGGAGGACATCTAGGAAGGGGAGCTGGTTGTCTTTTTCAATCTCAATAGTTTTCCATTCATCAGGCGTAAAGGGGAAAGATTTAAGGGCCATTTGTTCAAAATGTTCCATATATAAATTGGAAATGAGAGGAGATAAAGGAGAACCCATGGAAACTCCATGAGTTTGCTCATAGATTTTACCTTTGAAGCTGAAGTATGAAGATTTTAGGCAAATGTCTACTAGTTCTATAGTTTCATGGTCTGTAATATTCTTTAAAACTTCTATGGCTTTATCTACTGGAATCATAGTGTAGAGAGACACTACATCAAAGCTAACTAGGAGATCATTGTCACTGATTTCCAGGTTTTTAATCCATTCTATGAAAGAGGCAGAATCTTTGATATAAGAGGGAGTGTTACCTGATAAAGGTCTAAGCTTGTTTGCAAGGTATTTTGCTAACCAGTAAGTGGGTGATCCTATGGTGTTCACAATGGGTCTCAGAGGAATTCCAGACTTATGGATTTTGGGAACCCCATAAATTCTAGGGATGATGGCACTATTTGGTATTAATATGTTCTTAATAGTAGAATCAAGAGAGGAGTTTTTGATTTTGTTACTAACTAAGCGGAGAATTTTGTTGCTGGGGTCCTTGTTAAGAATTCTATAGCAGCCACTCTTGTTAAGGTGTTATTCCATCTTATTGTCATAATCTATCCTATTCATAATAACTGTGGCATTTTCTTTGTCTGCTTTTAAAATTATGATGTCCTTATTCTTCCTGATGTTTTTTAAAGCTATGGATTCTTCTTTGGAGATGTTGTTGGGAGGAGGTCTGGCATTTCTGAGAATTCTAGCCACGTCTTGTCTTATTTCTTCTACAACATTTTGATTAGTGTTTCTGATGATGACCTCAACATTACTAATGATATCATACATAGGTATTTTTGCTGGAGATAAAGAAAAATTCAGGTCTTTTTCTAGCAGCTTTTTCAGATTGCCATCTAATGCCAGATTGTAGAGGTTGATCACTGTTTCTTTTTGTGTATTATTTATACTTTGCGCTGTCTGGATGTTTATTTGCCTGAGAGTATCTTTAACCTGCGATTTTCCATCTATCTGTTTATAGATAACCTGAGTATGTCTGATGGGAGCGCCGTGCTGGATATTATTGATGTCTTCATTCTGCGTAAAATCTTCTGCAACATTAGTTCTCCCTTGCGTTGTTTGATTGTTTAATTTCTTGAGATATTCATTGGCTTTAATCCACGTTTTCTCGTTGTCCAATTGTTTGATGCATTCTTTCTACGTGCTGTTGGATAGAATGCCTTGCACGATGGGGCTGCCTACTTTGTTAACTTTAACCTGTGATTTGCCATCTATCTGTTTATAGATAACCTGAGTATGTCTGATGGGAGCCCCGTGCTGGATATTATTGATGTCTTCATTCTGAGTAAAATCTTCTACAACATTAGTTCTCCCTTGCGCTGTTTGATGGACTCACTAAGCTAGTCCGAAATGTTGGTTTCAAAGCTGTGCACAGCTTTTTCCTCAAAATAAAAAAATTAAGGGATGATCATCTTATCAAACTACCTTGTAGGGCACCTTAGTCATTATAGTATGACAATTGATGAAACCCCCCAGAACAAATTTGAGTCATTGATTTAGAGGTGAGCGACTTGATCAAACTACCTTCCGGGGGCATCTCACGCGTTAAAGTATGTGAGTGAATACATGTCATACATGGTTTAGATGTCATGGAGACTAATCTAAACAGGCAATCATTTTTTATATAGGAGGGCTATGGGTGAAGCCCTCACTAGTTTTTATTTCACATAGAAATGGAGCAAGGGAACGGTGCAATAAGAAGGTGCTTGGGAACACTGGCCTTAGCTCCTGGCCTTTGGCCGTTACATGTAGAAAGAAGCCCAATGGTGTCAAGCCATTAGAAAAAGGAATTCAACCTACAAAGGGCTTAAGAAAGCTAAGTTCCTATAGGCTTAACCAATGGTCACGTGGTAATTCTGACAACTCCATGAGTTACACGAAAGAGGAATAAAAAAGAAAATTTATACTCCATTCCTCATATTGGAAAGAAAGGGTTGGGTATGTGAAAAAAAATTCTAATTAGCAGCAACAAAATAAGAGGGGAAATTTGAAGAGAAAATTGAATCCAACATAGCAACATAAGATCAATGCAGGAGAGGAAAATCGAATTTCACAAAGAGTTGTTCAACGAATCTTTAGAAATCAATTTTCTCCCTTGTACGAAGGAATTTTTCTACACTACTATTTTACTTGCACAAATTATTAGCATAAGGAAACAAATTGCAGGGTGAATCTATCATTTAGATAGCTTAGGCCATGAAGAAGACTTTATCACCCAAATAATGAATCTGTCATGCAAAGAATGAGCATATCCAGGTAGAACAATTTTTTCTCTCATTTGAACAATTTTATTCAATGTCATGTCTATCAGAATTTTGGCCATGGAGCAGTTCTTTGTAGACTTAGAAATGAAAGGCCTGATCAAATTATTAAGAAAACAAGCCAGGAACCCAAAGCGTAGAAGGGAAAGGAAAATATAGAGAATTATAATATTATTCTATATGCTAAAAATGAAGGAATTCATTGGTATGTGGATAGTGGTTGTTCTAGGCACATGTAAGGAGACAAAAGTAAGTTCTTAGCATGGAAACCGATTGAGAAAGGTAACGTAAGGTTTAGAAATAATACACCTAGTAAGATTGTCGGTAAATGAGTTGTCAGCTTGGATTAGGGCAGAGGTAAAGCCAAGGATGTGTTTTTTGTTTATGGGTTGAAGGATGATTTACAGAGTGTGTCTTAGATGCATGATCAAGGTTGTGAAGTGCTATTCAAAACCAAAAATTGTTAAATAAAGTTTGTAGGCACTAGAGAGATAGTAATTAAAGTTATAAGAGAAAACAATAATGTTTATTTCTTAAAAGAGAAAACATAGAGGTCTTGTTTTTCAAAGATTGATGAGAGATGGTTGTGACATAGAAGAACCAGACATCTGAATTTTGATGAAATTGTCAAATTGAGAAAGAAAAATGTTTTTAGATCTACCAAAGATTTCAAAGTCTAAAAATCCTATTTGCAAGTCCTATTAGATTGGAAAACAAGTTCGAGTACCATTCAAGTCAAAGGAGAAATCATCAACTAGGCCATTGCACTTAGTAAATATTGACTTATGCAGTCGTTATGTTATCACCCAAAATGTTTCCATGGTTGTGGAAGGAATCTTGTTGAGGTAACCTTTAAACCACTTTGGGATTGAATGTTGGCCTTTCAATTTGGAGAGGGACTTCTCCTTAACTCTGCTACTCAAAGTCACTGTAGTAGTAGGTTACTAATACGGTCTCTGGTCAGATTTAGTTGGTAACAAATGAATATGGTTTGGAAAGGAACAAAAAGGGACCATTGGGCATGGAGTCTTTGACAAAAACTATATATGCTAGTCACAAGTTATATGAACATCTCTAACAGAGGCAAGATAGATTATGGTTTCTTAGACAAGCCATCATCAAGGTATGGTAGGAGAATGTAGAAATAAATAATTAAAAAAAAAAACAATATGATTTATACAAATGATATCTAAGTTGAATAACACGTAAGTTCCTTGAATAACATGAACTTTAGCATTCAATAAGAATTCCAATTCATAAATATTTATTCAAGCACTGAAGATTTAATGATCAATTTTTTTACTAAAGAGAAATGAAGCATAGTAGAAAATTGGGCAGGAAACCATTCACACATGAATCTCTGGAAATTTCACATGTAACACCACTTATAACAAATTGCATTAATATCAAAAATCATACAAAAGGTCTATGTTTTTCCAAAAATTTCGAACCCTTTACAATTACAAAATAATTCACTAAATAGGCCAAATTACAAGGGCCTATTTTTCCAAAAAATAAAATGTCTTTTTACAACAAATGAATAAAAAAGTTAACATATAATATCGCTAACTGATAAGCAAATAATGAAAAAAATAAATCGAAGTTGAATATGTTGCAAAGTATTTGAATAAGGTGTTGCTGGTGGATATTGTTGGATTTATTTCTGCCTTGTAAATCTTAACTTTCATCAAAACCTTTGAATCTGGTCTTTATCCTACAAATTTTGAATCTAATTTCCATTTATTCTCATTTAACTACCTTCAAATCTCAGGAGATTGATTCCTAGTTTTATGCCTCGGTATATGGAAACAAATTTATGTCTTAAAATGCTAAATTTATTCGATTCCATCTATTGATTTGATTTCTAAGTCGAATTGATGAGGTGGACATCACAACTATCCATGAGCTCTTTCTGGTGAATTCCTAAAAAGTAGGCTTCAAAAATCCATTCGAATATCCAAAACCACGATAGTTGTGTAAACCCTATAAGAGGATTTTGTTAATGGGTTCATTCCTGAAGAAAACATATTTGGTTTTAAAAAATTCGTTTCCATATTTCTTGAAATTGTGCTCGAAGTTATTGTCTTTTATAGGAAAAAACAGTGTAAAACAAAGTGTTGTCAAATAATCTATCAGCGATTTCATTTAAAATCCTTGAGCCAGCACTGACAAAATATTTGTTAATGCTCCTAATTTTTTTGTGAAAAACATCAAACAACTGCTCTCAACCATCACCCATGAATGTAAACTGCGATCCATTAGGATGGTCCCAAGCTCTGAAACCTACTCATTTTGAGACTTCTGACTTATTTGGTTGAAACTAACCACACAGTGAAAACCATTTCTTTACAAATTGAAATCCAAATTCCAAACTGCAACCAAAATATAAATACTTGAAATCAATTGTTCTGCAATCAAATCTACACTCGAACTGTGTTGTAACTTGAAAACCAACTACTGAAAACTAAAAAACTAAAATTCCAATCCTTTGTACAAACTAGAATCTAAATTCTTTAATTACAAGCTTATAAAATACATCCTACTCTAATAGTTGAAAAAAATTGTTGTATCAAGTGATAAAAAATTTCCAATGCAACCAATTAAGTAGTTGGATACTTGACTGAAGGATGCTTTCAGATTCTCCAAGAAGAAATAAAAATTGTAAATGTGACAACTCAACCAACCATTTGAAATGAATCCATGTGCTTATGAACATTGTAAGAATGATATCCTATGATGATTCAGATATAAATGCAAAAGGGTCTTCAAAAATCTTTTGTTGAATAGTAAGAAGAAAAAAGTAACCATAATCTTTAGATATTGCTCCTTGTTCAAGATTTTCATTGTAAACTTTAGGATCATTCCCAAATGAGAAACAAAAAATCTTCTTATCATTGTTCTTATTTACGAGGAATTTTTTGGTATATTCTTGGAAGTTTTCAAAAGGAACAACCACATCATGTTCTATGGGAATTTCCAAAGGTAACTCTTCATATGATTCAACAAGAATATCATTAAGGCTTTCCATAATTTTTGAATTTGTCACTTCAAGGGGTGAAATTTTTTTAATATCATCTTTATTTTGATTTGAGGGTTTCTTTCTAATTGAAAAATAAATTTCTACAAGAAGAATTAATTTTGGACTATAAACCCTAGGCTTGAGAGCCTAGTGCTTCTGAAAGTCGGCCATTGCAGCCTTGTATCCCTTTTTATATGGTTATGAATGAATTAGTAATGCTTCATATACTATTTACTCATAGTCTTCTTGTTGTTGATAATACAAATTTTGAGACGAATTTGTCAGATGGGACAGGTCTTGGTACATTTTGTATGCTTCTTTTTCTATCTCAATTTCTTCAGCAAGCATCTCTAAACAGTTAATTTTATCATCTATATTAAAGATGTTGCGTGAGTAAAATAAATAAATATGAAAGAATATCTTTGTACTATTCAGCGTTAGAAAACATACCAGTCCATTCTCTAAAATCTTCAAGAGAAACACATCTTTCCGCATACCCTCCCATCTTGATTGATGAAGCAACTTTATCATTAGGTAAGCTCATCATTCCAAACTAAATGGAGTTTTTAGTGAGAAATTTCAAGCTTCAAATTCTTTAGACAGGGGAGCCGCCATGAATGTTTAAGCTCTGGAATATTTGACAATGCGGTTTCCAGGTGAAAGATACACAACCACCTTTGTGTCTGGTCCTTGTTCACCATCAACGATCAAAACTAGTCATATATCGTCTTTCCCAGGGATGATTTGACCTTTCAGTAATTAGCAATGATGATAATATGTTATCACTTAGAATTTTTCCTTGGTCATGGACGAAAAGTCACTGAGGTAAAAGTCTAACCGCTTTTGGATTGAAAACTAGCCCTCCAGCCTGGAGGTGGGTTTCTCTTTAACTATACTATTTAAGGTTACTCTAGTAGTAGGTTACTAATATTCTCATTGGAAATATTTAGTTGGTGACAAATGAATATGGTTTGGAAAGGAACGAAAAGGGACCATTGGGCATGCAGTTTTTGAAAAAAATATATATATGCTAATCATAGGTTATATGAACAACTCCAACAGAGGCAAGATAGATTATGGTTTCTTGGAAAAATCATCATCAAGGTATGGTGGGATACTGTAGAAAATAAATATAAAAAATAGGGCAATATGATTTCTGCAAATGATATCTAATTTCAAAAACACATAAGTGCCTTGAATAACATGAATTTGAGCATTCAATAATAATTCTGATTCATAAAGCTTTATTCAAACATTGAAGATTGAATGATCAAAGTTTTGACCAAATAGAAAGGAATCACAGTAGAAAAATGGATAGGAAACCATTCACACATGAATCTGTGGAAATTACACATGTAACACTACTTATAGAATATTATATTAATATACAGAAGTATACACAAGGTCTGTATTTTTCAAAAAATTATGAACCCTTTACCATTACAAAATAATTCATTAAATAGGCCAAATTACAAAGGCCTATTTTTCCGAAAACTAAAATGCCTTTTTACAATAAATGAATAAAAAAATAACATATAATCCTTTTAACTGATATTCAAATAATGAACAAAATAAATCAAAGATGAATCTTTCGCAAAGTCTTCAAATAGGGGATTAATGGTGGATATTTTTGGAGTGATCTCTGCCTTGGAAAGCCTAAACTTCATCAAAACCTTCGAATTTGGTATTTATCATGAAAATTTGGGAGCTCATTGTCATTTATTGACATTTAACTACCTTTAAATTTGGGAGAGATTGATTCTTTGTTTTATGCGTGGGTATATGGAAACAAAATTCTATATTATAATTCTAAATTTATTCAATGCCATTTGTTTAATTGATTCCCAAGTTGAATTGATGAGGTATCTCATCACAACTGTCCATGAGATTTTTCTAGCAAATTTATGAAAGATAAGCTTCAAAAATCCATTCAAATCTTCAAAATTGTGATAGTTGTGTAAAAACTGAAAAGTCTATTTGAATCATCAAATCCATGATATTTTTGGTTTTCAAAACTTCATGCTCAAAGTTACTATCTTTTACATGAAAAAATGTAAAATAGAGTGTTGCCAAATAATCTGTCAGCGATTTCATTTAAAATATTTGTACCAGTGGTGATAAAATATCTATCAGCACCCCTGAATTTTTTGTGAAAAAGTTCAAACAATTTCTCTCTACCATTACCCCTAAAATTAAATCGTGATAACACCTTCATGAACATAGACACCGGTAGACTTTTTTTAATGCTTATAATTGATGATTTCAACAAGATGATATGGGTTGAATTTCTAAGAGAAAAATGAGAAGCCTTTGAATATTTTAAATACTTTAATGTCATGGTTTAAAATGAGAGAAACTATAAAATAAAGTGCATAAGGTCTGATAATGGAGGCGAGTTTACTTAAAAATATTTTGTTGATTTTTGCAAGCAACTTTGCATTATAAGGCAATTTACCATAGTAGAGAATACACAAAAAAAAATGGTGTAGTGAAGAGAGAAAATAAATTAGTTCAGCAGCTAGCCAGATCCATGATGGGGAAAGAAATATGCAATTGAGATTTTGGGCTAAAGCTATTTACATAGTAAGTGCGATTCTCAACAAATCACACTTTAGACCAAACATTGATAAATCCCCATATGATATTTGGTATGGAAGACCTATAATAGTCAAGCATATCCAAGTATTTGGAAGAAAATGTTATATCAAAAGGAATGATGAAACAATCCATCCCAAGAAGGTGGATATTCTAAACTGAGTTTGTGACAAAGTTCTTGGTATAAACCTCAAGTCTCGATCTCTATATAGATTGAATCATTCAGGGAAGAAGCAAGAATTTTTGGAGGCTCTTGAAGCCCTACTTTATGAAGCTCTAAAGGATAATCCAATAGCCCTCCCTAAGTCACATACTCAAGTGGGGAAATTGAAGATTTGTTGGAGCCCTAATCAATTCCATAGACCTACTTTCATCAAAGCGATAATAATCCAAGGTCCATCCTTGTGGATCAAAGGCATAGATGCTTAACTATTCTAAAGAAAAGTGTCAAATTTGGAAAACCTAGTGAGACTGCATCCTTTTACAAGCAAATAAAGTTTTTTTGGGCCTTTTCTTTAGTCCTCACCTCTGCAAAAAGATCTGAGACTTATCCTACCTTACAGAAAAGGTGTACAAAGGGAATTCTAAGTAAATCGAATACATAATTCTTGAAATTGAATTGTTGATCAAGCTACTTCTATAAGATTGCACTCTCTAACTAATAGAGTAAAGAGAATATATAGTTTTGTAAAGTCACATCAATGGTATGTATACTACATTATAGAAACTTCTTCATGATTACAAATCCAATTAATGGCATACAAATTCTTTGTGTATAGAGCGAGTTCTTGAAGAAAAATTGAAATTTTGTGCACAAGTTTTACACATACCATTTGACTACATACTTGTGAAAAATCATAGATCGAAGTTGTCTTCTATATAAATCATAAAGGTTTTCAAAAAGGGGTCATCATATTCACTGGAGTATTTTGTATAGAGATCCAAAATCGTTGAGTATCGAAACTCCTATGTATATATTTGCTCTAAAATTCATGAGTTTTGAAGCATTACCTTACCCGAAAATTTGGAATCACGAAGGTTCTGAGTGAAATCATATGTGCATAAGTAATCTTTGGAGAGATCCTAAAGTCTCTGTTTATTGAAACATATTATTGTTTCCAAGTGAAATTCATCAAAAAAATTGAGCATGTTGCAGACCCAAATTAAGTATTGTGTAAGGTCACCTACTTGTGGATGAGGAATGAGTTCTTGACATAGTCTTTGCATACATGTGGAAGACCTAGATTGAGCCAAAGGATATTTCTAAGCCCATCGGTAATTTCATCATCTTTCTCAATGTCCTATGTAGAAAGAAATTTATTTGATATATGGAACCTACAATGGTAAAGTGGGCACATATACTTTTCTATAGTTTGAAACCCATCAAGTGATAGTGAGGTTGGCGTACATTAGTACATATACACACAATGAATTCTAAATCTAGATGTGGGACCAACCTTTAAATGAAAAGGGTAAATTCTCGAGTGCAACTATATTAGCTTTGATAAAGTTGGGAAGGCTAACTATAGGCAGAGTGATAGAAACCTAGTGCAAGATAATTGACTATCATATTCTATGGAATAAATGTAAGTGACATACATGTAGCAAGTGTATCCTAAATAGTTGGGACCTGTCCAATTCAAAATGACTTCAGAAGAAGAGTAGCAGTTTATTGATAGTGAGAAAAAAATCAGTCCAGAAGGAGTATTATCTGAGGGATCTCTAGTGTTCAACATTTCTGCATTTTTCAAGGAGAACAATAAACTTGAGGGCACCTCTAACTACTAAGGGTGGAAGAAGAGGATAGACTACATCTTGATAGAGAATGATGTTAAGGTCATTGTTTAAGGAAAAGTTCTATAAACAGACAAGAAGACCATGGATGATTGAGTTCTACAAGAGCAAGATAAGATCCCAAAGGATACTAATTGAATCCTCCAAGGACCATCTCATTTCATTTTTAGCAAAGCTGAATAAGGCCAAGGAGATATATGACAGGCTAAATAAGTTATATTGTGTTAGCACTTCAAGATAGAAGATAGCCTTGAGGAACAAGTTGTAGAAGATCAAAGTTTCATTTGATGAAGATATGGAAACATACATAGTCAAGATATCCCAATTAAGGGATTAGTTGTAGGCCCTTGACGAGATGATCTTCAATCCAAAAATAATAACAATTATCCTCAATGCTATACCTCAATAATGTAGCTCATTTATGTTCAACATTTATGCAAGGAATGAGACCTCCAGTTTTGATAATCTATGGTCTCAATGTATAATGAGAGAATACCGTTTGAAGACCAAGGAGGATACTAATCCTCTAGGAAAGTATCAGGCATATGCAGCAAGGATGAACAAATTGAAAAAAGTAAAGTTTGGAAGGTCTCAACATCTGAAGAAGAAGAAATAAATTACAAGGTCCTTTAAATATAACAAACTAGGACACTACAAAAGAAATTTCCCAAAGCTGATGAAAGAGCCTAATTCAAGGAAATATACCAAACAGAAGGATGGAGCTCATGTAGTTGAAGAGGTCAAAGAACCCATAAGACAAGGGAAGAATATCCTAGGGATTTTTTCTTCTAATAATGTTCCATCATATTGATAGTTTGTACTATTGGAGGAGGGCATATAGTTGCATTGGTAGAATGCATTACATCATGGATTGTGACATATGATACTTTGAACATTTTATTGTAGTTATGACATATGTACTTGGCATTCATCCAACTGACGTTGATTCTATGTTGCAAGTTGAATGATATTGTATAATTATCATGTATATGTGATTTCATGGGGTGATTTATTCTAGGAAGAATGGCCATGATGATATAACCATCAATATCTACCCTATATGTTTTGAAGTATGTCTCTAAGGAAGCATGTTTCTTAATTTACAACACAATAAGTTGATATGTAGGACTAGATGGTTGGCCGAGACACGGTATCGATGATTCTGCTGAAAACTCTAATGATGATGACAATCCTTGATGTCAATACTGATCTGGTACTATGATAATCTCTGCACAATCCTACTATATGAAGAATCTATGAAAATCATCATTCCATTGAGTTACTTCCTTGGAACGTGGTATGAAGAAGATTTTGTACCTCATGATGACATATGTGAGAGAATGTTGCAGATGGTTTCATGATCATATCCTAGATCACTTTATTCATGTTCAGAAGCAGCCACATTCATGCTCTATGATGATTGATTTGTGATGATGCAACCATTGCAGGTCGATGATGTGGAAAGTGATGGTTGACCCTATATTGATGATGATGCTACTACACTTGGAGAGATTTATGGTTTTTAGAGAAAGCTCACATGTTTGATAATAATGACGATGATAGATCCATGAGAGCTAATATAAGGTAACTGGTGATGATTGATATTAGACACCCCTCCTGGTTAAGAGGGTGTGGCAAACATGGTCCTCTACTTCATGTGGCTTGCACTGGACTAGGGCTAACAACCATAAGTCTCCTTGAAGGCCATGGGGAGAGAATGGCATTTAGAGGATTGGGTAAGCATCTAAGACCGATACTCCTTGAGGGCTATGTGTCCAAGATAGGTAGTAGTCTCATGGCTGACACTCTTTGAGGATTTGATAGGGTATCCAAGAGAATAGTGGTCAAAGAGGACTGATATTATTTGAGGATTGGAATCGAAGAGAAGAATAGTATTAGAGGGATATACCTGGTGAACGCTCAGGTGTGATATGTGCCCTGGAAGGTAGTGTGTGTCCCACATAAAGCCTCCTAGAATTGTGCATTGATCTATTGAGAGATATAGCTTGTTATTCAAGGAATTTCTTTGATAAAAATGTTGGTACATTGATTATAATGTTAATTTTGAAGATGGCTTACCAATCTCACTATTCTTATGAGAATGTTGCAATGGAAGTATTTTCCTTATACCAATTGTTGATAATGAATACCTCCCTAGTTAAGAGGGAGTGTTGAAAATGTAACTAGGTTCAGTTTTCATTTAATGTACTGGGTCATGAACTGATGATGTACCTGTATCAAGAAATGTAATTATTGATCTACTTGTCAAAAAGGAAAAGGAAAAGGAATTATTTGTAAAAGAAAATTATTATTTTTGTGGTCCTAGGACATAACACCCATTAAGTGCTCTAGGGTACTTGTTGGTAAGTCGAAGGGTCAAGGTCATGATAAACTAAGCCCTAGGAGAGCTCATGTCTCAAGAAGGAAAATTATTGTTGTTAATTTTAATGTAAAGAAGCCCCCAAGTGATGGGTCAACTAATGAACACCAAGTCGACCTAGAGAGGCTAATTTGCTCTCACATGAAGGTTATTTAAAGAGGCATTCACTCATCATTTGGATATACCAACTAAGAAATATATCTCTATGATCCAAAGAAGAAAAAGGAAGATCTGATCCAGCAAAATAGTGGAGAGAAGAAGAGAAAATTTCTGGAAAGAAGAAGAAAGTATTATTTTTTTGTTGTCTTGGCTCACACGTGAGAGTTCCTTGGAGGAACTAGGGTTTCCATAGAGATATTTTTGCAGGGATTTGGATTGAGTTACTGACTAGCCTATCACTTGGGTTTGGCATGGTTTGGGTCTTATAAATCTTCATTGGAAAGATTTCATTAGAAGACATATTTTCTGGGTTTTCCCCTCTTAGGGTTTTTCCATGGCTTAGAGCCTATTTCTGGTGTATTTTGTGTTTGAATTGATCTTATTTATTGGAATTATCTTAATAATAACAATAAAAGAATAAAAATATGATAATGATTTAATATATATCACAAGAATTTTCAAAGTAGTAAGAGAAAACAATTTTAAATGAAGCCCTAATTCCATGCCCAAGCATGAAATTACATGGTCTTGTTGGTTGCTGGTTTTATTTATAATGTTGGCTTTGACCTTTTCTATCATGCTATTTCGGTTTTGGCTATGAGGTTTCCCTTCTTGAGGTTTTTAATGACTATTGTTATGGGTTTTGTGTCCTTTTATATGGATTTCCCTTGTTTTCCTCTTGCATGTGCCTTTCGATTTTTAAAATCTAAATTGCTTGCTTGTGTAAATCTTGGAAAGAGGGCGATATAATGGCTATGGTAGCCATAATTGAGAAAAATAAAAACCTAATGGGATGCTTGTTTCTATGAGAGTAATGGATATAAGTATATGTATCCAGGAAACTAGAAAGAAGGGAGTTTTCTTAACCTTGAATAGGTTGATGGATATTTTGCATATGTTATTATGCTAACAAATGTTTACTTACTGAGTATGTGATTATGTTGATGGATATATATATATATATATATATATATATATATATATATATATATATATATATATATTACATGTGTGATTATGTTGATAAACATTTGTAAGATGCATCCAAGATTATGATAATGGATGGTGGTATATGACACACGTTCATACTGTCTAATTTATAAATGATTACATCTATGAAAATTCCATTATTTCTTATAATATTGCGAGGATTCATTCAAATAAAAGATGATTACTCAAAAATATAATTGATGGTATGGATGGAACAAAAGGATTTACACCATGATGAGGGATCTATTCTGAAGAAAAGAGAATTTTTCTAATTATTAGTTATGTGAACATAACTCTTACATTGTGCTGAAGTTATGTGAAAGGACATGGAAAAACAAATGAGGAAGTATGGCCCAGTTCACATGTACAGGGACAAGGTAGTCTTTGTATTAATGGAATCATGGTGATGTGTCATGAGAGACAAGGTGGTCTATATATTATTGTGATATTATGTAATGTGTAGTAGCACATTGATTAAATATTTCAATAATGGGGCAATTGTGATACACTAACAAAAAAGATTTTAATTAATTACCATGAAGCATGCTATGACCATATGGTAGTTTTGAAGGAAAGGATGTTCCTTGAATTTCAACTCCTTCCAATGCGAGGAAGCATTGCCAAGGGATGGATCATTTGAGGGACTGAGAAGTATAGAATGGGATGCCTAAAATTGGAAGGTGAGTGATAGCGTGGAGAGGGGATAACTGGATTGCTCGAGGGATAGAGAAGTAGGTAATGGAAGGCCAAAAAATAAATTGGGTATTTCTTGGTCATGATCTTAGCGGATTGGAATTAGAAGAACATTGGGATTGTATCGAGAAGCAATGATCCTGGAAATATTCATTGGAATAAAAAGAATGCAAGAAGAGCAATGCTAGATATTGGAGACATACTACCCTCCATAACAAAGGAAATAATCCAAGACAAATATGATGCAAAAAAAGAACCAGGAAATTATGAAGAGCCATAGAAGGCGGACGATCAGACTAAAATTTTCCTTCATAATTGTTTAGTTGTTGGGCACACAACTGTGAATGTGTGACCTATAAATATATGTAAACATTGTAAAGAAATCTAAATATAAAACTATAAAGGAAATATTAATTTGGTTTACTTATTTATCATGTTTCTCTGTGTATAGAGACAGAGAAAACCAAGGACGGTGTTCCCCCAAGGGGGAGGGGTCTGTAACAACACAACCAAGAATGACCTTATTCAACCATGTAGAAGTAGCATGTAATTAAATTAGTAAAAATAATTATGGGTTGAGTAAGGGACACATATTCCAAGAGGTCTGGGGGGGTCAGTTTCTTAAGAATTTCAATTACTTATTGAACGATGGAACAATATGAAGTATATGACAACCATTAAAGCATGATTATTGAGTATTGAATGCAAAAGCATAGTCTATGGAATGGGACTAATGTTGGAAATTAATTGGGCTGCAACAACAAGGAAAAGCCCATCCTCGAATGGAAACCACAATAAGGCAAGAAAATAACAAAAAGATAGGAAAAAATAATGAGAGACAGAGTGTTGGAAAGGAACTACGCAACATCAAAAGAAAATAAAATGAGTGGGAAACAACTCGGTTGGGGGTAGCGGTCTTCAACACTAAGGAATATGAATTATTTTCAGAAAAGAAGAAGGAAATCATAGAGTGATAGGCTAAGAGATAGAGATCGACTTAGGATAATCCATAGAAAGGGAAGGAAGCTTGGATTAGGGTGGTTTGACTCTTCCAAAAAATATGAATTAATAGAGGAAGAAAAGGCAATGCTCAAGGTTAGGGATTTTTTTGGCAACAAAAGAGACAACACTTAGGTTTGGATAATTTGGTTGGACAACCGGGGTGTATAGGCATTTACCTCTAAAGACTCTTGTGCATCAGTGAACCATTGAGTGGCTAGTGGGTGGAGGAGGAGGAACCTCTCTAGACCTTTTTTCAACAGGTTATTAGTGTTATTTCCCTTGAGAAATACAACCTCAAATATTGGAATCTGGCTTGAGGGTGATAGATGCAAGTGAGTTTTGGATGTAGTTGTGTAGGGTTGGGTGGAGAGTCGAAGTCCTAGACTCATTTTCCCTCTCTATTGAATTAAGAAACATTTTCCTTGCACATATCTTTGTATGGTTATCATGTGGCAGCTTAATGAAATGATATGATATACATACTTTACTTGACATGGTTGGATTAATTGTGTTTAAGTGTTGAATGATTTATTGTGCTCTTTTATAGGAGTTCTATATAGGTTGTTTGATACACCACTTAATATGATTGAAGAGTGGTTGTAGGAAAATAAATTGTGGGTTGATTTTGTTGTGATATTTATCCCAAGTCTCTTTGTAGGTTTTATATACATAAATGTGTGCACCTACAAACCATATCTTGACAGCTTGAATGACTTGGACTAGGTTCTAGGATTTAATTTTGTGTGGAATCCCTATTTGGTGCATGAAGTATTGCATGTTTCTCATAGATGAATGTCTCATTCCTTGTGCATGTGCCTTCTTATAGTGGTAATTCACTTAAATTCTGAGTTGAGAATCTTGACATGTAGCATGCATTGGGGGTGGCTTTATATTGCATTGCATTATCTAGCTGAACCATTTCTAGTATGGCATGAAAAGTATGATGCATGTTGCAACCATGTTAATAGGGAAGGGTTGACCCTTGTAGCTTTGGAGTTTCACGGTTACAAGATTAAGTAAGGGGCGGATTATCCTTGAGGTTTTGTTGGGACACAATGATGATGGTCATTTGTGGTTTAGAGGAGTTTTAGAAGAGAGTCCTTGTCCCTGACTCAGTTTCTATGTGGACTTAAAGATAAGTATCCATGAATTTTTTCTTACACTTAAATGATCATGTTTCATTGTTGTTAATAAAGGTTATGGATTCGGGACTATAGTTGTGATAATAATGCTTGTATATGTGGTGCACCTTGTGGGGATATTCCACTAAGGTATGTATATTGAATGTATATGTGCATTATGCTTGAATCTAGAAGCAAAATGTGTGTGATGACCTGCTAATGGAAAAAACAATGTGTCTGATGTCTAAGAAATGCATTAAATCACATAAAAATAATGCCTAAGCTATGGAGTTGAGGATGCATTTGAATCTGAATGAAATTCCTAAAAATGTTAAGAATAATACATTAATGACAGTAAAAGAACTTAAAGATATATTATAGACCATAACTAATCTTGAACTGAACATTGAAAAGCAATGGGTTATGTGACCCTTTTATTAATGAACAATTTATGTAAAAGACCCTTTGGTAGCAAAGTTGGTCACTGTATACAATTGATGTAGTTTCTTACACGTTCTTCTGCGGGTAGGAATGCAACATATGGACATTAAGGGGAGTTTTATCGAGGCTATTCAATCCTTGTAGCCTTAGTTAAATGTCCCTTGACCTTTCATTTGTAACATCCTCCATTCCCATGACAAGGAATTTTGCGATGAGGGCTACATGTCCATGAGAATAGCCAAATGCCTCAAAGACCCTTGAGTGTCATCGTGGAGCATCTGATAGGGTTGTGTAAGAACATCGAACCCATAGCGTGTCACTAGAGAGGTGAATTTCCTTCAGGAGCTTACTTAATGTCCTTAACAGGAGACGTTCAGAAGGTTTCTAACATCAGTATACATGGAATTCCCTGTCCTTAAATAGGGAATACATGAAGGCTAGGAACTCATTGGAATAAATTTCACCCAAGGTTAGGAGGGGTAACTTTGTGGAGCTCCTTAGATTGGAATTGGTGGAATTTCAAAACCATGAAGAAGACATGGGGGATTAACTGACCTCTAAGATGAATCTGCGATCAAGAATATTAGTTTGAGGAGGCCTATGCAATCGTAAGGATTTTTCTTAGGGAGATCATGGAGATATGTGCCTAATATGCTGCATGATGTATACTAGGTTCTTATACCAATAGAAGTCACAATTTTGAATGACTAAGGTTAAGCCTTGTAATATTGTACATACCTTTTCTTTCTGCAAATGTTTTTAATATTAAAAAATTAAAAAATGTAAAGAGGGTATGTCCTCAAAGAACAATCAAAGGACAAAAAGAATAAGAAAAGGTTAGAAAATGAAAATATATGAACCCCCCAAAAAAAAAGAGACCATGAAAGCGTGCAAGTCAAAATGCCACTACTATTTACTTTTATTCATAATAATGATTGAGTGCAGCTTGTTATTCATGCCACAATCCATGGTAATCAAACTGTTTAATCTTGATTATACCATGTTTTGAATTTTATGTTTATAGTTAGAGAATAAAATCTGACCAAACAGTTTAACCTAGGCAAATCATTAGATAGGTAGAGTAAATAAAGGGAGCTCATGAGTTTAATCTAAGCCCTTGGATGATATAAGGTTAGAATTAGATAGATTACTTTTCAAAATAAAAGGATTGATAAGGTTTTTCTAGCCTAAATGCACCCAAATAAACTGAAAAAAAAATGGTAGAGTGAGTAAATGGGTAAGTAGAAGAAAGGTTGCAAAAATATCAAGTGATTACACAAAAGCACTTATGTCATGTTTTAAATGCATTTTTCAAATGTGCATAAGCAGTAAGCAAAGAAAGGACAATGGTTTACAACTTGGTTTATTTAACATCCCCTCAGTCACTACTTACTAATTTCCCATAAATAAGTTCTAGTACTTTAAATCCTACAAGTCAAAGAGGCTCAGAGCATTTCTCTGACTTTTGGAGGGACCGGACCCTCGGCTTGATGACTTATGGACAACAAGTGCTAGAGTCCCCTTTATAAAAATTCATCCCCCTTCATTTTCCCTCATTTCCCTAATAAAACCCCCTTTTCCTAAGGTTAAACTCTATTTACCTAGGAAAAGTGAACCACCCCCATGTAAATCCTATTTCACTAAAAAACCCACAAAAACACTTTATCCTAAGTATAAAGCGAAGTACTAAAATAATACACTTTACCCTTTTATTTAAGGAATATTCACTCCACCCATCACATTTCATATTAATTTCTAATTTTATTATATAATCCCCAAAATTCCATTATCCCGTATTAATTAATTTCTTTATATAAATAACCCAATCCCTTAGTTTTTATAAAAACTATATAAATCACCCCTATCCTGACAAAAGTTATTAATCCCGCGATTAAGCCCTGCCCGATCACTTAACCCAGGATTAATTCCTAAACTAATCCCATACCACCAAAGATTAAACCTATGGGCCCCCCCAACTCCCATTCATTTCCTCCGCACATCTTCTCCGCCCGACTACCGTTTGATCATCACCCCCCTCATCTGACAACCTACATCCATATTGGTTGAACTCAATCGCCGACCTTTACCCACCCGATAAGGCGGTTTTCTCTGGCCCCCTGAATGCTACGTGTTGTGCTCTAAATCACATCGATTGACCCCTCTTAAAAACCACCCTCGCCACAAAAGCGGTACGATGGCCCTCCAATACTGCTTCCCCGCTTAACTGAATAAATTGCCAACTATTCATTTGTAAATGAACCCACCAAAAAACCATTGTTTTTCTATAAAAGGTCAAAAATCCCTCTTTTCGCCCTTTTCACTCATTTTCCTTGTAAAACTGAGAAAACCTTTGCGACTCCTACCAATGCTGAATTGACCAACAAACCTCCAAATTCGCTCCAGAAGATGCTGCAGATAGCCCAACTGACCTCCTAGTCTGTACCAGAACCGTACAAACCACTGCAGCTGCCACAAACCACCAATTTGAAGCCAATTCACCCAATTCTAGGTATTTCACCATAGAATACCACTCCTTGTTCTAAATTGGAAAAGTTCAGCCTGTCAAGCATTCTCATTAAGTCAAATTAATTGAAAATTAGCTTAAATTTAAGAACACCTGCGGCAAAAACCCTCTAAGAAGTTCCAATTTCCATTTTAAACCTATGAATAAGCCCCCAACACCTAATTTAAATCCACAAGAACTAAGCTATGGTTGCCCCTGTTTCCTCGGACATTAGACCAATTACAACTTCCCATTTGGACTCGGCCACCTTCCCTTGGCTGACAGGGATTTCCAAATCAAATATACATCTACCTAGGGAAACTTTCTTAGAATCCATTGCCAAATTAGGGACAGATACCTCAATCATGCTGATGATATTGACCTTTGGGAGTCAAATTTGCCCAAATATCAGTTCCCCCAAGTACATATCTTCCCAGAAATTGTTCATATGTGCCATGCATGCTACATCCCTAGCCATAGAACCATAATGTCTCATGACCAAAAGGTGTTGTTTACTATCACAACTGAATCCATAAATGAAATGTTGCAACTCCAACCAGGACCAAACCTGAATCCACTCTCTATTGGAGATTTGTTAGAAAATTATTCCAAACTAAGTCCCTCTAGACTGGCTCAATTGTTCCAAGATTTCATTGTTGAAGAGAATCACATTCCTAAAATTCCCTACCCATATCTTTATGCCACGTTCTATGAAAGGGGAAAAAAATCATTGCCATGATATCATGTGTCCTAAGCTACTCTTCTGATGAATTTTTTGATGAACTTATCCTTGCTATCATGTCAATCTATTCCCCAGGACACAACCTCCTAACGTTGTGTACAATTACATTGAGTTCATAGCTCAGAGAATGCATGAATAGTTCACCAGGATGAACAATGAAAGAGTATTCAAATACTCATATGTCCTCTACCATATGTTCTTATATTATCAACTAGACAAATTTCCTTTTCCCCTCCAGAAGATGGATACCAAAGGCCAACATAGGTCTGTCATTTTTGGAGACCAATGTTCCATAAGTATATCTCACCATACACTTATTCAGATTTCATAGACTCTTTTGTACATCCAGTCATGACCATGCTTACAGGAAATTATCCACCTAAGATAAGTCTAGAGATAAAAAGAGTCCTCCAACTATCCAAACAAACCAAAGTGGGAGATTGGTACCTGTACCAAAACCATACAGAGATAAGGATTTATGGGTGCCATCTTGCACCATATAAACTACCCAAATACCTCCCCATGAGGTTATTTTATTTGGAGTAATATAGGAAAATAATGAACTCAGATGAAGTAAATTTTGTTTCATCCAAGAAGAAAACCCAGTTTAGAATCAAAGATCAATTAGGCCCCTTCATCTGCAATTCTAGAGAGGTGGGGAAGGAAGCAGACCAAATTTTGCAGCAAATGAAGTTCCAACAGAGTTTCATGTGGAGGTATGATCCTCAAGAATTCATGATGAGATTGAGAAAAAAGGCCATGTTGGGACCTTATATCCACCACCCCATACTAGAGATAGAAAGATATGAAAATCAATCGGAATGGGTGGAAAACGCTTTGGTAGACAGAGATAGTACAAAGGTAGATGTAGAAAATGCCTTATGTGACTTGGAAAGGCAGTTTGATGAAAGCTCGTTTCTGCAGGTACCTAAACAGCAAGAGCCAGCCATGAGCACCCCTCTTATCATGCAGACTCCTCAGAATGAGGAGAAAAATCCGAAGAGAAATAGAGAAGGAGCTTCTACTTCAGGCATGGAAACATCTAATGTAGAGTTTGAAACCAACCACAACAAAAGGCAAAGGCTCAATCCTCTTTCTAAATAGGAAGATACAGAAGAATCATCAAAGGTGAGCAACACAGAGGTAGACAGAAGTAGGCCCACAACTCCATCTGGAGACATACAAGAGCCATCCACATCACAGACTCAGATGTTGGAGAGGTAACTAAGTGTGGAAGTGTCTTCATTCAATAGGCCTGCTGACAAAGCAAGACATAAAGGACAGATATAAAGAAATCAAAATGAGGAATGAGAAGCTCAAAACTCAGACTTGTGCACAATATCTGAAACTCACTCCCACGAATCAAACAAGACTGATGTCAGCTGTTAACATCAAGGAGGGAAAAATTCAAATGTCCTTTATCAAACCTACAACACAGCAGCACAAGACATCTTCAGATTTCAAAAGGGTTGACTTTGAAGTATTAGCGAGGGATATTCATCCCATAGACAAGATCGAATTGCATAAACAAGCTGGAGAGTTGATATACTCCACCTTTACAGGTAAATCCATAGCTTCCCATCAACTACAAAACTCATTAAACAACATCTCGGCACAGTTTCAGTTGGAGAAGGCCTCCTCATAAGCCAAATATACAAGGGTCAAGTCTCTGGAAGACTTAGTTATTAAGTTGGGAAATGATCCCAAAGATATAAAGGCTACTGAGCAGCTCATAAATAAGAAGAACGATGATATTGCTACACATAAGAAGTAATTAAAGATACCTTAGCTGCTACATCCTAAAACACTTGAAGTCTTAGAGAGCCAAACCAGACATGAAGAGTTGATGGACTAGGTCATAAAACTTAATGATCAACTAAGGGAGACAAAGAAAGAGTTGGATATCTTGATCCAATTAAAACAAAATGACATTGCCACAACTTCTACAAATGTCATCCCTACAATATCTACTACAGTCCCTTCCACACTGGCAGCTTCACTAGCACCTACAACTCCACCTGCCACAACATTGCCAGTCACAACAGAGTCTACATCAACAGTAGGTACATCAAGAGAAAAGGAAGCAGAGTTAGTTAGGGCCATGAAAGAGATTTCTATTCAGGCTATAGAAATGAACAGACTGAAGGAAAATGTGGCAAGTTTAGAAACTAACTACAGACTTGCCCAAATTATGCAAAAGGAAGAGGCACAAAAGGCCAACAAAATGAGTGAAAGAGTTAAAGCTATGGAGGAAGACTTGACATTAGGGAAACCCCTCGGGAAAGCAAAGGAATTGTTATGGGTCAATATTATTGACTTTGTTAAGGATATTTGGCCTTGTATTCAAGTTATTTTTGAGCAGACAGAACTGATAAAGATAGCTACAGTAGCTATTCAGAAAGTTAAGGAGGAATTGGGAGACATGCCTAAGGATGCCAATAGACTCATCCAATTCATTCACAACAAAAATAGGTATGAGCTTCATGAGCTAGATATATAAGATAGGACTGAAACCATTTTGGAAATAAGGAAGGTCCTTTCCAAAAGAAACTTAATGCTAAACTTGGAAGAAAAGTGCCATAACATGGAGGTAGCCATTGAAAGATTCATGGCCAAATTCCAAATTTTGAGGGAGAAAGGATTGCCTAGTCCATTGGTAATTAATGACAAACTGATGACACAACTGGACTATGATAACAGACTCAGGAAGTTGGCTAAAGAACAAGCTAGCACTTCAGCTATAAAAGCACTGCCAATAGGCAAAGTTTTGTATAATACATTTGAGAACTTGTTTTTTCTCTAGCATGAGATAAAACACTTGTTCATCACTAAGCCCAATTTTTCCAAGTATACTGAAGCTGATGAGATATATAGGCAGATGATGAATGTCAAATTACCTGATGCAGAATGGTGGGAAAATATGACTGATTTACTGTGAGAAATTTACAGTAAAAAAATTAACATATACTAAAAGTATAATAGCTAGGTAAACAGATGAAAACAGGTCAACATGCCAAAGTGTATCAGTGTCAAAGAGTATCAGGTGAAAGATAAAATTTAAAGAAGATTCCAGCGTAAAAGAGCACAACAGAAAGGCAACATAAAGGGATACAAATCCAACCATAAAAGCCAGTAGCACCACAACAAAAGGGACATCATGAAACAATTCAATAGTTGTCTCTATCTTCCTGCGAGAAGATATTTTGTATTTCCTAGATTAAATCTCAAGTTTGTTTTGAGATATTTTGTAATAATTTATGTATAAATAACTCATAATTTGAAGTATGTAGGGGTGGATTCTTAGAAATTTCTATAGAAATTCTTGATCAAAAGATTGTAAGCTATTGTATCGCTGATTGGACCAGCAAGCTGGATTAATGAATAAAGACAAGATATTTCACAGGATTCATGTGTAGAGTGAATTGCAGACAAGTATTTTCTCTTGTGTTGTTATCTTTCATAAAGTTTTCCCACAATATTTATTGTATATCTGAAATCTAAATGCTATAATATGGAATGATATCTCAGAATTTGCTTCATTGCACTTTTTTTTTAACTATTATGCATTTTAATGTTTTCTACTAATTATCTAAGTTAAGGAATTCTTGATTCCTCCTTAGTTTAGGTTGTTTCCCTATAATCTATAGCAAAGGATTCTTAGCTGCGCTTTGTTTCTGATTATCCTCTATTCCTCGTTTTGATCTTGGTCTGAGAATTCTTAATTGATCTCTCACCCTGTTTAAGACCATTTCACCCATATGGCCCAAAGACCTACACTTTACTCTACTAGCTTTCCCTTTGAACACTCCCTTTAATGAGTTAAATCCAGTTCTGTTGCCCTTCTTTGACTCCATAGCCCAATGTTCCAAAGACATCATTCTATCCATATTTTTTAAGGATTCCACCATCCAACCTTCAATATAAATAAAAAAACCCCCTGAACCTTCAGAACTAGCTTAAAATCCCAGAAAACAAAGCTAAATCATATAGATAGAGCCCTCTATGAGCCATAGGTTGGCTAGAGCCTATGCTTACAAGTTGGTTTGTGGTTACCTCAATCAGTTCCTTCTTTTGAAAACTTCTAGGGAAAAGTTCTGAGTGATAACAATGTAGAGCTGAAATTCCTCGATTTAGCCATAGTAGAATTTTAAGGAAAAATTAGTCATTGCAGCAAAACAAACCGAAGCCTAATATTATAGAAAGGATTGGATGCCCTTATTCCTTACAGAAGTTGAATCCCTAAGCGGGAAGCCTTCCTATTGGAGGAGCTAGGTTCTCCTTTCATGTGATTGATTGAGATAATGATGACATGACATAAAGGTATCGAACAAGTTGAAACCTGTAAGCCAATTTAATTAGTTGTTGAGAAGTTTGTCACTGGATGGACCAGAGATCGTCTCTAAATAGATCCCATAATAGAATGCTAATGTTGGAAGTTATAGGAGGACTAAACCCCAAAATCCTGTAACTTAGTGCGAATTGGAATTTAATTGGAGAGCCAAGATCCAGGTTTGAGGATCCCAGGTGGATTGGTGGTAGTGCACTATTGGTCATGGAATAACTAACGTGGCCCAGAGCACAGAGCCTAGAGGGTTATTCCTGGAACATCTCTAAAGGAGAAGTCAATATTGAAGAGTAGGGATGACACGACACATGACGTGTGCATGGTGGTGCTACTATTGGTGGGTGGATTGGCCCACAATCGACATAATCCTAGATCAATAACTGGGAACCTCTTAGAAGGTGCAAGTAAATGAGAGACCGAATTGAAGCATAGGGTTGAAACAACAGATGATGTGTTCTTGACGATGATAGTATTAATGGGTGGGTTGGCTGGCAACTCACATAAGCTCGAATGCATAGTCTGGAAGGATTAAAAGATGATCTAATAGAAAATACTAGGCAAAGCCTAGTGGGATGACGTAAGTGATGTACATGGTCGGGCCTGCACCATTGTCATAGCGCTATTTATTGGAGACTGACAACTTGTTGAGATTTTCCCGACAAAGTTTTCCCAGAGGAATAAAATGGGAGCTAAGTAAAAGGCATCAGGAGGAATCCAACGAGATGATGTAATTCATACCACACAACAATACACACAAATCCCTATTGGTCAAGGACTGACCACTTGCCAGGTCATCTTGATGATATGATCCCAAAAAAATAGAGAGGAAATGCAAGGGAGGCATCGTGGTAAAGGAAGTGGGATGAGGTGGCATGAGTTGGATGTGGTGGACCATTGGGAAAGAGGCCATATGGCCCCACCATCCATGCAAACTTGGTAAGTGAAACCCGAAAGGAAGTAAAGGGCACTTTTGGTAGTGCACCAAAAGGACTAAACGGGATGACGAGTAATGGTTGTTTGGTCATCCGCGTGAGCCAAACATATCTCTTAGTGGCAAAGGGATGACACATAAAGGGGCCCATTGCCTCCGTAAGCCAAATGCAATGATATGGTGGGTAACCAAATGCATAGTTTGGGAACTGCCGGGAGAGGGACCAAGTGGGATGATGTGGAGCTCATGAATAGTTGATCGGTGGTTGAAACAACACGTGGGTAGCAAGTGGGTTGGTTCCCCATAATAGATCTGAGTCATTGATTAAGGGATGGGCAACTTATCCAAATTCCTTCCAGGGAACCTCACTTGTTATATTACAACAAGTGATGAGCCACTCACCAATAGATTTGAGTCGTCGATTTAGAGGTGAGCAGCGTGATCAAAATACCTTCCGGGGGCATCCCACTCATTAAAGTATGGTGAGTGAAGAGATGTCAGACACAATTTAGATGTCCCAAGGGCTACTTCGAACCATCAATCATTTTCAGGATAGGAGGGCTATGGGTGAAACCTTGATCGTTGGTCATTTCACATAGAAATTTACTAAGGGTGTAGTGGAACAAGAAGGGGCTTGGGAGCTCTGATATTAGCACCCGAACTTTGGTTGTTTTGTGTAGAAATAAGGCCAATGGGGTTGATCTATCAGCAAAGGGAATTCAAACCGTGACGGGTTTAAGCAAGCTAAGTTCCTATAAGCTTAGTCGAAGGTCACATGGTAATTCTAACAGCTCCATGAGTTACAAAAAAGAGGGAAAAAAATTATACCCCATTCCTTCTACTGGAAAGAAATGGTTGGGTATGTGAGAAACAAAGTCTAATCACCAACAACAAAAGAAGATGGGCAATTTGAACAACAAATTGAACCCAACACAACAAGGGAATATCAACGTTGGAGAGGAAAATTGAATTTCACAAAGAGTAGTTCAACAAATCTTTAGAAATTGATTTTCTCCCTGATATGAAGGAATTTTTGTAGGCTACTATTTTACTTGCAAAAATTATGAGCATAAGACAACAAATCGTAGGGTGAATCTATCATTTAGATAGCTCAAGCCATGAAGAAGAATTTATCACGAAAATAAACAATCTGTCAGGCAAAGAATGAGAAGATCCAGGTACAAAAATTTGTTCTCTCCATTGAAAAATTCGATTCAATGTTATGTATATCATAATTTTGGTCATAGAGCAGTTGTTTTCAAACATAGAAATGAAATTCCTAATCAAATTATCTAGCAAACAAGCTAGGAAACGAAATCTTGGAAATAAAAGGAAAATGTAGAGAATTGTAATATTGTTATATATGCTTAAAATGAAGGAAGTCATTGGTATGTGGATAGTGGATGTTCTAGGCATATCTCAGGAGATAGAAGTAAGTTCTTATATCTGAAACTGGTTTAAAAAGGTAATGTGACCTTTGGAAATAATACACATGGTAAGATTGTGGGTAGACGAGTTGTCAGCCTAGCTAATGGCAGAGGTAAAGCCAAGGATGTGTTTTCTTTTTATTGGTTGAAGCATGATTCACTGAGTGTGTCTCAAATGTGTGACTAGGGCTATGATGTCCTCTTTAAAACTAAATATTTTCAAATAAATTTTGTAGGCACTTGAGAAATAGTAACTGAATTTATAAGAACAAACAATAATTTCTATGTCCTAAAAGAGAAAACATAGGGGTCTTGTTTGTCAAATATTGATGAGAGCTCGTTGTGATGTAGAAGACTTGGACATATGAATTTTTCTCAAATGGTCAAATTGAGCAAGAAGAATGTTGTTAGAGATCTTCCAAACCTTTCAAAGTCTGAAAACTCTATTTGCAAGTCCTATAAAATTGGAAAAAAAGTTCGAGTACCATTCAATGCCAGGGATAATTAATCAACCAGGCCATGGTAATTAGTACATATGGGCTTATGTAGTCCTTCTATTATCATTCAATATTTTTCCTTGGATATGGAAGGAAATGTGAAGAGGTAACCTTCAAACCGCTTTGGGATTGAAAGTTGACCCTTCAATCTGGAGAGGGATTTCTCCTTAACTCTACTACTCAAGGTATTGTAGTAGTAGGTTACTAATATGCTCATTGTTTAGATTTAGTTGGCGACAAATGAATATGGTTTGGAAAGGAACAAAAAGGGACCATTAGGCATGGAGTCTTTCACAAAAAAAGAAAATAGCTGCTACTCATAGGTTATATGAAAAACTCTAAAAGAGGCAAGATAGAGTATGGTTTCTTAGAGATATCATCATTAATGTATGGTAGGAAAAAATACAAAATAAATATAAAAATCAAAGAAATATTATTTCTATAAATGATATCTAAGTTGAAAAACACATAATTGCCTTGAATAACATGAACTTGAGCATACATCATGAATTCCAAAGCATAAAGCTTTATTCAAACACTAAAGATTTAATGATCAAATTTTTTACTAAAGAGAAAGGAAGCACAATAGAAAAATGGAGAGGAAATCATTCACACATGAATCTTTGATTATTGCACATGTAACATTGCTAATAAAGAATTATATTAATATCAAAAGGTATACATTACGCCTGTATCTTTCAAAAAAATTCAAACCCTTTACAATTAAAAAAGAATTCATTAGATAGAAAAAATTACAAGGGTCTATTTTTCCAAAAAATAAAATAGTTTTTTGCAATAAATGAATAACAAAAATAACATTTAATGTCTATAAGTGATAATCAAATAATGAAAAAAATAAATCAAAGCTAAATATATTGCAAAGTCATCAAATAGGGGGTTGTTGGTGGATATTTTTGGTTTGATTTCTACGTTGGAAATCTTAAAATTCATTAAAACCTTCAAATATGGTCTTTATCCTAAAAAATTTGGATCTGATTAACATTTATTTTCATTTAACTATCTTCAAATCTAGGAGAGCTTGATTCTTAGTTTTATGCCTTGGTATATGGAAACATTTATGTCTTAGACTGCTAAATTTATTTGATGCCACCTGTTGGTTTGATTTCCAAGTCTATTTGATACTTGACTGAAGCATTGATTCAGCTTCTCAAAGAAGAAGAAAAAAAAATTGTAAATGTGACAACTCAACTAGCCATCTAAAACTAATCCCTCTTCTTATGAACATTGTAAGACTAATATCTTGTGGCAATTCTAACAAAAATGCGAGAGGGTATTCAAAAATATCTTTTTGATTAGCAAGAAGAAAAAAGTAATCATAATATTTAGATATTGTTCCTTGTTCAAGTTTTTCATTGTAAACTTTAGGATCATTCCGAGATGAGAAAGAAATAGTCTGCTTATCATTTTTCTTATTTACGAGGAAAAGCTTTGAACATTCTTGGAATATTTCAAAAGCAAAAACCACATCATGTTCTACAAGAATGTCCAAAGCTAAATATTCACATGATTCGACAAGAATATCATTTTTCCTTTCCCTAATTTCTGAATCTGTCACTTCAAGGGGTGAAAATTTTTGAATAACATATTTCTTTTGACTTCAAGGTTTATGCTTCTTGTTCTATATGCTTCTTGTTATATATTAATTTCTTCAGTAAGCATCTCTAAACAATTTATTTTATTGTCTGGATTAAAGATGTTTTGTGAGTCTAAAAATGAAAATAGAGAAGAACTCATATCTTTGTACCATTTATCATTAGAAAACATACCTATCCATTCTCTAAAATCTTGAAGAGAAACAAGGTCTGCCACATACATTGTCATCTTCACTGATGAAGCAACTAGATCAACCATTGAGCTCATCATTCCAGATTAAATGGAGTTTTCAGTGAGAACTTGATGTGGATGGTTACCATAATTGATGTGGTAGTCTAGAATTAGACTAATGGTTCACTTAAAAACCAATCAGCTGCACGTTAAACATATTTTGTATGTGTATTCCCTCCCGAGGGTCCCACTTGCCTAACCAATGACCGTCAGTCCTACTTTAACTTCTTACTCCCCAAGCGCTTTCAATATCCACCGTTGATCTGGCTTCTTCAGATCCAACGGATATCATGTCATATTCGCTTGTCAACTAGTCTGGTTGATTTCCACTATTGATTTGTCCCGTTCGATCCAACGGTTATCGCACAATCTCACGTGATTACTTACACAATCAATATCAGGTCGAGAGCACATGATATAAGTTGTTTCTCCATGCTACATTTCAACACCTTAGGTTAATCACATGATTTGGAAAAATACCATTTACCATTTATTTTCCACACGATATACCACTTACTACTTTCCGAATACTACCCACGTGCTTAATACAGGACCTTTAAGAAATATACTTAATAAGATCTAGCGCCTAATCTCGGTATTAACCCTTAACGCTATTTGGCTGTAATTATCAATGAAACACATAAATGGAAAATAATACCCGATTAGGGTCCAGAATGCCGATACTCAAATTTGAGAGAATTCCACACCAAGAATAATACGCAACACCACACTTAATCAATTATTTCAATAAAATATAAATTACAGAGTCTTGGCCCTCTTGACTCGATTACAAAAATTTGTCTAACCTCTGTTTCACCTACAAACCCTATCTCTCTCTCAATATTTCACTTACTCACTCTCCTATTCCATCCAATCTCTATCATTACATTTTTTCCTTTCTTTTATGGATCAAATCCTATCCTAACAACATTGACAATTCAATCACTATTTTTATCAGCTCAACTATTAAATCCCTATTCTCAAGCTTTGATACACACCTATCCTAACACTTATCTCATGTTCTAAAGATAATACAATGATTTAACTGTTACAATAATTGAAGTAAAGATCAATTTGAGAGATCCAACCCTCTCTCCTAAGAATTTATTTTGACCACTTAGGTCAATAAAATCCATCTCTTGTTAACGACAACATGTAATCATACAATCACATTGTTAGCTAAGTCTAGATGCACCTACATGAGACTCCCGGGGAAGAAAAGAATCATTCATCAAACTGTCAGGATTGAATCTGTATTTCTGTAATTCTGTTGTTGTTAACCAAATGGCATCCTCCACTCATTGTCACTTCCATTTGACTAGATACTGAAAATAATCTTGTCCTCAAGTTATTTTCGATACTCTTTTCTCCAAAATAGCTTCCACCTCTTTCTTGGCTATATTTGGCATTTGTTCTTTCAAATTTAAAGTCTGAACTTCATCTTCTGTAGGTTCCTTCTATAACTCTGCCTCTGTCCCCTTATATGGATATAAATCTGCAACATTGAAGATAGATGATATTCCAATCCCTTCTGGAAAATCAATTTCATAAGCATTGGTTGAAAACTTCCTCACAATTCTGCATGGCCCTATCTTTTTCACCTTTAGTTTATTATAAGTCCCAACAAGAAATCTTTCTTTCCTCAAGTACACCATCACTAGATCTCCCACTTGGAATTATTTTTCTTTCCTCCTCATATTAGCTCTCTGTTTGTATTTTCCACTACTTTCCTGCAATCTGTCTTTGACATCTTCTTGTAGTCTCTACATTTGCTCTGCAAACTCTTCAGCCTTTGCACTTCTTGTCTCCTGTTTGCCCAAATTTCTGAGCTCATACACACCTCTTGGATTTATTCCAAAAACAATATGAAATGGACTCATCCTAATACTTCGGTTTGGAGTGTCATTATAAGCAAACTCAGCTTGAGCAAGTCCTAAATCCCACTTCTTAGGATTTCGATACACTAAACTTCTCAATATGTTTCCCAAGCTTTTGTTTACCACTTCGGTCTATCCATCTGTTTGAGGGTGATATGCTCAATTGAAACTAAGGTTGGCACCTAGTTTCTTCCAAAGAGTTCTCTAGAAATGCCCAACAAACTTTGTATCCCTATCAGACACAATACTTATAGTCAATCCATGTAACCTTACAACTTCTCAAAAAATAGTTTAGCAATATGTGTTGCATCACTAGTCTTTTTGCATGCAATGGAATGTGCCATTTTTGAAAATCTATCTACCACAACATAAATGGAATCATTTCCTCTTTGATTTCTAGGAAATCCCAAACAAAATCCATACTAGTTGTATCCCATGGTCGGTTTGGTATTGGTAATGGCTGGTACAATCCTATATTTTGGCTTCTCCCCTTAGCATGCTGATAGATCCTACACTTTTCAACAAATTTCTTAAGATCAGTTTTTATCTTTGGCCAGTAGTAAAAAGCATTTACCTAAGCAAGGGTTTTGTCTTGTCCAAAGTGCCTAGATAACCCTCCACTGCGTTTCTCCTTGATTATGTTTTCCCTCACAGAACATTTGGGAATGCATAGTTTGTTACCTTTAAATAGCAAACCTCATTGGATAAGATAATCTAACCACTGGCTTCTATTATGAACTACTATATTTTGTACAAATACATAAATATCTTTAAATTTTGCATCATCTTTATACATATCAACCATGTCTTCAAATCCTACAACACTAACTCTTAATTCTTGCACAATGAAATTTAACCTGCTTAGAGCATCAACAACCTTGTTCAACTTACCACATGTACGTTTTATCACAAAAGTGAAACTTTGCAAAAATTCTACCCACTTGGCATGCTTCTGGTTTAATTTTGGTTGGTTGTTTATGAACTATAATGCATGATTATCATAATACAATACAAACTCTTTTGGTAGTAATTAATGTCTCCATTTTTTAAAGCTTGCACAATAGAATAAAATTATTTATCATAAGAAGAATATTTCTTCTTAGATTCATTTAATTTCTCACTAAAGTATGCTATTGGTCTCTACTCCTGACTTAAAACTGCTCCAATTAGAACTCCACTAGCATCAGTTTCAACTTGAAAAACTCTTCCAAAATCAGGCAAAGCTAAATCTGTTTTTTTTGTAATTTTCTTCTTCAACAACTTAAAATTTTTGTCTGCTGCTTCTGTCCACTTGAACGGCTGATTAGTCTCTTTGATTGTTTCAATAATTGGTGCACAAATCTAACTAAAACTTCTGATAATTTTTATATAAAAACTTGCAAGACCATGAAAGCTTCTTACCTCAAATATGTTTCTTGGAATAGGCCAGTTCCAGATTGCTTGGACTTTCTCTGGATCCATTTTCAGACCTTCTTTAGAAAATACAAACCCCAAATAGATTTATTCCTCTTTCATGAAACTATATTTCTTCATATTTATCAACAAGTTCTCTTTCTGCAGAGTTCTTAGAACCAACTTAAGATGCTCCAGATGTTCTTCTTTGCTTCTACTGAAAACTAGAATATCATCAAGATAAACAATGACAAACTTGCTTGCATATTCCTTCAATACTTCATTCATCAATATCATGAATGTGTTGGGTGCATTAGTGAGTCCAAAAAGCATCACTAACCACTCATACAACACATTGTTTGTTTTAAATGCATTCTTCCATTCATCTCCTTCTTTAATCCTTATTTGATGGTATCCACTCTTCAGGTCTATTTTAGTAAAATAATTTGAGCCACTAGAATAATCCATCAAATCATCCATATGTGGTAAAGGAAATCTATACCTAATAGTAATATTTTTTATGGCTCTGGAATCAGTACACATGTGCCATTCACCTCCTTTTTTTGGACTAAGTACTATTGGTACAGCACATGGGCTAAGACTCTCTCTGATTAATCCCTTATCCATTAGTTCTTGCACTTGTCTCCCAACTTCTGCATTTTCTTGAGTAGTTAACCTGTATGCTGCTTTATTTGGTAAACTTGCTCTAGGTATTAGATCAATGTGATGACTAATACTCTTGATTGGTGGTAATGCATTTGGTAGCTCAACCACAATAATATCAGCAAAATCATTCAACAAATTTTTGATTTGTTCAGATAAATCATCTAAGTTTGTGGAAGTCAAAATTACCTTAGGTCTCCTTATGACAACAAAATGTATCTGTTCATCCTTCTTGACTTCTTGCAGCAATTCTTTCCCACTTATTAGCATAACATTGTTTCCAGGTGCTTCTTTGTCTGCTTCATTCTTCAATGGAAGTGGTGTATGTTTATTCTCATCCTTCTATAGAGTATAAGTGTTTCTTCTCCTATCATGTATAGATTTCTGATCAAACTGCCAAGGTCTTCCTAGCAATACATGGCATACATCCATTGGAATTACAGCACATAATACCACATCCTTATAAGTACCAGTCTAGATTTCTACTTCGCAATGTTCTATCACAATAAGTTGATGTCATTTTTGCAACCATGATACTTTGTAAGGAGTACGGTGTACTATTTTCACTAATCCTAACTTGTCCACCATTTCTGTAGAAACTAGGTTATCAGTGCTTCCACTATCGATTATCAATTTACAACAATTTCCTTTGGACTTGCATGTAGTTCTGAATAAAATCTTTCTTTGAGCTGGTTCTCCTGTCTCTTTCTCTGCTTTAAGCAATACTCTTTTCAATAAAAAAGATTCTCCTACTTCGGGTGATTCTTCCTATTTACGATTTGAGGTTTTTCTTCCTTTTCCTCAGCCACATTCACATTCCACTGATTTGTTTCTTTATTATGAGGAAAATCCCATGATCCATGTCCCCATTCTCCACATGTATAACATCGAATTAATCTTCCTCAGCCTCTTCCTCTGGGTGTAAATCATCCTCTATTAAAGTCTCCTCTCTGTGTTGGTCTACTACCTAAACCTCTTGCTTCACCCTGAGGGTGCTAAAATCTTGATCTGGTAGTTCCTCTACCTCTTGCTGAACTTTTCCCTTTGTTCCTCTGATTTTGTTTCATCGACATCTTCTCCTTTGCTTTCAAAGCTGCTTGATAGGCATCTTCAATTGTCTTCAAACTTAGAAAGTTGATTTCATCTTGTATGTCATATCTCAAGCCATTAATGTATCTGGCTACCTTTTCTACATCATCCTTTGCATGTCCTGCTCTATTACTCAACTTATAAAATTCTTTTATATATTCTTTGACAATCATCCCCTTTTGTCTCAAATTTTGTAACTGTCTAAAACGATTTAACTGATAATCTTTGGCAAGAATTTACCTTTCAACCTACTCACCATCTTATCCCATTGTTTGATCTTGGGCTTCCCCTTCCTTTCTCTAGATGTTTGTAGCTCATCCCACCAGATAGCTGCATGACCCTTCAATCTGTTAACTGCAAATTTCACCTTCTTTTTGTCATCAACCTCCTCATAGTCAAAATACTTGTCCAATGAACTGATCCAGTCCATCAACTATTCTACATTGACATTCCCGTGATACAAAGATATTTCCACCTTTGGTCTTCCACTTACTTTAGCCAACATTTTGAGAACTTTGGTAGCTTTGCTTTCATCCTCTTCTTCTTCCTCAGAATATTCCTTTGCAGCACTGGCATCTCCTTCATCAGGTGCTCTCCTTTGAGCATTTTCCATTATCTCCATCCTTGTACGCAGGTTTCAAATCTCTTCCAGCAAAACTACATTCACTACAGGTCTCCCCCGACCTATGCCAACTCTTGTCCTAGGTGGCATGTTTACTGTAGTAGAATTAATCCTTGAGCTCTGATACCAAATGATGTGGATGGTTACCAAAATTGATGTGGTAGTCTATAATTAGACTAATGGTTCACTTAAAAACCAATCAGCTCTGCATTAAACATATTTTCTTCGTGTGTTCCCTCTCGAGGGTCCTGCTTGCCTGACCAATCACCATCGGTCCTACTTTGACTTCTTACTCCCCAAGCGCTTCAATCTCCACCATTGATTTGGCTTCTTCAAATCCAACAGATATCGCATCGTATTTGCTTGCCAACTAGCCTAACTAATTTCCACCGTCAATCTATGCCATTCGATCCAATGATTATCATGCAATCTCGTGTGATTACTTGAACAATTGATATCAGATCAAGAGAACGCAAGATAAGTGGTTTCTCCATGCTATGTGTCAACACCTTAGGTTAATCCCACGATTTGCAAAAATACCATTTACAATTTTTTTCCACGCGATATACCACTTACTACTTTCTGAATACTACCAACGTGCTTAATACAAAACCTGTAAGAAATATACTTAATAAGATTTAGCACCTAATCTCGGTATTAACCCTTAATTCTATTTGGCTGTAATTACCAATGAAGCACATAAATGGAAAATAATACCTGATTAGGGTCCAAAATGTCGATACACATATTCGAGAGAATTTCACAGCAGGAGTAATATGCAACACCACACTTAATCAATTATTTCAATAAAATAGAAATTACAGAGTCTTGGCCATCTCTACTTGATTACAACAATTTGTTTGGCCTCTATTTCACTTGCAAACCCTATCTCTCTCAATATTTCGCTTACTCACTCTCCTATTCCATCCAATCTCTATGATTACATTTTTTCCTTTCTTTATGGATCAAATCCTATCCTAACAACATTGACAACTCAATCTTTATTTTTATCAGCTCAACTATTAAATCCCTATTCTCAAGCTCTGATACACACATATCCTAACACTTATCTCTTGTTCTAAAAATAATACAATGATTTAATTGTTACAATAATTGAAATAAAGATCAATTCAAGAGATCCAACTCTCTCTCCTAAGAATTGATTTTTACCACTCAGATCAATAAAATCCATCTCTTTTTAGCCATAATATGTGAACATACAATCACATTGCTGGCTAAGTCCACATGCTCTTGCATCAGAACTTTGGAGCTTCAATTATTTAGACAGTGGAATCTAGATGAATATTTATGCTATATATTATCTAGCAATGGAGTCGCCAAGTGAAATATAGAGAACCACCTTTGTGTTTGACCCTTGTTCACCATTAATGATTAGAACTAGTTGTCTATCATATTTCTCATGGATGACTTGACCTTCAATCCCCAATAACGATACCTTCAGTCCCCAGAAATGGTGCCAATATGTTATCTCTTAGAAGTTTTCATTGGATGTTTAAGGAAATTCACTGATGTAACCTTCAAACTGATTTAGGATTGAAGGCTGACCCTTCAATCTCGAGAGGATTTGTCCTTACCTCTACTACTCAAGGTCACTATAGTAGTAGGTTACTAATATGTTCATTGACCAGATTTAGTTGGTAAAAAACGAATATGGTTGGAAAGGAACAAAAAGGGACCATTGGGCATGGATTCTTAATATATATATATATATATATATATATATATATATATATATGTTAGTCACACATTATATTAACAACTCTAATAGCGGTAAGATATATTATGGTTTCTTAGACAAATCATCATCAAGGTATGGTAGGATACTATAGAAAATAAATGTAAAAAACATAGAAGTATGATTTATGCAAATTTTATCTAAGTTGAAGAATGCATAAGTGCCTTGACTAACATGAACTTGAGCATTCAGTAAGAATTCCAATTCATAAAGATTTATTCAAACACTAAAGAATTTCTTATCCAAATTTTGACTAAAGAGAAAGGAAACACGGTAAAAAATTTGACAGGAAACCATTCACACATGAATGTATGGAAATTTCACATGTAACACTTCTTATAGAAATTTATATTAATATCAAAAAGCATACACAAGGTCTGTATTTTTGAAATAAATTATGAACCCTTTAAAATTACAAAATAATTCATTAAATAGGCCAAATTATAAGGGCCTATTTCTCCAAAAAATAAAATGTCCTTTTGCAATAAATGAATAAAAAAATAACATATAATCTCTCTAACTGATATTCAAATAATGAACAAAATAAGTCAAAGCTGAATCTATTGCAAACTATTTGAATAGGGGGTTGTTGGTGGATATTGTTGGACCAATCTCTACTTGGAAGATTAACCTTCATCAAAACCTTTGAATCTAGTCTTTATGCTGAAAATTTGGGATCTAATTGCCATTTTTTGTCATTTAACTACCTTCAAATTTGGAAGAGATTGATTCCTAGTTTTATTCCTCGATATATGGAAACAATTTTTTGTCTTACAATGCTCAATTTAGTTGATTCCATTTGTTGATTTGATGTCGAATTTTAATTGATGAGGTGTCTCATCACAACTGTCCATGATCTTTTTCTAGTGAGTTTTGAATGATAGGCTTCAAAAATACATTTGAATCTCCAAAACCATGACAGTTGTGTAAAAACTGAAAAGTACATTGAATCATCAAAACCATGATAGTTTTTGTTTTAAAACATTGTTTCCATCTGTTTAGAAACCATGGCCAAAGTTACTATCTTTTACAGGAAAAAACATTGTAAAATAATGTCCTGCCAGATAATCTGTTAGGGATTTTGTTTAAAATGTTTGAATAAAATGTTTGGCAGCCCTCCTGAACTTTTTGTGAAAAACTTCAAACAAATTCTCCCTGTCATTACCCCTAAAATTAAACTATGATAACACCTTCAAGAACACAGACACCTTCAGGTAAACTTTATTTTATGCTTATCATTGAAGATTTCAGCGGGATGATATGGGTTACATTTCTAACAGAAAATAAAATGCCTTTGAAAATTTTAAAGACTTTAAGGGAATAGTTGAAAATAAGAAAAACTGTAAAATATAGTGCATAAGGTCTGATAATGGAGGTGAGTTTACTTAAAAATAGTTTGTTGACTTCTGCAAGAAACTTGGCATTAGAAGGAAGTTTACCATAGAAGAGAATGCAAAAGAAAATGGTGTAGTAGAGAGAGACAATAGATTAGTTCAGAATATGGTTAGAGCCATGATGGGGGGAAGAAATATTCAACTGAGATTTTGGGCTAAATCTATTCACATAGCAGAGATTATTCTCAACAAAGCACACTTCAGAACAAACAGTGATAAATCCCCATATGAGCTTTGGTATGGCATACCTGCAACCATCAAGCATATCAAAGTATTTGGAAGTAGATGTTATATCAAAAGGAATGATGAAAATCTTGGTAAGTTCAATGCAAGGCCTAATGAATGTAATTTTATTGGATACCCTTAGAGCAATAATACAAATAGGATAGTTAATTATATTGATGTTAAATTTAATGAACATATTGATTTTGAAGACAAATAGCTAGTAAATAAGAACTCCAATGATCCAATCAACAATGATGAGAAGGTTGATGATCCATTTTCAAATGAAGATAATGAAGAACCTCTTAGTCCTCAAACTAAGGATCACATAAGGTATGTGCAAAAATACCACCCAATTGACCAAATTGTTAGTGACTTGAATTTAGGTGTCTAGAAAAGAAGAAGACTATTAAATCCCCCTAATCAAGCAAATGTATCACTGCTATCAATGATGGAACCAAAGGATTTTTCTCAAGATAGCCAAGATAATAATTAGTTAAAAGGAATGCATGAAGAGATTGTTCAAATTGATAAAAATCATACTTGGGAGCTTGCCCCTAAACCATAAAAAAAGAATGTGATTTACACAACATGGTTCTACATCAACAATTTGAATGAACAGGGTAAATTAGTGAGAAATAAAGCAAGGGTAGTTTGTAAAGGCTATGCACAACTTGAAGACTTTGATGAAACCTTTTCTCCTATTGCTCAATTAGATGCAATTCAAAAAAATTGGGTTTTTTTAGTTTCAATATATTCAAGATATATTATAATGATGCCAAATCTACTTTCTTGAATGGAAAATTGTAGGAAGAAGTTTACATTGAGCATACAGATGGTTTTTAGTTGTTAGATAAGCCTAATTATATTTGCAAGCTTAAAATGGCCTTGCATGGTCTTAAGCAAGCCTCATAGGCTTGGTATTCCAAATTGGATAATTACATTCTCAAGTTTGGTTTTAAAAGAGGAAAATTTGGTAGTAATTTGTGTGTGAAATCTTATGATGGAAAATTGTTAGTGGTGGTTGTTTATGTCGATGATATCATTTTTTGCAGTGATTTATATCAACTAACTTTCCAATTTGCAGTTGATATGAAGGCTAAGTTTGAGATGTCTATTTTTGGAGATTTTTGTTATTTCATTGGGTTATAGATTGCATAATCATCCAAAGGAATTTCTATCTTAAAAAGCAAGTATCTCAAGGAAGTTTTGAAGAAATTTTTGATGGAGGAATGTTCTTTGCTAAGAACTCAAATTGTTACTAGATGCAAGCTCAGTAAGACTGATGAATCACTAGAGGTGGATTAGACATTAGACATATATATTATTGGCAACCTTTTATATTTGACAACCTCAAGACAAGATATCAAGCAGATAGTTGGTATCGTTGGAGGATTTCAAGTAGCCCCAGATATAGTCATCTCCTAGCAATAAGGAGGATTATCAAATATCTTAGAGGCACAATGGACTATGGAATTTGGTACCCCAGAGCTAAATATTTTTCACTAAATTTTTTTATTGATGTTGATTAGTCATGTGATGTAGATGACAAAAATAACACTAGTGGTTGTGCTTTCTTTCTTGGTGCATGTCTAGTTTTAGGGCTGAGCAAGAAGAAAGCTTCAATTTCTCTCTCTACTGCTGAAGCATAATATATAACAGTAGCTTATTGTTTCACTCAACTGTTGTGGATGAAGCGTACTTTACAAGATGTACAAGTGTTATATGATTAACCTATCCATATCACCTGTGATAATACAAATGCCATCAACACACCCAAGAATCATGCTTTCTATTCAAATATAAAGTATGTTCCAATCAAGTACCATTTCTTTTGAGAGAAAGCTGCAAATCAGATTTTCAAGTTAGAGTTTGTACCTACAAAAGAGAAGGTAATTGATATATTCACCAAACCTCTCCTAAGAGATCAATTTGATTATTTAAGGAAAAATGTGGGAGTAGTTCCTCTCAACTCCCTCCACAAAATACTCCTCACAAGGATGAAAGGCACCTATAAAGAACTCAATAGATGATAGTTGTCAGGGATGTTGCAGTAAATTATACATGCAAGGAGTTATTTCTCCATAATCCTATGCCCTATTAGGATTACTAGACAAAAAAATGAAATGTCCAATCGATACAAGAGCAAATCCCGAACCATATGATGATACAAGTAACAAATGTTGAAATCTCATATGTTCTGATAACATCCCAGAGGCAAGCATACCTATGCTTGGTCATGAAGAAATACTTAATATGGCCTCTAAAATATACACTACTGATCCATGACCTAAAATGATAAAACATGGCCACAAAGAATACATAGTGGATCCATGCAACTCATCAAATATATCATAGCCACCAAAAAACATAATATGGACATATGTCATAGTATACATCAGTAGGACTATGGACACATAACATAAAGGAGGTGCCCCATAATAGCCCACAAAGTACACAAATGATACATAACTCCACCACAACCCGGGGAGAGTTCCTTATAAGAGTGAAATGTCCCTATCCCAGGATCTTCGACATAACCCCAATAGTACGAATCTACGACACATGAATAAATGTGTTCAAGTCGAGCATAGTAGAAACTTCTTGATTTCTAGCCAATGAGGTAAACTAGTAATAAACATGAAGGAATCCAATAATGATGAAAATGGATCCCAAGGTACCTAGTACAGTCCACTAAGTGTGAATGAATGAGATGACATCAAACACTAGTGAACTTGACCGATCAGGTTTCAATGATGTAAACCCACCATAGATCATGAGGAATCCTACCATTTGGTTTGCAAGCTCCAAGGTAGTATTGGTTCCTAGATCAAGCTCCTAGATAATGAGCTAAAGTTGACAGGAGAAGATTCGTCGAAGGAGGGTCTTGATGTGTCCCCCATAAATTGACATAGTGCAAACTAGGATGATGTGATATTTGTATGAATTAATGAGATGATGAAGTATAAATAATGCAGGGATTTCAGACCCAAAAATGTCAATAGGCAATTGAAGATGGCTGACACCGGCAGAGACTTCCCTTGAACACATAGTGGCATGACATAAGAGTGACTTGGAAACATGACTAATGAGAACCACGTGATATCGTGCAACAATACATGATGCATTGAAAAACAAACAACACAACTTGATAGTAACCAACTGAAGGAGTAAATAAACTCATATGGATGGTATGGGTCATATGAAAGCTAAAACCCAACTGTGAGATAATGATGTAGACAGGTGCCATGTTCAAGGTTGATGCAACTGACACTGCCATTTTGATGACTAATGGATATTAATGTTCCCTTCCTTTTCTCTTTTTAGGTTCTTTTTCACAAATTTAGTCCCCCAAGCCCAAAAGAGAGATAAAACAATAGAAGGGATAACCTTCTAGCCATATTAGACTAAAGCATTCATTTTTTGTAACTAGTCTACTCAATCCAGAAAAGGATTTGACTTATACTAAATTGGCATCCATTCAAGTACTTTAATGAGCGCAAAGACAAGTTCACTCGGTTATATTTATGTTGACGATGGTGGACCCACCAACATGTCAGGGGATATCCCTGGTAAGAAGTCCCAATTAGACCTCAGACCGTTTGGTGTAGGAGTCCCAGTAGTTGGTCATATGGTAATGCCTTGACCGCGATTTCACATAGAGGCAAGTAAGATGTCCCTGTGTGGTAGCAAGGGTGTGAAAGCCGCGGTAAGCCAAGCAAGGTACATGAATGGTTCTAACACACGAAGAGTTGGGTGAGTGCACCCCTTGGAAACCTATAATAGTATGCGACTTGGAAGGGAACACACAAGCGAAGATGCATGACAAACTGGAAAGAAAGTTAGCTAACAATCCAAAGTGATGGGTAAACCAATCAACACATTTCAGTAAGATTCATACATACTTATACATCATAGTCCATACAAGCATGTGTAATCAAACGTATACATATACCTATTAGAGTAAACAAGATAGTTGGAATACAATATGACATATGCATGAAACGTGCTAGCTCTATTATATTAAGAAGTGTAAGTTCCAGTCATACAATACATCCACATCCAACCACTAGTTCCAAAAGTAGAACATTACAGCCACAACCGCCTACTCCTCCAAAGATATATACTAGCTCTGCGCAGTGGAGAAGCCAAGGCACGTTACAATATTGTCCAAGCTCTCTCTAAGATAGTCTTATTGGAAGCTTAGCTGAAAAAAAGCCTTTATAATGAGTTATGAGGGACTATTTATAGTGAAGGATGGGCTGGCCCTTGACATTACCCTTTGTGACAATTCATCTACCCTCATGACTCTTCATCTGCTCTATGACTGTTACATCCAACTATCGACACTTGAACTTACACCTGACAAGATGTTACATTACAATGCACATGTACCCATGTGAGACAAAATGGCTTAAGAAAGTCATGCAAGATAGCACTATCACTCGGTCAACAGTTGGAAGACCAACTCTTCGACATCCTCACGGTGGTCGATAGTAGTGAACTGATGCCAAGATTGGTAGTCCATGATGGTGTCTGTGTACTCGAAGATGATTATTTGGTGTAGGAGTCCCAGTAGTGGGTCGTATGGTAATGCCTTAATCGTGATTTCGCACAGAGGCAAGTAAGATGTCCCCGTTGGTAGCAAGGGTGTGACAGCTACAGTAAGACAAGGAAGGTGCATGAACAATTCTAACACACAGAGAGTTGGGTGAGTGCAACCCTTGGAATCCTGTAATAGTACATGGCTTGGAAGGGAACACATGAGAGAATATGCATCATAAATTGGAAAGAAAGTTTGCTAACAATCCAAAGTGATGGTTAAACCAATCAACACATTTCAGTAAGATTCATACATACTTATACAAAATAGTCCATACATGCATGTGTAAGAAAAAATATACATATACCATTTAGATTAAACAAGATAGTTGGAATACAATATGACATATGCATGAAACGTGTTGGCTCTATTATACTAAGAAGTGTAAGTTCTAGTCAATGTACAATACATCCATGTCCAACCACTAGTTCTGATGGCGGAATATTATAGCCACAACCGCTTGCTCCGCTAAAGAGATATACTAGCTCTACGCAGTGGAGAAGCCAAGGCTCATTATAATATTGTCCAAGCTCTCTCTAAGATAGTCTTATCAGAAGCTTGGCTGACCAAAAGCCTTTACAATGGGTTATGAGGGACTATTTATAGCGAAGGGTGGGGTGGCCATTGACATTCCCCTTTGTGACAATTCATCTACCCTCATGACTCTTCATCTGCTCTATGACTGTTACATCCAACTATCGACACTTGAACTTACACCTGACAAGATGTTACATTACAATGCACATGTACCCATGTGAGACAAAATGGCTTGAGAAAGTCATGAAAGATATCACTATGACTCGGAAAACAATTGGAAGACCAACTCTTCAACATCCTCATGGTGGTCGATAGTAGTGAACTAATGCCAAGATTGGTAGTCCACAATGGTGTCCGTGTACCCAAAGGTGACATATTTTTGGAACCTGACCCTTACCTCCATAACATCTGGGTGCACTGCTGGAGCTCCTCTATCCAACTCATCTGATAGCATGCACATCATTCTCTTTAGTGTAGCTGGACCAGCAACATACTTTTGCATGGTGTCTGCACTGATTGACAAGTCTGGGCTGGTGGCTATGCACATCAACTCATCAAAGTATGAGTCAATCTCTTGTTAGACCTGTGCCTTTTTCTTCCCCTAGGTGAGAGTCCCAATAGATGGTATCGCATGTGCACGTACAACAACATCCATATTATTGAATACACATACATGGGAAGCCTATAGACTAGTGATGAGTTGCAGAAGCTCTTCATAGTTCTGGATCTGACTTCAGATGTGTGCCTTTAGCTCGACCATTGCGTCATCATCTTAGGCAAGTGAAGCGGGGCTACCTTGTATCTCATCATCCATGTTTTCATGCAATCAACAACAACATGCACGTTTGCCAAGATATGTACTCTTCTACCACATTGTTGTTGCCATCCATTGAGATGGATGGCTGGCTTATGCATGGTACCAAACTTGGCATACAACATCCACATGACTATGTCAAGGGACAATACCTCATCTAGTATTGCCTTCTTCAATTCTACCTGGGTGGATGTTTTGACCAATTTTCCTCCTTGCTTGGTTGTCTGTAGCTCCTTTTCCATTCGCTCATTCTAAGCTATCGAAAAGAGAATACTTGAGCCAGTGGCTTCGACACTATGGAGCATCAGCCAATGTTGCTGGATGTTTGTGCACAACAGATACGATCACTCGTTCCTCGAATTGTGCAGGAGATGTGTGATCATCCGGTGATCTGAAATCACCCGTAAATGACCTCAGAGAAATAATGAAGATATTACAGACTCAAGTGGGGGTGTGCCTATGTTATTTTATGCAACAGATCGATAAGATTGTGAAATACATAGACACTGAAATAGTAAGAGAACATAGTAAGCAAACACATAAACACAACAGATTTATTAAGGAGTTCACCCAATCCTCCTGGGTTACGTCTCCCAGTCCAACCTTCAGTGGTGGCCTTTCTATTGTGTCTTAAAGCAGAGCTTTTACAATAAGGAGCTCAATTTGAGTCTCACTTAATAGATGATGATCAGTAGGATTGTACTTGGATTCCCCAAGTCTCTAGAGTACATAGACTCCCCTTACTGAATCTTGACCTCAACTAGTCTCTGTGGTATGAGTCCAATTTGTTACTCAATACCTGACAGGTATACACAGAAGAGTTGCTTCAACCTCTCAAACCTTATCTGGAGTTCACAGAATCTCATACTCTCTTTGTCTCTGTCTGCTCAATGCTACCTTTGCTCTATAGGTAAGCTCAGCTTCTCTGTTCTCCACAATTCACTTCTTTCTTGCCTTTCGGCTTTCTACTTCTCTTTCTCTACCTCCCTTACTCTTTGGCTGTTCGTGGCTTAAAGATCTGCTCCCTGACTGTTCGTTTCTGCTTCCCGGATCTATGGATCTCCTGCCTCTGTCTGCTTGAATTCCTTGCTCTGCATCATCATCACAGTGTAACGCTTCAGAGAGAGGTGGCCACTTGTTTTTTCATGAACTGAGTGTCAGTTCTCTTTGAATGTTCATTATTTTCATTGCTCCAAGATTGCTTGCAAAACTGATTCCTTTGCCAACTCATCGGTCATGTCGGACCTCAAATCTTATATGACTCAAACTATTTCCCCATCGGATCATTTCTCTGTCATTGATCTGGAGCCTCCAGATCCTACGGTCTTCGTCCATATCGGGCGGGTAAGTAGCATGCCCTTTACCCGTCCGATGTGAGTGGTTTTCTCTCTCATCCACTGGACGAGTGTCACCCAGTGTATGGCATTGGGCGGGACTTGGTTGAACCCACTTACCGCTTGAATCTCTTCCGATATCTAGCCAGTTTTAGTGCGGGACCCACCTTCTGAAGGAATTGGTGATTTTAGTATGGTTTTATGCTTTTCCTCGTGACCGAGTGCTTGGGGGCTTTCCTTCACTGAGGGGGATGCCCTGCAATACACAATTAGTGCTTTGACCTCCTGTTTGTCAATTTGTGCCAGTGTGCGGTCACCATGGGCCAACGGTTTGTGAGCTTTGACTGAGGGTCCTCGTTGTTCCATGCTGACCACAAATTGCCATTGTTTAGAGGTTATTTTTGATAAGCTCGATATCCATAAGATTTTGAAGCTTGACATAATTTGAAATAGTCATGAAAACTTAGATAATGTTTAAGGATCCAATTCAGATCAAAGCCTTCCCACTGAGAAAGCTTTTGGACCACCAAAATTTGGTTTTTAAGCATCGACTAAGTGATGGTATAGCTGTCTCACTTGTCCCATCTCTATCCACTTTGCGCTACTTGGCTTTGAACACTAGAGTCCAATCCCGAGGTACTCAACAACTCCCCTGCACGTCATCATTACCTTTCTGTCTAGAACTATATCTTCCTACAATTCATTGAGATATTCAGGTAACAGATCATCAACAGAAGGCAATTGACTCTGCTCTTCGAGATCTTCAATTAATGAAGGTTCAAATAGTCTCAAGTTGTCTGCATTAATGACTGAGTAGATGTGCATGTAAGCTGGTAAATCAAGGTGGAAAGCATTCTCACCAATTTTCTCAAGTATGTTGAAAGGTCCATACCATATTGGCTTTAGATTTTTACCTTCACCTTGCATTCTCTCTTTGCTGATATACAGCCAGACTTGATCACCAAATTGGAAACTATGCTCCATCTGATGCTTGTCATGCCTGGCCTTGTATTTGGCTTGGCTCTTTTCCAGCTATTCCTCTACTACCTGGTGAATCTCTTGGATTTTTTCAATGAACTTGGTTGTCTTGTCCACATCACTGTGTCCCTCAACTGCTATGTATTTACCAAAGACAAAATTTAAGGGAGACCTTGATGTGAAACCAAAACAAGTCTCAAAAGGAGATCTCTATGTAGAAGAATGTTTTGCTCAGTTGTACGCATGCTTCACATAACACAAATGTTCATCCCAAAGTTTGGGATGCTTGTTGCAATAGCCTCTAAGCATCTAGATCACTGTCCTATTGACCACTTCTATCTAGCCATCTGTTTGTGGATCAAAGGCTGTGCTTTTCTTCAGTTTGGTGTTCATTAGTTCCTACAGACTCGACCAAAACTTCCCAACAAATCGGGAATCTCAATCAGATACATTGGAAGTGGGTAATCCAAAATGAACCCATACATGTTGAAAGAACAGTTTTGCAGTTTGTTCAGCTGTAATCTATTTATTACAAGGTACCAAAATACACATTTTGCTGAACCTATCCACAACAACATATAAATAGTCATGACCTTTCCTAGATTTAGGGAGTCCTCCAACAAATTTCATGGAAACACTTTCCCAAGGATGAGAAGGAACTGGTAGTCGAGTGTAGAAGCCTAGTTTTCTCTTGTTGGGCTTGCTTTTAGCACACATGGTACACCCTCTTACATATCTAGAAACTGACTCATTCATTTTTGGCCAATAACAAAATCTTTGCAGTTGTGCAACCGTTTTACTTACCCCAAAGTTACCTGATATTAGGGAAGTGTGTGCTTCTCGAATTATCTTTACTCTTTTAGTTTGTGGAATGCATAGCTTCCCACGATGATACAAGAGTTGGTCCTTAATGTGCTAATCCAATTCTTCTACTCATTTTCCTTGACTTAAAGTTGCATATACATCTTTAAAATATATATCTTGAGCATATTGTTCAATGTAGCTCTCATGCAATACTGAGTTATGCTTAAGTATAGTAGATGTGTTTATAATTGGTCTAGATAACATATCTACAACTTTATTGTGTATGCCCTTTTTATATCTGATGACTGAATGAAATTGTTGTAGAAAACGCATCCATCTATAGTGTCTTGATTGCTGCAACTTAGTTTGGGACTGTAGATATTGAAGTGGTTGATGATCAGTATCTATCACTGTTTCTTTGTCCATTAAGTAATGTTTCCACTTTTTCACACTCTCTACTAATGCATACAATTCTTTATCATATGTGGGATAGTTAGCTATTGAAGAATTAAATGTCTCAAAATGATAACATATGGGTTTACCATGCTGTATCAATACTGCTCCCATGGCGTAGTCACTGGCATCTGTTTGGATCTCGAATGGTCTTTGAAGATCGGGCAATGCTAGTACTGGTGTTGTACTAATCTTTTCTTTCAAGGTGTCAAAGGCTTTCTGTTGTTTTCCTCCCACTGAAACACCTTGTTCAATCCTATTAAAGCATGTAAGGGAGCTGCAATTAAGGAAAAGTTAGAAATGAACTTTCTCCAATATTGTGTTGTTCCTAAGAAGCTTCTAACTTCTGTAGAAGATTTGGGTTTAGGCTAGTTTACAATGATTGCAACCTTAGAGGGATCTATCTTCAATTCACCACCCCCTACTATATGTCCCAAACAATTCAAAGATCTTTTACCAAATTCACATTTTGAGAGTTTATTTTCTCTTTTCAAAACATCTAGTGTCTACTTAACATGCTTTAAATGTTCTTCCCACGTTTTTCTAAATATAAGAATGTCATCCAGATATATAATAACAAAATCATCAAGAAAAGGTCTGAGTACAACATTCATTATTCTCATGAAAGTAGCAGGAGCATTAGTTAAGCCAAAAAGCATAACCAACCACTCATACAATCCCTTCTTTGTTTTGTACGCAGTCTTCCATGCATCTTGTTCTGCAACTCTGACCTGATGATATCCACTATGCAAGTATAACTTGGAAAAATAAACAACTTCCTTTAACTGATCTAATAGATCATCTATGTGAGGAAGGGGATAACGATTTTTGATTGTTATCTTATTCAGTGCTTGGTAATCAATGAAATTCTCCATGAGCCATCTTTCTTTTTCACCAAAACTATTGGAGACCCACATGGTTATGTGCTAGGTCTAATGAACACCTTCTCGAACAACTCCTTCCCTTGCTTCTTGATTTCTGCATTCTCTAAAGTGGACAACTTGTACATTCCGATGTTAGGAAATGGAGCATCTTGCTGCAAATTAATATCATGCACTATTTCCTTTTTGGGTGTGTCGTGGCGGAAAAAGTCGTTTGTGCGGACACAACTGACCTCCCTAGGAGTCTAAACTCTCTAGCGACAAACAAGACAAAATGGAGTGATCTTTCTCTAAATATACCTTTTAAAACATGAAAACTACAAGTGTTTAGGCTTACCTTATTCCAAAACGCGGTTGTTGTAGTCCGTCCTTGCCAATCCGGATGAGCTCCTCCTTCAAGTCAATTCCTGCAACCACAAACAATCAAACAATTACCAAGCACTTGCATTTCATATAATAAAACATATATTTAACACGCAGACCAAGGAACACATGAAATAACTCATTAACACAAGCTATTGAGAAAAATAAACCAGTTTGTATTAATAACGAAACAAAGAAACTCTTACAACCTGGCCTTGGTGTTGTGCAAGTTCCTCCCAGGGTCCATCAAGGGTTTTCCTCTACTTTGACAAAGCTCACCCACTTCCAAGTAGAATCAAGCAAAGACAATCTCTCCTCACAAGGTTCTAAATGGGAGTCCTAATTCCTGCAGCATTTACCCAAAGAAAATGTATAGCTCCAACCTCCCCTCCCTCTGGCTCAATGTCTTTATTTATAGTGCTGTAAAGAGGTTATTCAGGTCCACCATCAATGGGATAATCCTCCTCTTTGGGTGGGATAGCTCCCTTATTGATGGGATAAGTTCCCCCTTAATAGAGATACATGAACCAACTGGAGGCGCATCCAAATCATCAAACCGACCTCTAGAAAGTTCTAGAAGTAACCACAAGTAACTTTTTTAAGATGAAACTCGCGCATTTTGCCTTTTACAGAAGGACGCACCTGTCCCTTAACATACAGAGCGTCCAAGGACGCACTTTTTGTGAACATGGTCAGCGTCCCCGCAGGTAAGGCTAGAGAGAACCTACGACCCCAGAGATAAATATATTTTTGACAAGACTTTCTCTCTTCTTTGAGTTTGAGATGGATAACAGAGGCATAAGACTTGCCTAAGAGGGTAGCATGACTGTTGATTTGAGCCATACTAACTGTAAGTAGTCAAGGTGACATTTTTTAGTGTAACAGATTGCCCCCTAAAGTGCGAAGCCTGGAATAGATTTAGGGTTTTGTAATTCTAGGAAGGGTGAAGCGCTTTATCATTTCAAGGATTGTCTTGTGGATGGCCTGGTTGGAACCTGCAATTTTCAACACAAAATACATGGATAAGATTATATCATCATTGAGGTAGGCATTCCCATACTCAGATTCAAAACTTTAACTAATGGACTAACTATTCTGATACAGGAATGATCTTGCAGTACATCATTTTTTATAGACTTTTGTAGACACAGTATGGACGCAGCCATCTGTTTATGATTAGTCTACATAGATAATGAATACAAAACTCCTCGCAGCCTGGATGGTAGAAACTAGATCCAGGGTCTTCACTTCTACTTCCCGAATTGGTACGATTCTAGCCATGTGATTAAATGATTCGATGTCGAACATGTTAGAAACCACTTGATTACCAGTCGATGATGTAAACTGTTAACAAGCGTGAGAGAAACCACCAGTAATGTCAATGGTTCTCAAAGTACCAAGCACAACCCGCGAAATGTGAATAGATGTTTTGATGTCGAACACTTCACGGAATCCTTTGATCGAAAGTCAATGATGTAAACTGACGTCAAAGGCGAGAAACCTGCCATTTATGTATGCAGACTTCAAGGTGCTGTCGATTCCTAAGTCATCTCTCTAGATAATGTGTCGATGTCGATAGAAAGCGACCCGTTGCAGGCAAGCCCGCAACACGAAATCATTGTTCAAGTTGAAGAAATGTTGCTGTAAGGACTGACTCAGGGATGGTCAAATGGATGACAAGTATTTTGCAGATGAAAGTTTTTGCTTGCAGACCTCTTGAACACATAACGACACGACAGATGGCTTGGTGACGAATAACTCAAAGTTAATCCCCGAAACCCGGTTAAAGACTTTCAAAGTGGTTTGGTCAACTGTGAGGTAAAAGATTTCCCAACCCAGGTGAATGAAAAGTGTCGTGTTCAAGAGTGGTAATAAAGTTTCTTTTGAGATAAAGGTAACAAATAGGCTCATTCTTCTCTTTTCCCCCACCATTTCTGGCAAGTACCTCTTTATTTTTAACAAGCTTGAGGAGGATAACATATGCTTGATTATAAGCTCATCCTTCGGACGAGTCCAACCTAGTTTAAATTCGAACCCTAGGAAGGAGTGGTTCGTTCCTATTTGTAATTGAACAGGTCCTCTACTGTAAAAGTTTAACGAGCCCAGTATAGGAGAAACTCGGCGTTTTTCAATTTTAGAGAGTCTGAAAAAACAAAAGGAGACTCCACGTTGAACTTTTTCGTATATTTGTGTCCCTCAAGCCCGAAAAAGTATAAAATAATACCTGGGGGAACCGCTTGATCTTGCGACCAAGGAGTACTTTCATAATAGTGTCGTTGACCTGAAAAGTAAAAAGCGATCAAGGACACGTCGTTTTATTTCCTTATCGAGTTCGAAACGACAAAAACCCGGCAATCTTTTCCTGATTTTACGGTCAGAAAAGAGCTGAAAGGGGACCGTCTTTTAATTCCGTTTTAACGAGTGTAAAAGAAACGCTCGGCGATCTTTTCATTTTTTAGGAGTCAGAAAAGGGCTTAAAAGATGACTCTGATATTTTATTTGTGAAAAAATTACAATTTCCCTTGAAATCCCTTTGTCCTGCACAAAAGCGACACATTACTCATACCTGTTTAAAATAGACAAAAATACATCGAAAAACATCTTTTCATGGTAAAAAATGAACTAATTCATCCAAAAAACCTATAAAAAGACCTTTTACCATGTCATTTTTACCGTTTGACTTTGGAGGTTGAAAAAGGAGCTTTTGACAAGAAACTTCCCGTGGTCGCTGCGGAAAATCTGACCGTCAGAATCGAACGCCGTCTCATCCAGGTATTTTACACATCCTACTCTGCATTTCTATCCGTTTAGAATTAATTTTTAGGTCTTAGTTTCATTTTTTGGGGGGGTTTTGGTTTTGGAATGCGCCTCTCGGCGGACGCAGGTGCCCTTCGGGTGACCTGCGTCCCCCGACTTTTTCTCATACGGGAAAACGGTCGGAAGACGCAGCTCGCCTTCAGGCCAGCTGCGTCCGGGCGCCCTGTGCTACAAAGCCGGGGTGCGTCTTCCGAGAAGTGCGCATTTCAAAACCCCAACTCTCTCAAAAAACCACCAAAAATTCCCAAATCAATTTCTAATTACTATTTTTGATATGCAGGGCATTAATCATGTTAGACTGGAGAGAAAGAGAGCATGTAGAGGAAGATGAAGCTGCAATAAATCACCAACCTTCTCTGGATGCCCTAAGAGCATGCGGATTATACAAATATTGGACCATACCGGGCATGAGGGGCCAGGTAAGATTCTTGGAATGGCTGGTTGAGCAATGGAACGTTCAAGAACAATGCTTTTACATAGGAGGGCACCAGCTCGAGATAGAGCCCTCGGATGTATACTTTCTCACTGGCTTGCTGAACAGAGGTGAGCAACTCAGTCTTGCGGGGACTAGGCCGGGTGGCCAATCCCTTGATAGTCTCCGCGAGGATTGGTGCACACGTGGGGCTCACCATTCAAAAGGCATAGAGATAAAACACATCACTCTACCGGAACTCAAAGTCATAGCGTTCACGGTTACCAGAATTTGCGGCGCGGCCGCTTTACACATTGCTTCCGGATCCCAAATGCGGATGGCAATTGACTGTTACCAAGGCACCATTTTCAACTGGTGTGAAGCTGTGTCGGCTCATATGAAGAGCCAACTGACCAAGGCAAAGAACGGACGACTAAAGACTTTTGGATATGGGCCTATAGTCGTGAGCTTTGCCTTGGAGAGAGTTCCAATGCTGATCCCTCAGCAACTCACTGTTGATATCTTGGGTCCTCGGCAGCCAAAGCTGATACGATGGGTTGCGGTGATGGCCCGGCATCCTGACGAGGGTGCGACAGTGGTTCGATTCTCAGATAGTTACTTTCACTGGTTAGAGGACCAGGTTTTTTCGATACAGGACTTTCCGTATGCCGGAATGGATTTCAGAGGTGATCCGGACATGGTTCTTCCACAGGGAGAACAATGGGACGACAGAGGTACTTTTATTTTCACAAGTTTTCTAATTATGTATTTTTTATTTTTCATATATATCGTCTCAAAACTAACAGTAAAATTTTCAAAATGCAGATGTTGGTCCACAGCGTCCAGCCAACCTCCGGCCTTTTGATAGACTACATCCAGCTGCACCGGTACCGGCCCCACAGGACGCGGCTGCAGACGTACTAGCTGAGTTGGAGCATGATCTAGAGCGTCTCACGGCAGATATACCTGAGACTACTATGGACGACATTCCTATCAGGCTTCAGCGTTTTGTAGTCGCGGTCCCTGGACCGTTTAGGAGATTTTTGCGTAAGGTAGCCCGCGCAGTGGTGTCATACAGAGAGCACCACCAGTGATTGACTAGTCACTTTTGTAGTCACATGTGACATTTTGACTTTTTGTACTATCATTTTGCCGATCATAAGGTGTTTTCAACCTATGATCGAAGACGATGTATATATTTTTTGACACACTTCTATCTATATATATCACTATTACCGGCTTATCTTGTTTAACATATGTGATGAAATGTTTTTAAATTTACTTGCATGATTATCGTAAATGTCTGTCCAACATTCGAGAAGCAATTGCATCTGCTAATGTATTCAAAGACCTTGGAATATGTTGATATTCAATGTAATCAAATTCACGTTCCAAGAGACGCACTCTCAAAAACAACCTTAATAACACAGGATTCCTAATGGCATAAACTCTATTAAGCTGTAATACAACAAGTTCAGAATCTAACCTCACTATCAAACGTCGAATTCCAAATGAAATAGATTCGGATAATAATTCAATCACTGCACTGTATTCTGCAATGTTGTTCGTTGTTTGACCGAGGCTTACCCCATGCATAGAAACTAACTCGTCAGAGGGCGAATAGATAACCCAAGCTGCGGAAGAGATGTTCCGTGTACTACGACAAGCACCATCAGCAAATCCAATGTATGTTTGGAGAGGCGTCGACATCTGCAATATCAAGAGTAAAACCAAGATAAGCCAGAATAACGACGAAAAACCACACTCTCTAAGCTAAGCACACTGACTAAACTAACACACTTGCTAGCTAGAAAGAAAATCTAACCTATCTAAAAATTTCTCCATTCCATCATTTAAGCATAATACCTCTTTAGGTAAAGTCCATTTCTGGGTTTACCCAAAGAGTCCCCATCAAAGTCAACTAGCTCATAAGCCCCTTTTGCTAGCTTTCGCTTTACAATGTAGGGCCCATGCCACATGGGAACGAATTTTCCGGCACCTAGCTTATCGTTAGCTTGATCATATAATAGTACTAGGTCTCCTTCCGAAAAACTTCGAGGGGTTACATTTCTATCATACTGAGCTTTCATTCGTTTCGCGTGAGTCTCGATTGCCAATGTAGCGTCACGTCGAGTCTCATCTAATTTAGCCAAGTACAATAAACGTTTCTCCTCTTCGGAAGTAGCTGGAAGTAATTCGACAGCCATTTGAAGTGATGGGATTTCGCATTCAATGGGTAACACAGCTTCTAAGCCATAAACTAGCTGGAAAGGAGTGAACCCTGTTGAATTTTTCACTGAGGTTCGGTATGCCCATAGCGCTGAAAATAACATGTTGTGCCAATTCGACCGATGAACACCAATGGTTCGTCGGATCATGGTAACTAGAACTTTGTTGATAGACTCAACCAAACCGTTGGCTTGCGGATAATAAGGAGTAGAGCTATCGTGGCGCAAACCAAGCTGGCTTGTAAGCTCAGTCATCATGACATTTCGAAAATGGCTCCCATGGTCAGTAATGATTGCTTGTGGGACACCAAACCTAGTTATGATATGATTGAATACGAAAACTGCAGCTGTTTTGCCGCTTGCGTCGAATGTAGGCATCGCCTCGGCCCACTTAGTAAAATAATCAACCGCAAGGATGATATACGCATGCCCCCCGGCCGAGTGAGGGTTACAAGTAATAAAGTCGATACCCCATTTGGCGAATGGACCAACGGCAATTATAGGGTGGAGAGGAGCAGGTGGAGCGCGCATCTTGCGATCAAACACTTGACAGTTGTGGCACTTCCTGACTGCAATGATACAATCTTTAAACATAGACGGCCAGAAATAACCAGCGCGCAACACCTTCTGAGCTGTGGCATACCCAGACATATGACCGCCACATGCTCCAGAGTGACAATCATTCAAAACCCTCTCAGCCTCTTCGTGAGTTAAACAACGTCGAAAAACTAAGTCTGCCCCCCGGCGATAAAGTGTATCTCCAATAATTTTGTATGGCTGGGATTGAAACCGAATTTTTCGACGTTCCGCTTTGGAAGCTTCAGGCCGAAAGGTTTGGGTTTGGAGATAAATGATTATATCCCCATACCACGGATCTACAGTACTGATAAGAAACAAAGATTCGTCCGCAATGGACTCCTCTGCCACAGTCTCTGTGTCAGCACTCGGGAAATCACACATCAATTCCGCAAAAACTAAGGATTTCTTAGACTTGGACTTCTCGAACTCCAAGTCGAACTCTTGCAGGATAACAATCCATTTAGAGTACTTGCCCCCTAGCAGTTGTTTTGTCAAAATATAAATCATAGGGTTGCAATCCGAAATAACTGTAGTTTTGCGGAGAAGAATGTAGTGACGGAAACGCTGGACAGCTTGAACGGCTGCCAGGGCCAATTTCTCCACATGCGAATATTTTAGCTCAGTTGGATTCAAGGTCCTACTAAGATAATATATCACATGCTCCGCTCCGAATTCATCTTCTTGAACTAACACCATTCCAATGGTGGAATGCGAAGCTGCGAGGTATAAGAAGTAGTCTTGGTTGTAGTTGGGAGGATGCAATAACGGTGCATGGGTCAACGCGTGTTTAAGTGCATCAAAAGATTGTTGGGCAATCTCGTCCCAAAAGAATTGTGCGTTCTGTTTCAACAACCGTGTAAAACCTTTAGTGACCTCGGCGTAGTTTGGGATGAATCGGCGTAAAAAGTTCGCTTTCCCTTGCAAACTTTGGAGTTGGCGCAAACTCGAAGGAGGAGGCAATTTGATGATAGCCTCGACTTTCGAGGGATCGACGCGAATGCCGGCTTTTGAAACAACAAATCCCAGCAATCGACCTGTTTCTATACAGAAAACACACTTGTGGGGATTCAACCGAATTCGATAATGCCTACACCTCATAAAGATTGCTCGTAGGTGGACAAGGTGATCAGCTCGATGTAAAGAATGAGCAGGCAAATCATCGAGATAGGGTTGCACAATGTGCTTGATGTCATGAAATGCATAAGACATCGCCCGTTGAAAAGTGGCCCCGGCATTCTTAAGCCCAAAAGGTAACTTGCAATAAGCAAATGTCCCCCATGGACAAATGAATGCCGTTTTTGGTTGGTCGGCAGGTAGAATATTGATTTGATTATAGCCCGAAAAACCATCCATGAAGGAAAACATTTCACTTCCGGCACAATCATCAATAATTTGATCGATATAAGGCGTAGGATAGTTGTCTTTTGGACAAGCTCGATTTATATCCCTATAGTCGATACAGATTCTTATTGTTCCTTGTTTCTTGTTGACCGGAACAATATTCGATACCCAATCCGTTAACGGGATCGGATAAATGAAACCTGCTTTCAACAGCTTTTCGACTTCTGCTTTAATCGCAGCCGCTTTTCGAGGGTGAATTTGACGCAACCGTTGCCGGATGGGTTTAGCATCCGGGTAGGTCTTTATTTCATGAACAACAATGGCAGGATCAATTCTCGGCATTTCCTCGTAAGACCAGGCAAACACGTCGCGGAATTCTTGGAATAGGGCCTTGTAAGTTTGGATTTCTTCTTCAGTACATGCGGCACCTATATGAATGTTTTCCTCGATTCCGGGCTTCACTGAAATATCAATGGGAATAGTACGAGAAATATTCCCTAAATTCAGCTCTGAATCAGAATGTTTCGTTGGATCCTGAGCGTCTTTGACATATTCAGCGGTAAAGATAGATGAAAAATCATTTTCAAATGCATCATCCTTAGGTAAAAACGAAGATCTGTGATGGAGATCTTCCCATGGTAGATCGTCTACACTTAGGATTTCGCGAAGTTGTTCGTCAGATGACACGACTTCGGGAAACGTTATCCGTTCTAAGGGTGAGGTGAAAAGTGACTCTTCACTGACCACATTCATTTGGTCGACTTCGGTTGAATGAAAGTCAGTAAAAGACATGAGAGCTTCATAAGCAATTTCATATGGACTCAAAGGCATAACATCACCGAGTGAGTCTATCTCAGAGTCAGATGGGACGAACCAAGGATCATCATAAATAATGTTTTCTGATGTAATCATATGAATGGTTGCAAACGAAGGATCTGCGCTGAGTGGAGGGAGAGGAAAAGTTCCCAGTAAACCGGAATCCTTAACTAAACCTACACCAACGTCCCTATAAGGGATTGTCGTTTTACCAACATGCTGGATACTCTCTGAAGAGGCTGGGTCGGATGAAAAGTATGTCAGCTGATCAATAGTCACGATCTTACCGTTATGTGGAAACTTAATTACTCTGAAGACCGATGAAACGACCGCTGTCATAGCATATGACCAACTTCGACCCAAAAGAAGGTTGTAGTCTAGAGGGGCATCAACCACTTCCACATCCAGACTAACGGTTTTACCTTCAACCCCTATAGGCAATTCTTGTAGAATACCAAACGGACGGAACCCACGGCCATCAAAGGCCTTAAGGATGGTGGGGGATTGGTTCAACGAAGGAGAACCAAGCGATCTCCAACATTGAATCGACATAATACACGTAGAAGCTCCCTCATCAATCACAGTCCGATGAATAGGCCTGTTTTTGACTATCACTGGAATTTGGAAAGCCATTTGATGGGGGAGACGTGGTGTACTATTTTCTAGATCAAAGATCATTAGGTTCGGGTCCTGAACATCGACAGCTCCGATAGCCGACAAAAGCAATTTCCGTTGTGCTGGCATGATTGCAGCACTTCGAGTGCCGACATTGCTGAAGGTGAAACAGCTAAGTCCTCAACAATGTTGTAATTCTGGGCTGCTCTCGCATGTGGATTGAAAGCAGACCTTCGAAGTACACCCTTGGCGGGCGGCTTAATCACTAAGTCTGGGTTAGGTTTTTCGATCTGTAGTGGATCGGAACCAGGAGCTGAGGTTGATGGGTTAGAGTGAGAAGATTCTGCTTCCTTGCCATCAACAGGAGCCTTACTACCATAATCTTGCGATCGAGTCGCAATCCTCACATGAGACATCATCAAAATGGGTTCTTCACTGGCATTCGAAGAAGAACCTATCATCTTATTCTCCTGCTCTGGAAATGGATTTTTTAACACAGCAGGAGTGGGAGAACCTTTGACTATTTTTACAACCTCGGCCCGATGAGGGCAATCTCTCGTAAAATGATCCTCTTCACAAATAAGACAAGGATATCGAGGTTTGCGTTTTTCGTCATTGGTTTCCGACTTTTCAGTTTTCTCCTTTGGAGCCTTGTCTGCTTTAGCCTTCTTCTTTCCTTTCTTCTTTCCACCGTTTTTTGATTTGGCCGTAGATGACTCTACAGCGTGAATGTCGGCGGTAAGTTCAGGAGGAGAAGACTCTCCTGTCGGAGAATCAGGCAAAGTGATAATTGGAGTATTAGAGGCCTTGGAAGACTTCTTCTTACTCTTCGTAGTCACGATACCAATCATACCATCAGCGGCATGAGATCCCGAAGGAGCAGCAGCGATTTGATTCGACTTTGGAAGATCCGGAATCTTCTCGTGTAACGTACCCGACTGAGTGTAAACTAAGTCAAGGTATTGTGCCTGAGCAATGACTTGCTCCTCAGTAACTACTCCGGCCTTAGCGACATCTTCAGTAATCTTCGGTAATAATGATTTGACAAACCATTCAGCTAAGATTTGGTCCGGGATAAAAACTTTCACTAATCTCCTTCGACGTCTCCACTCATGAATGTGATCAGAAATATACGTGGACGTCGATTGTTTTAGTGAAGTTAATAACTCCGTGCCGTTATCGTATCTGACCGGCAACTGAAAGTGAGTTAAGAACGAGGTAGCTAACTGGCTAAAGTTGTAAAAAGAGGCCCGTGGTAACTCAATGTACCACTTGGCCGCGAGACCAATGAGTGTACGCTGGAAAAGACGTAAGCGGATGGAATCATCTGAGATAGAATTCGAAGCACACCAGAGGTGGTAAGTCATCACATGATTGGACGGATCCTCTCCAGACTTACCTTCGAACTTGGGTATATCACTGGGCAACTTATTTGGCATTGGCGGCCAGAACTGAAGATATTGAATTGGATCGTTCGTTAGGCGCGTCAAGTCGGGTAAATCTAAAGTTGCAATAAACGGTAACTGCCGGTTAGGATCTCTAAAACTCTGGGTCACAATACCAGCCCCAGGAGGAGGATATCCAGGATAACTAGGAACAGGAGTCGCATTTGGGATATTATATCCTCCTGGAAAACCAGGATTAACCGGACCGTACTGGGGTTGTTGAGGTTGTTGATAAGTGTACCCAGGATACGGTTGATACTGGTAAACCGGTTGTTGGACAGCTTGCCCAGGTTGGTACTGTCCCTGGTACGGAGGTTGAACAAATTGAGGTTGAGTAGTCACAACCGTACTTATACCAGGCTGACCTACAGGCATCTGGACCGTGGTTTGAATCGTAGATCCAGACAACGGTAAAGATGTCTGAGGTGTGGTAACAGGGACAGTAGAAACTGGAGCCGTCGATACTCCAGAAGTAAGTATGGTAGATGTAGCGGTAGTTGCAGCAGCCGTTTGAGATGGAGTACTAGGTGCAATTGCCGGCTGAGTAACTACCGAAGCTACAGAAGCTTGAACATTGGGCTGGACAGGTTGCGGTTGCTGGGTTGGACCAGAAACTACGGGTTGTCCAGCTTGAGGAAGCATTTGTACACTTGGCTGCAACACCTGTTGACCCTGTGAGGGATCCCACACTAACATTCCAGGGTACTGACCCGTAACAGGTTGAGGGTACTGAGATCCATAACCAGATTGAGGGTAGGATTGATAATTGTAAGGTGCAGTTCCCATACTTGGAACATATGACTGACCTTGAGGCGGTTGATAACCTTGACTTGAGTATTGACCTTGGGGTTGATAACCTTGAGGTAAATACTGATACTGGGGTTGACCTTGACCTTGAGGTTGGTACCCTTGAGGTTGATAACTTTGGGGTTGATACCCTTGAGGTTGCCATCCTTGAGGTTGCCATCCTTGAGGTTGATATTGATACTGAGGTTGACCTTGGGGTACATATTGAGGCTGAGGTTGACCTTGAGGTAAGTATTGCACCATAGGTACATACTGACTTTGAGGTTGCCCCCCAGACACAATTTGTGTACCTTGAGGTTGCCCCCCAGGCGTTAACTGCGGTTGCCCCCCAGGCGGTAATTGGCCACCTTGAGGTTGGGAAACGGGAACTGAACCTGACATCATGTAAATGTCTCCTACACCCAATGGTATATTACCACTGTTTCCAAAAATAACCCATGATCAATGGGTTGAGGAGATGCCCCCGCAAAGGTACCAGAAAGTGACTGATACCCAGTGGGAACAGAAGGACCGCCGTGTAAAAAAGATTCAGGACTTTGTGTAAACACGGACGACTGACCAGACATATTTACAAGAGTATGAATACCTCCAGGTGGGAAAGGAGTACGAGGTGTGGAAAAACTGACTGAGTTGTCTAAAAAATTGGTTAACGCAAGGTACCAAGAAGTACTTCTAGGAGGACTGTAAAAGATGGATTCACGCTCCCTTAGATCAATAGTAGTTGACCTTCAAGGTGAGAGACACCTATATCTTCTTCTGGAGCAAGTTCTTCTATAGCAATCAAACCAGAAGGTAGATTTTCGGTGATAATTCTTTCTATTCTCGGTGAATCAGGACACTAGAAGTTGGAGTAACAGGTTCGGAAATTTCAGGTTCTTCGCCTGTTTCACTGGCAGATGAAAAACTACCAGCAAGCTCGGAAACTGTAACAGTTTCGGGATTGTAACCTGTTTCTAAACTTTGGTAATCTGGATGGACTACCAAGGAAGATTCTCCTTCTTCAGGTGAACCTACTCTACTGTCACTAGGAGGAGTTACAAGGACCTTTAACCCTTCTAAATTACCCGGGTCGTCTCGAGGAGGGGATCCCCTAAGTCTACGGGATCTTCTCAACAATTCGGCCACAGAAACAACTTCAGGAGACTGGCCCCGAAGTCTACGGGACTGTCTCGGTAATTCCGCCACAATTAAAGATTTTTAACTACAACACACGAAAACAAAGTAAAAAATTTCAAATCAAACCACCTAAAGTCTTCTAAAGAAGCAAACAAATTTGAAGCACACGCCTAAATAATCTAGAGCGTCAAACCACACACAAACAGTAGTCTTCCGGACCAAAAGCGCTAGTTGGTGATTAGGCCCAACCTCGCAGGATTCAGTACAGAAATGGCGGGTGGAACAGTTACCCCGGCAACCTGCTTAATGAATAGACCGGCACAAGTTCCTCCACTTTAACCGTCTCGAAGTGAAGTGAACCCCCCGGAAAATCCAAGTGAGTATAACCGACGTCTGCTCCAGGTACAGTGGGACCTTCCCTCCACCGTCACCTCGGTAGAACCCTAAAGATTATGGTCACTAAAGTTACCAATCACAACAATTACACCTGGGGGAACAGTCTAAACTCCGACAGCACGCAAGGGCAGAGTAGCAAGCTCCAATCCCCTTACCGGCTCCTTGACAACAATCCAAGGTTTACCGATAAGTGACCCCTGGCTCCTCGACAATGGTTAATCCGAGGTTTACCGTTTGTAATACGTACTGTCTGGCGTCGTTCCCAACGAGGGAGGAATGATCCCCTCACTGGTTCGGACACGAGCTCGTGCTTCTCCTTTAAGAGGAGCTTTCCCAGAGTATAACTGAAACAATTGGATTTAATCTACTCAAGATAAACTATCTGTTTGGTTTTGTAGTCTTGGAGAGTTAAGTACTCACCTACTCCAAGACCCTAGCCTAAGCTATGTTGGTGTTTCAGAGCCCTAGAAAAATAAAAATTACTAGATTGATTTTAATTTAAGCGTTACTTTTAAGGTTGTTTCTTAAGTCAAAAGGTGATGGAAGTGAAACCAGTGGTGTGTTGACTCGACTCGAAACCACTACAAAATGCACCTAGGATGATTTACCCACTACTTTACTTTTTCGATGAATTGCTTAACTAAAAAGTTGAGAGAATGCAATCTTTATAAAAGCAACTTCTTAATTGAAGACAATCAAAGAAACAATTCGTTTGTCTTTTCCAAGCATAAAAAACATGACCGCTCTTTACATGCACGAAAAAACTCTTTTTCTCTTTCAAAAACAAAAAGCTACTTGAAACAAGACTTTTAAAGAAGATGTTTTTGTATTTTTCTTTTAATAAAGCAAATAAATCTAATATAACCAAAAATCAATCTTAACAACTATTAAAATCTATGAAAATGCACTCATAAGCAAACTAAAAGGTAAATTTACTCTAAGCAATCTTAACGAGGCCAAAACTAACAATGATTATTCTAAGGTGTTTTACTTGATCACAATCAAATCAAGGACTAGCTTATTGCAGAACCAAAAACTAGTCAAAACAAAACTCTAATCTTTTTGTTCTTTTGTAAAATGGAAATCAACACTTTATAAACAAGTAATTCGAAATTTGACCCAAAACAACTTAAATGGCAAGCTGCTCACACAAGGAGACTTTTCGACAGGCCCGACTTCTAAGAAGGCTGACTAACCAGAGAGATCTAAGGCTGGACAACTTTCTACCGTCAAAGTCACTACAGGACCTATTGAAAAATCAAACCCTAGGCCTAAACTTCGTTGAAATCCACTAAAACACTCAAAGCTCACAAAACAAGTTCAGGTGAAAATTCTTGACAGGGTACTAAAGGATCTGGGTAGAAAATACTAAGAAAAATCAAAATCTAAAAGCAATTAAAGCAAAAAATGGAATTTTCCTAAATTTTACAGGAAGACGCAGGCAACCCGTTATAACAGGTGCGGGCCCGCTCTGTGCAAACGGCAACAGCGCGTCCAAAGACGCACTGTGCAGTACTCAGAGGGTGCGTCCTTCTGGAAAAGTTGAGAAAAACCAAATCTAACTAAATCTAAAGCTAAGCCACCCAAATACTAATTCTCACAGTCAAAAACCAGAAAATAAAAGTGATTTTCATAGAGCAAAGTTCACACAAAGGAAAAGACTCTCTCATTAATGGATTCCCCAGCGGAGTCGCCAATTTGTCGTGGCGGAAAAAGTCATTTGTGCGGACACAACTGACCTCCCTAGGAGTCTAAACTCTCTAGCGACAAACAAGACAAAATGGAGTGATCTTTCTCTAAATATACCTTTTAAAACATGAAAACTACAAGTGTTTAGGCTTACCTTATTCCAAAACGCGGTTGTTGTAGTCCGTCCTTGCCAATCCGGATGAGCTCCTCCTTCAAGTCAATTCCTGCAACCACAAACAATCAAACAATTACCAAGCACTTGCATTTCATATAATAAAACATATATTTAACATGCAGACCAAGGAACACATGAAATAACTCATTAACACAAGCTATTGAGAAAAATAAACCAGTTTGTATTAATAACGAAACAAAGAAACTCTTACAACCTGGCCTTGGTGTTGTGCAAGTTCCTCCCAGGGTCCATCAAGGGTTTTCCTCTACTTTGACAAAGCTCACCCACTTCCAAGTAGAATCAAGCAAAGACAATCTCTCCTCACAAGGTTCTAAATGGGAGTCCTAATTCCTGCAGCATTTACCCAAAGAAAATGTATAGCTCCAACCTCCCCTCCCTCTGGCTCAATGTCTTTATTTATAGTGCTGTAAAGAGGTTATTCAGGTCCACCATCAATGGGATAATCCTCCTCTTTGGGTGGGATAGCTCCCTTATTGATGGGATAAGTTCCCCCTTAATAGAGATACATGAACCAACTAGAGGCGCATCCAAATCATCAAACCGACCTCTAGAAAGTTCTAGAAGTAACCACAAGTAACTTTTTTAAGATGAAACTCGCGCATTTTGCCTTTTACAGAAGGACGCACCTGTCCCTTAACATACAGAGCGTCCAAGGACGCACTTTTTGTGAACATGGTCAGCGTCCCCGCAGGTAAGGCTAGAGAGAACCTGCGACCCCAGAGATAAATATATTTTTGACAAGACTTTCTCTCTTCTTTGAGTTTGAGATGGATAACAGAGGCATAAGACTTGCCTAAGAGGGTAGCATGACTGTTGATTTGAGCCATACTAACTGTAAGTAGTCAAGGTGACATTTTTTAGTGTAACAGGGTGGCAGACCTTTAGGTTCTTGAAACAAGATATCATATTCTAAAACAACTTTTTCTAAATCAGCTTGTTGTTTAGCATCACAGCCCTCAAATACATTGGTTTTATCATGTTTCTTTTCCTTTACAACCATCAGTAAAAATTGTTTGCATGAATTTACAATTCGTTTCATCTACCCTGAGTTTATGAGAGTATAATTATTCTTGAGCTTAAGAGATCTTACAATATATTCGATTCCATCTTTAACGAGGAGATACTTGTTCTCAACTCTATAGAAAATAGTTTTTCTATCATATATGTAGGGACTTCCTAAAACAATTCGACATATATCCAAAGGAACTATATCTAACTCAACCTCGTCTACAAATGTTGACCCAAAAGAAAACTGAAGTTTACATTATCTAGTCACTTGTAGTTGTGCTTTATCACTTAACCAACCTAATGGGTATGGTTTCTTGTGAGGTGTAGTTAGTAATCCCAACTTCTTTACAATTGCTTCAGAAATTAAATTTACTTGTGAGCCACTATCAAACAAAGTATCAATCTTTTGATGCTTGGAAATAACTCGAATATAGAAAAGCTCATGTCTTTTTCTCTCATTTTCTTCATTATTAGTAGATTGTGCAGAATTACTAGTAGATGCTTCAGAATTTTTACCTTTTATACCTGTGGCTGCGATGGTTTTTTCATCTCCTGAGTCCAACCCCAAATCTTTCTGAATAGCTGCAACAATATTCTTCTTTTTCCCTCGAACTTCTTAGGTCTTAGCTCTGGATGCAGAATCCAACAATGCTCATCATCATGCCCATACTTCTTACAATGAGTGCATGAAGACTTGATTTTCTGTGCAGTGTTGGTCTTCCTCTCTTTCCATTTCTATTTTCTTTTATCCTTATTCTTGCTTGCAATGGGCTTGGATGATCCCCCAACTTCTGGGTTCCCATTCTTTCCTCTAGCTTCCAGATGAGTAGCTTGAACAAATACCTCATCTATACTAGTGGGATTAGACATGAGGATAGTGTGCCTCGTGTAGCTATGTAGACCACCTATGTACTTCAATAGAGTCTCAGGTGAGTCTAAAGAAATTCCTAGAATCAAATCTCTTTTCCTAAATTCTTGGGTGTAACCTTGTACACTTTTCCCTTTCAATTGGCGAAGAGTTTGCCAGCTCATCATGGCTTGCTGCATGTAAGCTAGTGGATAGAACTTCTTTTTGATTGCAGAAACAAATTCAATCGAGATGGAAAGAATCTTATCATGTTTCTTCATGTCAGCTTGTGTCCTACCTTCCGACCATTCCAACGCAGTTTCTCTAAGGTGTAGGCTAGCCATCTGAATCTTACTCTTATCTGAGTCGATACTCTGCACTCTGTAATAAACATCAATCTGTTTGATCCAATTATCCAACTTCTCTGCATTCAATTCTCCATCATATATTGGTAAATCAAATTTAACATCTAATTTAATCAAAGATGTCTTCTTTTTATGTTCAGGGCTATTAGGAGGTGTGAGATGGTTTTCTTCTTTCCCTTTGCCTTATGAGAGGTCATGGAGGAGAGACTCTTCTTCTCCTTTATCTTGTTTGGAGCCTGATGAATCTTCATCTTTATGTTTCCTAAAGTCCTTATACATTTCCTCTACCATGGACCTCATGGCCAGGAAGCTATCTATAAAATGGAATTTCTTCTGCCATTTTCTTCTAAGGCTAGACTCTTCAAATTTCTGGGTTAGTTTCAACCAACTCTCCTCCTAATTTAACCTTTGATCTAGTTAGCATTCAACAACAAAAATCCAACACAAGCTTGTCTAACCTTAACAACCATGAGCTCTGATACCACTTGATCTTAAATCACCCGTAAATGACCTCAGAGAAATAATGAAGGTATTATAGACTCAAGTGATGGGGTGTGCCTATGCTATTTTATGCAATGGATCGATGAGATTGCGAAATACGCAGACACTGAAATAGTAAGAGAACACAGTAAGCAAACACATAAACACAACAAATTTAATAAGGAGTTCACCCAATCCTCCTAGGCTATGTCTCCTGGTCTAGCCTTCAGTGGTGGCCTTTCTATTGTGTCTTAAAGCAGATTTTTTTACAATAAGGAGCTCAATTTGAGTCTCACTTAACAGATGATGATCAGTAGGATTGTAATTGGATTCCCCAAGTCTCTAGAGTACACAGACTCCCTTTACTGAATCTCGACCTAAACTAGTCTGAGTGGTATGAGTCCAATTTTGTACTCAATACCTAACACTTATACACAGAAGAGTTGCTTGAACCTCTCAAGCCTTCTCTGCAGTTCATAGAATCTCGGACTCTCTCTATCTCTATGTGCTCGATGCTACATTTTCTTTGTAGGTCAGCTCGGCTTCTCTATTCTCTACAATTCACTTCTTTCTTGCCTTTCAACTTTCTGCTTCTCTTTCTCTGCCTCCCTTACTCTTTGTTTGTTTGTGGCTTAAATCCAATCTACTCCCTGACTGTTCACTTCCCCCTTCTTGGCTCTCTGGATCTCCTGCCTCTGTCCACTTGAATTACCCTGCTCTACGTCATCACCACTCTGTAATGCTTCACAGAGAGGTGGCCACTTGTTTTCTCATGAACTGAGTGTCAGTTCTCTTTAAACGGTCATTATTTCCGTTGCTCCAAGATTACCTGTGAAACTGATTCCTCTGCCACTCATTGGTCATGCCAGGCCTCAAATCTTATATGACTCAGCCTATTTCCATGTCGAATCTAGTCATCCATTGGATCATTTCTCCACCATTGATCTAGAGCTTCTAGATCCTACGGTCTCTGTCCATATCGGGCGGGTATGTAGCATGCCCTTTACCCGTCCGATGTGAGCGTTTTTCTCTCTCATCTGCTGGACGCGTGTCACCCAGTGTATGGCATCGGGTGGGACTCGATCAAACCCGCTTACCACTTGAAGCCCTTTCGATATCTTATCGGTTTTAGCGTCGGACCCGCCTTCTGAGGGAATCGGCGATTTCCGTACGGTTTTATGCTTTTCCTCATGACCGAGCGCTTAGGGGCTTTCCTTCACTGAGGGGGATGCCCTATGATACACGATTAGTGCATCAAAAATTGCCTCTATTTTTGGATTTGACCTCCTGTTTGTCAATTTCTGCCAGTGCACGGTCAACATGGGCCAACGGTCTACGCGGTTTGACAGAGGGTCCTTGTTGTTCCGTGCCGACCACAAATTTCCATTGTTTAGAGGTTACTTCTAATAAGCTCAATATCCATAAGATTTTGAAGCTTGACATAATTTGAAGCAATCATGAAAAATTAGAGAATGTTTAAGGATCCAATTCGGATCATCCGGAGTTGACACTTTGCGAGATTGCACAACTCTATGTTGAGGCTCGTCCAATGAGATGTTGTGCATGTCTCATTCCAGGTGATCTCCAAGGATCTCAATGTCTCCTTGGTCGATGTCTTTCTCTAACTCCTGCTGCTCCATATCTGTATCCATATTTTTAAGTGGTTGCTCTATCACTTGATCGAAGTCCTACTCCTACGATGGTTCACCCTGTCTGCCTGATGCCAACTGTTAGGATGAGTCTACTACTTGTACAGGTGCAATTTCATCTATTTGTACAAGTTTCGCCCCCTATTGCACTTGTTCCTGCTATGCTTCATTCTCCTGTTTGTGGAGCTTTTGTTCAACTCATGCAATTCCTTCTCTGTTTCCTCCATTCTCTATTTCTATCTCCGCCTTTACGTGTTTCTCTTGTCGCATTGTTTCATATTTCCCTCAATTTCCATAGTTGCTTTATCGACAAGTGGATTTGATCAGAACTTGCATCTTTTCTCTTCCTCGATGCTGTCGACCATCTTCCTCTTGCTCTTGTCGTGCACTGGTATGTTCACCTCTGCTACTGCTACTACTTATGGTGCTTTCTGGGATGTTGCCTCACTATCCATTCCATAGCAAGGCCGACTGGCTCATTGAGTCTAGAGGAGTTGTAACAATATCTCCATGGGCCCTCCTCCGCCCAATGACATGCCCCGTCTATCGATTTGAACTATACCATCGTGCAATGATCTTTCAGAAGGTAATGCAGTCCATACGGATTATGACTTCGGAGGTCGAATGGTGCTCTTCCTCGACATACACATGCTTGAAACTCCACATTTTTTATAACCTGATCTGCGATGGAAGAGTGAGCCAAGGTGTCTTCTTCTTCTGGTGCAGCCTAATTGTCAATCCTATCAAGATGTGTGTTGGGCATGGAATCCCCCACAGCATGCTTTGGGGCTCAAAGCCTAGGTTTTGGTCAAATATGTTGTAAGACTCCGCAAATTACAGACGCAGAGTGCGAAATGTACAGTGAGTAATGTGGTTGTTCGCCCTAAGTTTTGTAATGTAATGTAATGTCATGTCAGCCTACCTGTGGTCCACGGACAATGGGATTGTATAAATAGAGCGAGGCTCAAAGTTATAAAGAGAAGAGGAGATAGAAGAAGGAATAGAGTCTAGAAGATAACGAGCATAGACAGAAGAAGTCTAAGTGTTTTGGGTCGTAGTGGTAGGAAGAGGATCTGTAGTTGAGCGCACAAAGGCCTAGTAGATTTTGTAGCTGAGTGCGCGGACCCCTGCAGCTATGTACGTAGGGCGAAGTTGAGACCGTAACCCAAAAAGTAGAATAATAAAGAGAAGTTTGTGTTAGCTACCTATACCAATAGGTTTCATATTTCATGATTGGCAGTAAAAAGTTCCAAATATGCTCTGCTTTGATGATGCAAAGATCACATATTTCCAAAGGAACACAAGGTATGTATATAGCTTGATGATCACTAAATTTTGATGGATGGCCCAGCAGCTCAATCTGGACCATGCCATGTTTTGAATTTCCAGTTGTAGAATAGAGAAAGAAGTCTGTCCAAACTGTTTAACCTTGGCAGACAAGTAGTTTAGGTAGAGAAGTAAGGTTCCCAACTGTTTAATCTGGGACCTTGGAAGCAATAAGGGTAGAATTAGATAGATAATCAAAAGGAAAAGGCCAAAGAAAAGAAAAGGCAAATGAGGGTCTGCAAGCCTAAATGCACCCTCCAAGAAGAAACAAAAAATGCTAGGTAAATAGATGGGTAGGTAGTTGGGGTTGCAGAAAGGTCATTTCTTATAAGTTGCATGTGTGCTAACTTTGTTTACCAAAGCAAAATCAATGAATTGAGAAGGTGTTATTCTTCATCAAGTTGCAGCAAGCAAAGAAGCATGTCTAACCTCCCTTCTTCCCCTTTTTCCATTTCATTACTAACACTCCCTCATCAGTTGAGATTCATGGAAGAAATTATGGTTTCATGGTGGTTCTTAATCTTTTTAGAAGCCACATTTCTTGTCTAAAATTCTTTTCATTTTGATCTACTCCCTAAACTAAGTAAGTTTCAAATAAACTTAGTGATTTCCCCCCTCATTCACATTTTCCCCCATATTAACTCTAACTCTATTATGTAATTCCCCTATGTTACCCTTCCCCTACTATTATTAACACCATGGTGTCTAAACCCCCAAACATTGTATAAATATCCCTCCCCTTGGCATTATAGCCATAGGTTCTCTAGAAAGGAATCAGAATGACATCTGGTCACTTTGATGAACCTAAACCTCACCCCTCTCCCTTCTTTCAAGTCATTCCACCCATTAAACCTTCGTTTGTAAAGAAAAACCTTATAAAAACCCCCTCCTACCCATAACCCCTTTGAAATTGTGAAATAACCCAAAAACCCACCTTTTGCCGCTTAACCAAAGTATCCGCCCGCATTGTTATATTTCCAAAATACATTGAAAAACATTGTAAAACACCATATCCTAATGTTTTCCGCCGGGCGCAAAATCCAAAACAAATAATATTTAATCCCCCAGCCGCGTCCGTATCGATCGATCACATCGTCAACCCGTCAACCGTTCGATCGGGTAACATTGATCGGACGGCTATTATCCATATCGGGTTGGGTCCGAGGTCCGATGTTTAGCACCCGAGAAACTGTCAGAGGGTGACGTCAGGCCTCCGCCACGCGTCGCCCTCACAGCTTCTCGGGTCGGCCTCTGACAAAACCGGGGCCGTATTGTAAGCGGTCCGAGAAAACCGTTACCGTTGTTTCACTTACCACCTGGTTTTGCTGGTCCCATGTCATGCCCACGTCAGAGCCGCGTCGCTACCACCCCGCCGTTGCATCACCTCATTCGTCCGTCCCTTCGCTGACATGTCCGCCACTTCAACATATCCGTGGACCAACCAGGACCTGCCACATCACCCAGTGACGTCATGCTGACGTCATTCGACTCCGACCCCACCCGATGATGTCATGCTGATGTCATCCCAAAAACGCGTCAATATTGCCAAAAATCCATTTTTAGGCCAAAATCTCATGTTTTTTCCACTTTTGGCAAAAGACACTACTGCTATTTCTGCATGCTGCTCACGTCCAAACCAGCACCAGCCTGCTAAAGTCGATTCCGAGACCACTAGAGCCTCCATTGCACCTGCATTCGCAACTCTTGCCGACGAATTCACCAGGTATTCTTCAAAATCATCCCATAAGCCTGGTTTTATCCATAATTCCGCAAACAAACTATTAACGGACTGTAAAACTCTGTTTTCGCCGTTAAACACACAGTGACCTGCACTTATATCCAGCTAGTGAAGCCATTAAACTCCTGCAGGGCCACATTTGACAAATTGAGTTGAAATTTACAGCTAGTTCGCGCAGTCGCGAACTAAGAACCTTAACTGACCAAATTCACCATAGAAAACACTTTGCTCAGTCCTGTTACTGTCTTATCAGTCCTTTAAACAGTATTTCAATTGCTGTTTTACTCAATTTGCCTTCTGCTTCTTACATTTCACCTCCCTTACCAAGAAACACTCCTATGTGTCGTTCTATTCAATTGGAACCGGTTTACATACAAATCAAGAGCCTCAGAAGCCATGCAGACACCAATAGCTCTAAACATCCAGCCTCTGAATGCCCCTCAAAAAGAGATAGATTGGAAACCCCTGGGGGACATGGATTATCAAATGTTAGATTGGTTTCCAATGGGCTCCAAGTATAATATTCATATGATCAATCAAATGAAAGCCCAGCACCTTAGTGGGGCTGATATTTTAGGGATTTGGGATTCAAATTTGCCCATTTACAACCTCCCTCAAGTCAATCCCCTTCTAGACTTGATCCACAAGTGCCAGGAATGCTATGATCCTTGCCAAAGAGCTGTTCTTACTCCTACAGGCACAGTGTTGTTCAACATCACTCCAGAAACCATTAATGAGATGCTCCACTTCCACACTGCAAGACCATTGAAACCCCTGTCCATGCTGGATTTAGTAAAGAAGGGAACTAGTTTTTCAAATGCCCAGATTGTCAAAATTAACCAAGTTGTTTGTAGATCCAAGCTCTGAAACTGTAAGAACTCCTCCTATTGGATATGTGTGCCTGAATGACTTGGGCAGAATGCTTGTGGACTTGATCAGTTATGTCCTGGGGTATAGAGGAATTGAAGATGTTGATGACACCATAATGGCAATGTTGTCCATATTTTCCCCGGGAATGCCTCCTGCTGTACACTATGACTATGCTACCTATATTGCAGAAAAGATTCATGAGCAGCTAATGAATCTACCAAGGGAAAGAGTGTTCAGATTCACCTCATACATCTACCATCTGTTCTTGTTCTATCAACCAGACAGCTTCCCTGTTCCCCTCAAGAAACTAAATGCCCAGGGAATTCCAAGATCAATTGTCTTTTGGTCTTCAGTTTTTCATTGTGCTTCTCTCTCACCATACACATACTGTGAGTTCATAGACTTGTTCATTTACCCAGCAATGACCTTGCTATATGGCGTACCTCCTCCAAGGCTAACTGATGAGATGCAAAGAGTCCTCCACCTCTCTAAAGCCTACAACATTGGTGATTGGTACTTCTACCAACACCACACAGTAATCAGAGTTTATGGCTGTGAGTTGGACCCTTTTAGGCTTCCAAGGTATGTCCCCATGAGGCTCTTCGCCCTAGAATACTTCAGACAGTTTGGAGATGCTGACTACATCCATTTCCAAAGTAAAAACAAGAAGGTGCAACTGAAGGTAAGGAACCAGCTAGGTCCTTTCTTATATAACAAAAGAGAAGAGGGATGGAGGGAGGCAGATAGAATCCTAGAGGGCCTCAGATTTCAAACCAGCTTCAGATGGTCACCTTATGACCGTAATCACTTTATTTCCCTCAGGAGAATAAAACAAAAATTAGGCACATATGCACATGTGAAGTTGCCTCATATTGAGAAGTATGCTAATGCCTTGAGCTGGAAAGAAGGCACTCTAGAAGAGCCAATTACTAGAGAGCAGATGCTAGAGAATCAAGCTAGAAATCTACAAAATGAGGCTGACTTGGAAACTTGTGGACAGGTCTCTTTCTCATACCAAAGGCAACTTGGAGCAGCTGCCTCATCTTCAACAACACATCAGCAAGCGGCCATGAAAACTCAGCCAGCATCCAGCAAAGACAAAGAAAAGCATGTGGAGGAGGAACAACTACCTCCTATGACTCAAGAACAAACAGATAAAGAGATGGAGCAACAGGGAGAAGTGCAGCAGCAAGAAGAACAGCAACAACAGCAACAATAGGAAGAACAAAGGCAGGAATAGCCTGTGCAGCCAGAACAAACAGTGGAAGCCCCAAAATCCACTGAGCAACAGCCACAGCAAACTATGCCTCCAAGGCAAGAAACATCAGTTGATGCATCAATCCTCCAAACTCCACAAAAGGAGGATGTAAGCAGAAAGAGAGACAGAGAGACTCCCCTAACATCTTCTATAAATCAGGGAGAAAAAAGGCAAAGATTGAATGATTTTTCTGAAGAGGATATGACAATAAGGTAGTCATTAGGCATGGGCCCACCAAGCAGAGAAGCATCCGCCAGTTCCTTTCAGCAGGAACAAGATAGAACATTGGGAGGAGAAGTCAGTTCCTCTAGCCAGCAGAGAGAGGGTGAACTGAGCATCAAGCAGCAGTTCATTGAAATAAAGAAGAGGAGTGAGCCAATAAAAATACAGCTATATAACCATCTGTTGAAAATGGCTCCCACCAACCAGTAGCGCCTAATGTCTGCATTTGATGTTAGTGACGGCAAGATGATCATGAGCCACTTCATGCCAACTACATTGCAGCCACAGTCCCCTTCTGATTACCTAAGGACCAATCTTGAGGTCCTTGCCAAGGACATTCACCCAATGGATAAAATTGAATTGCATAAGCAGACAGGTGAGATGGTCTATGCTTCCCTGGCAGACCAAACATCGGACAACTACAGGCTACAAAGTAGCCTTAACAATACAGCCTCTCAACTAGAGTTGGAGAGAGCATCATCCCAGGCAAAGGACAATAGAATAAGGTCCTTAGAGGATATAATTATTGAGATTGGGCATGATCCCAAAGATATCAAGGGAATACAGGAAATATTGAAATTAAGGGATGCTGATATGGCAGCTCTAAGAAGAAAGATCAAACTCCCATCCATGATTCACCCTCAAACAGATGAAGTAGCTCAACAAAGGCATGATAAAGATGCCACAGCTCTGCTGGTGACTCTCTATAAGCAGCTTATCCAGACACAAGAAAAGCTGGGAGAATCATAGGCTGCACAGGCAGCATTACAGGCAACCTTGAAACAAAGAGAAGAAGGCCAGACCTCTCAGCCTCCTCCTCAAATCATTAATCTTGAGGAAACTGCTCCCATTACTACTCCTCCTCCTCAGCAGACTGATCAAGCAGCACCTTCTACTTCAGCACCACCAACGACAGAACAGGCACAAAGCTTGGATATGCAGAAGCTAAGGACTGAGATTCAAGCCCTGGAAGCTCAAATGACAGAATTAAATGAGACCAGGGAGAAATTGGCCAAATTCAATGATAGATATGACAAATCAAAGCAGGTTGTGGCAGAAAAGGGCAGGGAAGTAAAAGCCCTCAAAGATAAGGTCAAAGAGCTGGAAAATGAGCTCAAGTTAGATAAAATTGTGGCTGAGCTTAGAACAGTGCTGTGGGCTAATATTGGCCAGTCTATTACTAACCAATGGCCATATATTGAAACCATCCATGAGCAGCTAGAGCTCATTCCAAAGGCACAGGCTGAGATTCACAGATCAAGGAATGCCCTGAGCAATATGCCTGAAGTTGCCACCAGAATGATTAATGTGCTTAATCATAAGACAAGTACTCAGTTAGCTACCATGGGAATTCCCAACAGGACTGAGACCATTCAATTAATCAAGAGGGTTCTTACTCTGAGAAATCTAGTGCAGACATTAGAGAGAAGAACCCAAGACATGCAGACTGAGGTGAACAGGTTCATGGAGAAGTTTCAGGTGCTACAAAAAAGAGGGCTTCCTAGCTTACTGAACAGCTCAGGGAGACTATTCACACATGAATAGTATGCCAAAAGGGTGAATGCATTTGCCACAAGTCAGATCAATGAGAAGCCCAGCACCTCAGAAGAAACAGGGCCAGCTACAGGACAGACTCTCTACAACAAAGTGGAAAGTTTATTTTTTATAATGAATGAAATCAAACACTTGTTTGCAGTAGCTCCAAATTTTTATAAGTATACAGAGGCGGAGGAGACTATGGATGCAATCCTCAGGCATCAATTACCTACACAGGACTGGTGGACCAAGGCAATACAAACGATTTTGTAAACAGTGAGCCATTCACCAAATTTTGTTCATAAAAATATGAATGGTCATGCACAGCACAGTTTAATAAAATCAGCATGCATTAAAGATGAAAGCTGAGCCAACTCAGCAGAACCTACAGCCAACAAAGCAAGATGAAAAGCTACAGGTGTCTAGACCGAGAAGCTACAGCCGAGCAGCTCCAAAAGCGCGTTCTTCAGCATTAACGCAGATCATTTCAACCGACTTGTTGGCCTCCAAAAGCCAAAATATCTTCTGACAGATTAAAAGATCATTTATGTTCTATTAAAGGCTGCAATAACTTCTTATCTACCATTCTGTACAAAGTTGGTAAAACATTTATTTCTCAGATGACTCAACGCCTTAGATATTTTGTAATACTGTTTGTATATATTTGCCTCTCGCACAAGCTTGCAAGGGGTTGGTTGATCAATGTTAATTTCTCTTGAAGAAGTTCTTCTGTTGTAATCTTTTCACAGTTTAATAAAGGAAAGTGATGGAATTTCTGGAGTTCTGAAGTTGTTTGAATGCGTTCTGGTGTTTGCTGAATACTGCAGGATCCCTGTGCATCTCACAATACAATAAGTTTTTTCTGTAACTCTCTTTGTTATATGTTTAAATCTTTAGCAATCCATATATGTTTCTGAGTTTCCAAATGTTTAACTGCAAATAAAAAGAATAGCCTTCAGGATTTATTCATTGAATACCCTAGGCTCAATCTATGTTGTTAATGAATGTTTTTCTTCAGCTATAATCTGTATAAGTGTAATTGTTAATTGCTGCACTTTCAGGATATATCTTTCACAGTGATCATAGTTTTCAGGAATTCAACTTTGCTCCTAGGTAACATATTTCACTTTCACATCACCAGCTTAATGGAGAATTCTTAACTGCTTTCCATGGGCTAATCATACTTCATCACTTAAGTTTAAATTGTTTTGTTGGATACCCAATAGGCCCTGCAGGCTAAGCATTCTCTTTCAAGCATTTCAAGCACTTCAAACCTCTAGACTCCATTGCCCAATGAAATATAACTATTTAAACATCACATCTTAAAGCAATGAGAGAAGTCCTCCAACCCAAATCATAAATCAAAACCTGAGCATAATAGCTAGCCTGAAACATTAACAAAACAGAGACAAATCATAAAGAGAGAGCCCTCTCTGATTACAGTTTGGCTAGAAGCTGTAATCCAAAGATTGGTTAGTGGTTACCCCGGCCGTATTCCCTTGGGAGTCAAAGGGAACAACCTGGGTGTTAACATAATTGGCGACTCCGCTGGGGACTTTAGGATTTTCTAATTACTATCTATCTCCCAATGCTATAGAGCAAGCCTGAATATCAGTCAGGAAGCCTTCAAAACTGTTTCTGTGTTACATTAACAGCTGTAGGGAAGAGCTGCTTCAGTCAATCTTCTTAGCCTTGAAATATATATAGCCATTCCAAAATCTTATCCAGTCCTTGCAGATATAAAAATTTCCTAAAAAATTCAAAAAACAGTTAGAAGCTGGCTCCTAAGAAAAATCCACGGCATACTAGGTCAAATCCTGACCCTAACCCACCCATCATTGTTGATAATCCAAATACTATCCCTAGAAACATTAGGAAGCAGCAAAGGCAGGAGCAGCCTGCTGATTTGACCCCGGATACACATTTTCCCAACATTTCCACTCCAATCAAGGTACTTTTCCGGTCTACTCCCAGCTCCCCTAGTTCACCATCCACATCTAAAAGTCCTCCTTTCACACCTTCATCCACTGCACAAACTCCTTTAACCAACATCCTAGTTTCTACCCCTCCCATTAACCCTGTTATACCTGTTATCCCTGTTATCCCATTTATCCCTGTCAACCCCTTAAACCCTGTGAATATGGCTAACAGATATGCACCCTTGCAGATACCAGCTAATGCTGCAGCCCTACCCCAAGACTACCAAACCAAAATCTCATACTTTGACTCCACTGGCCCTTTGACAGCTGTTCAGCATGCCAAAAGGATGCAAGACCATTTTGAGACCTATGAAATAGATGATGACAGTGTGAGAATGAGGATGTTTGTCCAAAGCCTAACTGGGGATGTGAGAACTTGGTTTAGATCTCTGAATGCAAATTCCATCACAACTCCTGATGAGCTGTATCAAGCCTTTACTAATAGATGGGAGAAAAAGAAAGACCCTCTGCACATACTTGGGGAATATGACACTATCAAAAGAGGTCCCCAAGAGACTGTTTTGGAGTATTGTGCAAGATTCAACAATGTATATAACGCAATCCCACAAAATTTAAGACCCCCTCCTGACTTAGCTTTGTACAAATTTCCTGATGGTTTTGACCCTGACATGGCTTATCAGTTAAAGGAAAGAGACCCTCAAACCCTTGCAGAGGCCCAAAGGGTTGCTGTCACAGTGGAAGCTAACCTGATTGCCAAAAGAAACAGAGCAAGGTTGGAAAAGAGGACTGTTTTCAAAGAGGAACCCTCTGCCTTTGATCAAAAGCTAGATGCAATACTCAATGGAATGAAAAGATTGGGTGATAGAGTTGAATCAGTTGAGAGGAAATCATCATGGGAAGCACCACAAAACAACCCTCCTAGGAATCCAAATTTTAGGAGAACTCAAAACCCAGGCATTGGCAAGCCCAGTGCTGATCAAGACATAAGACCCCCTTTCCAAGAAAATTATGCAGAGACTTCCACAGCAACTGAACCCAATGAAGATTCTCAGATTAATTTAATGGGATTGGATGGTGAAAGTCAAGTGTTCTTAACACAAGAAGATCATGAAGATGATGAAATCAAACTGTTCCAAACCAAATCAGGTGAATCGTTTGACTTTAAACAAGGCTATGACACTGTTGTTTATGAAGTCCATAAACAATACAAGCTAAGGAGTAGAACTGTGAATGTAAATCAGCCTGATAAGATAAAGGATAATCAGCAGCCCAAAGGAGCCATGGTGTTAGAACCTAATGATAAAACAAATTCACCTGCAGAAGAAGTAACTATTGAAGAAGTCACTGAACCATCTTTCTCAAAACATCAGCCTATGGCAACATCTTCCTCTCACTCTAATCCAAATGTTACTCCTCAAGAGGTGAGTAATAAGGACAAGCCCCAACATCAAGATAAAAATCAAGAGGAAGAGTTAGGGAACAAGGAAAGGACTGTTATCCAAAACCCCAAGACCCAATTTGAAAAACCCTTTGACCTAGAAACTGAACTTGGCAAATTAAAGATAGCAATTCCTCTCTTAGAACTAGCCAAGCATGACATTTACAAACAACAAATCAAGAAGTCCCTTCAACTCACCAACAGCAAAGATGATGTCAATGTGTTGGATGACACTCCAGAATTACTGTTTGGCCCAGAAGTGGATGGAAAAACAATAGTAACCGGGGTACTACCTTTTTATGTCAGCTTACATGTTCATGACAAAATACTACATAATGCAATGTTTGATTCAGGTGCTTCTCACAATCTCATGCCAAAAGCAGTCATGGAAAGATTAAATTTGGATATAACAAGACCATACAAGGACCTATTTTCCTTTGACTCCAGCCAAGTCAAGTGTTTAGGCCTCATAAAAGATTTATGTGTGTCTCTGGTTCAATACCCAAATAAAACAATTCTAATGGACGTTGTGGTTGCTGACATCCCTCCCAAGTATGGGATGCTGTTATCAAGATCATGGGGGGATAAACTCCAAGGTTCCCTACAATTAGATATGTCATATGCAACTATCTCTGTTTTTGGGAAACCAAAAAGATTATACAGAGAAACACTTATGAAATACATGGTCAGCAGTGAAGAAAAGCCTCAAAAATTTCCCATATATGCTGTCCATTCAGACATAGACTCATACATTCTTTTCAATAACAACACAACTCTCTCAAATAATGATGTTGAAACTAAGATACTCATACAAGAGGAAAACACAAAGGAAGCTCCTTCTACCCATCAAACAACAGTCTATCAATCACTAGACACTGATGCTGCTCTAGTTGTCAAGCATATTCAATCAGATGATGATACTATCCTAGAAGACATGCTAGATGAAAAGCCTGAACTTCAACTCACAAATCCAGCTCATGATCAGATCATTAGATCTCCCCTACAACAAGACATTCTGTGGTTCCTTGAATTTGATGGCTCAGTCAATAAATTAGGGGCAGGAGCTGGAGTTTGGGTACACAACAATGAGAACAATCATGCAGAAGGCAGAGCCTATAGATTAAACTTCATATGTACAAATAACATGGCAGAATATGAAGCTCTTTTACTAGGCCTCAAGTTAGTAAAGTTCTTGCAAGCTGCCAGGGTTTCAATCATGGGTGATTCAGATTTAGTTATCCAACAAGTAAAGGGAAATTTTGTCACAAATGACAAAAGACTAAGGTCTTATAGGTCTGCTGTTGCTGAAGTATTAAACTTTTTCTATGAATTCCAAATCACTAAAATTCCTAGAACCCACAATCTGCATGCTCATAGTTTGGCCACATTTGCTAGCACTTGCAAATTACCATTTGAACCTAACAATTGTTTCACAGCTGAGATAAAACACAGACCCTCCATTCCAAACAATGTCAAAGATTGGCAAGTATTCGAGGATGATATGCAAATAAACAATTTTTTAACTTTACAACAAGAATTTGCAGGATTAAACATTGACACTGAGAAAGCAAGTCAATCACAAATACTTGATGGAGAAAGTCAATCACAAATACAGTTTGAACAAACTATTCATCCAATATCACTTAGAACAGCAAAACAAATGCTGGATCCAACTATCTTCAACAAGGAAAACATTCAGCAAATTCAACCAATCAGTTGTGAGGAAGTGGCCCATGCTGAAACCGAAATCATAGAGCTGAAAGACAATTTTTTGCCAACGGGCCTAACTCCACTAGAGGACATCTTTGATTCAAATGATATTCCCAGAAAACCAAAAATGCAGCCATTGAATGCAGCCATTGAAGAATGCAACATTGGTACCATTGACAAGCCCAAAATAATAAAGTTGTCTGCATCCTTACCTCCTGATCAAAATCCTAAATACATTGACCTCTTTAAAGAGTTCCAGGATGTTTTTGCATGGAGTTATGAGGACCTAAATTTCTATGACACCTCTGTAATCCAGCATACTATCCCTCTCAAGCCCGATCAAAAACCCTTTAAACAAAAACTGAGGAGAATCAATCCTATGCTTCTCCCAGCAATGCAACAAGAGGTACAGAAAATGTTCAAGGCAGGCATCATAGCACCAATCAGATTCTCCGAGTGGATTTCAAACTTAGTCCCTACAAGAAAGAAAACTGGTGAAATAAGGCTGTGTGTGGATCTAAGAAATCTGAACCAAGTATCCCTCAAAGACAACTATCCCTTACCCAAGATGCATCACATTCTCCAAAGAGTGGTAGGGGCCTCAAGGATCTCATTACTTGATGGATTCTCAGGATTTAATCAAATCTTAGTACACCCTGATGATCAAGACAAAACTGCATTTACAACCCCATGGGTAACTTTCAAATATGTAAAAATGCCTTTCGGACTGAAAAATACAGGGGCAACATTTCAAAGAGCAATGGATATTGCTTTTGCAAAGGAGATTCATGACTTTTTAGTCATTTACTTAGATGACCTCACCCCTTTTTCAAAATCATATCAAGAACATCTGAAACATTTAAGGCAGATTTTTTTAACATGTAGGAAATATGGAATTTCCTTGAACCCCAAGAAATCTCTCTTTGGTTTGGAAGAGGGTAAGCTCTTAGGACACATCATTTCAAAGGATGGCATAAGAATTGACCCAGATAGGATACAAGCTATCTTACAAATGCCTCACCCAAGAAATATCAAAGAATTGCAAGCATTCCTGGGAAAGATCAACTTCTTAAGAAGGTTTATCCCAAACCTAGCAGAACTAATCAGATTACTAAATAACATGCTAAAGAAGGATTCAAAAGTGAAGTGGACAGTTGAAGCCAATCAAGCATTTGAAGGTATAAAACTAGCCCTTACCCAAACCCCAGTCTTGACCAATCCTCAATTTGACAGAGAATTTATCATCTTCTCTTTTGCCTCCCAGCATACTATTGCTGCTATTTTGCTACAGAAAGATGACCAAGGGAATGAGAAACCAATTGCTTTCTTTAGCAGAGCTCTTAGAGATGCACCTTTAAAATACCAAATCATGGAAAAACAAGCCTATGCTTTGGTCAAAGCAATTAAGGACTTTAGGATTTACATCCTTTATTCCCATGTTGTAGCATATGTGCCAAGTCCAATTGTAAAAGACATACTCACTCAAGAAAATTTAGAGGGCAGACGAGGAAAGTGGATTGCCAACATCTTGGAATTTGATATTGAAATAAAACCTACAAAATTGATAAAAGGGCAAGGTTTAGCCAAACTAATGACAGAAGCAAACTTTCAAGCCTTAGATATCAACCAGCTGGACAGTGAACCGGAGCTGGCGACTCCAAAGATCAATGTAGCCTTTGAACAATCCCCCTGGTACTCTGATATATGTTATGTGTTACAAAACCTGTGCGCTCCCCCAGGATTGTCCAGAACTAAATGTAGGTTCTTAAAAATGAAAACCTCAAGATTTTGTGTGATGGATGGCAATTTGCTTTGGAAGAACCATGAAGGAATATTGCTGCACTGTTTAGTTGAAAATGAAACTGACAATATCATGAAAGAATTTCATGCAGGAGACTGTGGTGGACACTTGTATTGGAAGTCCACTATGGACAAAATATTGAGGGCTGGTTACTATTGGCCCACTGTTTTCTCTGATGTTAAGAAATTCACCACATCATGTCACAAATGCCAAGTGTTTGAGGGTAAGAGAAAGCTGCTGCCACTTCCCTTAAAGCCTATTGCCACAGAGAGACCTTTTCAACAATGGGGCTTGGATTTCATTGGGGAAATTCATCCCTCATCCTCAGGACAGCACAGGTGGATCCTAACAGCAACAGACTATTTCACTAAGTGGATTGAAGCTGCCCCATGTAGACAAGCAAATGATTCAATAATCATTCAGTTCTTGGAAAACAACATACTGGCTAGATTTGGCTGCCCTGATAAAATAATCACAGACAACGCTGCTGCTTTCAGATCTAAAAAGATGGTGAATTTCTGCCATAAATTTCACATTACCTTGGGCCATTCCACTGCTTATTACCCCCAAGGTAATGGCCTGGCTGAATCATCAAACAAGAGCCTAGTAAACATTATAAAGAAGGTGCTGGAAGAAAATAAAAAGAATTGGCATAAGAAACTTGTAAATGCCTTATGGGCAGATAGACTAACAACCAAAAGATCAATTGGGACCAGCCCATATGAATTGGTTTATGGATTAGAAGCCAAATTTCCTTCATCACTGGGAGTGCCTGTCATGAAACTTCTTCAAGAAATCCAAGCAGAACCAAATGATATGCAAAGAAGGATCAATCAAATAATATGTTTACAGCAAACTAGAGATCAAGTTTTCAGCAGAGTTCAAGTTCTATAAGAAAAGCTGAAGAAGGCATTTGACCGAAGAACTAAGGCAGAAGACTTTAATGTTGGAGATAAGGTCCTCAAGTGGGATGCAAGAAGAGAAGACAAAGGAAAACATGGAAAATTTGATTCCTTATGGAGAGGACCATTTGTTGTCCAAGCAGTACAAGGAAACAATACTTATTTCCTTAAAAGTATTAATGAAACTGACTTGGATGAAGGTCCTGTGAATGGTAGGATGCTAAAACACTATTTTGACTATTACCCATAAGAGCAGCTTGGGTTTCCCTTGTAAATATTCAGATGTATATATTATTTTCTATCTAAGATATAGAAATGCAGTTTCTTGAGTCTCATTAACTATCAGCAAAAGGTAAATAGGTTCAGAGATCTACCAAGAAAGAAGAGCACAATTTTTTCATCTCAAAGCAGCATGCTTCAAGTTTTGGTAAAAGCAGTCAAGGGCCAAGGCATTCTGACCTGCTGTTCTTGGTCTTTCAAAAGAAAAACCATCCCCACGTGGAGCCACTGTTAGCTACCTATACCAATAGGTTTCATATTTCATGATTGGCAGTAAAAAGTTCCAAATATGCTCTGCTTTGATGATGCAAAGATCACATATTTCCAAAGGAACACAAGGTATGTATATAGCTTGATGATCACTAAATTTCGATGGATGGCCCAACAGCTCAATCTGGACCATGCCATGTTTTGAATTTCCAGCTGTAGAATAGAGAAAGAAGTCTGTCCAAACTGTTTAACCTTGGCAGACAAGTAGTTTAGGTAGAGAAGTAAGGTTCCCAACTGTTTAATCTGGGACCTTGGAAGCAATAAGGGTAGAATTAGATAGATAATCAAAAGGAAAAAGCCAAAGAAAAGAAAAGGAAAATGAGGGTCTGCAAGCCTAAATGCACCCTCCAAGAAGAAATAAAAAATGCTAGGTAAATAGATGGGTAGGCAGTTGGGGTTGCAGAAAGGTAATTTCTTATAAGTTGCATGTGTGCTAACTTTGTTTACCAAAGCAAAATCAATGAATTGAGAAGGTGTTATTCTTCATCAAGTTGCAGTGAGCAAAGAAGCATGTCTAACCTCCCTTCTTCCCCTTTTTCCATTTCATTACTAACACTCCCTCATTAGTTGAGATTCATGGAAGAAATTATGGTTTCATGGTGGTTCTTAATCTTTTTAGAAGCCACATTTCTTGTCTAAAATTCTTTTCATTTTGATCTACTCCCTAAACTAAGTAAGTTTCAAATAAACTTAGTGATTTCCCCCCTCATTCACATTTCCCCCCATATTAACTCTAACTCTATTATGTAATTCCCCTATGTTACCCTTCCCCTACTATTATTAACACCATGGTGTCTAAACCCCCAAACATTGTATAAATATCCCTCCCCTTGGCGTTATAGCCATAGGTTCTCTAAGAAAGGAATCAGAATGACATCTGGTCACTTTGATGAACCTAAACCTCACCCCTCTCCCTTCTTTCAAGTCATTCCACCCATTAAACCTTCGTTTGTAAAGAAAAACCTTATAAAAACCCCCTCCTACCCATAACTCGTTTGAAATTGTGAAATAACCCAAAAACCCACCTTTTGCCGCTTAACCAAAGTATCCGCCCGCATTGTTATATTTCCAAAATACATTGAAAAACATTGTAAAACACCATATCCTAATGTTTTCCGCCGGGCGCAAAATCCAAAACAAATAATATTTAATCCCCCGCCCGCGTCCGTATCGATCGATCACATCGTCAACCCGTCAACCGTCCGATCGGGTAACATTGATCGGACGACTATTATCCATATCGGGTTGGGCCCGAGGTCCGACGTTTAGCACCCGAGAAACTGTCAGAGGGTGACGTCAGGCCTCCGCCACGCGTCGCCCTCACAGCTTCTCGGGTCGGCCTCTGACAAAACCGGGGCCGTATTGTAAGCGGTCCGAGAAAACCGTTACCGCTGTTTCACTTACCACCTGGTTTTGCTGGTCCCATGTCATGCCCACGTCAGAGCCACGTCGCTGCCACCCCGCCGTCGCATCACCTCATTCGTCCATCCCTTCGCTGACATGTCCGCCACTTCAGCATATCCGTGGACCAACCAGGACCTGCCACATCACCCGGTGACGTCATGCTGACGTCATCCGACTCCGACCCCACCCGATGACATCATGCTGACGTCATCCCAAAAACGCGCCAATATTACCAAAAATCCATTTTTAGGCCAAAATCTCATGTTTTTTCCACTTTTGGCAAAAGACACTACTGCTATTTCTGCATGCTGCTCACGTCCAAACCAGCACCAGCCTGCTAAAGTCGATTCCGAGACCGCCAGAGCCTCCATTGCTCCTGCATTCGCAACTCTTGCCGACGAATTCACCAGGTATTCTTCAAAATCATCCCATAAGCCTGGTTTTATCCATAATTCCGCAAACAAACTGTTAACGGACTGTAAAACTCTGTTTTCGCCGTTAAGCACACAGTGACCTGCACTTATATCCAGCCAGTGAAGCCATTAAACTCCTGTAGGGCCGCATTTGACAAATTGAGTTGAAATTTACAGCTAGTTCACGCAGTCGCGAACTAAGAACCTTAACTGACCAAATTCACCACAGAAAACACTTTGCTCAGTCCTGTTACTGTTTTATCAGTCCTTTAAACAATATTTCAATTGCTGTTTTACTCAATTTGCCTTCTGCTTCTTACATTTCACCTCCCTTACCAAGAAACACTCCTCTGTGTCGTTCTGTTCAATTGGAACCGGTTTACATACAAATCAAGAGCCTCAGAAGCCATGGAGACACCAATAGCTCTAAACATCCAGCCTCTGAATGCCCCTCAAAAAGAGATAGATTGGAAACCCCTGGGGGACATGGATTATCAAATGTTAGATTGGTTTCCAATGGGCTCCAAGTATAATATTCATATGATCAATCAAATGAAAGCCCAGCACCTTAGTGGGGCTGATATTTTAGGGATTTGGGATTCAAATTTGCCCATTTACGACCTCCCTCAAGTCAATCCCCTTCCAGACTTGATCCACAAGTGCCAGGAATGCTATGATCCTTGCCAAAGAGCTGTTCTTACTCCTACAGGATCAGTGTTGTTCAACATCACTCCAGAAACCATTAATGAGATGCTCCACTTCCACACTGCAAGACCATTGACACCCATGTCCATGCTGGATTTAGTAAAGAAGGGAACTAGTTTGTCAAATGCCTAGATTGTCAAAATTAACCAAGTTGTTTGTGGATCCAAGCTCTGAAACTGTAAGAACTCCTCCTATTGGATATGTGTACCTGAATGACTTGGGCAGAATGCTAGTGGACTTGATCAGTTATGTCCTGGGGTATAGAGGAATTGAAGATGTTGATGACACCATAATGGCAATGCTGTCCATATTTTCCCCGGGAATGCCTCCTGCTGTACACTATGACTATGCTACCTATATTGCAGAAAAGATTCATGAGCAGCTAATGAATCTACCAAGGGAAAGAGTGTTCAGATTCACCTCATACATCTACCATCTGTTCTTGTTCTATCAACCAGACAGCTTCCCTGTTCCCCTCAAGAAACTAAATGCCCAGGGAATTCCAAGATTAGTTGTCTTTTGGTCTTCAGTTTTTCATTGTGCTTCTCTCTCACCATACACATACTGTGAGTTCATAGACTTGTTCATTTACCCAACAATGACCTTGCTATATGGCGTACCTCCTCCAAGGCTAACTGATGAGATGCAAAGAGTCCTCCACCTCTCTAAAGCCTACAGCATTGGTGATTGGTACTTCTACCAACACCACACAGTAATCAGAGTTTATGGCTGTGAGTTGGACCCTTTTAGGCTTCCAAGGTATGTCCCCATGAGGCTCTTTGCCCTAGAATACTTCAGACAGTTTGGAAATGCTGACTACATCCATTTCCAAAGTAAAAACAAGAAGGTGCAACTGAAGGTAAGGAACCAGCTAGGTCCTTTCTTATATAACAAAAGAGAAGAGGGATGGAGGGAGGCAGATAGAATCCTAGAGGGCCTCAGATTTCAAACCAGCTTCAGATGGTCACCTTATGACCGTAATCACTTTATTTCCCTCAGGAGAATAAAACACAAATTAGGCACATATGCACATGTGAAGTTGCCTCATATTGAGAAGTATGCTAATGCCTTGAGCTGGAAAGAAGGCACTCTAGAAGAGCCAATTACTAGAGAGCAGATGCTAGAGAATCAAGCTAGAAATCTACAAAAGGAGGCTGACTTGGAAACTTGTGGACAGGTCTCTTTCTCATACCAAAGGCAACTTGGAGAAGCTGCCTCATCTTCAACAACACATCAGCAAGCGGCCATGAAAACTCAGCCAGCATCCAGCAAAGACAAAGAAAAGCATGTGGAGGAGGAACATCTACCTCCTATGACTCAAGAACAAACAGATAAAGAGATGGAGCAGCAGGGAGAAGTGCAGTAGCAAGAAGAACAGCAACAGCAGCAACAACAGGAAGAACAAAGGCAGGAACAGCCTGTGCAGCCAGAACAAACAGTGGAAGCCCCAAAATCCACTGAGCAACAGCCACAGCAAACTGTGCCTCCAAGGCAAGAAACATCAGTTGATGCATCAATCCTCCAAACTCCACAAAAGGAGGATGTAAGCAGAAAGAGAGACAGAGAGACTCCCCTAACATCTTCTATAAATCAGGGAGAAAAAAGGCAAAGATTGAATGATTTTTCTGAAGAGGATATGACAATAAGGCAGTCATTAGGCATGGGCCCACCAAGCAGAGAAGCATCTGCCAGTTCCTTTCAACAGGAACAAGATAGAACGTTGGGAGGAGAAGCCGGTTCCTCTAAACAGCAGAGAGAGGGTGAACTGAGCATCAAGCAACAGTTCATTGAAATAAAGAAGAGGAGTGAGCCAATAAAAATACAGCTATATAACCATCTGTTGAAAATGGCTCCCACCAACCAGCAGCGCCTAATGTCTGTGTTTGATGTTAGTGAGGGCAAGATGATCATGAGCCACTTCATGCCAACTACATTGCAGCCACAGTCCCCTTCTGATTACCTAAGGACCAATCTTGAGGTCCTTGCCAAGGACATTCACCCAATGGATAAAATTGAATTGCATAAGCAGACAGGTGAGATGGTCTATGCTTCCCTGGCAGACCAAACATTGGACAACTACAGGCTACAAAGTAGCCTTAACAATACAGCCTCTCAACTAGAGTTGGAGAGAGCATCATCCCAGGCAAAGGACAACAGAATAAGGTCCTTAGAAGATATAATTATTGAGATTGGGCATGATCCCAAAGATATCAAGGGAATACAGGAAATATTGAAATTAAGGGATGCTGATATGGCAGCTCTAAGAAGAAAGATCAAACTCCCAGCCACGATTCACCCTCAAACAGATGAAGTAGCTCAACAAAGGCATGATAAAGATGCCACAGCTCTGCTGGTGACTCTCTATAAGCAGCTTATCCAGACACAAGAAAAGCTGGGAGAATCAGAGGCTGCACAGGCAGCATTACAGGAAACCTTGAAACAAAGAGAAGAAGGCCAGACCTCTCAGCCTCCTCCTCAAATCATTAATCTTGAGGAAACTGCTCCCATTACTACTCCTCCTCCTCAGCAAACTGATCAAGCAGCACCTTCTACTTCAGCACCACCAACAACAGAACAGGCCCAAAGCTTGGATATGCAGAAGCTAAGGACTGAGATTCAAGCCCTGGAAGCTCAAATGACAGAATTAAATGAGACCAGGGAGAAATTGGCCAAAGTCAATGATAGATATGACAAATCAAAGCAGGTTGTGGCAGAAAAGGGCAGGGAAGTAAAAGCCCTCAAAGATAAGATCAAAGAGCTGGAAAATGAGCTCAAGTTAGATAAAATTGTGGCTGAGCTTAGAACAGTGCTGTGGGCTAATATTGGCCAGTCTATTACTAACCAATGGCCGTATATTGAAACCATCCATGAGCAGCTAGAGCTCATTCCAAAGGCACAGGCTGAGATTCACAGATCAAGGAATGCCTTGAGCAATATGCCTGAAGTTGCCACCAGAATGATTAATGTGCTTAATCATAAGACAACTACTCAGTTAGCTACCATGGGAATTCCCAACAGGACTGAGACCATTCAATTAATCAAGAGGGTTCTTACTCTGAGAAATCTAGTGCAGACATTAGAGATAAGAACCCAAGACATGCAGACTGAGGTGAACAGGTTCATGGAGAAGTTTCAGGTGCTACAAAACAGAGGGCTTCCTAGCTTACTGAACAGCTCAGGCAGACTATTCACACATGAACAGTATGCCAAAAGGGTGAATGCATTTGCCACAAGTCAGATCAATGAGAAGCCCAGCACCTCAGAAGAAACAGGGCCAGCTACAGGACAGACTCTCTACAACAAAGTGGAAAGTTTATTTTTTATAATAAATGAAATCAAACACTTGTTTGCAGTAGCTCCAAATTTTTATAAGTATACAGAGGCGGAGGAGACTATGGATGCAATCCTCATGCATCAATTACCTACACAGGACTGGTGGACCAAGGCAATACAAATGATTTTGTAAACAGTGAGCCATTCACCAAATTTTGTTCATAAAAATATGAATGGTCATGCACAGCACAGTTTAATAAAATCAGCATGCATTAAAGATGACAACTGAGCCAACTCAGCAGAACCTATAGCCAACAAAGCAAGATGAAAAGCTACAGGTGTCCAGACCAAGAAGCTACAGCCGAGCAGCTCCAAAAGCGCATTCTTCAGCATTAACGCAGATCATTTCAACCGACTTGTTGGCCTCCAAAAGCCAAAATATCTTCTGACAGATTAAAAGATCATTTATGTTCTATTAAAGGCTGTAATAACTTCTTATCTACCATTCTGTACAAAGTTGGTAAAACATTTATTTCTCAGATGACTCAACGCCTTAGATATTTTGTAATACTGTTTGTATATATTCGCCTCTCGCACAAACTTGCAAGGGGTTGGTTGATCAATGTTAATTTCTCTTGAAGAAGTTCTTTTGTTGTAATCTTTTCACAGTTTAATAAAGGAAAGTGATGGAATTTCTGGAGTTCTGAAGTTGTTTGAATGCGTTCTGGTGTTTGCTGAATACTGCAGGATCCCTGTGCATCTCACAATACAATAAGTTTTTTCTGTAACTCTCTTTGTTATATGTTTAAATCTTTAGCAATCCATATATGTTTCTGAGTTTCCAAATGTTTAACTGCAAAGAAAAAGAATAGCCTTCAGGATTTATTCCTTGAATACCCTGGGCTCAATCTATGTTGTTAATGAATGTTTTTCTTCAGCTATAATCTGTATAAGTGTAATTCTTAATTGCTGCACTTTCAGGATATATCTTTCATAGTGATCATAGTTTTCAGGAATTCAACTTTGCTCCTGGGTAACATATTTCACTTTCACATCACCAGCTTAATGGAGAATTCTTAACTGCTTTCCATGGGCTAATCATACTTCATCACTTAAGTTTAAATTGTTTTGTTGGATACCCAATAGGCCCTGCAGGCTAAGCATTCTCTTTCAAGCATTTCAAGCACTTCAAACCTCTAGACTCCATTGCCCAATGAAATATAACTGTTTAAACATCACATCTTAAAGCAATGAGAGAAGTCCTCCAACCCAAATCATAAATCAAAACCTGAGCATAATAGCTAGCCTGAAACATTAACAAAACATAGACAAATCATAAAGAGAGAGCCCTCTCTGATTACAGTTTGGCTAGAAGCTGTAATCCAAAGATTGGTTAGTGGTTACCCCGGCTGTATTCCCTTGGGAGTCAAAGGGAACAACCTGGGTGTTAACAGTTTGATTCCAAATACTGTGTTTCTACTTTGTATTACCTTCTATGCATTTATACTGTTTTGTTTATTGCGTGCACTTATATGAATATTGAACACTGTTAAGTAGAATTGGGCTCATATAGATAAGTTAAGTAATCAGATAATATCTGGTTAATAGTAAGGAACTTGTGTAATAACATGGATCTCGTGTCAAGCAGGGTTCTGCAAAGGCAGCAGAGCAGGCTGTGAGGCACTGATAGATGCGCATAGCGACGCATGCAGGGTCAAACCACGGATGACTGAAAAACCATCATACATCTCTAGGGTGAAGAAATCCTGGTTCTATCACCCTCCCACACTACTTTTGGTGTGACCTCAGTCCACACTCTGCAGATTGTTGCCGAAAGGGCCAGTAGTACCAGGATTTGTTTGGCTAAATCATCTCTAAACCTGGGTCAAGCCCACACAAGCCAACAAATGGTTCCGTTGCCAGGCCCAGGATCTGCATAAGGGATGTCTAATATCATGTTACTGGAATCCAAAAAAGAAATAAATTGAAGGGTGGTTGGACAAGAAGATTCACAATTTCGCGGCTCAATAAAATAGGAATCCGCGAGTATCTAAGGAACAATGGTCGGAGCACTACTTATATACGGAAATCCACGAAATTTATTTGCATCCTTTCCGTCTAAGCTATATGAGTGGATCGTGAAGTTAGTAGATAGTCAAGGAAGGTGTAGGCTCGACAAACTAATTGTGTGGACTCCAGAGTTAGTGCGTAGACTAGAAGCGTCAGGAGATAAGATCGCGAAGGCTGTGGACCATTGGCCTGATCGAATTATAGGAGCATTTATCATTGAGTTCACGGTAGATATGACCATTAGCTACAGTGAGGCAGAGCAGCACTTCCTCAAAGGATCGCAAGGTAAGTATATTGAATCTTTGAACACTTGGATTAAGATGATATTGTGTGAAAAGTAGGTTATGCAAATAAATTAATGTTTGGGACTATGTGAAGAGGGAATATCTACAGAAGAAAAGGTAGTGAAGAATTAGAAACCACTCCCTTAATTTTACCCTCACAAGAAAGTGATAAGGAGCTCGTGAAAGTTTCCCCGAGAAGCGCAACCAATCTGATAAGGCAATGAATTCTACACTTACCACCTCCACCTACACTGCCACCCATCTCACCCTCTTGACCTCCATCTCCACCCACCCCATCTTCGCCACCACAATAGTTCAGTATGGCAAGTGCGATAAAACTACCGATATTCAAAGGAGTAGGGAATGAATATCCCGACCAATTCTGGTTCGTGGTCAGGGTGGTATGGGAAGCACAAGGAGTAGTGGATGACAATATCAAGAAGGCTACGCTGGTAAGAACATTGCAGGACTGCACATTAACATGGTACATTAAGCATTGTAATGACCATTTGAATGCTGGAATCGTAGAAATATAGACTGTGCTGAACAGGGAATTTAGAAGGCCAAATTCGGAGACACAATTAATTATCGAGTTTAAGGAGATCACGATGCTCCCAAGCGAGGCCCCCTGGGATTTGGACCAAAGACTAAAGAGTATGATTTGCGAGGCCAACATGACTTTAATGGATGGCAACACCACACATGGTTTGCAGCGTCACTAACACCACATTTAAGGATGACGCCATCACCAAAAAAACTTTCCACCCAGGCCCAAGCTTTAGAGATGCCAATGAGATTGCATGAGACCCCTATACAAGACCCTGGTCTGGGAGTCAACAAATCCATGCGCAACTACAAAATCTGTGTCTGGAGATGCAAAGTTTGAAATAGGATAGGACACCTCGGCTAGAGGTGTGCGAGGAGGTATGGTACATAAAACGCAAAGGCCAGGAGCATGAAAAGGACCACTGTCTAGTGTTCACGAATTACTTGGCGGGAGGAGGGCTGATGCCATTAAGACCTAAGGCACAAGCAGGACCAAGCTTGGTGCATGCCCTATGGTGTGCGATCTATCAGATAGGAGGAAAACACACTACGGATAATTCTCATCTATTGCAGAAGTATACACAGACATCCCAACAACTGTTTTGTAATTTCTGCAGGTCAGTAGAGCATGATGAACGCACCTGTAGAAGGTACAAACTAATGATGGATTGGAATCCTGCCTACAAGGTGCAGATCAAAACACGAGCCCTCAACCCAAATACAAGAATGGCACCAGGAAGGGGTTGCAAAAACCTAATTTGTTATAATTTTAGAGGGCCAGGGCACTATGCCCGCGATTGTACAAACCCGACAAGGACATCATGTTTGTACTGTACTCAGTTTGATCATGAGGCAGAAGAATGCCCTACATTGATAGCGAGGTTGCATGAAAAAGGGGTACTCCAGCCTCGTCCAACTCAGAATTTGCAGATGATGAGGTCTGAGTCGCGCGAAGAAGACTCGAATGTAAACATAGTGCTCAAGAGTGGTATGACCACTGGCGATGATAAAGGTAAGCAATCAGAAGAAAGTGCATGGGTTTGCAATGCTCCTACAAAGGAACCTAAATTTGATTTAGAACGCGTGAAGGAGACATTCATGGAATCTAAGAAGAGCTTCATGGAGGCCTCCACTTCAGGTAGAAAGGATCAACTAGAACCAGGTATAGATCCTTCAATGCTCACTACCTTTCTCGAGACATGCATGAAACTGCTACATGACAACAAGGAAGTAGAAGGACTACAGGAACTTATCACTAGGTGCGTGGGGTCAGGAAAACTGTGCATGGTCTGGAAACTTGGAAAGCATGCATTGCACACAGGAAGGGAAATGAGGTTGACTGAGCAAATCAGCGAGTATCAAATGGATCAGGTAATCCTGGATCTAAGATTTGATTCAAATATACTACCAAAACAAGCATGGGAATGCATGGGTAGACTCGCACTATAATGGTCTCCTATTCTGTGGCGAATGGTGAACCAATGGAAGATCTTGTCCATGGGAAAATTGCAAGGGCTGCAATGGGTGTTGATGGTGCGAGTGCGTAGGCAGATTATGAAGTGATAGAGATTGTCGATGACAACAATCCCTATCATATGCTACTAGGAATAGACTGGGCCACCGATATGAATGGAGTCATAAATCTAAAGAAGAATAAAATGGTTTTTGAGAAAAAGTCACTACATGTAGTAGTACTGCTAGATCCAGCCGAAGGAGCGTGATACATTGAATCGATTCGTGACGATGATAGTGATGACGATCTTGATTGCATCTACAAGATATCTATGTCTGAACAGGATTGGGAAAACCTGACTGGAGATGGTAGGATTTTGTGGGAGCGTGAATGCTCTTGCACTTAGGATTCAGACAAAGAAGTAGAGCGCTGGCAGAATCGGCTGCATGAAGTAACAATGCTTAATTGCAACATGATGGTTAGATCACTGCACTACATGACCACAGAGGAAAGGGATCTACCTATGTATGATAGGTTAATAGTGGTGGATGAATTCCTGAACAAATTTGAATGCGTAGTACCAGAACAACAACAGTTCGATGCTCTGAAATGGGCACTATGTGTGACGCCTGCAAGGTGGTGGGGTACACATCAGAGAAGTTTTGACGACTAGCGTGGATGCAAGAAGATGATGCACTTATGATTTGGAAAACCCCAGCTAAGGACGAGAGCCGGTTACTAGGGGCAGAACAACTTGTGCGCCCACCTTTCCCGATGGGCACAGACATACGACATGAAACCTGCACAACCACACACCACTCCCCAAATAGAGAATCGGAACAAAACACAACATTAGGAGAGGCGAAGCGCACCTAGGACTATCCACAGAGAAGCATTCAACAGGGTGTGTGAAGTGCTGAACAAGGTTCACCAGGTGAAACACACTAATTGGGACCGACACGTACCAGCGGTTCGATGGGCCTATAGGATCATGTACAAAACCCTGACTATGAAAACAATTCCAAGGTTGTGGGATAGAGTAGGGACCATAATTTCTTGAGAGCATGCAAAGAGGAACCCACACATAATAGCACCTGCAGGTGTGACAGTGCGCAGAGCCTAGGATGAAGAAATCACACAATTACGTGAAGTAGCACATGTAAGACTTCGGGAAGCCATTCAACAAGGGAAACTGATGTCCAAACAAATGAAGAAGCATTAGCTTTAACGCTGAATGTTAGAGCTAAATCTGGTCATAACATAAGTAGAAATAAGTTTTCAGATAGCATAAAGCACACCTAAAACTAACCAATAGCATCAACAAAGATCCGTTGTCTATAATTGATGCCAGAACTGCTCTAAAAGCCAATAATGAAGGACACATTGCCCAAGCCAGACAATGCAAGAAGTTGTTCAAGTTATTAAGTGGATCGTTTTACAGAAGTAACGAACATATTCCAAACAGAAAACCTGCTAATACAGAAAACAATTTGGGTCAGTCAAACGAAAGCTTAAACATAGGCATAACTGGGCAAACTGATGTCCAAACAAATGAAGAAGCATTAGCTTTAACGTTGAATGTTAAAGCTGAATCTGGTCATAACTCGTAAGCAGCAATAAGTTTTCAGATAGCATCCTAAAACTAGCCAACAGCATCAACAAAGATTTGTGGTCTAACCTTAGACTTTGCGAACTCGCAAAGGATCGGGTATGACTAAGGAAGAAAAGAATTTTGATGGACGCATAGGTTAAGAGGCTAGAAAACGAGATCAAGCAAGCTTGTCTCATCGATAAACCAAGGATGGAAATGCAAGGTGTAGATGATCACACCAATGAATTAGAAGACTATCGCCAAGAATTGATTAGTCTGCTACCATGGCTAGGACCACATATCACCAAACACAGTAATCAGGAAAGTGCACTACAAACAGTAGAGTGTGCGATGTCGATTATCATGAAGACAACTAAGGGTTTTCCATGGACTATCTTGAGGGATGAAATGGAGCCCCGCATGGGTGGTGCGACCACCTAACTAGCCATAGGAAGAACATTCTCAGTGCTCCAGGCAGTTGAAAGGGAGCGTGACGCTATAAAAGAATCTGCTCGGGAGTTGTGCGATAAGGGAGGTGCACACAGAGTCAACATGTGATAAGGATCACGCCCACGCATAGAGGACTATGCTACCACGCGGGTAGGCTGGGAAGTGACCATTGGTGTTACTGTTCATGATGGGATGTCCGGTTTGAGGTGAAATGGAGAGGGAATCAGACATTTAAGACAACAGTTATGGGCAAGATTTATGAAAATCTACTACCAAGAAAGCATTGATGGCCTAGAATTGGGGGGAAAGGTCGAATTTGAATTCAAAATGCACTATAAAACTGTAGGGGCTAGCCATGAGACAACACTTGTTCACTTGAGACTTGAGCGATTGAATAGAGCAAAGATTGTTGAACGCCAAGCGACATTCGAGCCCCTAAGTTCGTGAAAGACCACATACAGTACATACAAGATGATGGATACCAGGGGAGGTTTGGGCTTTGAAGAAGAAACCTTCGATGAGGCCGTGCCAACCCATATGATACACGATGTTCCCAAAGATACTATGGTTTCACCAGAAATCCTGAAGCCACCTCTGGCATAGAGACTGAAAAAAGATAAGCAGGCAATGGGACCAGTCTGCATGTCCCCAAGTAATCTGCGGTTCGGTAAGCTACCAATGGAGGAAAAGGGCAAGGCTGTCACCATTGAGATAGATGAAGAGGAGGAGGAATTACAGGGTCTGATTGCTGGGGTGGAGGAAGAAGAAGACATGGAGGCAGACATCCAACTGATGTGCTCTGCAGCAAAATTACTCGAGTATGTCCCTCTGCTAAAAGGGAAAGCTAAGGTACCAAAGGATCTCGATGCAACAAAGAGTACACTCTAGACCCCGCTCCTCCCCGAATGAACTACCTTTGAGGGTCCACTTCTAGGATGTGTTCCTACCCTAAAATTTGAAGACTAGGACCTCGCGCACAGTGAGAAGTTCCCACACCGAGATATGGAAATCCTAATGAAATAGAATAGAGAGGGGCCGGTGTTCACATTACAACCGCGAAAATAGCTATGCGGTGTGGAGAAGGCTAGGTTGCTTCATCTGTTGCAGATAACACACTTTCACCACACGCCCATTGCCATTTTTGTCATCGGGCAACTACTTTTCCTAGTGCATGATGGGTACTTATGGCTGGAGGAGCCTATTCCCATCACGGCTGATCTCATCCACAGGTTTTCTCAGCTTCCCTGTAAGTGAAAGGATCCCGTGATGATAGCAAGAAAAGCGGCAATTTGGATTTCATGGAAGCCATGATGAAAAAATATAAGCTCGAGAAGAAAAAGAGGTGTTACACCATCAACAATATTAAGGATAAAGGGGTACACGTAGCCACCCAACTCTTGGTTGGTAAGGTAATGAGAAAAATCTGTGGCGATGAAGTACCAACGCCGGTAGTTGCATTAGCCGAATAGTGTGCGGAAGGGGTCCAATTCAACTAGGCTGAGTTCCTCTGCAAAGAATATTTGCTCAACTGCAAGGAGGCCTCGGAGTAGGGTAAGACCTTCTACTATGCATGGTTGCTCTTGTCCATCTTGCTGGTAGCAGGAGAACTGCCGGAGGGCAGTCAGTTTCTGAGCATTGAGCATGACATACCAGAGGCAGCAAAGTACGCTTCGCTCTAGGCTACAAAGGACGTGAAGTGGATTCATGATACAAAGATCTTATTGGTGCTCATGGAGGTGAACATCTGGATGTGGATTAATAGGAGGCTGTGGCTATCCCCCACAGTGCATAATAGTCTGCGGAGTTTTGCAGACTTGAAGGCAAACATGCATAATATTTACATCAGGGCACGAAAGGATCTGGTGTAGCAATGGAAGAAACTCCCATTAATAGCCATTGATGACGTGATCTTTACAGTGTTACAGACATGGCCTCCTGAGTGGCACACCCCAGATTTGGCAGAATTGGAGAAGACAACAGTGTAGAAAAGGAAGGAGGATGCTAAGATGCACGTCACCCAATTGGCCGAGAAAAGGCACAATGAAAAAGCAGCAGGTGAGGTCAGGGCAGCCCGTGAAGCGGCATAAGCAGCCACGGAGAAAAGGCAGGCCACCGAAGCAGCAGCAACAACATAGATAGTAGAGGCTGCAATAGCACAGGCAGAGGAGTGCCAGGAAGTGCCTGTAGGACAGGAGGCAAAAGACACAGACATTGCAGAAGAGGGCGCAGACCCAAGAACCACTTCGACCCAACTCAAATAGCCACCCGTCCCAGGCAGATTGGGTCCATGGAAAAAGGTCAAGGCATCGAAGCTCGCCATCAACTCGATCACATTAATTCAAGGAGACCTCTAGGGCATCATCGAGATGGTTTTCGATTTCACCAAGGAAGTGCTCCAAGAAGTTATGATGGAGAAACATACTATGTTGGGGGCCCTAAGGGTGCAACTATAGGAACTACAGGTGCAACCCCCGCAGGAAGGCACCTTTTCCACCTATGTCATAACAGGTACATCAGTTGCAGAATTGATGCTACGTGCAAGGATTGCCAATACCATAGTGTTACCGGAAGGAGCGCCAGCAGCAGCAAATGAGATCGATAGATCTGCGATTGGCAGGATGAAAGGACTTGGCCTCAATAAAGCTACCCTTTTGTGAGAAACACTGTACCAACTGCAAGATGGAATAACAACAGAACTCCGTGCCAAGGAGGGCTACATGATATAGGGTCTGAGTGAGAAAATGATAAACATCGAACAACTCAGCCTGCAGCATGATGAACTGGTATCACAGACTCAACGATTGGAACAGGTGGTAGACAATGCTTGCAAATGTGTCGTGGAGCTGGCCATCCCAGTACATCTACCAACAATAGAGCATATCCACAAGTTGGCGAATGACGTCCGCGAAGCTAAAGCAGAAATGGAAAAGGTTCAGTTGAAGCTAAATCTTCAAATCACCGAGCTACAGTTGAGGGCGTAGCCTTACACTCCCTCAAAAGTCATATAACACCATGCTAGCACTATCCAAACAGGGTTGGAAGAAATTGGATGTGCAGTACAAGACTGTACCGGTTGGAACAAGCATTTGCGGTCCTCACATCTTTATAGGACGACCCTGTTGGGTCATTAATATACCATTATTATTGTCACTTTTGAACGCTTATTCCACCCATTTCTACCATTCTTCATCACGTCATTTATCATAATTTATCATATAATTCTATTTTACAATGATTTATGCTCTTATGTAAAAATATTATTTATTCTCCTTTATTTCTAATAAATTGATGATTATGCATGATTTTATCAATGAAAGTTTAATAAATTGGTTATAACATTATTCACTATTTTTAGCCTTCAAGATAATTTCCAGATTGAAGATTTGATCATTAAAAGTGCCAACTCAGAAATGCGCTGGAATAAGAAGTGATAGTTTTGCGGTTGATATTCTGAGCAAATGAAGCAGAATATGGAAAATCCGGAACATGCGTTTTATCCAGAACGGACCCAATTAACTTTATTGGAGAACAACTTGCCCGAATTTGGCTTATACTGAGAGAAACGTAGGGTTCTTTGAGCATGATTTTCTCAGATTTATTGTTGCGGTCATCCTCCAAATCTCAGCTACAAAGCCAAATTCGTCTTGCTCTTGTTAAAAGATGGATGGAAATATATCTTCTTGTTGATCAATTGGTTGGAAACAATCTAATTTTGTAATAGAAATTATGTTGTACTTATCTTTATTGTAACTTCTCTCTGATCTCTCTCTATTTAAATGAAAACAGAGATCAGAGATGGGGATGATTTGGGAATGGAAAAATGATGGAGAATTGAGGATTTAGAATTAGAGATTTAGAATTAAGAATTCATGATAGGATAGGAGGAAGAAAGGATTGTTTCATGCTGTAAGTCTCAAAGCTTCAACTGTTGTAATTATTTCACCATTTAATGATTAATACCTGATTTGGGAGTTGCTGTTCATTCGCCTTATATGAAGTAGCCCAGCAGCATCCGCTGGTGGCTAAGGGCCCAGCCTCTGGTGGAGTATGCTGCTGCTGTATTTTATCTTTCCGATTTCTGCCGTGTGATGAAGGTCTGAGACTGTAGTGAACATTCACATATGCTGTCTAGTTCCCAGTTTGATGATCTTTCTTTTGAGTGCCTTTTCAATTGCATCAATCTCTAGAGGAATGATTTATTGCTACTGTATCCTCAATTGATGTTTGCTGAATGAATAGTTGGATTTCAGAGCATTTGAGTTTATGTTATTGTTAGATTTCTTTTTCAAGCATTCATTTACTTTTGGATTTTAAGCACTATACTGCAAAACATTACTCTTGAGTAAAGAGCCGCCTCAGACTGAGTACACTCTTGAAATAAAAAGTCGTCCCTGGGTTGATAATTAATGTGAAGGTAATTAGGAGTGTTGCTCTCAAAAATACTCCCAAAGGGTTGCTCTTTTGAAGGAACAACAAAAACACTCAAAAAGTGGTGTTCCGTGTAGGGAACAACAAAGGAAATTCACACCAAAAAGCAAAAATACACATTAAAAAGTGTGAAAATGCAAATGTCGTTCCTTTGGAAAAAGGAACAACAAAAACTAAAAGTGTCATTCCTTTAGAAAAGGAACAGCAAAAACGCAAGTGCCATTCCTTTGGAAAAGGAACAACAAAAATGAAAAGTGTCGTTCCTTTGGAAAAGGAACAACAAAAATGCAAGTGTCGTTCCTTTGGAAAAGGAACAACAAAAATGAAAAGTGTCGTTCCTTTGGAAAAGGAACAACAAAAATGCAAGTGTCGTTCCTTTGGAAAAGGAACAGCAAAAATGAAAAGTGTCGTTCCTTTGGAAAAGGAACAACAAAAATGCAAGTGTCGTTCCTTTGGAAAAGGAACAACAAAAATGAAAAAGTGTCATTCCTTTGGAAAAGGAACAGCAAAAACGAAAAGTGTCGTTCCTTTGGAAAAGGAAAAGAAAAAATGAAAAGTGCAGCAGTGTTGTTCCATTCGAAAAGGAACAGAAAAACGTGAAAGTGCAGAAGTGTTGTTCCATTTCGAAAAGGAATAGCAAAACGTGTTGTTCTATTTAGAAAATGAACAACAAAACATGAAAAAGGAACAACAAAACAAACAATCATAAAATGCAAACATGCAAAAAAAACAAATTAGTCGTTCACGGCATTGATGCTGAAGAAATGTTACAATTTGAATGAAGCAACACCTGAAACACAAAATATAAGAGAAATCAGAAAGGAAACAACATTTTATTTAAAAAAACAGTATGTAAATAAGTAAATTAAGTTACAACAGCTATGATGTTATGTAAAAAAAAATGATCTCTTTGAAAAATGTTTTGGCAACAGTGACAAGACATGAATCTTCAAATGGAAACAAATTCTTCATTTATTCTATTATGAATCCGTTGGGTAATGAGTTGGATGAAATTCCTTTGTTGCATTTAAAATTTCTTTCAAAAATCACTCGTCCATAAATTGACCTTCTTTATTTTCCCAAGACCTGCAAAAAACGAGTATCTACCTACAACAAAAAATTAAATCATGGAGGAAGAGAGGTGCGTGGGCTCCCCTAATCCAAGAATTATGCAAAAAAACTAACAAGTAGTTACTCTGTAGAACAAATCCACAGAGAAAATAACAAAGTAAAATTTATTTGTTACCTGCGGGAGAGCAGTGGCCAATCACGCTAACCTGCAGTGTTTTAATCACAACTTCTTTGTTTTCCGTCAAAATTGAGTGATTCCAAAGCCAAATGAGATCTAATTCAAATTTTTATCTCCAGTAGAAACAAGTTTTAAATATTCAATGATATGATATGTCAATTTTAGTTAGAACAACCTGCATAATAGAGTCATTGTCGATTACCCGGCTTAGACGAACGGTTGATATTTCAAGCGTAACTTTTCGGTTTGATGTCAGATTTGAATGATTCAAATTGGAAATGAAAATAGATTCATTTATTTATCTTCAATAGAAACAAGTTTTGAAGACAAGAATAATTGATAGGTCAAATATTGTAAGGAACAACCGGAAAGACAGAATTTTAAGAGTGCTGATTTACGATAGGCAGTCAGTATTTTGATCATAACTTCCCCATACGATATTGAAAATGAGTGATTCCAATTTCATCGTAAACTATATTCATATGGGAATCTACCATTGAAATAGGTTTTAAAAATTCATTCATTTAGGCCTCCAAAAACTGACTCTCCCAACTCTGTTCCTGAGTTGCCCGCTAGACATCCGGTCACTGTTTTGGTTCTAACTTTCTCGTTTCAAATCCAAATTGAGTGATTCAAATTGGGTTGGAAAGTAGACATCAAGGGATACTTAGGATAGAAATATATTTTTAAAAATATTCCCTTTTGGTCCCTCAAAACATGACTGTCCCAACTGTTTTTGTAGAAATTTCATCAAGCCCACAAGCCAAAAAAATATGATATTGAAACATTTTTTCAAATTGGTGATAAAAGTGAATATGAGTGTCTGTAGAACTATTATTTCCATTATAAGTCATCTAAATACACAAATGAATTAAAAAATTATCACCAATATTGATTTGCATAGCATGTTGCAACAAAAAACAACTAGTTTTACATAAAAAACAAAATGTATTTATTTATTCCCTTATTTATTTTATTTTCTACACTAGCCTATTTTGATTTGAAAAATGAATATGACTACGTATAGGAGTACTTCCAATGGAACCATTTCCGAAATAGGGCTTCATGTATACACATACCCAAATTTGAAAAATGCATATTAATGAAAATTAGGGTATGAAAAGCCAACTTCCCTTGAAAAAATGATATCAAAAATTGTTGAACCATAGAGTGATGTTGCAAGCAAATGATGGAGTGAAACCAATCTTCAATGTATCTGTTACTTTCTTGATTTCTCATATTCATCAGATCATGAAGTTCTTGAGCTTTTAAAATAGCTTGTTGATACATACTATAAGAAACCTCATTTTCTTCCATAGCTTCTACAATTTTTGAATTTGAAACATTCTGAATCTCATTGTAAGTTTTCTTCATTGGTGCATGTGAGATAGAATGGGTGGGAAGGGTGGGTAAATTTTGTAGTTCAACATTGTAAGCATGTTGTACTGGTTTATTATGGTGAGGGTGTGGAATGAGTTGAGGAGGAAAATGTGTAGGGAATAGAGCATTGTGATGATGTAGTTGATTGGGTTGTGTGGATGGTTTTGATGGGCAAGCAAGATGTTGTGGAAGGGCTAGTGAAGAATATGGAAAATGTTTTTGTGCTACAAGATGAGGGAGAGTAGTCATGCAATCATAAGATGAACCATGCCAAACTTGTAGACAAGATTGGTGGTGGTTATATTGAGATTGGCATGGCTTCCCTAAAACATGAGTATTCCATAATGGACTATGCAAGTAAGAGAATGGAGAAGAAGTGTTTTGAACCATACTTTTAGGCCATGATTTCCATGGTTTTGACTTTGTTGCAGCTTCCTCATCTCTTTGATATGATACTTCCATCCTAGATAAGGAAGAACAACTATCTATGGGTTGCTCCTTTTGGTAATGAGGGCAAAACACTTCATCAAATTCTTGATTTTTATGAACATGCAAAACATCCAATTTTGTATTTAGAGAGCTAATAAAATCAACTTTAAAATTTTCAAATAAAACATTGATTTCAGCTCTTATGTCTCCTGATCTTGTAGCAGATTTGGAAAAGAAAGAAGAAAATTCTCTAGAATTCTTACCAACCTTGGAGATTCCTCTTGAATACCTTATGCACAATTCACAAACATCATCATATGATAACTAAAAAACATCACCTTTTCCTATCAGATTTAAGAGTTCCAAAAATTCATCTTTGATTCCTTTAAGAAGGAGTGTTTTTAGGATCTCTTTTTCCAAATGCTTATATTTTGATTTTTGAAGGTTGTATTGAAATCGATCTACATAGTCCTCCAAACTTTCATCTTCCCCTTGTATCATATCGAAAATATCTTCATTGGATTTGCAATAGTCTTGGTACTTCTTCAAGAATATGTTCTTCATGTCCTCCCATGATTGGATGCAATTCCCACCTAGGCTCATGAACCATCGAAGAGCTGCTCCTTTTAGAGTAAGAGGAAACACTTTCAATCTTTGATCATTAGTACAATAATCATATCCTCTACAAAGTATTTCGAACTCAAATAAGAATGTATCTGGATCTTCATTTGTCAAGCCATGAAAATTTGGTAGAGACAATGGGGGAATTATGTGCATTTGTGTCACTCCTCCTAGATCTTTGATAGGAAATTCAAAAGTAGAATTGTGACTCATTTCTTACCATAATAGAAGATGTTCTTCATGTGCTTCTTCGAGGCTCCTTCTTCAAATGTTCCTGTCAATCAGTTAGTGAAATGGGTGGTGCTTACATCACCACTTGAGTGAAATCATAAGATTTGTTTTTCAAAGTTTCTATTTTTTTTTTTTAATCATTCACACAAAAATTCAAACATTTATTTCTACCCTAAGTTCTTTAACGGATCTGTTGGAATGCAAGCGGGGGAGCAGGGCTTCTACATGCTCCGTATGCAGGTTCTTACCTTCCGTTTTTAATACCCAATTCTTTCCTAACAGGCACTCATCAGATGCACACTACTATTTAAAAATGGCTACACTCTCTCTCTATTTAAATGAAAACAGAGATCAGAGATGGGGATGATTTGGGAATGGAAAAATGATGGAGAATTGAGGATTTAGAATTAGATATTTAGAATTAAGAATTCATGATAGGATAGGAGGAATAAAGGATTGTTTCATGCTGTAAGTCTCAAAGCTTCAACTGTTGTAATTATTTCACCATTTAATGATTAATACCTGATTTGGGAGTTGCTATTCAGTCGCCTTATATGAAGTAGCCCAGCCTCTAGTGGAGTATGCTGCTGGTGTATTTTATCTTTCCGATTTCTGCCATGTGATGAAGGTCTGAGACTGTAGTGAACATTGACATATGTTGTCTAGTTCCCAGTTTGATGATTTTTCTTTTGAGTGCCTTTTCAATTGCATCAATCTCTAGAGGAATGAGTTATTGCTACTATATCCTCAATTGATGTTTGCTGAGTGAATAGTTGGATTTCAGAGAATTTTAGTTCATGTTATTGTTAGATTTATTTTTCAAGCATTCATTTTCTTTTGGATTTTAAGCACTATACTGAAAAACATTACTCTTGAGTAAATAGCCACCTCAGACTGAGTACACTCTTGAAATAAAAATTCGTCCCTGGGTTGATAATTAATGTGAAGGTAATTAGGAGTTAAAAGACACATTTTTATCGCTCGACAAACCCTAACATACAACGCTTGGAAATAGAGATGCACGAACTTCAGGAGTAGTATGATAGTGTCCGAGGAACTACGCAGGCATTCATCCTCACTCAACAACTTGTGAAGATGCAACAAGCTAAGGCACTGGAGGAGCAGGTGGATGCGGCTCGACAGAAAGAGGCAGTTCTCAAACCACGTGTCTAGCCATGGATTGAAAAGGCCTTCACCATCATGACAGCTATCGAAGGCATGCTCACACAAATGCAGGGGATGTACAAACTAAGGTAGGGATTTTCTCCTAGCAAAGAGGCTTCGGAAGAGTGCATGAAGCGGGTCCAACAAATAGCAAAGCAGTGCGCTGCGGACCTCCGAGCAGCACGGGAACAACTGGATGAACTTTGTGCCAAGATCACCACGCTAACATAGTGACTTGAGGGCGAGTCATGATGTTTGTGTTGGGGGCCTGTTGTGCATGGAATCCCCCACAACATGTTTTGGGGCTTTATGCCCAGGTTTTGGTCAAATATGTTGTAAGACTCCGCAAATTGTGGGCGTGGAGTGTGAAACGTACAGTGAGTCATAGTGTTGTTCTCTCTAAGTTTTGTAATGTGATGTAATGTCATGTTGGCCTACCCATGGTCCATGGACCATGGGATTGTATAAATAGATCGAGGCTCTAAGTTGTAAAGAGAAGAGGATATAGAAGAAGGAATAGAGTCTAGAAGATAGTGAGCATAGAGAGAAGAAGTCTAAGTGTTTTGGGTCATAGTAGTAGGAAGAGGCTCTACAGCTGAGTGCGCAAAGGCCTAGTAGAGTCTGCATCTAAGTGCAGGGACCCATGTAGCTGAGTGTGCAGGGTGAAGTTGAATCTATAACCCAAAAAGAAGAATAATAAAGAGAAGTTTGATTCCAAATATTGTGTATCTTCTTTGTATTACTTTTTATGCATTTATATTGTTTTGTTTATCGCGTGAATACTGAACACTATTAAGTATAATTGGGCTCATACAGATAGATGCACGTAGCGATGCACGCAGGTTCAAACCGCAGACCACTGGAAAACCATAAGGCATCTCTAGGGTGCATAAACCTAGTTCTAGCAACGTCCCATACTACCTTGGGTGAGACCTCAGTCCGCGCTCCATAGACTATTCCCGAAAGGGCTAGTAGTACTGGTATTTGTTTGGCTAAATCATCTCTGAACCTGAGTCAGGCCAACACAAGCCAACAATGTGATATGATACTTCTTGCATGACAAAGTTGTCCAAGGAAAGCCTTGGTAGAACATGCAGAGGCTTCTTCGTGCTGTACATATGTATGAAGGTGTTGGATGGTGAGGTATACCAATTGGTTATGTCTATTAGTGCCTCCATTGCTACTTTCAACATGCAGGGTGGATCCTATTCGAATATCATCTTGTAAACAGGGTGACAAAATGATGGGACAGCTATGTGATAACTCCTCAGAAGCTACATTTAGACAACATCTTACAATAATTTTTAACAGCATTCTCCACCAGTGTCCATTCGCACTTCAAGTTCTAGAAGTCGTGTCAGGCACATATTTCTGCTTGCATACGTTTGGGTGGTTGTCGAGGCCTTGTTACCTATTCCTTTAGCTAGTGAGCCAACATGTCGAACTAGTTGCATGCTTTGTCGTCACTGGCCAGTTGGTCCAACACGATCACCCAACTCTGTGGGAAGGTTTATGTGCTTTCTTGGCCATACAGTTGACATGAAAAGATGACCAAGTATTGGTAATCCTTCCATAGTATCTTCGTCTTGTAGATCTAGTTGGGTGTCATCCTACATCTAGCTGGCTCCTTCACCTAGTTCTTCAAAATGTCTCTAGAGTTGGCATTACTATTGGGTATGATGAAGGGAGTCTTCGTGATGATCACAGGCTCATATATCTTATACATCTCATCATAATCACGTGCCCTGAAGGTAGCAATATTTGTCCCACTAACACTACTCAATGTCATCGTCTCGGGATCAGTGTGAGAGACGATCCATTGTATCATGTCCATGCAAGGGAGCATGGGATACCTTCATGCAATCTGGTACAAGACGAACTTGTGGATGTTCACATAGACTTGAGGGTCTTCGAGGTCTTCCCCTAATGCGCCCGGAAATGAATCATTGACCTATTTCCATTTCAGCTTCATGTCCTTGTTTACAATCAGCTTGGTATCTCCATAGATCATTAGACTTGTAGACAATCACTCAATTGCTTCTCTAATTGCACTTCCATCAGTGTCCTTTCATCCTGCTCTCTTGGAGGCCATTGATCCTGAACTGCTAGGAGGTGGACGGACACCTGATAGATATGGAGACAAAGCAACATGCATGGCAAGAAATCTGTTAGTGAAAACCAAAGAAAACTTGAAGAGAGACATGCAACATACCTGGGGATTGACTGGCAAAGATTGCGCAATTTCCTCTCGCAGGATGGCCGACTCGCTACCACAACTACGCTAAAGGTAGTCTGGGCTATCTGGGGAGGTTGGTTGGCTGCTGGATTTGTGAAATACACAATCTAGGTTGGCCTGCTGGTTGCTGGACTTGAACAATGTGCAATTTTAGCTGGAAATGGTTGCAAGTCGAATGACTGCATTGCGTAGTTTTCTGGGCCAGTAGTCACTATCCCTCAGAATTTCGTAATGCAAGACTAGAGGATAGTTACTGGGAAGAAATATGCATTTATTGAGGGGAAGATAGAGCCTTCCTTCTTAGGATTGCGCAATTCTGTCTTGGTGAGGAAGAGTCCGGGCCAAGGCTATCCAAACCCACTAACGGGAAACTAAAAGCAAATGTGATGGTGAATTCATGGTGATACTAAGTGTAAGGAGGAGTAAATGATCGTGCATGCAAACAGTTAATGAAAGATTTAGAAAATGGAACAGCATGCATGTGGGTGAAGAAAGTCGCCGAATCAACAACTGTTCATGCAAAAATAGTTTCATGCATACGATAACAGTGAGAAGCTAACGAAAACTAAAATGGTGCTAGTACAAGCTATTATGCATGTAAAAAAAAACAAGCGTTCACAAAAATCAAGAAAACAACACTCACACAAGTGAAAACAGAAAAGAAACAGAAATGATGCAAAAGACAAGTTAAGACCGCTTACCTGTGAATAGCTGAGTTGGATGTGTCGAAGAGTCCTGGATGTGTTGTGGGATGTTAGAGCTCCAAGATCGATGTTAAGAAATGAGCTCTGATGCATCGAATAAATAATTTTGAAGCTCATGACACGCATGCCACAAATCTAGGAAAAAGTGACACTTGCAGGAAAGATTCTAAAACTATCTTTGCATGTAACCTCCAGCTGCTAAAAAATAGCTCCCTAGAATCTGGGGATTATTTTTGCATGTTGCTTTCTCTCCCAAAAAAAAGCAGCCCATGCATGCAAGTCAAGTTTTCTTGGTCCCAGGTGGAACCGGTCAACTCAACTACACATGCAACAATCTGCTCAGCCGGGAGGAAAAAAGTGTGCATTTTTGGGAGGGAGTTGGGTTGGCTACACAGAAGATTTGCACAATTTCTAGGCAGAGCAGCTGACTACTTCCCATGATTGCGTAATTCATGGGTTGAGCAGCCCTGCTGGGAGGAATTGCGTAATTTTATCACTGAAGCTTGGCTGGCAGATTTGCACAATTCTAGAGCCTAGCAGGCTACCAGATAGAATTGTGCAATTTTTGGAGGGAAGGTTGGTTGACCTCTAGAATTGTGCAATTTCTTGAGGGAGACGCTCAGCTTGCCACTGGAACAAGTCTAAAAAATCAACCTGTGGGGGGGGGACAAGATTTGATGGAAAGGTTTTCATTTTGCAAGAAAAACATTGAAGCTCACGTACTTGACAAAGCAAGACATGTTGCTATGAAAGGTTGGTAGGGAGGTTCCAAAACGAAGCTAGGGAAAAATTTTGGAGGGTGGTTGTAGCTGCTATAACAATTTTCTAAATTAAGGAGCCTTAAAAGAGCTTAAAAGAAACACCTACTAGAGGAATGAGTGGTATAAGGGGTAGCAACTGGTTCTGGTCAGTGTGGAACTGCTCAAAACATGAAGAAGAAAAGAGGCTAGCTAACAAGACTAGTCATCACTGTGGTTCCTACAACAAAGGTTAAAACACAAACTGAAAGAGGATGAGAGACTAAGCAGATGGTCACAATGAAATGAGAAAACCAAGGCTCATCATGCAAGAATTGGCTGATAAAAAGTGGCAGTCACAAGGGATAAAGTGGTGGAATCCTCCTCGGGTATGGTCAGAAATATGATGAAGAAGAGGACATGAGGCGCATACTCTAGGTCATGGCAAGCCAGAAGGAGGGATTCCAAAAGGAGAATAAAATTGAATGCATGGATACCAAGAGGGAAAAAGGGTGCTATATTATGGCATCCATGATCAGGTAGGCTTTCGCACCAAGCTACGATGTGCATAAAGAATAGTTGTTAATGCTGCAACTAGACAAGGTCACACCTAAGGCAAACTGATGGCACTAATGATCAATAATGAATCGATGATGGTGATATATGACCTACCCCTATATGCTAGGTTCAAGAGAAACACACATAAGGACCAAGGGATGTCGTAATAAAAATTCCAATATGTCCTGTAAAAACCATCCAGGAAGACCAAACACATGGTTAAATCACATAAAGAAAGAAAGAAACATGGATGACGTTAAAACAAGACCATATATATTCAATTTTTATAATTTTTTTGGATTTTTGGAAAAAATAAGGCATGACAAATACTCGCATCACATAGGAAAGCAAAAAATATAAAGCATCACACTCCTTTGTACAATATGCATGAATACAACTCAATCTAATAGGTCACATCAAAGTGTTCCCACTGTCGAGCATAAGCCAAGGATTTCCATACATTAACTCAAGAAGGATCGAAGTTATCATATGGCTCACCAAAGTGGGGCCATGTGAAAAGAAGTCAAGTTGCCCAATCTGAAAAGGTGGACCATGTGAAGGACATTCTAACATAGTCATGCTCTTGAAATTAACCTGAGGACATAAAGGAGGATCAAGACATAAAAGTGGTCCAGGATAATTTTCAACAAGTGGAAGGGAGTTGGACAATGCATTGGCAAGTTCATCTGTAGAAACAGAAGATTTGACTCGGTCCAAGGGTGGCACTTCCAAAGAGGTTCGAGGAGGTTCCTACTAAATCATTCCAAGATTTATGTTCCCAAGCCTGACTTGTTTCGAATCGTGGAGACTAGAGGTAGAAATATGCATAAGCTCCCTAAGGTTATCAATAGGTAGATCCATGACTTCCAAGTTGACTAGTCAGTGGGGTTTTTCATTGAGGTAGTCACATGGAACATGTAGAGTGACAACCCTTGTGGACAAGGGATCCTAGTCATATTCCATATTAGGATGGATTTTTTTACCAACACCAGGAGGTACTGACAGGACTACCAGAGGGGAAATGTCTTCCATAACATGTGGTAAAGGATCCTCACTAGCTTGATCAACTTTCATATGATCAAGTGACACCGCCAAAGGATCGAGAGTTCTATGGGTTCTATAGGTGTCAGAAGCGATCATATGAATAGGAGCTTCAGAATAGGAGAATGAAAGAGTTCTAGGTGGGGGTAATTAAGGAATAACCCCAATAAGAGATGAACTTTTAAGCATCCCCACACCAACACTCTGATAAATCCCAGGGTTATTTCCAACAAGTGGAACTATGATCCGCATAGTGGAAAGTTGGGTTTATGGCACACAATAATCAAGCTAGTCAATGGTAACAATCTTTCCTTCAAGAATAATATCTCCTCCCCCTTTCTTCTTGGTGAGATTATATAGGTTTATTCTACCCTTTAGGAGAATGTATCTAAACACCTAGGGGCTTGGGAAGTTAGGAAGCTTCTACAGTAATGGATCCCCAACCAAATCACACACAAGTGGGTCAATTTGATCTCCTTGGTAATGACAAACTCTAGAAACAATTTTCACAATTATGAGTTTTTTTCTCAATTATCTCAATTATGAAATAATTATTGTCTCATAAATATAATATTTTGGAAAAATAATTATGAGAAATTCCTCAATTATGTAATTTCACCCTTTTAACATGGGATAAATCTCACATAAGTAAAAGAAAATGTGAAAATGGGATGCATTTTAGCCATCAACTAAGGTAAGTTGAACATGGGTTTCTCTGACACTATAATGGAGTGGAAAATAGGGTTATAATATGGCCAGAGTATCAACTAGACAAGGGTAGATTTTTGAAAGGGAGAGCACATTAGGTTCATTTCCAATGATTTCAAAGCGGGAGAGGTACAACAAAAAAGGAGAAGTACACCAAAATAGAAGTGCATCATAGGGGGAGCAACATCCAAAAATTGATAAGAAAAAGAAGTAAGAAGGAGGAGAAGTTGTGCTTTGTGGTAATTCCATATGTTTGTTGCTTACGGTTTTGTCATCAATGTTAAAGGGGAGAATTTTATAAGTATGTTGTCATTGATGGAAAAGACAAAGAAGATGATGGGAAAGGCAGAGATGGCTGCAAGCAAAAGGATCAAAGAATAAGATTAGCTCATGTATTGAAAAGGAAAATATGGTTAGAGAATAGATAATTTGAAGCCATTTTTAGTATAGTACATCATCTCAAGTGATTTTTAAAACTACTTATATGGATAGAGCTATGAAAGAGCTTTCGAGTGGTATATAAAAGTTTTCAAATGACCTCTTGGATCAAAAGTTATGGCCAAAAAAACACCAGAAGTGCATAAAGTCAAAAGTTACGGCCCTAAACTTACTGGTAGAGCCAATTTCGTTTTTAGTTGGAGTTAGTTTGGAATTTTGCCAAACATGGTAGAGCATGTAGTGAAGTAGTTGGCGGAGCATGATTCATAATAGGTCCTCAGGATCATCAAGGAATAGGAACTCATATAGTTTCATCTACATGACGTCTTCCTAGAGATACATGTGACCCTTTTCCATTGATTTAAAAGAGGGAGATATTGGAGACATTGATGTTACTAGGAGATATTGCAAGCATTTCACTTATATTCGTAGCAAGAACAAATTGTAGCACTTCATTAGGAGCTCTTCATTTGCTTTGACATATAATGAACATCAATCTCTTGGAGTGTTTCCATCAATGAAAAATTGAGATATTGTTGCACATATTGTTTTCATTGATGAAAAGAAGATGTCTTTGATGTCAAAGGGGATGTGTGGACAACAATAGTAGAACCATCCTTTATTATCGAAGAAGTGTTAGATCGTTTAGTGAAATAGTAAGAGAGATTGACTTTGGGTAAGGTTTCATTACATGAGGATATGGGTGTTTGAAGTTATGAGAGGTTTTAACAAAGTTAAGATGCTAGAAATATTTTACAAATAACATGGTTTCATATTTCTTGTCAACACCTTTCCAACAATATATTTTTCTCATAAAAGCTCTTCCCGGATGTGAAATTATGGCCTATTCGAAATCAATAATAGTTTGGAAAGAAATTAAAAAGCCAAAATATAAGGCTAGACCCAAAAATGGAATTTTTTAATTTCATGCAAGTTTGGAGAAAATCCACCATTAGGCATGAACATTGATGGCCTTGGGAGCATGGACATGAACACTACATAACCTAGTTAAATGACATGTATGTTCATGTCCTATCTATGGTGCCTCTAATAGATTAACAACCAAATAGAGGTGACAATGTATAAGGTTAACCATCCAACAAGACGATGACATGTGTCATGATTGCATTAGGTGATGATGTGCTCTTGACAGTGTTGGATCCTACCAACATTGTAAGGGGATCTCCTGAATGTGAAGTCCCATTTAGGGCTCACACCGTTTCATGTAGGTGTCCCATCCAGTGATACTATACGGTCACTGTTGAAATGGTTTTCTAGGATATGCCTTGGTTACAATTCGACATAAGATAACACAATGCCTCTTTGGGTCAAGAAGAATGTGAGATCTATGAGATACTCAATGTAAGGTGTACGAGGGAGACTTGCATGGTTGGTGAGTGAAATGAGCCACCGGTTACAAAAGTAATAGTACTATCCTAAAGGGGGACCCAGGGATAGAGATAAAGACTTGTTGAGTACCTGCATATTAGTCCACATAATTAAAAACAATCATTAAAGCGCAACAAAATTCATTCAATAACAACCATAACTATGCAAAAAAATTAGTTCATTAACGTAATATGTAAATAAAGCAACATTTACGATAAACATAACCATAATAGTCCAACTATATCTACAATACATGTATGAAATAACGTTGTCTCAATGAGCTTCTAATTATAAGTGTAAGATCCCAAGTACATTGTCACATGAATGAAACACTATATCCAATAGTGGAACATGAATCCATGACTTGCTTCTCCAAAGAATAATATATCTCCTATGTAGTACAAGAGTAGCCAAGGCTAAGCCTCCCAGAAAGCCCCTTTTCTTGATTTATGAGAACCTATTTATAAAAAAAATGACCTTCGAGATTCCCATGACTCTTTGACTTCTATGGCTATTCACATTTTAGCATGACCCATTACATTCCAATGTGTGGATTTTCATATTCCACAAGTGTCCCTTAGACTTCATTACATAACATTTATTGCATAAGAAAATTTAGAAATGAGATTGTGGCATAATAAAAAAAAACTGCTAAAATGACAAAGACTCCTGTAATCGATAAATCATTTACTTCTTCATGAAGTTCATTTGTGATATAAGTGTGCCATGCTCTAAACTCTTTGCGATATCTTCGATTCAATATGAAAAAGTCCTTTTTGTAGCACATATTTACCTCCAATGCCTCCATCAATATGTTCTTGGATGCTGACTGTACATTATTCCACAACCATGGAAGTTTCATGTGCACTTTGACTGGTGCAAAGGCATATTTTTGAATAATGTCTTTAGTTACCTCCAAGCCTTCCCATTCTATTTCTTGCTTGATTTGTTCAATGTAATCTTTGATCTCCTTGAAGATGACTTCTCTTCCTCTGATTGCTCTAAGAGTTATGATGGCGGGCATCCCATGCTTCTATGTTAGAGACTCAAACCCATTATGTAGTAGGTTGTAGGCAGCCATAGTGTTAACAGACTGTGCTCCCAAATGTGAGTATTTTTGTAGGTTGAGTCTCAACTGAACTCTGTCCATTTATGTGGGTATTTTATCCCTCTTCTCCAAATGTTGTGGGGCATACATACATACATACATACATACATACATACATACATACATACGTACATACATACATACATACATACATACATACATACATACATAGATATAGATATATATATATATATATATATATATATATATATAGATATATATATATATATATATATATATATATATATATATATATATATATATATATATATATATATATATATATATATGGTAGTCCACTCCTGCATTTGTTCAATGTAATCTCTGATCACCTTGAAGATGACTTCTCTTCCTCTTATTTCTCTATCACATCATCATATAGTCCTGCCATAGTATCAACCATTGGACCATCTCTTCTTGCATGGTTGACTGCCATTCCATGACATTGAAGTTCTATGATGATAGTCATTGGTTCTTCATTGCAATTTGTTCTACCTATTGCTTCACTGCAACAAGCTATCTTCTCAATCTAGCATTCTGATTTAACAAGTACTTTGAGTTTTCTTGTGTCATTGTAAAATATGCAACATTTGCTGCCATGACCACCCTCGAATTTCTTCTAGTGTCAGAAGTGATCACCCTTTCTGTAGAAACTAAGACTGGATTATGAGGATATTGTGGGAAGTACTTGTGCCTTTGTTGTGTGGTCCTCTTCTTCAGTTGGTCAAATTTTACACTGCATACATGCATGATTTGGTCTGTTGGTGGAGGTGTAATTGGTGGGCACCAGTATTGCAACAATAATGCTGCAACTCCTAGGCTTCCTACTTTTACTTTTGTCAACCCGGTAGTTCGTAACAAACTTGGAAGTGATGGTGTTGTATGCACAAGTACTAGTTCTTACTACAAGCTGTCACTTGGTTAGCTAGCGCAAGATCACTAGGAGCTCAAGCCAACTTCTATGGATTCCAGAAGAAGATTTATGTGTGATGAAAGAAAGGAAAACTTACTCTATAGGGGCTACTCTACTTGCAGAAAGAGAAAGAAGACTGAAATGTTAAGTAAACCTAGCAAACCTTAATTAGCCAACTAATCCTACTTTTGCAGAAAGAGAGATGCAAAACCATGAAATGAATGCTATTACCTACCTAGGAATTAAAAAACATCTACTAAAGCAATTTCTAGAAGGAAATGAGAAAAAAACATCTTTTTTAGATTTTTATGTATTTTAGGTGAAATTGTCATGCATGTAATTGATTTGTTTGTGAATGTGGCAGCGATTAGGTGGCGATGGAGGGCGACTTTGGAGTTTACAGAGGTGTAGGAAGGTGTGGAGGGGTCCTAGGAGGTCCTAGGTGGCCTTCTGGAGGCTTTCCCTGCAATCGGACTTCAAAAAGACACCTAGAGGAAAATCTACAGGAGGCTGCAGGGGATCTAGAGGAGGTCTATAGGAGGATGCCGAGCGCTGTTTTAGAGGTTTTGAAGGTGGGATAATAGGTGGAAAGGGTAGCTGATGCCTAGGAGGATGTGTTGAGGTGTCTAAGGTTCATCAAGGAGGATTAGGGAAGAGAAAGATGGTTGGACTTGTTCAAGGAAAGAGAGGAAAGTCAATGAGAAAAGTGTAGAACATTAAGGAAGATTTGTGAGGAACTTTGGAAGGCCTGTGGAACATGGATCGAAGAGATATGGTGATGGCCGATTGGTTGACTTATTGTGAGCAGAGATGTACTGCAAGAGAACTAAAAATCAAACACTGAGACTAAGCAAGCAAAGAAACTAGCTACACTAAAAAACAAAACTATTCATCAAGCTAGTCTAAATTCTGATCTAGGAATGTAAATGCTGAACAATGCTATATGCAAAGAAAACATGGAAGGAAATTTATTGTAAAGATAGAAATGAGCATGGTGAAATATATCTACAGCAAAAGCATTAACCTTCTAACAAACTGCAACACTAGCACTCCTATGGAAAAGACAAATCTATGTTTTTTGTGGCGGCAAAAAGGTCTTGGCCTCAATTCATGGTCCCAAAGGGGAGAAAGGAGGCCAAGGCTCTGTTGATGTCATTTTTGTATCTTCTTCTCTCATTGTTCAACCTTCTACAAAAAACTGAAATGGAAACAACCTTTTAAATCACCAAAAGTAACCTATCCTTAACCAAGAAAGAAATCTATCTAACAACAATGAATTCATAAACTGAAACAAAACATATAAATACAAAACAAGAGGTGCTTGGCTGCTTGGATTGGGCTCTAACCCAAGAGCTCCAGCCATCTAAGGTAACTCATTGCTAGCTCAAAAACAATCTCATCTTAATTATCAAAATAACAGTAAGATTACATGAAACTGTCTACAAAAGTAAGCTCGAAGTTGAGCAGAGCAAAACTGCAACAAAAGTTCAAAATCTTGACTAACATCCAACAAGCTAATGAGGCCCTAGGCCTCTCTACTTATACAACTATATTTTATAGACATTTTTTGGCACTTCAACCCCAAGCATGAAATGTCCATAAACCAAGGGCTCCTAAGTCCCTAAAAGTGTTGTTCTAACCCCTAAAGAAACAAGGTCAACTGATTATAGCTTCTCCCAGAAGTTCTCCATGAAAAACTGCTCAAAACTGGTCAAAACAGGATCATTTCAGCTGCTCCATAGGCAAAGTGCATTGCATCTCACCTAAATGCACTGTTTGGGTGCGTTGCATTTCAAAAAGCCCTTCTATGGGGTGCGATGGGCGAGAAGTGACAAATGGCAGTGTCAATCCGAGAGGTGGAGAGGCATGGAATCTTCCAGAAACTTCTCCTGTGACACTTGCCTCTCTGAATTCGACCAAGGATGAGTAAGAGATCATCAATCTCCAAGTGGAAGCAAGAACTATCAGAGGGAAGACACTAATCAAATCACAAGCTGACTCATCTCCCTTACAGATATCTATATATGGATCCCTCATCCCAGAGATCCAGAGGCTGGAATTTTGCATCTTGTAAGGAATTGCTGTTGGTTTCTTGAGACAACATCATAGTGTTGGGTGATCTAAGCTTTTTATGAGGTGAAGAATGGCTTACTTGCTGAGAGGATGATGCTGGGTCAGAACAACTGGTTGTAACTCCCTTGGCTCTTTCTTGACTATCAATAAAAGCTATTCAAGTTTTCCTCCATACTCTTGTGTCATTTATGTTTTATGCATTTGTATGGTCAATTTACATTTGATCCTATATTGTTTATGATTATAGATCCATGTTCTTGTATAGTGTTATGCTACTTTGATCCTACAGGTACTCTGTGAAGCTGGGCATATAAGGAAGCAAGTAGAAAAGGACTATCAGGAGAGAGAGGAATCGAATTAGGAGATAAGCACAAGACAGAGGTTGGTCTCCTTTGTTCTTCTCTCATCTATATTTCATAAAGGAAAAACGAAAGTAGCTTTACTTTGTTTGTTTCTAAGGTAGCTACCACACCTTAGTGGGATAAGCAGTTCTGTGTAGACACTTTTCCCTGTAACAAAATGGCGACTCCGCTGGGGAGCGACTAGGTTGTTTGTTTATCTTCCTTGTTGTTTATTTTATAAACTTACAGATGGAGCCTGAAGTCAAGCCAGGTAGCTTTCGAACTACATTTGCTATGCAAATGTAAAGTAGATAAATGTCGCTTCAGTCAATCTCCGGGATTTGTTTATGAATTAAACAACTAATTTACAAACTCTCTAATTGCCCCTGTGGTAGCTCCAGTAACCTCCTTAGATCTACCCCTGATTGTTGGTTTACTGATTACCATTTGCTCGGCCAAAACCCCTGAACTAAACTGCAAACTGTGACCCAGAACCCAAGCAAAGTCTCGTCTCTGACCCAGCGCATGCTCTGTTTTGTGAATCTGAAATTCAGCGCACTTCCTGAGTGTAGTAGGTGCGCTGCATTTCAAGTTCACTGTGTTGCAGGTGCGCTGATCAAACTAGGCATTGTTCCTCAGTTTTGGTTTCTGTGTTCATTCTTTTCAGTTCTATTCATGACTTTTGCTGTTTGTAATCAGTATATCTCTGTTTGAAACCCCTTTCCTTGCTGATATTCCGCCTCCATTGTGCAAAAGAACTATAAATGTTTTTGTGTATTTGTTGAGTCATTTTCAGTTCTCCTTTGCAAAAAGTAACGTAATTGTATTGTCGTTCCTTGATTTGAAAGTGTCGTAAGTGTCGTTTTCAGTCATAGGAGAAAGTTTGGTGGCTCTTCATAGTCGATAACTGTTATAGACATTTTTGTGCCTTACAACATTAAGCATGAAATGTCCATAATCTAAGGGATCCAAAGTCCCTAAACATGTTGTTCCTACCCCTAGAGGAACAAGGCTAACAAACCACAACAATTCACAGAAGTTCTCCACCAGAAACTGCTCAAAAACAAGTCAATTCAGGATCGATTCAGTGGCTCCACTAGCTGTTTGCGCTGAATGTCAAAGCCAGCACTGGCTACCTGCGCTGAATGTCAAAGGCAACACTGGCTACCTACGCTGAGCGAAATTTGACATGTGTCCCAGGAAGCTTCCAAAATCTTCCTCAATGACACTTGCCTCAGGGAATTCGACTGGTGATGAGTAAGAGGTTCCAAATCTCCAAGTGGAAGCAAGAACCTCCAAGTGGAATCAAGAACTAACAGAGGGAGAGGACACTAGTCAGATCTCAAGCTGACTCATCCTCTCTCCAAACATCTATATATGGATCTCTCCTCCATGAGATCTAGAGGCCGGAATTTTGTTATTGCAAAGAATTGCTGTTGGTTTGAGATTGGAATCATTGGGTGCTTAATGCTTTGAAGGGGGTGAAGATAGGAATTCCATTTGTTGGGAAGGAGATGCTGGATTGGAGCCCTCTGGGTTGTATCTCTTCCTGAACCTTGTTATTCATCAATAAAGCTATCTTGGTTTCTCCTATATACTGGTGTATCTTTTATGTATGATTGCATTAGTATGTTTAGTTTATTTCTAATCCTGAACTAGTTATGAATATGAATCCATGTCTTGTGTAGTGTTCTCTTCTTGTGATCTTGCAGAAACCTCTTGAAGCTGGGCGAGCGAGAAGGCAAGTAGTTGAGAACTCTCCAAGAGAAGGGAAATTGGATCGAGGGAGAAACGGAAGACACCGATTAGTCCACCCATCTCTCTTCATTCTTAATTCATAAAGGAAGAATACTAGAATAGCTGGCTCTGTTTGTTGCTAAGGCACTGTCACACCTTAGGTGGATAGGATTGTCCTGCATAAGCATTTTTCCCCACAACAAATTGGCGACTCCGCTGGGGAGATCTGTTTAGTCATTTTATTTGTGTTTCTATCATTGTTTGTTTCATAGACTTGACAGCAACAATCGAACTACATCTGCTATTCCAGATGCAAACTAGACAGTTGTTGCTTTGATCCAATCACTGGAATTGTCTATGATCTGAACAATGGACTCACAAATGATTTGATGATCCTTTGTGATAGATCTTAGTACTCCCTCAAAGCATCCCTTTGATTGTACCTTGCTTGTTGCTTTTATTTTGCCTGAAACAGTAGATTAAATAGCAATCTGTGACCCAGAACCCAGTGAGAAACGAGAGTTTCTCCTTTAGCGCGACAGCTGTGAAGAGGTTCTGCATTTCAACGCAGGTCCCGTGAAGGCTACCTGCGCTGAATGTTAAAACCCCTGTGTTGAGGTTGCGCTAAACCAGTTTGGCCTTGTGCAGCTGGGGTTCTCTACTCTGTTTTTCCTTGTTTTGATCTCTGATTTTTGCAGCCTGTAACCAGCATAGGTACCAGTCTGATAACTCCTTTTCTCTGCTTAAATTCCGCCTCCTTTTGTACAAAAAGACTGTGAGTGTTTTTATGTGTTTGTGGCGTCATTCGCAGTTTTCCTTTGCATGAGTGAAATAATCATCCTGTAGCCCTTGATTCAGATCTGTTGATTGTGATCTTAGGAGAGAGTTCATTGGCTGTTTGCAGTTGATTATACATTTGCTTTTGCTTATTGGTTTGAGTTTGTCTCTTTTAAGTGTCGAAACAAGTGTTCATTTCGGAAATCGTTAAGTGTTGTAATCTCTTCTACCCTCTCTGATTTCGGAAAAGTAAACTTGTTTGTATTTGTCATTTAAAAGCAAATTCAAAGTTGTACAAAAAGCTTTCTTTGTAGGCATCAATACTAAGAAAGCGGAAAACAAACACCTGCATTGTGCATTTGCATCTTGATAGTTTGCATGTTTGATTTAGGAAAAGTGCATTAGAGTGTGCTGATTGCTCTTTGAGAAAAGATGGTGTCTTTCTTTTCCCTTAGTAGCTAGGATTTTTTGAAAAATATAAAGCTTTCTTATCATCTTTAGACTGCATTTAGGAATTTTATCATACATCTCGTGGTGAACCTTGAAAGGCAAACTTCTAAAAAGATCAACCTAAAATAAATTGAATGAACTTAACAACACTTTGCAACATAACGCACAACATAGAGGTCTAGGCTAGAGACGTGTTCTGGCGTCGTAAAGCCTGGTGACTGTCGATCTCGTGGATGGTGGGTGATTCCTCCTGAGGGACGATAGCGCCAGTACGGATTGTGCTCCCACGTACCGTCGCGTATATATTGGGAGACCCCTATAGGCATAAAACCTTTATCCTTAGGAAGCCGTGTCGGCCGCCCTACTGATCGCAATGCACTGAACACAGCATTAGGAATATCGACCGCTCGTACCCTAAAAAGTAGTTCTGTGTGTTTTGCGAAAAGTTTGGCACACCCTAGAACTCCAGAGAAGTTAGCAGTTCCTTTTGGCCTTTTTCAGACTCTATAACGGAAAAAGTCCATCCGAGCATTTGTCACTTCGGGCTCGTTAAAACATCGAAGGAGACTAGAGTCATCTTTAGCTTTTTCTCGACTCTTTAAAATTGAAAAAGCAAGTTGTGTCTAAAGCGTCGTTAAAATTTATTTTAAATGGAACAATCACCCTTTATTCCTGCATTGATCTTTAGGTTGAAAAAATGGAGCACACCAACCAAGGAATTCCCCTTGGTGGAAATCCTAGTCCCTTCTCCTCTTGGGGAGATGTTGGTGCGCCCCATATGGCCACATTGTCGCTTCCAGGACTGACAATTGGCCTGCCGGTCTGGCTCTTTTCAACCAATGTCGTTCAGAACACCACTATTCCTGAACAGTCGAGTCAACAGTTAGACCAGACCAGAGTTACCCACCAGCCTTCTACTTCATCTAATTCTTCCTCTCCTCCTTCCTCTTCATTTGACGGAACTGATAAAACAAAAAACCAAGTTCCTAAGGAGAAGAAGGAAAATAAGAAGAAATAGAAGAAGAAGAATGAGCCAAAAGCGACTGGGGGCAAACAAGTGTCGTCTGACAAGAATCCACACACAGCACTGACTAGGCCTAAATCGCCATGTGTCATATGCAAGGGAGACCACTTCCACAGAGATTGTCCCTGCATCCCTCGGATACTAAGGGACTGGTCTCCCTGTTTGCACAATTCGGTAGCGTCAACCTCTGATAGCCATGTTGACTGCTCACCGTCAACTAGTGAAAGTGAAGTCACAGGACAGAGAGGGAAAGCTAGATTTCCCTACAAACTGTGTGAAGGCGACCATGCCATCCACCGTTGTCCCTTCTTAGATGAGGCTAAAAGAGTTCTGGAAGATCGCCCAATTTTACGAGCGCAACTTCCTCCTGGATATCAAAAACTCCTGCCAAGTCCTTCACTAGTTGAGAACCTGGCTGGCCCGTCCAGATGGTCAGCCAAAAGACCTATCATTGAAGATGAACCGTCTGGATCCATGCCTGACGAAAGTCAAAAGGTTGAGACGGCAGTTGACCCGGTTTTGCCTTCAGAGGCTCTATCTTCGAATGATACCATCACAGAGGAGAATAAAGACGACACCGTCCAAATTCTCTTCATCAACACAGACTCCGACGAACAAGGGGGCAATTTGCCCATTCCTTTATCGCAGGAAGGAACTTCGTCAGAGTCATATCCGGCTGTCTATTCGGTCCCACCACCAAGCAACCTAGTTGTCTCGTTCGACTGGAACCAACTAGGCAGACCCCGGTTGCTAGCAAGCATACCATTCAGAATTATCGTTCAAATATACAGAATGGTAATGGCTGGCACTATCGTTGATGAGGGGGCATCTGTGAGTATCCTTTCCTCTATTGCTTGGAAGGCACTTGGTTCACCAGCGCTTTTGCCTGAAATGAGAAATCTATCAGGCTTTGATAAAGGAACCAGTCGACCTTTAGGGATCCTCCCCAATGTGCCCATAACATTGAAAGGGAAGACCGTTCAAATGAACGTGATGGTCATTCAAGGACCCTTGGATTATAACCTACTCCTTGGACGAGACTATATATATTGCATGGGAGCCATCGTCTCCTCACTCTTTAGAGTAATGTGTTTTCCGCATGAAGGAAGAGTGGTCAAGCTCGTGGACCAACTTTCATTTCCCGGATCACTCATCGCAAATAGTCATGTACCATCCCTAAATTGTCTCTTCACGCAAGAAATGTCTCAACCCATGGTCCGTCCTCCTGATGAGCGCGAGTAATCCGGGAGGATATGACTGAACCCCAGGGGGCATGCGTCCTGGTCTGCTTCGGCAGGAAAACTTTGGGTATAGGGTAGGTTTCCGCGGGAGAATATGACTAGTCCGTACCCCGTCCGTGGTTGGAAGAGGGGTTGTTCTAGAATAAGATTCTTTTGTCAAAGTTATGTGAGAGGGCGGGCGTCGTCACTCACCTTTGTTTATCTCGGTAGACACCGCCGAAGAAGTGTTTTGTTGAAAGAATAACATAACAATCTTTGGGTAGCCTGAAAGAGGTAGGCCTCTCCCGGTAAAACAAATGTTTTATCTGCAAATTGAGGGGTAACCTTGAAATCGTACTTTATGCCTGGGGGCATGCAAACCTTTTGGAGTGCAAGCAAGGGGCGGCTATTTATTTTTTTAAATTTTTAGGTCCTCCCTTTAAACCTGTAGGTCTGACCCTTTAAACTCGTAGGATTAGTCGTTTCCGAACTTGCATAATGAAAGGATCCGAAGCAAAGCTTAGTGAGATGAAGCTCCGTAAATAATAGAATCTTGATGAGACACTCTTATCATATGACTAGGTTATCGAGCATTTTTAGCACACAGTTCATGCTCGTTAAAAAATAAACGCAAGATCCGAGCAGTTTTAGCGCATAGTTCATGCTCGTTAAAAAATAAACATAAGATCGAGCAAATGTTTCCACCCACGTTTAAGCTCGTTAAAAAATGAACTATCCCGGTAAATAACCACTGTGAATGTAATATCATCAGCCATTAAAGCCTTGGTCATGTTTGCACCGTCACCTCCACTTTTCCATTGGCCGATCATTCACCTCCATATGTTTGTTTACCCATTTTGAGGAACAACTACGAAGAGTGATTTCACTAGCCATCCTTGTGACACTGCCGTGATTGGAAAATTCTAACCTGTACCTCGAATCAGCTGCTAACCCTGTTTATCACTCGTTCCTCAAAAGATGAGTCTTCTTTAAGCTCTTTTCATCTGACTCGTAAAATATGAAAAGATTGCCGAGTTTTGGCCTTCCATCTCGTTAAAGCGACCGGAAGAGCTATCCCTCCTCTAGATTTTAATCTTTTTGGACCTGAGGGATTATTGCACAAAAAGATCGAGCGCTTGTTTTATTCGGCTCGTTAAAACTATCGAAAACTCATCCCTTCTGTATTGTTTTATACTTTTTCGGACTTAAGGGATTAGATGACGAAAAAGGACTTTTGGAGTTAACTTTATGTACCTTTTCAGACTCTCTAAAAATGAAAAGGACCGAGTTATCTTTGTCGTTAGACTCGTTAAAATCATTAAATAGCGACAAACTTGTCTTTAGACGAGAACGAGTTTCACTATCGCTAAGCTCGTTAAAACATAGCGATGGGCTTGCCCGAAGGCCAGGTTATAGAACAAGCATATGTTATCCTCCTCAAGCTTGACAAAAATAAAGAGGTACTGGTTAGTAATGACTGGGGAAAAATTGGGAGAAACTCAAGAAAACTTTGATGGTAGCAAGTCGCTCTTGAACATGACACTTTTCCTCCGTACCACAATCGGGTTGGGTTGTTTCATTCACCGGTCACATCCATGGTCTTGCCAAACCATCCATATTTGGGGTAATGCTACCAATCCATCGCATCAGTGTCGCCATATGTTCAAGAGAAGTCGTTCAGAAAAGTCAACCGTGTCCCATCCACTGCCGTACATTATCCTTCATCCTTTCATGACCGCCACCCTGAATCATATGTCACAGATCGTTTTCACCTCCATTAAAATCATTAGCTCCGTTCCGTGTCACTGATGTGGGATTCATTAAGGCCCTCCTTTGACGGATCGCTTCTTGTCGACATCAGCTCATTATCCAAGAAGTTGATCTAGGAACAACCCCTTCAGTACTTTGAAGCTTGCATGCCTCAATGGCAAGTTTCTCACTTCCGGCGACGGGTATACATCAATGACCTTCGACCGAAAGATTTTGCGTGGTGTTCGATGCCAAGTCCTTTATTCACACCACGTGAATTGTACTGCAGTACCTTGAGGGTCATTATCATTATCGGTGAATCCTCTCGCGCTTGTTAACGGTTTTCATCATTGACCGGTAATCAAGCGATGTCTTTCCATGTTCGACTTCAGAACATTTCTCACATGGATCGACTTGTACTTAGAGTGAAGATCGCACGAGTTTGAAGACCCCGGATCTAGTTTCATCCATCCGGGCTGCGATATATATTCAGGAAAGATAAAGACATTGACATGTACATCATTGCAGCAGATAATCATCCTACTCAAAGGATGATAATTTCATCAAAATTATCAGTCTACCATCAGACGATTGTCTGTTCTATGTACAGAAAAATGAATTTATAAAGCTAAGCATGGGAATTCCCGCCTCAGCTAGATCATGAAAGCAGTATGAAAAATAATGTATTGTATTGTATCTTATTACAGGTCTTCTCCCAGCATTGGATGAACTTCGGATCCCCCTGATAAAGCATTTCACTCGATAAACAGCCTCATACTTTAGGGGGCAACTGTTATAGACATTTTTGTGCCTTACAACATTAAGCATGAAATGTCCATAATCTAAGGGATCCAAAGTCCCTAAACATGTTGTTCCTACCCCTAGAGGAACAAGGCTAACAAACCACAGCAATTCACAGAAGTTCTCCACCAGAAACTGCTCAAAAACAAGTCAATTCAGGATCAATTCAGTGGCTCCACTAGCTGTTTGCGCTGAATGTCAAAGCCAGCACTGGCTACCTGCGCTGAATGTCAAAGGCAACACTGGCTACCTGCGCTGAGCGAAAGTTGACATGTGTCCCAGGAAGCTTCCAAAATCTTCCTCAATGACACTTGCCTCAGGGAATTCGACTGGTGATGAGTAAGAGGTTCCAAATCTCCAACTGGAAGGAATAACCTCCAAGTGGAATCAAGAACTGACAGAGGGAGAGGACACTAGTCAGATCTCAAGCTGACTCATCCTCTCTCCAAACATCTATATATGGATCTCTCCTCCATGAGATATAGAGGCTGGAATTTTGTTATTGCAAAGAATTGATGTTGGTTTGAGATTGGAATCATTGGGTTCTTAATGCTTTGAAGGGGGTGAAGATAGGAATTCCATTTACTGGGAAGGAGATGCTGGATTGGAGCCCTCTGGGTTGTATCTCTTCCTGAACCTTGTTATTCATCAATAAAGCTATCTTGGTTTCTCCTATATACTGGTGTATCTTTGATGTATGATTGCATTAGTATGTTTAGTTTATTTCTAATCCTGAACTAGTTATGAATATGAATCCATGTCTTGTGTAGTGTTCTCTTCTTGTGATCTTGCAGAAACCTCTTGAAGCTAGGCGAGCGAGAAGGCAAGTAGTTGGGAACTCTCCAAGAGAAGGGAAACTGGATCGAGGGACAAACGAAAGACACCGGTTAGTCCACCCATCTCTCTTCATTCTTAATTCATAAAGGAAGAATACTAGAATAGCTGGCTCTGTTTGTTGCTAAGGCACTGTCACAACTTAGGTGGATAGGATCGTCCTGCATAGGCATTTTTCCCCACAACAATAACCCTGTTACTATTGTATTTGGTCTGAATTTGTAGTTTTTCTAGTGTCAAAAGCAAGTATTCATTTCTGAATCGTAAAGTGTTGTGATTGTCTTCATTTTTTATTTTGAAAAGAAACTTGTTAGTAAATGTCACTTGAAAAGTAATTCAGATTTGCGCATTAGCTTTCTTTTTATCATTCACATACTAAGAAAGCCAAAAACAAATACATGCATGTGCATTTGCATTTAGACTGCTTGATTAGTTTGATTTAGGATAGTGCATATAGTGTGTGCTCTTTTCTCTTTGTGAAAGAATATAGTCCCTCTTTCCTTAGTAGCTAGGATTTTCATTGCACAAAGAAGATAAAAGACTTTTTATCATCTTAGATTGCATTTTAGGAATTGTACATCTACATCTCGCGGTGAACCTGAAAGGAAAATTTCTTAAGCAAGATCAACTATAAAATAAATTTAATGAATCTAACAACGCTTTGGAACCTAATGCACAACATCTAGAACTCTAGGCTAGAGACGTATTCCGGCGTCGTAAAGCCTGATAACTGTTGTTCTCACTGATGGTTGGGTGATTCCTCCACTTTGAGACGATAAGTGTCAGTACGGACTTGTGCTCCCATGTACCGTCGAGTATATTTTGGGAGACCACAATAGGCTTAATCCTTTATCCATAGGAATCCGTGTCTTCCGCCCTATCGATCGCAATGCACTGAACACAGCATTCGGGAAGATTGACTGCCGTACCGTAAAAAGTATTCTGAATTTTTGTGATTGGTTTGGTAATCCCTCTACCTAGATTTCCAGAGCAGTCCCTTTCGTTCCTTTTTAGACTCCTTAACGAAAAAGGTCCATCTGAGCACTTGTCACTTCAGGCTCATTAAAAATCGAAGGCGACTAGAGTCATCTTTTGTTTTTTCTCGACTCTTTAAAATTGAAAAAACAAGTTGTGTCAAAGCGTCTAAAATTTATTTTAAACGAAATAATCATCACCCTTTCCTACGTTGGTCTTAGGTTGAGAAAATGGAATCCACCAAACCAAGGAATTCCCCTTGGAGGAAATCCTAGTCCCTTCTCCTCCTGGGGACCATGGTGATGTGACCGGCAATTAGACAAATCCAGAGTTACCCACCAACCTTCTACTTCCTCCAATTCTTCCTCTCCTCCTTCCTCTTCACTTGATGGGGATGGTAAAGCCAAAAATCAAGTACCTAAGAAGAAGAAAGAAAAGAAGAAGAAAGAGAAGAAGAAGAAGGAGCCAAAAGCGAAAGGGGGCAACCAATCGTCATCTAGCGAAAATCCACACACTACACCGACCAGGCCTAAGTCGCCATGTGTCATTTGCAAAGGAGACCACTATCATCGAGATTTTCCTTGCATCCCTCGGATCTTAAGGGACTGGTCTCCTCGTTTGCACAACCCGGTGTCATCAACCTCTAGTGATCATGTTGAGAACACACTGTCGACTAGTGAAAGTGAAGCCCCAGGACAAAAAGGAAAATATAGATTTCCTTGTAAACTGTACGAAGGTGATCATGTCATCCAACGTTGTCCCTTCTTAGATGAGGCTAAAAGAGTTTTGGACGATCGTCCGGTTTCACCGTTATGACTTCCTCTTGGATATAAAGACTCTTTCCAAGTCCGTCACTAGTTGAAAATCCAGCTGACCCGCCCAAGTGGTCAGACGAAGCGTCTATCATTGAAGACAAACCATCTAAACCCATACCAGACGAAAGTCAAAAGGTCGAGGTGGAAGTTGACCCGGTCTTGCCTTCAGAGGTTCCATCTTCAGATGATACAGTCACCGAAGAGAACAAGGATGACACCGTCCAAATTCCTTTCATAAGCACAGACTCCGATGGACATGGGGGAAATTTACCCATTCCTTTACCGCAGGAAGGAAGTTCGTTAGAGTCATACCCAGCCGTCTATTCGGTCCCACCTCCAAGCAACCTAGTTGTTTCCATTGACTAGAGTCAACTAGGCTGACCCCGTTTACCGGCTAGTGTACCATTCCGAATCATTGCTCAAATATATAGAATGGTTATGTCCAGTACCATCATAGATGAAGGGGCTTCTGTGAGTATCCTTTCCTCGACTGCTTGGAAAGCACTTGGTTCACCATCGCTTTTGCCTGAGATGAGAAATCTAATAGGCTTTGACAAAGGAACCAGTCGACCATTAGGGATCCTTCCCAATGTGCCCATAACATTGACAAGGAAAACCATTCATGTGAACGTAATGGTAGTCCAAGGACCCCTGCATTATAATATACTCCTTGGACGAGACTATATTTATTGCATGGGAGCGATTGTCTCCTCACTATTTATAGTAATGTGTTTTCTGCACAAAGGAAGAGTGGTCAAGCTCATAGACCAGCTTTCATTTCCCGGATCACACATAGAAAATACTCATATACCATCCCTGAATGGTCTTTTCACACAAGGAATGTCTCATCAATCTCCAGTCCGTCCACCTGATGAGCGCGACTGATTCGGGGGACATGACCGAAACCCAGGGGGCATGTGCCCTGGTCTGCTTTGGCAGGAAAACTTCGGGTATAGGGTAGGTTTCCGTGAGAGATATATGACTGGTCTATACTCCCGTCCATGATTGGAAAAGGGGGTTAGACTGGAATAAGATTCCCTCATCAAAGTTATGTGAGTGGATTGTCTCACCTTTGCCTATTTCGGTAGACATCGCTGAAGAAGTGTTTTGTTTGCGGTGTGAATAGAACAATCTTTGGTAACCTGAAAGAGGTAGACCTTTCCTGATAAAACAAATGTTTTGTCGGTAGAATGAAAGGTGACCTTGAAGCTTTATTTTATACCTGGGGGCATGCAAACCTTTTGGCATGCAAGCGAAGAGCGACCATTTATTTTTTAAATTTGTAGGTCCTCTAACCCTTTAAACTCGTAGGATTGGTCGTTTTCTAACTTGCATAAGGAAAGGATGTGGGGCAAAACTCAAAAATTGTCTTTTTCATATATGAGACATTCTTATTATACGACTGGATTAATCAAGCAGTTTTAGCACATAGTTCAAGCTCATTAAAAAACAAACATAAGTCATGAGCAAATGTTTCTCCCCGCGTTTAAGCTCATTAAAAAATGAACTATTTCCCGGTAAATAACCATCGTGAATGTAGTACTTCAGCCTTTAAAGCCTTGGTCATGTTTTCATCATCACCTCCACTCTGTATTGGCCGATCATTCACCTCCATTTGATTATTTACCCCTTTTGAGGAACAGCTGCGAAGAGTGATCCCACTAGCCATCCTTGTAACACTGCCATGATTGGAAAATTCCAAACCTTACCTGGAATCAGCTGCTACCCAATTTTATCACTCGTTCCTCAAAAGACAAGTCTCCTTTAAGCTCTTTTCAACTGACTCGTAAAATATGAAAAGATTACCGAGCCATTGGCCTCTCCAGCTCGTTAAAGGGACTGGAAGTGCTATCCCTCCTTTAGATTTTAATCTTTTTGGACCTGAGGGATTATTACGCAAAAATATCGAGTGCTTGTTTTGTTCAGCTCGTTAAAAGTATCGAAAATTCATCCCTTTTGTATTGTTTTATACTTTTTCGGACTTAAGGGATTAGATGATGAAAAAGGAATTTTGGAGTTTCCTTTACGTCCCTTTTCAGACTCTCTAAAATTGAAAAGGACCAAGTTATCTTTGTTGTTAAACTTGTTAAAACTTAATAGCGACAAATTTGTCCATAGCAAACAAGAACGAGTTTCACTATCGCTAGGCTCGTTAAAACATAGCGATGGGTTTGCCCGAAGGGAAAATTATAGAACAAGCATATGTTATCCTCCTCAAGCTTGACAAAAATATATAGGTACTGGTCAGCAATGACTGGGGAAAAACTGGGAAGAAAACTTGAAGAAACTTTGTTGGTAGCAAGTCGCTGTTGAACATGACACTTTCACTCCGCATCCAAGTCGGGTTGGGTTGTTTCATTCACTGGTAAAATCACCATGGTCCCATCACACCATCCACATTTGGGGTTAATGCTACCAATCCATCACGTCAGTGTCGCCGATATGTTCAAGAGAAGTCATTCAGAGAATTCACCTGTGTCTCACCCGCTACAATACATTTACATTCCATTCTTTCATGACTGCCACCCCGAACCTTATATCACCAGATCGTTTTCACCTCCATTAAAATCATTTGCTCTGTTCCGTGTCATTGATGTGGGATTCATTAAGGCCCTCCTATGACAAATCGTTTCTTGTCGACATCAGAGCATTATCCAAGAAGTCGATCTAGGAACACCCCGTTCAGTACTTTGAAGCTTGCATGCCTCAATGGCAAGTTTCTCACTTCCAGCGACAGGTTTACATCAATGACCTTCGACCGAAAGATTTTGCATGGTGTTCGATGCCAAGTCATTTATTAACACCACGTGAATTGTACTGCAGTACCTTGAGGGTCATTATCATTATCGGTGATTCCTCTCGCGCCTGTTAACAGCTTACATCATTGGCTGGTAATCAGGCGATTTCTTTCCATGTTCAACTCCAGAACATCTCTCACATGGATAGACTTGTACTTCGAGTGAAGATCAAATGAGATTGAAGATCAAACGAGATTGAATTCAGGGAAATAAAGACATCAAATGTACATCATTGCTGCACAGATAATCATCTAATCAAAGGGATGATGGCTCTACCAGAATCATCAGTCTACTCTTAGACGATTGTCTGTCCTATGTACATGAAAATGAATTTATAAAGCTGAGCATGGGAATGCCCGTCTCAGCTAGATCATGAAAAAAATTATGAAGATAATGTATTGTATTGTATCTTATTACAGGTCTCCTCCTGGCTTGAAAGAACTTCGGATCCTCATAATAAAGCATTTCACCTGACATCAAAAGAATAATGACCTCATGCTTTAGGGGGCAACTGTTATAGACATTTTTGGGCACTTCAACCCCAAGCATAAAATGTCCATAAACCAAGGGCTCCTAAGTCCCTAAAAGTGTTGTTCTAACCCCTAAAGGAACAAGGTCAACTGATTACAGCTTCTCCTAGAAGTTCTCCATGAAAAACTGCTCAGAACTGGTCAAAACAGGATCATTTCAGCTGCTCCATAGGCAAAGTGCATTTCGTCTCACCTAAGTACACTCTGTGGGTGCGTTTCATTTCAAAAAGCCCTTCTATGGGGTGCGATGGGCGAGAAGTGACAAATGGCAGTGTCAATCCGCGAGGTGGAGAGGCATGGAATCTTCCAGAAACTTCTCCTGTGACACTTGCCTCTCTAAATTCGACCAAGGATGAGTAAGAGATCATCAATCTCCAAGTGGAAGCAAGAAATATCATATGGAAGACACTAATAAAATCACAAGCTGACTCATCTCCCTTACAAATATCTATATATGGATCCCTCATCCCAGAGATCCAGAGGCTGGGATTTTGCATCTTTTAAGGAATTGTTGTTGGTTTCTTGAGACAACATCATAGTGTTGGGTGATCTAAGCTTTGTATGAGGTGAAGAAGGGCTTACTTTCTGAGAGGATGATGCTGGGTCAGAACAACTGGTTGTAACTCCCTTGGCTCTTTCTTGATTATCAATAAAAGCTATTCAAGTTTTCCTCCATACTCTTGTGTCATTTATGTTTTATGCATTTGTATGGTCAATTTACATCCGATCCTAGATTTTTTATGATTATATATCCATGTTCTTGTATAGTGTTATGCTACTTTGATCCTACAGGTACTCTGTGAAGCTAGGCGTACAAGGAAGCAAGTAGCGAAGGACTATCAGGAGAGAGAGGAATCAAACTAGGAGATAAGCGCAAGGCAGAGGTTGGTCTCCTTTGTTCTTCTCTCATCTATATTTCATAAAGGAAAAACGAAAGTAGCTTTACTTTTTTTGTTTCTAAGGTAGCTACCACACCTTAGTGGGACAAGCAGTTCTGTGTAGACACTTTTCCCTGTGACACTATAGCTCCCAACAAATCCCTTAAAATCACGAAGGCTTGGCTCCCAAAACTTGAGATAGACAACAACTATCCTCCACTTGCTCGGCTGCCTCATTGGTGAATTGATGTGGCTGCTTATGCTCTGAGCTTTCTGGAGAATTCGAAGTAGAGAGTCATAAATGAGGGGGAAAGCCTCCTATAAATCCTCTCCCTTGTCTTCTTCGAATATTTTCTGCCAAATGTTCATTAATTCTTTGATTTTGTCTACAAAATTGACCAAAAATTTGCATTAAGCACACATTAGACTTCAAAGCATAATGACCAACCCAACTCACTCTATTAGCATAAATATAATCAAAAACATGCATAAACTAATGAGAATGGTGGATTAAGCTAAGTTAGGAGGAAAAATGAGCCCATATAATTACCCATTTATGGGGCCCATCATCACCCCCCCACTAAATGTGTTGCTCATCCTCTGAGAAACTAGTCCATCTCCTCATCTTTGATGGCCCTAATGGCCTCCCTGACATCCCATGCTTCTGATGTGAGGTCCTATTATTTGTCATGGAATCCTACCTTCCTATCCACTTCTTCCCACTGTTATTGTTCTTCTTCATCTTTTCTACCCTCTAGCAGTCCTACCAGTAGTGGGGGACTTAGTTTGAGGCCAATCCAATTGACCTTAAAACTCTGCACAGAGTGCTTGTAGAGTTGCACTCTCCATAATGCTTCTTTGATCTTTGTTGGGGAGTGATACTTCCTTATCTGCATGCTGTGTGGCAGTGTATTCCACCTCCTCATACAAGCATGAATACAGTCATCTCCAAGTAATCTTTCCATGTCCTCAAAATGTGCAATGGCCTGAGCCTGACCATTGATATACTTAGGGGCACTTTGAGGATTATTTTCAAGTAGCCGGTGTGTACTGATGAGAGCCATCGGGTCTGATGGCTGAGATCTATTCATTAGGGGTTCATTTTGCTCTTTTGCCATCGACTTTTGATTTATGTTGCACTTTTCTCCTCACGATTCATCCATGAGGCCATGGCCATTAGCTGCAGGTCCCCTAGCCCAACATTGGGATCCCATAGGTTCATATCGGTGAGGGCCATGTTATGCAAATAGAACTCTGCTATCTTTGCCTTGTCTTCTGCTAAACTTTGGTCACATAGGTCCATGAACTGTATGTAATACTAAAAAGGCATTGTGCATATCTGTGCTAATGTCTTGATATGAAACTATAGAAACTGGTATTTGAGGTATAATCCATATGATTTTGGTGGTTTTATACACTATGGTGCCTTTATAGACCAGTTGGCCATGCATGCCAATTGTGTTTCCTTTTCATGCAGCTGTCTTCTTAGCAGCTCATTTTCTGTTTCCAAGTGAGTCCTTTAGATTGCCTCTTTATGTCTTACATCACTTAATTCAATGCCCATCTCTCTAAGCTGGTTCTCCATGTGGCCAATATCGTCTACCCCCTTGGATTTGGTGATTTGCATCCATCTATGGCTCCTTATTCTTTCTTTCTCTAGCTCAAAGAAAAGTGGGACTGCCAATTTCTGTGGAATGATTTCCCCCCCTCAAGAAGATTGTAGTAAGAGCCCAAACTAGGTTGGGGGTTAGGTTCTTGGGTCTCTATCATTTCCCCCTTTCCCTCTGGCTGTTCTTCTACCCTTTTCTCAAGTTTTTCGGTCTCCTATAGCTTAGTTAGGGTATCTTGGCGAACAGTCTGTGCTTCCTGTAGAGCTGTTTTTGAGTCCTGTAGTTACACTCTTTCCTTCCAGGTGGAAGATTTGGGACTTCCTCTTTCATATGTGATGGGGGTTTTAGAGGGAGATTCTTCCCCTTTGACAGTGGGAGAATCTTCAATTACAATAGGCACTATTGAAGATCACTGTGGTTTTCCTATTTTTATCCTTGTGCTTTTCCGAGCCCTGAAATACAATGATTTTTGCCTCTCCCTCTTTGGTTTTGGTTTCATTGCGGTGCTGATGGTAGCAAGAACAGCTGCTGCCTCCCTTTATAGGGTCTCAGGAGACACTTTTGTCTTTTCTGCCCCTTTTTTCTCTCCTTTTCTCTCTGTTTTTGTCTCTGCTGGTTTTGTTTCCTCTTGCTCTATTTTGGTTTCTTCCTCCTCTGGTTTAGTTTCCTCCTTCTCTGTTTTGGTTTCTTCCTCGTATGTTTGCTCCATAGTTTCCTCCCCTTCTTCCCCTTGTTGCTCTTCCCCCTCACTTTCAGAAGGACTGTGATCATATGTGAGGGCCTTTATATCATCTTCTCCTATCATATTTCTAAATATTCCCCATGCTAATGGGAATTGTGAAGGTGTCGAGGGCTTCTTCCACTGATAGTTTAATTAACCCATGGTGATCCAACTTATCTAGACCTCCTGCCTTCAACGTATTGCTAGAGTCTATGGGGGACTACAGGGGAAAATAGGGGATGTTGAGTTTTTGTGGTCTGGGAGTGTCCATGCCATATCTCAGCTCATGGAGAAGTCTAAAATGGTAGCCATAAACTATGCTATACCTCCCTTCACAGGAAATATACTTGAGGATCTAGTAACTGACCTCATCCCAATGGTAAGGTATACTTGTTCTTCTAATGCCATTTTCGTCTTCTATAGGATGTTCATTTGGTTGGAAGAAGGTTTTCTTGGCAACTTGTCCCATTGGCTTTTCATCTTTGCTCCAAGATAATCTAAGGGGAAGGCTGGTAACTCTACTGATAAATTTTGGGGTGATTTCCATGGTGAGACCTCTGACAGTAACAGTGGCATGGGTCTTTGAGTGAGGTACTAAAGCAAGGGAAAACTCTTGAGCCACTTCTTCATCAAACCCTTGAAATTTTTCGAAAAATAGCATCCAATTTGCTCTACTGAAAATGGCTACCACCTCGGGATGTTCATGGAGCCTAACTAAATTTATGGGTTCCTTATGAATCCCCCTATCATTTTTCTTATACCCTTTTGGAACACCCCAGGTAGAGATGGAGACAAAATTTTTTGAAGAAACAGGAAATAGACAAAAACTGTGTTTTTTTTTTAAGAAAACAGGCAGAATTGTTTTTATGGAATTCTTCTCCTTGTACAGGCTTAATTCCTCAAAATTGTATCATTTCTTACACATATTAATATTCAACATGGGTCTGTACAAAACCTACCTCTTCAAGCCAAAATTTTAGCAAAAACCCCATGTTTCCTTCTTAAAAATTGCTTACTGCCCCTCCTGTAGAAACGGCCGTAGGTGCTCCTGTAGAACTTGTTACTGCTCCCGTAAAATGCCGATAGCAGAAGAATGGTTGAAATCGATAGAGAATGATGTTTTTGAGGCTATCAAGGTGGTATAGAGCTTGTTGCAGCTAAGTGGACAAGGACGAAATGGAAGAAAAGGTGGTGAAGGAGTTTCGAGGAGGAATACTTATGTCTTCTTTGAGATATTTCCGATGATGGGGTGAGATAGCAAAAAGGTACGTTGCCAGATTTGGACCATTGTCCCCCACTACTCTATCATCATGGCTCTTCATGACTCTTTCCCGCAATCACTTCCCATCATTGCGTCTGAGTTCATCAGAGTTTGTATAACCTCCACTACCTGTCCTTTGGATTTTCCGTGAGTTGACTAGGCACACATGTGGTGGCATCTCCGGATGAGCGCAGTCAACTAGATGAGGGTGGCTAGTTAATTGGCCACCCTTTCTCATTCAACTCTAACCATCTCATTTGCTTATGCATATTTTTGAATTACACAAATGGAACAGAGGAGAGGGTTAGACACTTACCTGCAAGACGAATGTTCATGTTGTGGTGCATCTTGGCTCCTTTACTGCTGCATGCTCATATTTCAGTTGTTGCATGCCTGTATCTCCTCTGTTGTATGCTTTATACTCCCTGAAATGTGGCTTTTTTTCTTTGTGCAGGTACCCTCTAGCTGGATCTGCTTTAGACATCCTCTTCAATCCTATGGCTACACCTATTTTGTTGTTGTGGCTTGATTTTAAGGGGATCAGCTGCTACAAGAAATCCTACAGGAGCTCCTGTAGCTGCTTCTCCCTTTGAAATTTTTAGCTGATTCTTGTGCTAGGAGCTGTGAAGATGCTACCAGAGATGCTAATGGTGATGTAGAGGTATCTGGTAAGCTGCAGGTGAGCTTTGGAGGTGTTGTTCTTTTTATTTCTTTGTTTTTTTCTAAAAACTGGTTTCTGTGTTTTTTTAGCAGGAACGAAAGAAATCCATGATAATGAGGTGGTGTAGGTGTGGGATGGATGGCCACAAGGGTGGATAGCTATAGGAGGGCCTCCATGCTCTTCCTAAAACTTCCTAGTTCCTAAAACTATTTTTAAAATCCATTTCTAGCTCTCTGTGATTTCTATAGGAGTCTCCTATAGAGCACACAGAGCAACCTATAGGATACACAGTGTTTGGAAAAAACACACAGTGAGGTGGAAGAAAGGTCAAAAATGATTGAGAAGAGTGTGGAGGAGGTGAAATAGGCTTTGTGGCATCTCTTGCTTCGTGTGGTCCCCCTGTAACCTGCAATGCATTTTAAAAGTCAATTTCCTCTTCCTTCTTTTCTCTGTATTTTTTATTTTTTGAAAGACAACTAGGGAGCCTCAAGGAGGTTTTCACCCTAATTGCCTGTCCTGGGCACCTCCAATGGAGGTTTTCACCCAGGGATATTATTCTCTCTCTTTTTTGTTTTTTTCATCACTGGGTCACCTCAAAAGAGGTTTTCAACCCAATGATGGGACTCAAGAACCTCATGGAGGTTTTCACTTCAGTCCTTATTATTTTTCTTTTTTATGCTTCTTTAGTGAGTGGGTGGAGTGGAGGCTGATACCTGCTCCACTACCAACACTGTCTTATTCAGATCTTCAATGAACTCTTGCTTGGAGAGGGGATTCTTGTAAATTTTCAACTGATGTTCATTGAAAAGCATGGGGATGGCTTCCTCGTCAATGGTTCTTATCAGAACTGAACTATTGTCATCGCATTTTTCCATAGTGTAGGGTCCTAGCCATCTTGTCCTCAGCTTGCCTTTGAAGTCTTTATATCTTGAATCATAGAGTAGTGCCCAAGATCCATCTTGGAATTGCTTCTCCTTAATATTTTTATCATGCCATATTTTCCTTTGAAGTTGGACTACCTCTGTGTGGAGAAGGGCCTGCAATCTTTGTTCATCCAATCCATTGAGCTAGAGTAGCCTTTCTCTCTGTGCATGGTTTAGGTCTAGGTCCAACTGAGCTGCCATCCTTAGTGTACTGTATTCAAATTCTATTGACAACAAAGCCTTCTTCCCATAGACCAGTTCATAGGGTGTGAACCCTGTGGTGGTCTTCCATGTTGTGTTGTAGGCCTAGGTGGCCTCAACTAGTCTATCTACCCAATATTTTCTACTGCTGCTCACTACCTTGGTCAAAATTCCTTCCAAAGCTCTGTTAGTGACTTCCACCTGTCCATTGGCTTGTGGATGGTAAGGGGTAGAAGTCCTGTGCTTGATTTTATGATGTGTGAGTGGGTCTTCAATCAAATTGGAAGTGAATTGACTGCCTTGATCTGTAACCAGTTCTCTTGGATACCCGAACTTATACAATATGTTTTCTCTTAAAAGCTCAACTACTTTTTCCTCTATTACTGTCGTGATTTCTTTTCTCTCTGCCCATTTTGTCAGATAATCGGTGCACAGAATGATGTATTGCTTCTCTTTTGAAGGAGGGTTGATGGGACCCACAAAGTACATGCCCCACTTCTCAAATGGCTCAAAAGTCACTTGAGGTTGCATGGGTATCTCATCCTTTGGAGTAGGTTTCCCCATCCTTTGGCACTGATAACGTTGTCTAGTATATCTCTTCACATCTTGATGAAGAGTGGGCCAATAGTAGCCTGCTTGCAAGATTTTGAAGGTAGTCTTCTTTGTTGCAAAATGGCCTTCACAGGGCCCGTCATGCCAGGTTAAGAGAATGTCAAAAACCTCCTCCTCCCTGACACATCTTCTCAAGATCTGATCTGGGCCAAGTTTGAAGAGATTGCCCCCAATCCAAGTGAAAGGGGCGCTTTTCCTCACAATCTTTCTCTTCTCTTTTGAGGACAGGTGTGGTGGGAACTGTGCTGAAACCAAGTAATTTTTTATATCAACAAACCATGGAGAGAGGACTGAGATAGCAAATAGGTGCTCATCTAGCATTTGATCATCCACCATTCCTTCCTCACTTACAGGCAAGTTTACTCTAGACAAAAAGTCAACAACAACATTTTCTTTGCCAGGATTATCAACAATGGTTAAATCAAATTACTGCAATAAAAGAAACCATATAATAATGCGAGCATTTACATCTGGTTTATTCATTAAATACCTAATTGCAGCATGACCAATGTGTACAAAGGTTTGATATCCTGTGATGTAATGTCTGAATTTATTTAGGGAACGCACTACAGCTAGGAGTTCCTTCTCGATTACTGTGTAGTTTAACTCTATCTTTGGTAAGTTTTTACTTATAAAGTATATGTCATAAGGTAACTTTTCATCAATTCGTCCCAAGGCTACTCCTATTGCTTTGTTTGAGGCATCTGCATGAATGTGGAAAGGTAGGGCCCAGTTTGGGCCTCTCAAAATTGTGGAAGTCACGAGTTTTCTTTTCAAGGTATCTAGGGATTCTTGACAGTTTTCAGTCCACATGAACTCGACATCTTTTCCCAAAAGACCAAACAACGGAGAGGCTAACTTACTGAAATCTTTAATGAATCTTCTATAATATCCTGCTAAGCCTAGGAAACTTCATACATCTCTCACCTCTTGAGGAGGTGGGACCCTTTGGATGATGAAAACTTTGTTGGGGTCCACCTGCAATCCTTGTTGAGATATTGCATGACCTAGCAGAGTCCCTTTAGTCATAAAAAATTCACATTTTTTCGGACTGAGGGATAGGTTCATTTCAAGACACTTGTCCAAAACTTTTCCTAGGTTAGATAAAGCTTCTTGGAAGTTAGAACCATAAGGACTAATTTCATTGATAGATATTTCCACTGCATCATGCACCAGTTCAGAAAATATACTCAATACTACTCTCTGGAAAGTGGTTGGAGCATTGCACAAACCAAAAGGAAGGACCTGATATGCAAAGGTACCCCAAGGACAAGCAAAAGTGGTCTTATCTTAGTCTTCCACGCTGATTTGAATCTGATTGTACCCCCTAAACCCATCTAGGAAGGAGAAAAACTTTTTCCCTGCCAGACCATCTAACACTTGATCTATGAAAGGCAAAGGAAAATGGGCATTTTTAGTGTCCTTGTTCAGTTCCCAATAATTGACACAGATTCTCCACTTACCATTTTTCTTTGGCACTAGCTCCAAAGGAGAGACCCATTCACTGTTAGAGATGGGGTAGATGAATCCTGCATTAAGTAATTTTTGCAATTCTTCCTTAACAATGTCTTTAAGGGCTGGATTCATCCTCCTTTGAGGCTACCTGACTGGTTTGCAATCTTCCTTAATGTATATATGATGAGTACATACTGAAGGGTGCACTCCCTTCATCTCCTTATAACTCCAAGCGAAGGCATCTAAATGTTTTCTCAATAAGCTGCACAGTTCCTTCTCCTGGGAAGTGGATAGGGATGAGTTGATTTTCAAGGTTCTTTCTGGGCTAAACTCTATATTCTTAACACAGAGAGAGGTCGGGTCAGCCACACAAAGATCAGTTAAGGGATTGTCTTGGGTTTCTTTCACTAGATCTTCTAATGGAAAAATACTGGGGGGTGGATTCTGAATTAAATTTTCAATGATATCATCCTCATTTTGTGGTTTCCCCCCCATGGAAGTTTCTATTACACACAGTGGTGCATAACAGACTTCATCCTCACCCTCCTCCTCCAACCAGAGAGATAGATCTTTTTCTAGCAAGGGTTGGGTAGGAGGGTACAGGATTAGCTGCTTGGACATATACCCATTCTTGATGGTCATGTTCTCAGCCCGACAACTAATGTAGGCATCGGAAGTGGCCAACTAGGGTCTTCCCAGGATGAGAGGATACCCAGTGAGCCTTCCCTTTGGCTATAGAACTAAGAAATCAGTAGGATACTCCCAAGAACCAATGGAGACCATCACATCCCCCACAATCCCTTCAGGGGTCACGGTGGAGTGGTCTGCTAGCTGCAGTACTATCGTGGTTTTTCTCAAGGAGCCCTGAAGGTTGAGTTTGGGCACGGTGTACTTTGTCATCACATTAATGGAAGCTTCCCGATAAATCAAGGTATGTGGGATCATGGTGCCATTGATGTCGACATCAACTACTAGGCTTCCAGGGTCTAGATATTTTGGACAGATTACCTGCCCCAACATCAGGTCGGACAGTTGTCCTATGACATTGATGGTTGGGGCATCTCTCTTGCGCCTGCTTGGATGCCTGAAGCACTTCCATTTGATTATCTTATTGTATAAAGGCACATCCTTTATGGCTTGGAGAAGTGGTATCTTTACACATAACTGTTTCAATTCTCCCAGAAGTTCAGTTTCTTCCGAGGTGGGTTGTGTTGTCCCAGATCGTCTCTCAGGAAAGGGTGGAATTACTTTTGGTTTGCTTTCATCTTTATCTTCCTCAACCTCCTGAGGGGGAGGTTGGCTATCTAGGAGAACCTTCCCAGATCGTAGGTTAATCTCCTGAATCTCCACAGCATAAGTTGGGCATGATGGTTCCCCACTATATACTTCCTGGGCCTGTCTATTGTTTAGGTTTAGGTTTGGTTGAGCATGCATTTAGGGTTTCCTTGGTGGAGCAGGAGGCAATGCTTGTGGTTGAGCAGGTGGTGGAGGCAAAAGAGCAGGAGGAGAGTTGTACTAGGGCCTCCACCCTTGATGAGATGCATTCCACTGAGGTTGTGGTTGAGCATAGGATTGAAATGCATGAGTAGCTAGTTAGGAATGATATTGAGATGGATAGGACCAAGGAGGAGGTGTGGACCAGGAAGGATCAGCAGGAGGGCCCCAAGAAGGTATGGAAGTGGCTTGGTTGGGGTTGTAGTATGCCTGAGATGTCCCTTGCATCCATGCTGGTATGGTCTAGGTCCATGCGATCTCCTTTGGTTCATGAAATAGAGCAGTTCAGTGTCTCCTTCGGCCTCTTGGTATACAGCTTTAAGTCTGGGCCAGGAAGGGCAGTTATCTATAGAATGATATTCTTCACAAACTTAACAAACCTCTATAGATTTCAATGGACATCCATTCCTAGGATGCCTTCTGGTGCACCTAGGACAAAAAATTGCGAAAGCCCTCTCTACTTCCTCTTGTTTCGTTTTGATATGAAAGGTATCCATTTGCATGGCAAGAGTCTGCAACATCTCACTCTTGAAGTCTTCCAGCATGTTTCCAAGTTCACCTTTGAGGGATGAACTGGATGAGGAGGTACTAGCTATGGGTTGACTCCCCCGACCTCTCTTTCTGGCTACCCTAGAATGGTTTCTAAAAACAGTCTTTATGTCTTCATAAGGTAGTTGGTTGATGTCTCCTCCAACCAGTAGATGGAGGGTGTCTAGAACATCTTTCAAAATTCCCCTGAGCAGGACCAACTTCAGAGATTCGGGGTAAAGTGTGCACGTGACCCTTTTATAACTGAGCTGGAACCTCTCTTCATAATCTTCCAATGATTCATCACTTTCCATTGTTATTTAGAAGATTTCTTTCGTCGTGTCTTTTGACCTACAGTGGTCTCAATATTTGTTATTAAAGGCCTGCTGCATCTGGGCCCCAGTTGTGATGCTATTGCCAGGCAACCCCATGACCCAATGGAATGTTGCATCCTTGAGGGTAGAAGGAAATAGTTTCAACTTTTTCTCATCTTCTGCATAGTCACAGGTTCGACAGATAACAGCAAACTCAAACACAAATGTGTTAGGATATTCTGTAGTCAATCCATGAAAGTGATGTAGGGTTGAAGGGCTTATGTTCTTCATTTTATTGTCCTCATTGGTCTCTCGGATGGGAAAGGTACCCTCTAATCTTTCTCCACTCCCCCTAGCATTTCTATTTTCAGCCATTGTCTCAGGAGCGATGTTTTCTTCTTCTTCTTCTTCCCCTATAGGTTCTTCAAATATCTCTGGTTGTTCACCTAAAGGTTCTTCTTTATCACTACCACTGAAGAAGAGAGAAGGGTGGCTATGTGATGTGGTGGGGGTGTTGGGCAAGAATTTTCCTGAATTACCTTTGTTCCTATGAGGCATGAAAAGAAATCTTTTGGTTGATTTTTGTTTTTTTATGCTTGTACCTGTAAAACCAAAATTGATTGAACAAACAAATTGCAACTAACTAAAATGAAATTTCTGAAATGGAAACTGTAGAATTGAAATGAAAGCAAGGAAATGCAGAAATTGAAAGAAACAACTACTCTACTTTTATTGAAATAAACTACTTAGCATAATGTTGCAGTAGAAAATAGAAGAAAAGCAGTAATCACAAAATAATCCGATGCTTCCCTGGAAATGGCGCCAAAAAGTGGTGAGCGCTAGTATTGTAGCAATAATGCTGCAACTCCTGGGCTTCCTACTTTTCCTTTTATCAATCTGGTAGTCGTAACAAACTTGGAAGTGATGGTGTTGTATGCACAAGTACTAGTTCTTACTGTAGGCTATCACTTGGTCAGCTGGTGCAAGATCACTAGGAGCTCAAGCCAACTTCTATGGATTCCAGAAGAAGCTCTATGTGTGATGAAAGAAAGGAAAGCTTACTCTACAGTGGCTACTCTACTTGCAGAAAGAGAAAGAAGACTGAAATGTGAAGTAAACCTAACAAACCCTAATTAGCCAACTAATCCTAGTTTTGAAGAAAGAGAGATGAAAAACCATGAAATGAATGCCATTACCTACTTAGGAAGTAAACAAAATATACTTAAGTGATTTCTAGAAAGAAATGAGAAAAAAACATCGTTTTTGGATTTTTATGTATTTTTAGGTGAAATTGTCATGCATGTAATTGATTTGTTTGTGAATGTGGCAGCGATTAGGTGGTGATGAAGGGAAACTTTGGAGTTTCCAGAGGTGTAGGAAGGTGCAGAGGGGTCATAGGAAGTCCCAGGTGGCCTTCTAGAGGCTTTCCCTGCAATCAGACTTCAAAAAGACACCTACAGGAAAATCTACAGGAGGCTGTAGGGGATCTACAGGAGGTGTACAGGAGGTCTATAAGAGGATGCCAAGAGTTGTTTTAGAGGTTTTGAAGGTGGGAAAATGGGTGGAAAGGGTAGCTGATCGCTAGGAGGATGTGTTGAGGTTTCTATGGTTCATCAAGGAGGATTAGGGAAGAGAAACATGGTTGGACTTGTTCAAGGAAAGAGAGGAAAGTTCATGAGAAAAGTGTAGAACATTAAGGTATATTTGTGAGGGACTTTGGATGGACTATGGAACATGGATCAAAAAGAGATGGTGATGGCTGATTTTTTGACTTATTGTGAGCATAGATGTACTACAAGAGAATTGAAAATCAAACACTGAGACTAAGCAAGCAAAGAAACTAGCTACACTAAAAAACAGAACTGTTCATCAAGCTAGTCTAAATTCTGATATAGGAATGTAAATGCTGAACAATGCTATATGGAAAGAAAAAATGGAAGGAAATTTATTGTAAAGAAAGAAATGAACATGGTGAAATGGATCTACAATAAAAGCATTAACCTTCTAACAAACTGCAACACTAACAATCCTATGGAAAAGACAAATCTGTGTTTTTTGTGGCAGCAAGAGGGTCTTGGCCTCAGTTCATGGTCCCAAAGGGGATAAAGGAGGCCAAGGCTCTGTTGATGGCCTTTTTGTATCTTCTTCTATCATTGTTCAACCTGCTACAACAAACTAAAATGGAAACAACCTTTTAAATCACCAAAAGTAACATATTCTTAACCAAGAAAGAAATCTATCTAACAGCAATGAATTCGTAAACTGAAACAAAACATATAAATACAAAAGAAGAGGTGCTTGGCTGATTGTATTGGGCCCTAACCGAAGAGCTTCATCCCTCTAAGGTAACTCAATGCTAGGTCAAAAATAATCTCATCTTCATTATCAAAATAACAGTAAGATTGCATGAAACTCTCTACAAAAGTAAGCTCGAAGTTGAGCAGAGAAAAAATGCAAAAAAAGTTGGAAAACTTGACTAACATCCAACACGTAATGAGGCCCTAGGCCTCTCTACTTATACAACTAGAGCTCGCAAAAGCTCACTTAAAATTGTGGAGGCTTGGCTCGCAAAACTTGAGATAGACAGCAGTTATCCTCCACTTGCTCGACTGCCTCCTTGGTCCATTGATGTGGCTGCTTGTGCTCCGAGCTTTATGAAGGAGAATTCGAAGTAGGGAGTCATAAATGAGTGGGAGACCCTCCTATAAATCCTTTCCCTTGTCTTCTTCGAATATTTGCTGCCAAATGTTCATTAAATATTTGACTTTGTCTCCAAAATTGACCAAAAATCTGCATTAAGCACACATTAGACTTCAAGGCATAATGACCAACCCAACTCACTCTATTAGCATAAATATAATAAAAAATATGCAATAAACTAATGATAATGGTGGATTAAGCTAAGTTAGGAGGCAAAATGAGCCCATATAAATACCCATTTATGGGGCTCATCAGTAATATCCATCTCTCCCGATGGAATATGACTGCCTCTGAGGTGGTTTTCCTCTAAGGTACCTAGCTCATTATCCATGGGTTGGATGGTGTCCTCTTCCTCAAATTTTTCCTCTTCCATCTCTTGAGTCAATTTTTCTTCTTCTAGCCTCTGTTGCTTCCTCATCCTGGGACTGCCTCTGTTTCTCTTCTTCTGTATATCTCCTCTGTTCTTCTTTTGGCTATTTCTTCTCAAACAACTCAGCGTGCTTCCTGATATCCTCTTCTTCTTCTTCTTCTTTTCCTTCTTTATTCTTTGACTCTATTTGAGTAGTTCCTATGTTTAAAGGATCGACCTTCCATTTTTTGCTGCTCTCACTTGATGAATACCTGATCCTTTTCCTGGGAGCCATCTTCTTTACTAGAGGTGTTATTTCCTCCTCCTCCTAAGCCTTCTCGTGCAAGTCCTGAGCTAGTGGATCATGGGGTGAACTAGCCTCCAATAATGGATGTGTCTTGATTTTGGAATTGTACTAGTTATTTATCCTCTCATCTTCTTCTATAAACATAGATGAGTACCCTGTATTGGGACAGATCCTCTGACAATGTTCCATGACAATTCACCTAGGATTATATCCATGGAAATATTTGGTGGAGAAGTTTAAGTGATCTAGATCATGTATCTCTCCTACTGGAGAATTGTGTCTCTTTAATCCATACAGTCTGATCCTCACTAGAAAGATGGGTTGAGGGGATTTCTTCCTCCTATGAAGAATTCCAAATAATCCCTTGTCGAGTTGATTGGCAACTTCTTTCATGACCACTTTGTTAGTCACATATTGTGGCATAAGGTAAGGGGATATTTGAAAACTAAAACATCTAATTTATGTACCCTCTGGATCTACAAATTTTTCTGTGATATCTCGAAGATGCTCCTTTAATTGATCAGTAATTCAAGAGAGATCGTTCTAAAAATTCATGTGAAAGATTATTGCAAAGAAGTGTTAAGCTAATTTTTCATATATGCCTCTAAAGCTTAATTCAGATAAAACTCTGTAGTATAAATAAACTAAGAAATTCTCCTTGAGAGTCTAGTTCCACTTCATTCCCGAGAATTCATACTATTCACAGATTCTATCTAAAAGAAATGCAAACATGTAGACTTATGGTGCCTAGTTCACTCGTAAAGATGATTTTTTTCTATCCCACCTGACGTCGCAACTCAAATGATCGGATATCTGCCAAATTGAAAACTTTTGCACAATTCACTAATATTTTGAGCACATATATCCATTTCTCCTAGAACACCTCAATTTTCTTAATCCCATATAACTAATAATACATAACTATTACGTACTGTTAGACATCTCTAAGATTTTTTGTCGGATACACTGCAGATGGGCACTAATGGAACTTGCCTAACTTTCGACACCATGTTTTGAAAACATCATAGTGTCAAGAGTTTCCCTTGTTGTGTACAAATCATCACTAGAATATTCAGTGGGCTTGAACATATTATAAGATGTCTGCACATCTTTACCAATATAGGTGGTGAGATAACTTCCACTCTTACTGCATAGAAAAATGTGGGAATCGTCCATGTGTGTAATGGTCCATTCAATTAATTTTTCACATGGCATGACTGGGAATCTGCATGTGATCTTGTTCATCCTATAATTCTTTATATTGATATATTCATGAAAATATGCTAAGTCCCCAAGAAAACTCTCTTGCATGAATGTGTTTTATATTTTTCTCCAAGTGACTTGTGTTCCTTTATCAATGAAGCAATGAGTATCTATTTATATGGGAACATTGGGCCTCATAAATTCCACAGGTTCATCAATGATTGCTTATAAAATCTTAGTTGAGGTCACTTTGTGAGGAGACATGTCTCAATAGATGATGACAGCGTGGAGACACTTGTAGCATGAGCACCTATTTGGGGCAACAAACTCATACTCATAGTGTTAGCCTAAAATGACCTAACTATGCAACAATACTTGTAAATAAGCAGAAAGAGCCATTACAGACGATAGATCATGAAGAATTGTGAGCGATAACCTAAAATAACTTGTATGCGAGAGAGAATACACATGAAAAATAGGAGGTCGCACTTTGAAAGCGTGAAGGGGAAATGCATGGTCATTTGGGGCTTCGTAGTGTGGTCATGTACTCAAGAAAGAGGTAGAAATCAACTAGAGCAGACTTTTGCACCCTGAAGGGGCAAAGGGGTGGGAAAAAGGGCCTTTCTGTCTTCCTTGTGTGCCCATGCAGTCAAGGATATAAGGACAGAATCCTATCTCACTCAAAAGAGATGAAGGATGAAGGGAAAAAGCTTCGAGTCTTCAAAGTGTGGCTATGCACTCAAGGCAAAGGAGATCGTATTGTTTCATTTTGAAGGGTTGAATGAAAAGGCTTCATCCCTTTGTGATGCTGTCATGCAATCTAAGGCAAAGAGGGCACTCTGTAGCACTTTGAAGGGTCGAAGGGAGAGGCTTCATGCCTTCGTGATGCACCCATGTACGCATGAAGAAAATTTGGACAATCAGGGTGCAATTTTTGAGACTGATAGAGATTCAGGCCCAAAGAGTATGTTCTACTTAATAGAAGCTTAGAAATACTTTCAAACAATGGGATTAAGTGCTCACATGAGAAGGAGAATGATCTGCAAGGATTTATAGCTATTGTCACATGCATGGTGGAAGATAAAAGGTTTCAAGAATGTGAAGCATTTCTTACATACAACAATGGGTAAACACTTGCAAGATGGAGATTCAACAATACCACCAAAAAAGAAACTGCAAAACAAGTGATTGAAAACAATCAAAGCAATATTTGACAGTGAAATCATGAAAAACAGTGAAATATTGAGCATGCAAACTTACTTGTGGAACTGGTTGATGAAGAACTTCTTGATTTCCTAGCTATGTTCTCAACTCAGATGGAATGATTATGCATAGAATGATTAACTGAGTTTATTTAAATAAATTATCATGCAAAATGGATCCATGCATGAGTGCCACTTGTCGTTACATGAAAGGGTTAGTTGAGAGGAGTTAAGGGGGCTCTTATTTTCTAGGAGTGTGCCATCATGCAACAAGTTGTATCTTGCATGCAACTAGACAGGGTACATGTATTCAACACAAAGGAGTTCACCCAGTTAGGTTGCATTTTCTTAGCTTGAACAAATGCGCTCAAGTAGGCCGCACTTCTTCAACTCGAAGGAGTTTGCTCACATGAAGAGAATGCCTTCGTCAACTCAAAGTTTGCTTTTGGCTTCTATCAGTGATTTTCTTTCTTATTTCTCTAGTTTTCAGCTTTTGTGTGCTTCTTGAGTGTGTGCATGGCAAGAAGGAAATTTTTTAAGTCTAGGAAGATTGTGAGTTCACCTAACCATAAACCTACTAACTCAAACACTTATAATGGTTAAGTGGGGATGGTTGAGACACATTGACTTAGTAGGATGAAACATTAGGAGAAAACACACAAATAATGAATCAAACCACATGAAAACACAAGGGGACTTGAAAAGACAGTTAGCATGGGCTTCAAAATTGAAAAAGGCAAAAAGTTTGAAGGGTCATTACCACAGCAACCGCACATGGATTATGATGAAATCAAGATGTTGATGTGGCACCTCTAAAGGATTTCATGTTGTATGAAAATATGGCTTTTTGTGCTATCTAATAGGCACAAAAATGGAATACATGTGGCAAGATTAGGTTGTGCCATGTGGACAATGTGACGTCATGGTGACATCGGCATGTGAATGCCTATTGACTCCTAGGTCTAGGTCACATGGGATCAATCATGTGGCAATGATGCATAGCTCTAGGTCTTGTGGTTACTAGAAATTTCAAATGGTCATATGGATAGGTCAGCTCTGGGTTATATGGATAGGCCCTTGGTCAACACTCAATTTATGGGACCTCTACAAACTATATATATATATCCAAACTTTGTAGTTGTGAATCAAATGGAACTCACACAAAACATAGTTCTGATTTGAATACAGTCTCATTCAGAGGTTAAGCGTATGATTATGGTCGAAGTATAATGAAGTGGTTTGGTCTTGTTCGCATGGTTCTTAAGTAAATATTATGAGTGTCAAATTTTTTTCACACAATGTAGTTCTGATTCTAGATCATAATATGCACATCGTGATTTGTCGTTATGGTTTTGGTAATGGAAACAATGGAAAACCATATTCTAAGATCTGTGGATGAGACCAAGTTTCGATGGTTATAACTATACATGTTAAATTTGGAAGAGGTAGGCATTGCATAGAAAAGGTCTTGGAGCTATACTTGTCAAGATATATAATCAGATTGAACTATCAGTCATGAAAATGAATCAGGTTCGAAATGGGGTGGACACATTAGAATATGTGACCACCATATATTGAATAATGATACATATGTTATTAACATGAATGTCAATAATTAGTTGAATATGAGTCATGTGAACTCCTATGGATATTATGACATAGGTCCCAACACCCTTTTTAGGTCCCACACCATATACTATTGAAAAATACAAGTCAGATGGGCCACATAGCAAGCCACACCATGAGAGTGTTTGGTAAATTGTCAAAAATTTTGTTTTAGTTGTTGAGAGTTTAACTTGTGGTGATACTGTATGGTAATATATTTTTTATTATATTCAGGTGTTTTTCCAAATAATTAGTAGGTTCCAGTGACCAGTACCAGAATCCTGTGGCTCCATTGTAGGGCGCCTAAAAAGGGGTAGTCTGGTGAACATTTAACTCTTTATATGGTTTATTATGGTCTTTTTGAGTTATTGAAGTCATTATTAATCAAAATTAAAAACTGGAAGAAGCTAACCAACCAGGACTCAAATACTGATGCATTTAGATGGGTTTGCTAGTGCTTTGGGTCATGTTTAATGACTAAAATATTTTTTTTTTGTGTTTGGTAAAGTTATGAGCTTGTTGGACTTATTTTCTGATACATGAAGTAAACAAGTTTAGGGAAAGTGTTTAAGAGATTAGATCACATCTATAGTTGGAGAAAAGTTTTTGGACAATAGTATGATAGCCAACAACAAAGATTAACATAAATTTTGTGACAGTAATTACAACTGAGATGATGGTTACATGTTATATGGTAGTTCTTGTAGATTGCATGACAATATAATGATTACAGGTTGTATGGAAAAGAAAGTTATTATTGCAGTGGCAGAGATAGTGGTAGTATCGATATGTGTTATTACATATTTGAGCAATACTCATGATTTAGTGATACATTATGATCAGTGATCTCGTCTAAAAATGTGATGAAATAGAGGTCCATAAGGAGGTAGAGGAAAGAGGTTGAAGCCTCAATCAGGCTAGAGCCTAGATCAAATTGGAGCCTACTCATTAATGAGGTTGGAGCCTTAAGTAGGCTAGAACCTACTCATTATTGAGGTTAAAGCCTCAATCAGGTTGTAGCCTACCGCAAGTGGCAGCTTGCATATTTTGGGGTAGTTGACTGCCATAGGTTGGGGCCTACAAATTGATGTAAAACAATTGAAAATTGAGTAGAAGAAGAGTTGGTGGTTTTCTCCCATTTGGGTTTCCACCTAAAAAATGTGTGTCTCATTATGTTCTGATGCTCTCTTATGTTGTTAATTTCTTCTTTTCATGTTACTAATATGATGATACATAAACATAATTGATGACATGATGTTTATGTTTTGTTTCTATGGATGAATGATTAAGAAAGATTGTTAAATTGTGAAATTTACCTCACATTGATTCACCCCCACTCTCAATGTGAACTTTGGGCCAACATAACCTTATGATAAATTGCAAAATTCACCTTGACTTACTTATATTGAAATACTATATTCCTTAATGCTACTTTTTTGTTGCCACATTCTTTAAGGCTTATGTCACATTGTGTTTGTTTGAAAGTGTTTCACTATGGGTGACTATGGTTAGCTTTGTGTTACATTATGACATTCAAGTTGGTTGACTTATGTTGAACTGTTGCGCTGCTCTTGCATTACATTTTAGCATTCTTTAAAGATTTTGTCACATTACGTTTGTTTGCATGTATTTGGTTATGGTTAACTTGGTTTACCATGATATCCATAATTGATCATAGATTATTGTGGAGGATTATATTGATTATTGCTAAACATAATTAATTTTATGTCACATTATAATATTCTTCAGATATTATTGTAACACGCATCAAAATAAATCTTTAATCATACAAACTACATACATTTATATAATTATAATTATAATTATAACTATATAATTATATAATTATGATTATAATTATAACTATAATTATAATTATAACACGTTTATCTTTATACTAAAGTGTAGCTTCAAATAACCAAAAATGTGTGACTTTGGAAGACTAATGGATTAACCTTGTTCCAAAACATAAAATTTGTCATTTGAGCTTTAAAAAGGACCAAAAAGAAATTGGTTGTGAAAACGGATAAATTAGACTCATGTATATGCATTATTCGTGTAATATTGTTCTGGTTGTCACGTCAACTTCTTAGCCAATGCCTTTATTTTGCTTGCATGGAATATTTTTAACCCTGTATAATTGTTTTTTATATCTTTGCATGCTAAATGGAACTTCATATTTTTTTTAGGAATGTCTCCACCTCACACGGCATTTTTACATGGTATCCTAATGAATATAACAATCTATATATTTAAAATCAATGAGGAATTATTAGCACTAGACATAGATTTTATATCAATAGGGAAATAGGGAATTATAAGCATGTACCATGAGGCAACCACTTGCTCTAGTAATTCTTCTTCTTTTTCGGAGCCAGATTTATACAAGAGGCTTTGAATAATTTTAGTATTCATTTGAAGAAACATCCCCATAATAAAATGGAGTATGAAATAGTGATGCTTAGGAAAAGTCTCTTTAATATAGTTTTGAGTTCCCTTCATGTTTCACTGAGGAGTACTTGGGCAAGTTAGCTGAAGTCAAAGGTAACCGCAAAATCTCAATGTGAGATATTTGATTGAGAACTAGTAAAATGATTTCGGAACCAGATTTATACGAATAATTTTAGTATTCATTTGAAGAAACATCGCCATAATAAAATGGAATATGAAATAGTGATGTTTAGGAAAAGTCTCTTTAATATAGTTTTGAGTTCCCTTCATGTTTCACTGAGGAGTACTTGGGAAAGTTGGCTGAAGTCAAAGGTAACCGGAAAATCTCAATGTGAGATATTTGATTGAGAACTAGTAAAATGATTGCAAGTTTGTTGTAGGCTGGTCATAATCATGAAAAAATGTTCTCTCAAGTTCAATTATCACATGTAAATGTCACCAGATCCCATGGAATTGGTTTATAACTTCCCTTTATATATAATTAACTTTTGGTGTAGTAAGATAGTATTTATTATACATTCCGGGGTAGGTATATAGCGATTGCTATGCAATTGACTATATATTAATTGCGTTGTTTTTTTTTTTATATCATTCATTTATTCAAAGTTTTCAGTGCTACTGAGTAATGTAGGAGAGATTGTAAAATTTAACCAAATTTTCTTTGTTGTTTAATTGGGCAAGCAAATGAACCTCTTATTGTAGCCTCATTTTAATTCACGTGAGTAGTGTATTAATTTTACAACATTATCCTATGTTCTAACTATCATCCTTAATAAATTTACAATCATTCGTAATAACTTTTCACCATTATAGTAAGTTGATAACGTTAGGACATTATTCTAAGTTTTATTTTGAAGCTAGATTCTAAGGATCACTATCTTCTACCAAGTTTTAATTTTAGCCGGCCTGTGAAATGGTGTTGTGTAAGCAGCTATGTTAACCATTTTTCAAGTTTCAACCAGCCATTGGCATGTTAGCCATTTGTCAGGATTCCCCCAACTACTAAAAGAACACAAGCTCCAATTCTTTTCTCCTCTCTTTTCTTTTGGTCTCTTGGTCTTGGATAAGAGGGTCTGTTACTTGATCTTCAAGTTCACTTCCTTTCTTTGTGTTCTTCGTGATCGAGGTAGCCCCAGTTAATTAGCCGTAGAAGCATCCACAAGACAGTTTATGTCATTTCTGTGGGTTCTGAACATCAAATAACCTTGTCCTTTGGTGTGGTTTGTATGCCATTTCTAGTGTGCATGCATACAAAGTAAAAAATTGAACATCAAATAACCTTGTCCTTTGGTGTGGTTTGTATGCCATTTCCAGAGTGGATGCATACAGAGTAACAGTTTCAGCATCACTAGCAGTGGTTGCATTTTCTCAAGGGGCAGCGGTAAAGTAGCAGAGGTCAAAGCAATTCCAGTTCCATAATCCATTTACCAAGTTGAATAAGCATCCAAGGACGATTAGAACAAACTCATAATAGAATATGCATACAAAGTAACAATTTCAGCGTCACTAGCAGCGGTTGCATTTTCTCAAGGGGCAGCGGTAAAGTAGCAGAGGTCAAAGCAGTTCCAGTTCCATAACCCATTTACCAAGTTGAATAAGCATCCAAGGATGATTAGAATAAACTCATAATAGAATACTCCAGAAAAGCTGGGATAAGAGCTGGTTTGTCTAATTTTGAAATTTCAATATTTTTTTTTGAATTTTAAAAAATATTGAAGGATTATAAATTAATATGGAAGAATTATAAGTTTTGTCTAAAATTTACCCATGTTTTCTCTTGAATTTTCAAGTTTTAATTTCCAAAGTTCTGTTTATGTTTGGTTGAAAATTTCTTCATATTTTCTTTTGAATTTTTAGTCTTCAATTTTAGAATTTTCAAGAATATTGGAAGAATTTCCAATCTTGAATTTTCAAATTTTCAAGAATATTTGAGCATTAAATTTTATCTATGTTTTTCTGTACGATTTACTTATGTTTAGCCTCAGAATTTTATTAAATAATTTGTTGAAAGACAAACATTTTTCATTTAATTCTTTTCTTAATTTTTCATTTAATTCTTTGGTTAATTCTTATAATTCCATAAACTTAAAACATTTGAAGTACATGTAAAGCTCAAAAAACACAACTTAAAAATCGAAATCCTTTATAAAAATTGTTATGCAAAACTCAACTCAAGCATATTCACAATGTTGCATTCAACGTGATTTAAATGAAATGAATTTTAACTTCAATATCCTTAATAAAAAGATGTTATGGAAAAATCAACTCAAGCATATTCACAACGTTGCATTCATGGAAATTTAAATGAAAGGAAGTTTACTTTGGCCCGATGAAACAACTTGCAACTAAAAAATCCACAGCATGGAATGCCTTTTTTTGTTGAGATGAAACAACAATTCGAGGTTAGAAATTGATAACCGGGAGTACCTTTTTTTGCTCACATTTTCTTAGATTTATATAATTAAAAAAGACATTAGATATGCATATCATTGTAGGCCTTAAATATGCAAGGTCCCAGCATGCATATCATTGTTTCTTGAAAAGCAAGTTCCCAGCCCGCTTTTCATTATTTTTTGAAAATCCCATTTCTTGAAAACTCATTCCATTTTAGTTAATGCCTCAACCTCTCCCGGTGTTTTTTTTTTGTACATTTTCCATTTCCTCTTTTCCAACCTCTGTTGCTTTTCTGTCCATTTCCTTTTTTCCAACTTCTACTTATACCTTCCCGCTTACCTCTTATTATATCTAAATGGGTATGAATAGATCCCCTAGTTATTGTATCTAAAGGGGCATGAACAGAGCAGCTGGTTGATGATGTAGTTGCTATGGCTGATAATGCAACAACTATGGCACAAAAAGGATTTGATTCCTTATGTTTCTCCTTCATAATGTTTGAGCCAACAGTGGTCTGCATAGATGTCCATTGTTTCAATGGTGCTTTATATGGATGCCTGATTAAGGATGCCCTGCTTGGATGCCCATGTGTCAATCCTTTAATACAATGGATACATTATAATGTTCTTAAATAGGGTTTTAAGGGATTCGTTAAATAACAAGATAGGGCGGTAGTGTGATATGTTATAATCCATGACGATGACTCTTCCATTTTCAAGAGAATTCAATAGACCTTTCTAATAAATTCCTGAATTCAAAAATAATGTTGACTTGGAACATTTTTATAATTAAAAATTAATGATAACCTTCATGCCCAAGTTGGGCTCTCCAATGCCACAACAACCATCTTATTTTCTATGTTGCATTATGAACAACAACTTCAACATATTATATCGTGTATTTCAGAATCAATAACAAATTCAATGACTTATGTGGAATGTGAAATAAAAATAGAAAATAGTCATTGACGTGGAATGTGAAAGAAACACAAAAACTATTCAAACAAAGAAACCACTCAATGATCAGTGAGCAAACGAGTCATCCTTCAATTAACTTGGATTTCTAAATTTTTGGAGGAAAAAATATAATCATGACCAACTGGAAAGGATTTTGATATAACTTTCCTTAAGTGGTTCTGAATATTATTATCTTGAGTTGTCCATGGATCCTGGAATTTCACTAGATCCTGCAATTTCACTGACAATTATATGAATAAAAATCCAACAATTCTCAATTTCAATTTCTCATCATTGGCAGATCTCGAGCAATGGGCATTGCTTTCATGAGGGAAGGTTACTGCTTGGATAATTTCTCATCATTGCAGATCCCCCAGCAATGGTCACTTCTTTCATGATAGAAGGTTACTGCTTTATAAGCAATATACTCCACTTATGATTTTAGCATTGTAAACTGACAAATACAAAAAATTACTCCAGTTATGATTTCAGCATTGTACTATAACAAATACAGAAATCATTTGAAAATAATTTCGGCATCTATGCTATCAGCAACATAGATCTTGTTATATTTATTAACAATGAATGTTAACTTACATATTTGTTCATGTGACTAGGACCATTTGTAGCGTTAGTCTAACACAGGAAGAGCAAATTTATGATAAGCTAGGAAAAAAGACTTCCTAATGTTAGTAGAGTGGAGGTAGACCAATTCTTGGGGATGAGACAATGCATGCTAAAACATGTAGTCAATTGGAGTATATTCATGGAGGTGATTAAACAAAGTTGATGTGCTCAAAGGATGTCATAGGAAATTTGTTATACTTTATTTGATAACATAGGAATTATAAGGAAATTATTACATGTTATAAAGCTAAAATTACATAATTGAGTAATTCCTCACAACTATTTCACATTGAAGTAATTGTTTTATCACAATTTCATAATTATGAAATAGAAATTATTTCATTATTGATAAAAACTTGAAATTGAGAATATAGTGAATAGTGAGCTAGGAATGTTCATAATTCAATATGGAACTTCTGAAATAAAATCATATTAGAGAAAAATATCATTATAGTTTTGAAAAAATCTCATATTGGAGCATTAAACTTGTATATGACTTGTTATTACTTGGTTCACATGCCATCAAGTCTATCCACAAATTGTATCCAACTAATTCACATGTCATCAAGTGTATCTCCAAGTTATTCTAAATTCTTATAAAAGGAGGTAAAATTGAAGGGGATAGAAAGAGCATGAGTGCATCAAGTCTATCCACAACTCGTGTCCAAATAATTCACATGTCATCAAGTGTATCTCCAGGTTATTCTAAATTCTTATAAAAGGAGGCCAAATTGGAGGGGACAGAAATAGCAAAAGCGCAATGAAATGATGGTGAGATTCAGGTAAATGATGGTGAGATTCAAGTAAACTCCTTGTCCATGATAGGAAGTTTTAATACTAGCTAAGGAAGATTTAAGTTCAATAATTTGGAAGGGGATACATGAATCCCAAGGTATAAATCTTGTATGTTTCCATTTCTAGTAATATATAGATCCTATTATCACTTCTCCACATACTATTGTTTATTTTTTTTTAGCTAGATCATTCTGGGGGATTTAGATTGAATCTGATTTCTCTAACCATGTACGCTTGGAATATATCTTGTGGTTGTTATTTTTGTGTAGGTTGTAGGTCTAGCAGTGATGAGCAAAGGTATCTGAGGAATAAGTAGTATTTTCATCAACCATCATCATCTAGGATCATCACAATGTTCACTAGAACATGTACAGTTATTTCCCTCTTCGTTTCTATTTCATGCATGTAAGGAAACTAAAGAGTAGATCTAATTTGTTATAGCTCAAAATGGCACTTCCTTGAGTTCATTAAAGAAGCAAGACAAAAACATGATGAAGTTATTATATCTACCTCATGTAAACCTAAACTTCACTCAATTTTAGTCTTCTAATGCTCCTGATGACCTAACAAGTAGCATTATGGCCTTGTAATTAACAGTTGAATGTTCTCATATAATAGAGAAGGAGCATTAGCGAAGCTGATGTTGGTAGGGTGAGAGTATAAGGGCTAACAAAGTTAAATAGTGATAAAAGGTGAGGAAAATGATGAGAAGACTGTTGGCATTATGTTTCTGGTATGGCTATATGTTACAGATGTTGTACTTGATGGCAACTCCCGTGGCAAGGCTCTCAATTTGTTGAAAATTAAGAAGGACGCAGGAAATCAGTTCAGAAGGTGCGTACCCGCAGGTACACCATGCAGGGACCGCGTCCAGATACGCAGGCCAGCCGTTCAGGAGGTGCGTCCCCCCAGTGCACACATTTCAAGGCAGAGAAAAGCACACGTGGGGTTTCTTATGTTTTACTCTTGGTATTTAGCCGACGGTATTGGGTTATTATGGTGTCGGCTCGTGGTATTGTTCCATGATTTTAGGAGGAGCTTGCCTATATAAAGCAAAGGAGATCACTTGGCTAAGCATCTTTTGCAATTGAATATCTTTAGATCTGAAATATTGGGTTATGGTCTTAAAAGCTTGATCTATATGAAAGGGAGGTTGAAGGAGAATCTGTGAAGGGTGATCTCTCGAGCGCATGATCAGATCTGAGCAACTGTGCCACTCTGGTGGACTGCCTATTCGGCCCTAATCAGAAGGACGCAGGTGTTTAACAGAAGAGTTGTGTGGGTACGCAGTGCAGAAACAGGAGATCTGCATGGGGACGCAGAGCAGAAACAGGAGACATGCGTCGGTACGCAGAGTAGAAACAGGAGACCTGCGTCGGTACGCAGAGCAGAAGAAGGAGACCTGCATGGGTACACAGAGCGACTAAGGTTCAGGTGCGTCCGTGCAGTAAAAGTACGCGGCACGATAGTATTTCCAGGTGCGTCCGTACGCGGCGCGATAGTATTTTAGGGTGCGTCCCTGCAGGAATAATACGCAGCGCGGTTCAAGGTACAGTGCGTGGGCACGCAGTTCGGCAGAAGGATTCCTGTGGGTATACGCAGGAAAGCAGAAGGTGAACTGCGTCGCGACGCAGGCCACGGAAGGGAAAACTGCGTATCTGTATTAAAATGTTCTGTTGACTGAAATTTTCTGTTGATAAGGTGTTCTGGGTTAGGTCTGTTATTGATCTGATAACTGTAGTGGACTGTAACTTTTATGTACTTGATGATCATTTGATGCTTTATGAAAAGAAGTAGGGGGTTGTAGCTCCCTTCCAGGAGAGACTGGAAAACGAGAGAGAGAGAGTTGTAGCTCTCTGCAGGTTGCAGCCTGCGTACTGGTAAAGGACTGCACCAGTACAAAACCATTGTAAAAGAAGTTTCTAAGTTGAAAGAAGATAGAGACATATTGCAGCAGGTGGTTTTCACCCACATTGGGTTTCCACCTTACATCTTGTGTTCTTCGGTGTGACTATCTGTTTTTCTTTGTTCATGCTCATTATTTTATGATACTGACATGCAAAAATAATTCAAAGAACAAATAAGGAAGATTTATTAAAAGAATTAGATAATACTAATTCACCCCCCCTCTCAGTATTATTTCCAACAATTGGTATCAGAGCAGGTCCTTCAGAGAAGCTTGATCGCTTGAAGGTAGATCGTTCATCATGAGCAACTACGAGAGAGAAGCATCAATCAGGCCACCGGTTTTTGATGGGACAAACTTCAATTATTGGAAGGTAAGAGTTACTGCCTATCTTCAATCTCTTGGTACAGAAGTTTGGGACATCGTAGAGACAGGCTATGCTTTTCCTTCAGCTACTCCTACAGATGTAGCCGAGAAAAAGAAGTATGAAACAAATGCGAAAGCAGTCAGTACTCTATTAGGATGTATATCTCAATCAGAATTCATGAAGGTAATGCACTATAAATCCGCAAAAGAGATATGGGACAAAATCGTCACGAGCTATGAAGGAGATGAACAGGTAAAGCGTGCTAAACTTCAAACTCTCAGAATTCAGTATGAGACTCTCAAAATGTATAATGATGAAAGTGTGGCTAACTATTTTCTTCGGGTAGATGAGGTTGTTAATTGTATGAAAAATTTGGGTGAAGAAATAAAAGAGGCTATTGTGGTTGAAAAGGTCCTAAGATCATTGTCCCCCAAGTTTGAATCTAAAGTATCTGCAATAGAAGAAAAGGAAAATCTACGAATTCTTACTATGTCTCAGCTACATGGAATTCTAACTGCTTATGAAATGAGAAAGGGAGGTCCATCAGACAGAAGAGAAGCTGCTTTCAAGGCATCAGGCAAAGGAGATTATTATGAAGCAAGCCACGTCCCAGAAGAAGAGGAAGAAGAATCAAATTTTGTCAGAAATCTTCAAAGGGGTTCTGGAAGGTTCAGAGGTAAGTTACCTTTTAAATGCTTTGCTTGTGGAAGAGTAGGTCATTATGCTGCAAAATGTCCTTATAAGGATAAAGGAAAGGAACCTGCTAGATGGAACAAGAAACAGAACGCAAACAAGAAAAGCTACTACACTCATGAAGATAGTGATGGTCTATCAAACAGTGATGAAGATGAACAAGGTAATGAATATAAGTTGTTAATGGCACTTGAAGATGATGATTATATGGATGCTGTAGATGTGGATAACCTTTATGATGAAATTACTAGACTCAAGAGATGTATAGAAGAAAAGAACATGATCATTGATACTCTACAATTTCAAATTGATGAAAAGGAAAAACATCTTGAAAAATTAGAAGGTGAAATTGTTGGTCTTAGAAAAGAGATTGAGAAAACAAAAGCTATTAATCTCAAGTTTGTCAAAGGATCTGAAACTTTGGATGATATTATCAATGTGCAGCGGTCTCCTCTAAACAGCACAGGTCTGGGCTATAATGGAGAAACTTCTCAAGCATCCACCTCAAAAAGTTATCTTGATGCAGCAAGAAGAAATGAGCAAAAGAACAATGAAGATCAACAGGTAAAGCAGGAACGAATTACAAACAGAAACTATCAAGGGAAATCCATCTTAAGGGTGAACAAAAGCTACAACCAGCCACAGGTAAAATCTTCTCAATTTGGTTCAAGAATAGATGAAAATAGAAATTACAATCAGTTGGCTGGTAGATTCAATAACCGCAGAAGTTTCTTCAATGGACAATGCTTTTCTTGCCATAACTTTGGTCACAAAGCAGCTCAATGTGTTGCATATAAAATGATCATGACTAGGGAAGCTCAAAAACAAAGAAGTATGACAGGGATTACAAAAAGGACCTATAACAACTTTTCGGTTCTTGAAAATGAAGTTGAATGTTCTATTTGCAATAACTTTGGTCATGAAGACTCTGAATGCAGGAGCAGGTTTCAGCAGAAAAAGGAACAAACCTCAAACACCAAAACATGGAGAATAAAGGAACCTCAAACAGAAAGATGTGGGATAGCATTTTATGCAGAGGGATAGGAAAATCTATGGTACATTGATAGTGGATGTTCGAAGCATATGACAGGTGATAAAGAAAAACTCGAGTCTTATTCTGCTCTAGAAAAGGGAAAGAAAGTCTCTTTTGGAAATGATACTCCTGCAACTATAAAAGGAAAGGGCATTGCTCAGTTAAAAGAAAAGGTCAAGGCTGGAAATGTTTTGTATGTTGATGGATTGAAGCATAATCTTCTAAGTGTCAGCCAGATGTGTGATCAAAGAACCGAGGTTATATTTAGATCAAATAGATGTCTTGTTCGTGATCTTGATATAGGTAAAACAGTAATCAAAGGCAAAAGAACTCCAAATAATCTGTACATATTTGAAGAAGGACAACAACAATGCTATCTGAGCAAGGATGATGAGCACTGGTTATGGCATCGGAGGCTGGGGCATCTAAGCTTTCCACAAATAAGGAAAGCATGCAAATATCAGGCAGTTCGTGATCTTCCAGATATCAAAATTCCTGACAACACCATATGCAAATCATGTCAATTTGGAAAACAAACCAGAACTAACTTTCCAGAGAAGGAAGGATCAGCTAGCATGCCTCTTGAGCTAGTTCATACAGATACATGCGGTCCATTCAGGAAAAGAACACCTAGAGGAGAAGAATACATGATATTATTCATTGAAGATTTCTCCAGGTTTGTCTGGCTAGGACTTATGAAGCACAAAGATGAAGCATTCGAAAAATTCAAATCCTTCAAAGCCTTGGTTGAAAATGAATCAGGTCACAAAATTAAGTGCCTCAGATCCAACAGAGGTGGGGAGTTTACCTCAAATGAATTTTTCGATTTCTGTGAAGAACATGGGATAAGAAGAGAATTCTCTACAGCTAGAACTCCTCAGCAAAATGGAGTTGTGGAAAGAATGAACAGAACAGTCCAACAAATGGCTCGTGCTATGCTTGATGAATCAGGAACTCCCGCAACTTTCTGGGGTGAAGCTGCACATGCTGCGGTTGTTATTCTCAACAAAACAAATGTCTGGGTGAACAACACTCAAACTCCTCATGAGCTCTGGAGTGGTAAGACTCCTTCGGTAAAGCACTTCAAAATCTTTGGGAGAAAATGCTATATCAAGAATACTGATGAGCAGCTTGGCAAACTTGAACCTAGAGCAGATGAAGGCATTCTTCTTGGTTACTCTCCACATAGAAAAGCATACAAATGCTACAATAAAAGACTTGGCAGAATTGTTGACAGCATTGATGTAGTGGTTGATGAGAAGGGATACATTCCTAGGCAAGTACATCATGAAGACATTGAAGAAGATGAATGCTACCCTCAAAGACAGAATGATGAAGAAGAAGAACCTCAAGAAGAACCTCAAGAAGAACCAGAGGAGCAGACAAGAATATAAGAAAAGACTCCATCCAGATATGTTCAGAAGAATCATCCAGAATCTCAGATTATGGGGCAGAAAGAAGCAGGTGTACAAACAAGAAGAACAGTTCCAGAAGCTTCAAGCTATTTGGCATTACTCTCCTCTACTGAACCACAAAGTGTGAAAGAGGCATGCAAAGATGAATGTTGGGTGAAAGCAATGGATGAAGAACTTGAGCAAATCGAAAAGAACAACACTTGGGAACTGGTTCCTAGACCAAAGGATAAGAATGTTATCGGAACAAAATGGGTCTTCAAAAACAAATTGAATGAAAATGGAGAAGTAATTAGAAACAAAGCCAGACTTGTTTGTAAAGGGTATGCACAGCAAGAAGGAATAGACTTTGAAGAAACCTTTGCTCCTGTTGCAAGACTTGAGGCCATCCGAATGTTTCTTGCTCTCTCAAGTTTTCAAAATTTCAAAGTATTTCAAATGGACGTGAAATCAGCCTTTCTGAATGGAGACCTGGAAGAAGAAGTATACATTGAACAGCCAGATGGGTTCATTCTTGGAAATGATCCAAATCTTGTATGCAGATTGAAAAAGGCTTTCTATGGTCTCAAACAAGCTCCAAGGGCTTGGTACTACTGTTTGGACAAATATCTTCATCAACAAGGTTTTTCAAAAGGATCAGCAGATAGCAATCTTTATATAAAAGTTGAAAATGACAAATTGCTAATACTTGTTGTGTATGTAGATGACATTATTTTTGGGAGCAATGAAGATGCTATGAGTCAAAGATTTGCCTCGGTCATGCAGAAAGAATTTGAAATGTCTTTGCTAGGAGAACTGACATATTTCCTTGGTTTGCAAATCCAACAAAAAGAAGGAGGAATCTTTTTATCTCAAACCAAGTATCTCAAACAAATTTTGAAGAAATATGGTATGGAAGATGCAAAACCAGTATGTACACCCATGGTCACAGGATGTAGCCTCAGTGCAAATGATGAATCTGCAGCAGTACATCAACCAACCTACAGATCTATGATTGGAAGTTTAATTTATTTGACAGGTACCCGACCGGACATCATGCATGCAGTTGGAACAGTTGGAAGATTTCAGGCAAATCCGAAGGAGACTCATCTTCAGGCAGTGAAGAGAATTTTCAAATATCTTCAAGGGACTCAAAATTATGGCTTATGGTATCCTAGAGATACAGATCTTACACTTCATGCTTATACAGATGCATATTGGGCCGGAAGCATGGATGACAGGAAAAGCACAAGTGGTGGTGCATTCTTTATGGGTTCTAGGTTGGTATCTTGGTTCAGCAAGAAACAGAGTTCGATTGCCTTGTCTACAGCTGAAGCGGAATATGTTGTTGCTGCATCTTATTGCACTCAACTCCTTTGGATGATGCAGACTTTGCAGGATTTTCAAATCACTTGTACACCACCTATCCCCATCTTATGTGATAACACAAGTGCAATCAGCATCTCAAAAAATCCTGTTATGCATTCAAAAACCAAGCACATACCAATCAAGTATCATTTTCTCCGGGAACAAGTGCTTGAACAGAAGGTCAAGTTGGAGTATGTTCCTTCTAAGGAACAAGTTTCTGATATTCTCACCAAACCCTTTCCCAGGGACACTTTTGAATACCTCAGGCAAAAGCTGGGGGTTGTTGATGCATCATCTTATTGTTGAACCTTTTTTGATTGATGGTACAGGTTTAGGGGGAGCATATAATGCATTGTTGGCATTATGGAGGATGGTCAGAAGGAGATCTTGGAAATAGCTGCAATATGTCTCTATCTCTTTCATGGTGGATTATGGTTCTTTGTTGCAGATCGGGTTCATATTCAGGGGGAGCATGTTCTTAGGGGGAGCATACCCCTTTGCCCTTGATGTCAAAGGGGGAGAATGAAGCTGAAGACTGAAGATTGTGAGGTTGCCATCAAGTCCAAAGGGGGAGATTGTTGGCATTATGTTTCTGGTATGGCTATATGTTACAGATGTTGTACTTGATGGCAACTCCCGTGGCAAGGCTCTCAATTTGTTGAAAATTAAGAAGGACGCAGGAAATCAGTTCAGAAGGTGCGTACCCGCAGGTACACCATGCAGGGACCGCGTCCAGATACGCAGGCCAGCCGTTCAGGAGGTGCGTCCCCCCAGTGCACACATTTCAAGTCAGAGAAAAGAACATGTGGGGTTTCTTATGTTTTACTCTTGGTATTTAGCCGACGGTATTGGGTTATTATGGTGTCGGCTCGTGGTATTGTTCCATGATTTTAGGAGGAGCTTGCCTATATAAAGCAAAGGAGATCACTTGGCTAAGCATCTTTTGCAATTGAATATCTTTAGATCTGAAATATTGGGTTATGGTCTTAAAAGCTTGATCTATATGAAAGGGAGGTTGAAGGCGAATCTGTGAAGGGTGATCTCTCGAGCGCATGATCAGATCTGAGCAACTGTGCCACTCTGGTGGACTGCCTATTCGGCCCTAATCAGAAGGACACAGGTGTTTAACAGAAGAGCTGCGTGGGTACGCAGTGCAGAAACAGGAGATCTGCATGGGGACGCAGAGCAGAAACAGGAGACCTGCATCGGTACGCAGAGCAGAAACAGGAGACCTGCGTCGGTACGCAGAGCAGAAGAAGGAGACCTGCGTGGGTACGCAGAGCGACTAAGGTTCAGGTGCGTCCGTGCAGTAAAAGTACGCGGCGCGATAGTATTTCCAGGTGCGTCCGTACGCGGCGCGATAGTATTTTGGGGTGCGTCCCTGCAGGAATAATACACAGCGCGGTTCAAGGTACAGTGCGTGGGCACGCAGTTCGGCAGAAGGATTCCTGCGGGTATACGCAGGAAAGCAGAAGGTGAACTGCGTCATGACGCAGGCCACATAAGGGAAAACTGCGTATCTGTATTAAAATGTTCTGTTGACTGAAATTTTCTGTTGATAAGGTGTTCTGGGTTAGTTATGTTATTGCTGATCTGATAACTGTAGTGGACTGTAACTTTTATGTACTTGATGATCATTTGATGCTTTATGAAAAGAAGTAGGGGGTTGTAGCTCCCTTCCAGGAGAGACTGGAAAACGAGAGAGAGAGAGAGTTGTAGCTCTCTGCAGGTTGCAGCCTGCGTACTGGTAAAGGACTGCACCAGTACAAAACCATTGTAAAAGAAGTTTCTAAGTTGAAAGAAGATAGAGACATATTGCAGTAGGTGGTTTTCACCCACATTGGGTTTCCACCTTACATCTTTTTTTCTTTGGTGTGACTATCTGTTTTTCTTTGTTCATGCTCATTATTTTATGATACTGACATGCAAAAATAATTCAAAGAACAAATAAGGAAGATTTATTAAAAGAATTAGATAATACTGATTCACCCCCCCCCCCCCCTCTCAGTATTATTTCCAACAAAGACTAAATTAAATCAAGTCAATAATATGTCTAAATTAATCCCCTCCACCTTGTAAAATAAACTATAAACAAAATAGCTTCCATGAAGAATAGGGGAAGAATAGTGAAAAGTAAGTACATGCTTCCAGAATGAGATCTCAACCTTGAGATAATCCTACCAAGCAGTGAAGTGTTATTTTAGATATAGGTGACAGGAATAGCCTTGGATTAAAGAGCATATAGGTGTTCCAATTAATGTAAGTGTCTTCATTTAATAAAATTCCTATAATTTTCCTCATCAATTTTCATACTTTAATTTCCCTAATTACATATTTATATTGATTTATGTGTCTAACACGAAGAATAGTTGTATTCATTTGGTTTCTGTTTCTGTATGAAAGACAAGTATGATAAACTTGGTGATTTACAAAAGAGTATTGTTTCTCGAAGGTAAATTTAATGCAACTACAAGAATTCATGGCAACACGTTAGGTACCCGTCACTTATGTGACTAAGAAAAAAGATGACTATTAGCAAAAAAGTTTCTGATTCAATTAATTGATCATAGATGTGATAAGAAAGAATTAGGATCAACATCAAATAGGCATTCAGTTTTTTCACTTCGATATACATGGAACACCATTAAAATAGAAATTTCATTTAGCATATCAAACAGAGAATCTATATGAGTATCAAGTTAAACTTGCGGGATTAGAAGCTAATGAGATTTTTGAACAAAATCTTGAATTTCATGGATCAATTTTACCATTATTATATGAACCCACTCAATCACATCTCTTATATTTTATATGTGTTTTGGTGCTTCTCTTGTATATTTTTCCTTTGGTATATTCATTTCCAAGCCATTCATAATAGTTAAAATCAATGTGAAAAGTTACATTCAATATTTGTCCCATAATTTCATTGTTCATCCATACTTTCAATCCTCACAATATCTTTAGTGACTATAGGCATCCTTGAACATTGTTAAATGCTTTTCAATATTGTCTATCAATTGAAGGACCATCATTTTGAAAATTTTCATACTCAAGGATATTTTCATTGACCCAGTAATCCATACACCTATCCATTCACCCGTTGATCCATCCACCTGAGCATTACCACTAACACTTTCTTTTTTATCTACATAAACCATTGCTCTGGTTGCATAAGATTTACATACCTTTGGAAACATTTAGCATTTGTTGACATCCTCAAGAATCATTTAGCATCATTTCACATCCTCTAGAATTATTTTTGCATCATTTTGTATCCTCTAACATCATATGCTATACCATCCTTTAACGCATACCTTTGGAAAGCTCTGACTAGGCATTCTTTAATGAATACAAGGCTTTAGTCTCGTGAAAACATTCCTTTTCTCCTCTAGCATCATCTCACTATTATGGAATTACAATAGGTTTGGAATATATAGGTCCTATGATTTCTCATAGTCTTTGATTTGTAACATTCTACATAGCATTAGGCTATCGTGCAGTTCTCATACCCCCTTAATGCATCACTCTTCATCAGTTCATGTGACACATGTTCCTATTGGGTCTGGGGCCTGATTATCTTCTTTATTTAGAGGTATCATCATGTTGGACCGTAGTTTGTAATGGGGAATAAATGCCACCCATTTGCTCGACGTCAAGGGGGGGTGACAACAATTTTATGAGCCCCCCTGCCCCCCCACCCAGCAAGGGTTGGAGGGTTGTTACAGGAAAATTTGGGCACATCAACCCCAACTTCGAGATCCATATTATCAGGGTCCATCAACCCGTAATTTAGTTTTTTTCATTCCCTAATGAAGTTAACCTATGTCATGCTTTCCTCCCAAGAGTTTCATGACACCATTCATCCAAAAAATGCCCCTAAGGAGATCATCTCAGGTAGCCTTCTATCTGGCTACAATGCATTACAGGAACTGCACTATCTGGGTGCTATGCATTGAACATAGCCTTTGTTCTTCCTATGATGAGAGAGATCCATCGAATTTTGAAATGAATCCATTGGATTCCTCATCCAATGGATGCTTCTAGAGGTTTCTAGAAGGATAGAGCTCGCTTTTGGATGAGGAAGGACATGAATGAACCTTAATCCATTATCCCTTCCTCCATGGAACCACCTTCCAAGTTTGGCAAAGCATTTATGAGGGCCATTAATGGCTTAACCTCCTCCATTCAACTATAAAAGGACCAAGCTCAAAGGTTGGTCTAGGTTGAAACTTCTTGAGCTAAGGAAATGTTGTTGGAAAGAGATTAGTAGAGAGAGTAATGTTATCATGTCAAATTGTTGTTCTATGAGGAGAGAAGGATTTGAAGTTGGGATGATGACACTGAATCAGACATGCATCTGTATGGGTTGTAATCCTTCCCTCTATGAATAAATAGTTCTATTCTTTTTCCCATTCATGTGTTATGTGATGTATATTGTACTTTGGATTCTATAATATTTTTAGTTAATAGATCGATATGTATGCTTTGATGGTTTTCTGTTTCGAATTGTGTGCAGGTACCTTTCAAGCGAGTTAAGTACGGAAGGGAGTAGTGAAAGCCGTCAAAGGGAAGAGAGATCGAGCGAGAGATAAAAGTTGGTTCTTTTGCTCCTCTTTATTTTATATGTTAGCTATAGGAAAAGAAATGGAATTATTTTAACTATTGTTCTAGACTTGCTACTAGGTCTAGGGGTTAGTCATTCGAAAAGACACTAAATTTTCCCATAACAAAATGGCAACTCCATTGGGGAATGATCCTATCCCTTATAGTAGCTTATCATTCTCTTAGAACACTTTGACATACTTTTCTTTCTACTATTCCTCGAATTCAAGTTCAATTCACTGAAAATTGAGTCAGTTTTGAGTATAAAATTGTCATTATGTAATCAGCGCACCTCTGTAACTGACACAGTGCACTGCATTTCACCCTCTGCACAGAGACAGTGAGATGCATCACACTATCCCTCACTCTGGCCTGCACTGATCCCTTTAGGATCAGTTTTCCCATCTAGGAGCTGAAGCCTTTAGTCAATTTTCAGTTGTTTGAATTGCTTGTTGGATTTAGATGAGCTTTTGTCTCTGAAAACAGTCTTTGTTTCCTTGTTTCAACCTGATTTAGACTGGATTGTTAAATGTTTGTTTATGTATTTGTTTTATCATTTGCAGTCCATTGTCGAAAATAGTTTCAGTCGATTGTTTTGTCAAAAACGAAGTGTCGTAAAATCTTCCTTCTTAAAATAATCAATTGGTCTATTTGTACATCTGATTCATATTTTCGTTTAAAGTGTCAAAAATATTCGTTTCCTTAAAGTTGAAAGTGTCATTTAGTCTTCCTTTCTATTTAATAGAAATTGTCATAAATCGACATTTTTGTGAAAAGAGCTTTTGAATCATTGTGCATTTGTTTTTCTTAGTGCATAATTCACATTAAGGAGAACTAAAAAGAAAAATAAATACATATAATTTCATTTTAGAGTTTGAGTGTGTGTGCTTAAAAGGAATGGTTAGGGAAGTGCATTAGTTGTGCTCTTTGTTGTTTGATCCAAAAAGTACTTGTTTGCTCTATCCCTTGTAGTTAGGATTTTCATTGTTTAAACAAATGAAAAGAATGCTTCTCATATTAGTTGCATTTTTAGGAATTTTGGAAAACATCACGTGGTGAAACCCAAAGGAAAATTTTAAGCAAGATCAACCTAAAATTAACCTCAATTAACCTAACAACGCATTGGAATTTAACACAAACATCTCGAGGTGTCTAGGCTAGAGACATGTTCCGGCCTCTTAAAACCTAGCGGCTATCATTTTCATTAAGGTTGGGTGATTCCTCCTCTCTGAACTGATAAGTACTAGTACGAACTTGTGTTCCCTGTATTGTCGTGTATATAGTGGGAGACCCCAATAGACTTATATCCTTTATCCCTAGGAAGCAGAGTCTGCTACCTTCCCAATCACAATGCACCGAACACAACATTCGGGAAGACTAACTGCCGTATGGTAAATCCTTGGTAATTTCTCTTTAATTTACCACCAAGGTGTATATTGCAGTTTTGTGATTAGTTTGGTGAACCCTCTTGCTTAGTATCTCTAGAGTAGTCACTTTTTCTCCTTTTCGACTCCTTAAAAGAAAAGGTCCATCTGAAGGCTTGTCCTTCCAAGCTTATTAAACAATGAAAGCAACTAGAGTCATCTTTTGATTTTTCTCGACTCTTAAAACATGAAAAAGCAAAGTTAAGTTCTAGTGTTGTAAAAGTTAATTGATTGCGAAAACATCCTTTTTTCCTTAGTTGAGTTAGGTTGATAAGAACAATCAACAATTCTGGAGGAAGATTAACCTCCACTCCATCATTCCAGGAGAGTTATGAGTAAATTTCCCTTGCCACCGGAAGTGACACCAATCTGGTCAAGGTGGACTCGTCAAACTGAGTCTGGTACTTCAAGAGTTTCTGGGACTTTATCTAAGTTACAAGAGTCACCTATTACGGCTAGTACTGAGCCTCAAGTTAGTCCAACTATTTCTAGTACATCTGTTACACAAGAAGAAGTTACACAACTACCTGAGGCCATAATAACGGAAACAAGTGAACAAGTACCTGAATTTTATTCACAACTTGAAGTTAATCAACCAGAAGTTACTTCAAAACTTGAACCTGTTCAATTGGAATTTGATCCAGAACCCGTAGCAGTTGAAACCAAAGACATTTTTGAACTTGAAGTTGTTCACAAACCTTCTCTCAAAACTGAAGTTCTTTTACCAAAACATTTGGACTTTGACCTTGAACATTCCGAAGTTGTTATTAAAACACCTCAGTCATCTGTAGTTCCTGAAACTCGATCTTTAACACCAGAAGTCTTTTTGGGACCTGACGGTGAATTAATTCCACCTAGATTAATTGTTGTAGAGGAAGAAGCTGAAGAAGATTCTACCCCCGGGACTCCACATCATTTTGGACCTGGTTTATATCTTTATTCAGAGTCTCTTCCTTGTTTTGTTGTTGCCTCTGAAATACCACTTGATTCATTAGGTCAACTTTTGTGTCAGTTAACCATGGCAGAACAACCGCAAAAATCTCAGACTACTTCATCTGATCTAGCTGTGGAATAATATTTTGTTGCTACTTCTTTGATGTTTACAACCACACCTGAGTCACATTTATATGGAAAACCGTCCGTCCTAGCTGCTTACCAGTCTATGTTTGGAATCCACTCAAGGATTTCTTCTTTGCGATGGTCATCACCCATGTCATCATCAGGAATGTTACCTAGTTCTTCTTATCAAGGAAAACATTTTGATCCGGCATATCAATATCAAACTGGGCAATTCGGTGAACAAATACCCGTATATCCTCTTAACACTGGATTACCACCATATGGTCAGTAGTATGCCTATTCACAACATCCTCCCTATCGAGGAGGACAAGCCTATGGTTATGTCCCTATTATAGACATTTTCAGGCACTGCAACCCCAATCAAACATGTCCCTAAACCAAGGGCTCCTAAGTCCCTAAACGTGTTGCTCCATACCCTAAAATAACAAGGTCAGCTGATTACATCATCTCCCAGAAGTTCTCCATGAAAAACTGCTCAGAACTGGTCAAAACTAGACCATCTCACCTGCCCATGGTCAAAGTGCGATGCATCCCACCTAATGCACACGGGAGGTGTGATGCATATTGAAAATCCCTTCTATGGGGTGTGATGGGTGAGAGTGGACAAATGGCAGAGGCATTTTGCGAGGTGGATGATCATGGAATCTTCTAGAAACTTCTCCTGTGACACTTGCCTCTCTGAATTCGCCCAGGGATGAGTAAGAGATCATCAATCTCCAAGTGGAATCAAGAACTATCAAAGAGAGGACACTAATCAGAATCCTAGAAGCTGACTCACCCCCCTGGAATCATCTATATATGGATCCCTCATCCCAAAGATCCAGAGCCTAGAATTTTGTATCTTGTAAGGAAGTGTTGTTAGTTTCTTGTTGGAATATCATAGTGTTGGGTGATCTAAGCTTTTCATGAGGTGAAAGAAGGGCTTTCATGTTGGAGGGTGACTCTGGGTCAGAACAATTGGTTGTAATCCTCTTTGCTATTCTTCATTATTAATAAAGCTATTCAAGTTTTCCTCCACATTCTTGTATGTTTCATAATATATGCATTTGTGTGGTCAATATATATCTAGTCCTATATTGTTTATGATTGTAGATCTCTGTTCTTTGATAGTATTATGCCACTTCTCCCTCGTCTACCCAGCTTCAAAGAGCACCTAATTTTGTTATCGCGAAATCTAGTGTCCACTCGGATCTACTAGTCCCACTAAGACTGGTAGATATCTTAGAAACAAATAAACTAAAACCACTTTCGTTTTCCTTTATGAGAAGTAGATAAGAGTGGAATGAAGGACACCAACCTCAGTCTTGTGCTTGGATCCTTGCTTGATTCCTCTCCTTTCTAACAGATCCTTTCCACTTCTCCTTCGTCTACCCAGCTTCAAAGAGCACCTGTGGAATCGAAGCAGTATAATACTATCGAAGAACAAAGATCTACAATCATAAACAATATAGGACCAAATATATATTGACCACACAAATGCATATATCATCAAACATACAAGAATGTGGAGGAAAACTTGAACAACTTTATTAATAATCAAGAATAGCAAAGAGGATTAAAACCAATTGTTTTGACCCAGCGTCATCCTCCAGCATGAAAGCCATTCTTTCACCTCATGAAAACCTTAGATCACCCAACACTATGATATTCCAACAAGAAACCAACAACACTTCCTTACAAGATACAAAATTCCAGCCCCTGGATCTCTGGGATGAGGGATCCATATATAGATGATTGCAGGGGGGTGAGTTAGCTTCTGGGATTCTGATTAGTGTCCTCTCTCTGATAGTTCTTGATTCCACTTGGAGATTGATGATCTCTTACTCATCCCTGGGCGAATTCAGACAGGCAAGTGTCACAGGAGAAGTTTCTGGAAGATTCCATGATCATCCACCTCACAACATTGCTCTGCCATTTATCCACTCTCACCCATCGCACCCCATAGAAGGGCTTTTCAGTATGCATCACACCTCCCATGTGCATTAGGTGGGATGCATTGAACTTTGACCATGGGGCAGGTGAGATGGTCAGTTTTGACTAGTTTTGAGCAGTTTTTCATGGAGAACTTCTGGGAGATGATGTAATCAGCTGACCTTGTTCTTTTAGGATATGGAACAAAACTTTTAGGGACTTAGGAGCCCTTGATTTATGGACATGTTTGATTGGGGTTGCAGTGCCCAAAAATGTCTATAACAGTTGCCCCCTAAAGCATGAGGTCATTAATCTTTTGATACCGGGTCAAATGTTTTATCATGAGGATCCGAAGTTTTTTCGAGCTGGAAGTTGACCTGTAACACGATACAATACAATACATTATATTCATAATATTTTTAATGCTAAGCTTTATAAATTCATTTTCATGTACATAAGATAGACAACCGTCTGTGCGGGAGACTAATGATTCTGATAGAGCCATCATCCTTTGATTCGGATGGTCATCTGTGCAGCAACAATGTACATTTGATGTCTTTATTTTCCCGAATATATCGCAGCCTAGATGGATGAAACTATATCCGGGGTCTTCAAACTCGTTCAATCTTCACTCGGAGTACAAGTCGATCCATGTGAAAGATGTTTTGGAGTCGAACATGGAAAGACATCGTCTGATTACGAGCCAATGATGTAAGCTGTTAACAAGTGTGAGAGGAATCACCGATAATGATGATGACCCTCAAGGTACTACAGTACAATTCACGTGGTGTGAATAAGGGACCTGGCATCGAACACCACGCAAAATCTTTCGGTCGAATGCCATTGATGTAAACCTATCGCCGGACGTGAGAAACTTGCCATTGAGGCATGCAAGCTTCAAAGTACTGAAGGGGTTGTTCCTAAGTCGACTTCTTGGATAATGAGCTGATGTCAACAAGAAGCGACCCGCCATAGGAGGGCCTTAATGAATCCCTCATCTATGACATGGAATGGAGTAAATGATTTTGGAGGTGAAAACGATATGATGATACAGGGTTCAGGGTGGCAGTCATGAAAGAATGGAGCGTGAATGTATTGCAGTGGATGAGACACAGGTGAATTCTCTGAGAAACTTCTCTTGAACATACCGGTGAGACTGACATGATGGATTGGTAGCGTTAACCCCAAATGTGGATGGCGTGATGGACCAATGGTGATATGACCAATGAATGGAACAACCCAACCCGACTCAGATATAGAGTGAAAGTGTCATGTTCAAGAGCGACTTGCTACCAATAGAGTTTCTTCAAGTTTTCTTCCCAATTTTTCCCCAATCATTGTTGACGAGTACCTCTTTATTTTTGTCAAGCTTGAGGAGGATAACATATGCTTTTTCTATAATTTTCCCTTCAGGAAAACCTGTCACTATATTTTAATGAGCTTAGCGGCAGTGAAACTCATTCTTGCCTGTATGGACAAGTTTGTCGCTATTCAGTTTTAACGAGTTTAATGACAAAGATAACTCGGTCCTTTTCAATTTTAGAGAGCGTGAAAAGGGAAATAAAGGAAACTCTAATAATCCTTTTTCATTATGTAATCCCTTAAGTCTGAAAAATTATAAAATAATACTAAAGGGATGAATTTTCGGTAATTTTAATGAGCCAAAAAAGACAAGCGCTTGATCTTTTTGTGTAATAATCCCTCAGGTCCAAAAAGATTAAAATATAGAAGAGGGATAGCACTTCTGGTCACTTAATTAGCTGGGGAGGCCAATCGCTCGGCAATCTTTTCATATTTTATGAGTTAGTTGAAAAGATCTTAAAGGAGACTCGTTTTCTGAGGAACAAGTGATAATATTGGGTAGAAGCTGATTCCAGGTAAGGTTTGGAATTTTCCAATCATGGCAGTGTCACAAGGATGGCTAACAGGATCACTCTTTGCAGCTGTTCCTCAAAAGGGGTAAACAATCAAATGGAGGTGAATGATCGGCTAAAATAGAGTGGAGGTGATGATGAGAACATGACCATGGCTCAAAAGCTGATGATAATGCATTCACAATGGTTATTTACTGGAAATCGGTTCACTTTTTAATGAGCTTAAACTCTCGGGGAATGTTTGCTCATTGCTTACATTTAATTTTTAATGAGCTTGAACTCCACATCAAAACTGCTTGTGGCAGGTTTATTTTTTAACGAGCTTTAACCCTGCGGTAACGCTGCTCAGGATAAGTTTGCATGCCCCCAGCATAACGACACAAATCGAGGTGCATACCCCCGAAGCTTCATTGCATTCAACACGGTGGTTGGATTGAAGGTTTACCTACGAGATCTTTGATAGTCTCGACTTGGATTTTACGAGATCGTAATCGAAGACTCAATTTGAAAAGGGAGTTGTTTCATTTTTTTAATGAGGTTGGCACAGTAAAAGAACTATCCTCATAATCCACCGTATTTACAGTATTTGATAGAAAATCAAAAACTGAAGGATGATTAAGTTTGTTGGAATAATATTCGTGGTAATCTGGAAGATGGGAATGATGGTGGTAATCTTCCCATGGTGCCTCTCCTATCATAATTGACGGATTGATTCCTTCATCTATAGAATCTACATGTGACCAAGGATCTGAAGAGGTGCCATATTCCTTAGACCTATCTATCCAAACACTTGATGAGCGTTGATTTGGGTTTCCCCCCAGGCCAAGAAAAACATGACTGGTAGCTATCTTAGAAACAAACAAACTAAAACCACTTTCGTTTCCCTTTATGAGAAGTAGATAAGAGTGGAATTAAGGACACCAACCTCAGTCTTGCACTTGGATCCTTGCTTGATTCCTCTCCTTTCTAACAGATCCTTGCCGCTTCTCCTTCGTCTACCCAGCTTCAAAGAGCACCTGTGGAATCAAAGCAGCATAATACTATCGAAGAACAGAGATCTACAATCATAAAAAATATAGGACCAGATATATATTGACCAAACAAATGCATATATTATCAAACATACAAGAATGTGGAGGAAAACTTGAATAGATTTATTAATAATCAAGAATAGCAAAGAGGATTACAACCAATTGTTCTGACCCAGTGTCATCCTCCAGCATGAAAGCCCTTCTTTCACCTCATGAAAAGCTTAGATTACCCAACACTATGATATTCCAACAAGAAACCAATAGCACTTCCTTACAAGATACAAAATTCCAGCCTCTGGATCTCTGGGATGAGGGATCCATATATAGATGATTGCAGGGGTTGAGTTAGCTTCTAGGATTCTAATTAGTGTCCTCTCTCTGATAGTTCTTGATTCCACTTGGAGATTGATTATTTCTTACTCATCCCTGGGCGAATTCAGAGAGGCAAGTGTCACAGGACAAGTTTCTGGAAGATTCCATGATCATCCACCTGGAAAAATGCCTCTCCCATTTGTCCACTCTCGCCCGTCGCACCCCATAGAAGGGATTTTTAGTATGCATCGCACCTCCCATGTGCATTAGGTGGGTGTTATAGGAAAAAGTGTCTACACAGAACTGCTTATCCCACTAAGGTGTGTTAGCTACCTTAGAAATAAACAAAGTAAAGCTACTTTCATTTTTCCTTTATGAAATATAGATGAGAGAAGAACAAAGAAGACCAACCTCTATCTTGCGCTAATCTTCTAGTTCGATTCCTCTCTCTCTTGATAGTCTTTCGCTACTTGCTCCCTTGTACACCCAGCTTTACAAAGTACCTGTAAGATCACAGTAGCATAGCACTATACAAGAACATGGATCTATAATCATAAACAATCTAGGATCAGATGTAAATTGACCATACAAATGCATAAAACATAAATGACACAAGAGTATGGAGGAAAACGTGAATAGATTTTATTGATAAACAAGAAAGAGCCAAGGGAGTTACAACGAGTTGTTCTGACCCAGCATCATCCTCTCAGCAAGTAAGCCCTTCTTCACCTCACACGAAGCTTAGATCACCCAACACTTATGATGTTGTCTCTAGAAACCAACAGATATTCCTTACAATATGCAAAATTCCAGCCTCTGGATCTCTGGGATGAGGGATCCATATATAGATATCTGTAAGGGAGATGAGTCAGCTTGTGATTTGATTAGTGTCTTCCCTCTGATAGTTCTTGCTTCCACTTGGAGATTGATGATCTCTTACTCATCCATGGTCGAATTCAAAGAGGCAAGTATCACAAGAGAAGTTTCTGGAAGATTCCATGCCTCTCCACCTCATGGAATGACACTGCCATTTGTCACTTCTCACCCATTGCACCCCATAGAAGGGATTTTTGAAATGAAACGCACCCACACAGTGCATTTAGGTGAGATGCAATGCACTTTGCCTATGGAGCAGCTGAAATGATCATGTTTTGACCAGTTTTGAGCAGTTTTTCATGGAGAACTTCTGGGAGAAGCTGTAATTAGTTGACCTTGTTCCTTTAGGGGTTAGAACAACACTTTTAGGGACTTAGGAGCCCTTGGTTTATGGACATTTCATGCTTGGGGTTGTAGTGCCCAAAAATGTCTATAGCAGTTGCCCCCTAAAGCATGAGGTCGTTAATCTTTTGATGTCGGGTGAAAGGCTTTATTATGAGGATCCGAAGTTCTTTCAAGCTGAGAGGAGGCCTATAATAAGATACAATACAATACATTATCTTCATAATATTTTCATGATCTAGTTGAGGCGGGCATTCCCATGCTCAACTTTATAAATTCATTTTCATGTACATAGGACAGACAATCGTCTAAGTGTAGACTGATGATTCTGGTAGAGCCATCATCCCTTTGATCGGATGATTAACTGTAGAGAAATGATGTACATTTGATGTCTTTATTTCCTTGAATATATATCGCAACCCGGATGGATGAAACTAGATCCGGGGTCTTCAATCTCGTTCGATCTTCACTCGAAGTACAAGTCGATCCATGTGAGAGATGTTCTGGAGTCGAACATGGAAAGACATCACCTGATTACCAGCCAATTATGTAAGCTGTTAACAGGCATGAGAGGAATCATCGATAATGATAATGACCCTCAAGGTATTGTAGTAAAATTCACGTGGTGTGAATAAAGGACTTGGCGTCGAACACCACGCAAAATCTTTCGGTCGAAGGTCATTGATGTAAACCTGTCGCCGGAAGTGAGAAACTTGCCATTGAGGCATGCAAGCTTCAAAGTACTGAACGGGGTGTTCCTAGACAGACTTCTTGGATAATGAGCTGATGTGGACAAGAAGCGATCCATCACAGGAGGGCCTTAATGAATCCCACATCAATGACACGGAATGGAGCAAATGATTTTAATGGAGGTGAAAACGATCTGATGACATAAGGTTCAGGGTGGCGATCATGAAAGAATGGAGTGTAAATGTATTGTAGTGGGTGAGACACAAGTGAATTCTCTGAATGACTTCCCTTGAACATATCGGCAAAACTGATGTGATGGATTGGTAGCATTAACCCCAAATGTGGATGGTGTGATGGGACCATGGTGATGTGACCGGTGAATGAAACAACCCAACCCAACTTGGATGCGGAGTGAAAGTGTCATGTTCAAGAGCGACTTGCTACCAACAATGTTTCTTCAAGTTTTCTTCCCAAATTTTCCCCAGTCATTGCTGACCAGTACCTCTTTATTTTTGTCAAGCTTAAGGAGGATAACATATGCTTGTTCTATAATCTTCCCTTTGGGAAAACCCATCGCTATGTTTTAACAAGCCTAGCGATAGTGAAACTCGTTCTTGTCTGCTATGGACAAGTTTGTCTCTATTAAGTTTTAACGAGTTTAACAACAAAGATAACTCGGTCCCTTTCAATTTTAGAGAGTCTAAAAAGGAATGTAAAGAAAACTCCAAAATTCCTCTTTCGTCATCTAATCCCTTAAGTCCGAAATAGTATAAAACAATACCGAAGGGATTAATTTTCGATACTTTTAACGAGCCGAACAAAACAAGCGCTTGATCTTTTTGTGTAATAATCCCTCAGGTCCAAAAAGATTAAAATCTAGAGGAGGGATAGCACTTCCGGTCCCTTTAACGAGCTAGAGAGGCCAATGGCTCAGCAATCTTTTCATATTTTACGAGTCAGTTGAAAAGAGCTTAAAGGAGACTCGTCTTTTGAGGAACGAGTGATAACCTTGGGTAGCAGCTGATTCTAGGTAAGGTTTGGAATTTTCCAATCACGGCAGTGTTACAAGGATGGCTAGTGAGATCAATCTTCGCAACTGTTCCTTAAAGGGGTAAACAATCAAACGGAGGTGAATGATCGGCCAATACAGAGTGGAGGTGATGATGAGAACACGACCAAGGCTTTAAAGGCTGAAGTACTACATTCACGATGGTTATTTACCAGGAATTGGTTCATTCTTTTTTTTTATTGAGCTTAAACACTGGGGGAAACATTTGCTCATGACTTATGTTTATTTTTTAACGAGCTTGAACTATGTGCTAAAACTGCTCGATTAATCCAGTTGTATAATAAGAATGTCCCATTTTAAAACGAAAATTTTTAGAGTTTTTCCCCACATCCTTTCTTTATGCAAGTTAGGAAACGACCAATCCTACGAGTTTAAAGGGTTAGAGGACCTACAAATTTAAAAAATAAATAGTCGCTCTTCACTTGCATGCCCCTAGGTATAAAATAAAGTTTCAAGGTCACCTTTCATTCTACCAAAAAAACATTTGTTTTATCAAGAAAGGTCTACCTCTTTTAGGTTACCAAAGATTGTTCTATTCACACCGCAAACAAAACACTTCTTCGGCGATGTCTACCAAAATAGACAAAGGTGAGACCATCCACTCACATAACTTTGACGAGGGAATCTTATTCTAGTCTAACCCCCTCTTCCAATCACGGACGGGAGTACAGTCCAGTCATATATCTCTCGCGGAAACCTACCCTATACCCAAAGTTTTCTGGCCGAAGCAGACCAGGGTGCATGCCCCCTGGGTTTCAGTCATGTCCCCCGAGTCACTCGCGCTCATAAGGTGGATGGATTGGGGATTGATGAGACATTCCTTGTGTGAAAATACCATTTAGGGATGGTATATGATTGTTTTCTATGCGTGATCTGCGAAATGAAAGCTGGTCTACGAGCTTGACCACTCTTCCTTCGTGCGGAAAACACATTACTCTAAAGAGTGATGAGACAATTTCTCCCATGTAATAAATATAGTCTCGTCCAAGGAGCAGATTATAACCCAGGGGTCCTTGAACTACCATTACGTTCATGTGAATAGTTTTCCCTCTCAATGTTATGGGCACATTGGGAAGGATCCCTAATGGTCGACTGGTTCCTTTGTCAAAGCCTGTTAGATTTCTCATCTCAGGCAAAAGCGATGGTGAACCAAGTGCTTTCCAAGTAGTCGAGGAAAGGATACTCACATAAGCCCCTTAATCTATGATGGTACCAGCCATAACCACTCTATATATTTGAGCAATAATTCAGAATGGTACACTAGTCGGTAAACAGGGTCTGCCTAGTTGATTCCAGTCGAAGGAGACAACTAGGTTGCTGGGAGGTGGGACCGAATAGACGGCCGGGTACAACTATGACGAACTTCCTTCCTGCGGTAAAGGAATGGGTAATTTTCCCCCATGTTCATCAGAGTCTGTGCTTACGAAAATAATTTGGACGGTGTCATCCTTATTCTCTTCTGTGACTGTATCATCTGAAGATGGAATCTCTGAAGGCAAGAATGGGTCAACTGCCGCCTCGACCTTTTGACTTTCATCTGGTATGGGTTCAGATGGTTTCTCTTCAATGATAGATGCTTCTGCCAACCTCCTGGGCGGGTTAGCTGGATTTTCAACTAGTGACGGACTCGGCAAGAGTTTTTTATATCCAGGAGGAAGTCGTAACTGTGAAACCGGACGATCGTCCAAAACTCTTTTAGCCTCATCTAAGAAGGGACAACGGTGGACGGCATGGTTGCCTTTGCACAGTTTACAAGGAAATCTATATTTTCCTTTTTGTCCTGGGGCTTCACTTTCACTAGTCGACGGTGTGCTTTCAACATGATCATCAGAGGTTGATGACACCGGGTTGTGCAAACAAGGAGACCAGTCCCTTAAGATCTGAGGGATGCAGGGAAAATCTCTATGATAGTGGTCTCCTTTGCAAATGACACATGGCAATTTAGGCCTGGTCGGTGCAGTGTGTGGATTTTTGCTAGATGACGCTTGGTTGCCCCTTTCACTTTTGGCTCCTTCTTCTTCTTCTCTTTCTTCTTCTTTTCCTTCTTCTTCTCAGGTACTGGATTTTTGGCTTTACCAACCCCATCAAGCGAAGAGGAAGGAGGAGAGGAAGAATTGGAGGAAGTAGAAGTTTGGTGGGTAACTCTGGATTCGTCTAGTTGCTGACTCAATTGTTCAGGAATTGCGGTGTTCTGAACGACAGAGGTTGAGAAGAGCCATATGGGCAAGCCGATTGTCAATCCTGGAAGCGACAATGTGGCCATATGGGGTGGACCAACATCTCCCTAAGAGGAGAGGGGACTAGGATTTCCTCCAAGGGGAATTCCTTGGTTGGTGGGTTCCATTTTCTCAACCTAAGATCAACGTAGGAAAAGGGTGATGATTATTCCGTTTAAAATAAATTTTAGATGCTTTTACACAACTTGTTTTTTCAATTTTTAAGAGTCGAGAAAAAAAAAAGATGACTCTAGTCGCCTTTGATTTTTAATGAGCCTGAAGTGACAAGTGTTCAGATGGACCTTTTCTGTTAAGGAGTCTGAAAAGGAACGAAAGGGACTGCTCTAGAAATCTAGGTAGCGGGATTACCAAACCAATCGCAAAACTGCAGAATACTTTTTACGGTACGACAGTCAATTTTCCTGAATGTTGTGTTCAGTGCTTTGCGATCGATAGGGCGGCAGACATGGCTTCCTATGGATAAAGGATTAAGCCTATTGTGGTCTCCTAAAATATACTCGACGGTACGTGGTAGCACAAGTCCGTACTGGCACTTATCGTCTCAAAGTGGAGGAATCACCCAACCATCAGTGAGAACAACAGTTACCAGGCTTTACGACGCCATAATACATCTCTAGCCTAGACTTCTAGATGTTGTGTGTTAGGTTCGAAAGCGTTGTTAGATTCATTAAATTTATTTTATAGTTGATCTTGCTTAAGAAATTTGCCTTTCAGGTTCACCACGCGATGTAAATGTATAATTCCTAAAATGCAATCTAAGATGATAAACAATCTTTTATCTTCTCTGTGCAATGAAAATCCTAGCTACTAAGGAAAGAGAGATAGTATTCTTTCACAAAGAGCAAAGAGCACACACTAGATGCACTGTCCTAAATCAAACCAATCAAACAGTCTAAATGCAAATGCACATGCATGTATTTGTTTTCGGCTTTCTTAGTATGTGAATGGTAAAAAGAAAGCTAATGCACAAATCTGCATTACTTTTCAAGCGACAATTATTAAATAAGTTTCTTTTCAAAATAAAAAATGGAGACAATCAGGGAAAATTTTAGGGGCTAATGTTCGCCCAGTGGGCTAATTTTCCATGATTTTTCCACAAAAAAGATTCGCCAATTTCCAATTTTATAAAAGACGATTCGCCCAAATTTTAGAATATAAAATTATTTTACCTTAAAAATCGCCAACATTATATAGAGACTATATATAAAATAATTATAGATTTGATTAATTTTACAAATATATCAATAAACATTTATAATTTGCATATTAGGGATTAGTGAGATTCGCCAATGTTTTAAACTTCAAGAAAATTTTCCATCCTTAAAATTTTCCTTGGAGACAATCACAACATTTTACGATTTGGAAATGAATACTTGCTTTTGACACTAGAAAAACTACAAATTTAGACCAAATACAATAGTAACAAGATAATCGAATATCAATAGCAACCAAACTCTTTCCTATGACTGAAAACGACACTTGCGACACTTTCAAATCAAAGGATGACAGTACGATTATGTTACTTTTTGCAAAGGAGAACTTAAAATGAATCAACAAATACACAAAAACATTTACAGTTCTTTTGCACAAAGGAGGTGGAATAACAACAAGGAAAAGGGGTTTCAAATAAAGATATACTGATTACAGGTAGCAAAATTCATGAATAGAACTGAAAAGAATGAATCATAGAAACCAAAACTGAACAATGCCTAGTCTGATCAGCGCACCTGTAACACAGGGAATTTGAAATGCAGCGCACCTACTACACTCGGGAAGTGCGCTGAATTTCAGATTCACAGAACAATACCTGCGCTGGGCCAGAGACGAGACTTTGCTTGGGTTCCAGGTCACAGTTTGCAGTTCAGTTCATGGGTTTTGGCTGAGCAAATGGTAATCAGTAAAGCAGCAATCAGGGGTAGATCTAAGGAGGTTACTAGAGCTACCACAAAGGGAAATTAGAGAGTTTCTAAATCAGTTGTTTAATTTATAAACAAATCTCGGAGATTGACTAAAGCGGCATTTATCTACTTTGCATTTGCATAGCAAATGCAGTTCGAAAGCTACCTGGCTCGACTTCAGGCTCCGTCTGTAAGTTTATAAAATAAGCAACAAGGAAGATAAACAAACAAACTAATTCGTCCCCAGCGGAGTCGCCATTTTGTTACAGGGAAAAGTGTCTACACAGAACTGCTTATCCCACTAAGGTGTGGTAGCTACCTTAGAAACAAACAAAGTAAAGCTACTTTCGTTTTTACTTTATGAAATATAGATGAGAGAAGAACAAAGAAGACCAACCTCTGTCTTGCGCTAATCTTCTAGTTCGATTCCTCTCTCTCTTGATAGTCTTTCGCTACTTGCTCCCTTGTACGCCCAGCTTTATAGAGTACCTGTAAGATCACAGTAGCATAGCACCATACAAGAACATGGATCTATAATCATAAACAATCTAGGATCAGATGTAAATTGACCATACAAATGCATAAAACATAAATGACACAAGAGTATGGAGGAAAACTTGAATAGCTTTTATTGATAAACAAGAAAGAGCCAAGGGAGTTACAACCAGTTGTTCTGACCTGCGATCACCCTCTCAGCAAGTAAGCCCTTCTTCACCTCATATAAAGCTTAGATCACCCAACACTTATGATGTTGTCTCTAGAAACCAACAACAATTCTTTACAATATGAAAAATTCTAGCCTCTGGATCTCTGGGATGAGGGATCCATATATAGATATCTGTAAGGGAGATGAGTCAACTTGTGACTTGATTAGTGTCTTCCCTCTAATAGTTCTTGCTTCCACCTGGAGATTGATGATCTCTTACTCATTCTTGGTCGAATTCAGAGAGGCAAGTGTCACAGGAGAAGTTTCTGGAAGATTCCATGCCTCTCCACCTCATGGAATGACACTGCCATTTGTCACTTCTAGCCCATCGCACCCCATAGAAGGGCTTTTTGAAATGAAATGCACCCACATAGTGCATTTAGGTGAGATGCAATGCACTTTGCCTATGGAGCAGCTGAAATGATCCTGTTTTGACCAGTTTTGAGTAGTTTTTCATGGAGAACTTCTGGGAGAAGCTGTAATCAGTTGACCTTGTTACTTTAGGGGTTAGAACAACACTTTTAGGGACCTAGGAGCCCTTGGTTTATGGAAATTTCATGCTTGGGGTTGTAGTGCCCAAAAATGTCTATAATAGTGGGATGCATCGCACTTTGACCATGGGGCAGGTGAGATGGTCCAATTTTGACTAGTTCTGAGCAGTTTTTCATGGAGAACTTCTGGGAGATGATGTAATCAGCTAACCTTGTTCTTTTAGGGTATGGAACAACATTTTTAGGGACATAGGAGGCCTTGTTTTATGGACATGTTTGATTGGGGTTGCAATGCTCAAAAATGTATATAACAGTTTCCCCCTAAAGCATGAGGTCGTTAATCATTTGATGTCCGGTGAAATTCTTTATCATGAGGATCCGAAGTTTTTTCGAGTTGGAAGGCGACCTGTAATAAGATACAATACAATACATTATCTTCATAATATTTTCATGATCTAGCTGAGTCGGGCATTTCCATGCTCAACTTTATAAATTCATTTTCATGTACATAAGACAGACAACTGTTTGTGCGGGAGACTGATGATTCTAATAGAGCCATCATCCTTTGATTCAGATGATCATCTGTGCAGCAGCAATGTACATTTGATGTCTTTATTTTCCTGAATATATCACAACCCAGATGGGTGAAACTAGATCCGGGGTCTTCAAACTTGTTCGGTCTTCACTCGGAGTACAAGTCAATCCATGTGAAAGACGTTCTGGAGTCGAACATGGAAAGACATTGTCTGATTACCAGCCAATGATGTAAGCTGTTAATAGGTGCGAGAGGAATCACCGATGATGATGATGACCCTCAAGGTACTACAATACAGTTTGCATGGTGTGAATAAGGGACTTTGCATGGAACACCATGCAAAATCTTTCGGTCGAAGGTCATTGATGTAAACCTATCGCCGGAAGTGAGAAACTTGCCATTGAGGCATGCAAGCTTCAAAGTATTGAAGGAGTTGTTCCTAAGTTGACTTATTGCATAATGAGCTAATGTCGAAAAGAAGCAACCCGCTATAGGAGGGCCTTAATGAATCCATCATCTACGACACGGAATGGAGTAAATGATTTTGGAGGTGAAAACAATCTGATGATACAGGGTTTAGGGTGGTGGTCATGAAAGAATGGAGCGTGAATGTATTGCAGTCGATGAGACACAAGTGAATTCTTTGAGCGACTTCTCTTGAACATACCGGAAACACTGACATGATGGATTGGTAGCGTTAACCCCAAATGTGGATGGTGTGACGGACCAATGGTGATATAACCAGTGAACGGAACAACCCAACCCGACTTAGATGCAGAGTGAAAGTGACATGTTCAAGAGTGACTTGCTACCGATAAAGTTTCTTCAAGTTTTCTTCCCAATTTTTCCCCAGTCATTTCTTACCAGTACCTCTTTATTTTTGTCAAGCTTGAGGAGGATAACATATTCTTGTTCTATAATTTGCCCTTCGGGCAAACCCATCTCTATATTTTAACGAGCTTAGCGGCAATGAAGCTCGTTCTTGTCTGTATGGACAAGTTTGTCGCTATTCAGTTTTAATGAGTTTAATGACAAAGATAACTCGGTCCTTTTCAATTTTAGAGAGTCTGAAAAGGGATGTAAAGGAAACTCCAATAATCCTTTTTCATTATGTAATCCCTTAAGTCCGAAAAAGTATAAAATAATACGAAAGGGATGAATTTTTGGTAATTTTAACGAGCCGAACAAGACAAGCGCTCAATCTTTTTGTGTAATAATCCCTCAGGTCCAAAAAGATTAAAATCTAGAAGATGGATAGCACTTTCAATCACTTTAACAAGCTGCAGAGGCCAATCTCTCGGCAATCTTTTCATATTTTACGAGTCAGGTGAAAAGAGCTTAAAGGAGACTCGTTTTTTGAGGAACGAGTGATAATATTGAGTAGCAGCTGATTCCAGGTACGGTTTGGAATTTTCCAATCATGGTAGTGTCACAAGGATGGCTAACAGGATCACTCTTCGTAGCTATTCCTAAAAAGGGGTAAAAAATCAAATGGAGGTGAATGATCGGCTAAAACAGAGTGGAGGTGTGTTATAGACATTTTTGTGCCTCGCAGCATGGAGCATGAAATGTCAATAATTACAGGGATCCTCAGTCCCTAAACATGTTGTTCTTACCCCTAGAAGAACAAGGTCAGCAAACCACAGCACTTCCCATCAGTTCTCCACCTGAAAACACTCAAAAACAGGCTATTTTTGGATCATGTCAGCTGCTCCACTGAGCATCTACGCTGGAATGCAACTGCTCCTCCTTGTACCTGCGCTGAAAGTCAAATCTAATGAAGGCTACCTGCGCTGGGCGAGATTGGCCAAGTGGCACAGTCATTCTGCAAGGTGTCAATTGCCCAGGAAGCTTCCAAACTGACACTTGGTTCAAGGGATTCGCCCTGTGATGAGTAAGAGGTACTTGATCTCCATGTGTAAGCAAGGATCTCCAAGTGGACTCAAGAACTGAAGTTTAACTGAAGAGGGAGACGACACAAGGCAGATTTATGTCAGTCTCAAGCTGACTCATCCTTTCTTCTTCTATCCTATATATAGAGCTCTTCTATGAGGTCTAAGGAGGCTGGAATTTTGTTCAAAGTAAGGAAGTGCTGTTGGTTTACAGTTAGAGCTATTGGGTGATTGCTTTTATAGAGGTGAAGAGGAGATTTCTTGCTGCTGGGGAGGTGCTGCTGGATTGGAGCCATTGATGGTTGTAACCTTCTCAGAACCCTTTTACTTCTATCAATAAAGCTTTGAATGTTCTCCTATATACTTGTATTGCATTGATGTATTGTATTTACTTGTATATCTGATTCACTCTAATCCATGCATCAGTTATGAGTACATGTTTCTTGTAGTTTTCCTTCTCTTGTTTGTGCAGGATCTTTGTGTAGTTGGACCGGCAAAGGGAGCAAGGAGCTGGGAACAAGAGACAAAGAGAGAGGATAGGATCGACAAAAGCGAAAGACACCGGTTGGTCAATCTTTTCTTCCTTCTTTGTACTTTCATAAAGGAAAATATCAAAGCTTTACTTTCAGTTGTTGCTAAGGACTGTCACCCTTAGAGTAGGGATAGGGTCATCCGAGTCGGATACTTTTCCCCACAACAAACTGGCGACTCCGCTGGGGAGCCTAGTATCTTGTTGGTGTTTGTAGTATCTTTGCTATTCATTTCCTGAACCAAAGAGTATCGAATCGAAAAGCTTTTGACTATATCAAAAGCGAAGTAGAGGGGCTGCTACTCTTGCTCATTTTTTGAGCAGATTCATGATTTGAAGAGCTGATCTACAAAAGACTCTTGTACTCTTTGTGATAGCTTTTCATCCTCTTGATCATCCCTTAGCTTGTACTTGACCTATAGCTTTTTATTTCAGCAAAAACAGTGAATTTTTGAGCTTTTTATGACCCGGAAATCCTTGTAAACGCAACTCTCGTGTCTCAGTGCAGGCTGTCCACAGGCAGTCTGCATTCCAGTGCAGGTACTCCCTTCGGGAACTGCGCTGAGAGTCAATTTGACAGACCAGAGCCTGCGCTGATCCAGTTAGGCTATGTCCTCCTGAGGTTTCCCACTGTGTCTGAGCCCTGTTTTCACTATTATTTTGCTGTTGATTGCTTGTCATTGTACTTGCTGTAAACCAACTTTCCTTGACATTATTCCGCCTCAGTTGTGTGATGAAACTGTGATTGTTCTTTCAGTATTTCTTGTTTCAGTTACAGTTTCCCATTGTGAAAAGCGAACCAGTATAGCTGTGGCCTCTTAGATCCTGAACTGTAAAAGTGTCTTTGTGATCTTAAGAGCTAGTTTTATTACTGTTCATGGCTGTTTGAGTTTGTTTGTTTTTCATCTTATGGTTTGAATTCATATATTTTTAGTGTCAAAACAAGTGCTTGTAAGGCGTCTTTTCATTTTAGACAAAACTTGTTTGTTTACGCTTCAAATTGAATTCGAAAATTATACAACAGTTTCCTTTTGTCTACATCAACATTAAGGGAAAAGAAAAGAAATACATGCATCTTGCATTTGCATTTTGATAAGTTTGCGTGATTGATCTAGGAGAAAGTGCATTAGTTTGTGCTTTGTGCTCTGTGTGGAAAGATAGTGTTTTTCTCTCCCCTCAGTAGTTAGGATTTTCAAAGCTAAAAAGATTGTAAAGCTTGCTTATCATTTTAGCTGCATTTAGGAAGTTGTACCAACACATCTCGTGGTGATCCTGAAAGACAAACTGCTAAACAAGATCAACTTAAAATATATTGAATGAATCTAAAAACGCTTTGTAACATAACGCTCACAATAGAGGTCTAGGTAGAGACGTGTTCCGACGTCGTTAAACGTAGTGACTGTCGATCTCTACGAAGGTGGGTGATTCCTCCTAAGGGACGATAGCACTAATACAGACTTGTGCTCCCGCGTACCGTCGCGTATATTGGGAGACCCCTATAGGCATTTATCCTTTATCCTTAGGAAGCCATGTCGGCCGCCCTACTGATCGCGATGCAGTGAACACAGCATTCACGAAGATCGACCACCTGTACCGTAAAACGTATTCTGTGGTTTCGCGAAAGGTTTGGCACACCCTCTGCCTAGATCTCCAGAGCAGTTTCTTTTGGCCCTTTTCAAACTCTATAACTGAAAAGGTCCAACCGAGCATTTGTCACTTCGAGCTCGTTAATACATCGAAGGCGACTAGAGTCATCTTTAGCTTTTTCTCGACTCTTAAAACATGAAAAAGCAAAGTTGTGTCTAAAAGCGTCTAATAAAATTCATTCAATACGGAAACATAATTCCCCTTTTTTTGTATTTTAGTTGATCAAGTAATCCGCAACCGTGGAGGAAAGTCAATTAAAACTCCGTCGTTCTAGGAGACTCGCGAGTCAACCGTCTTTGTCCCCGGAATCGAAAGTAGTACGGACAAAGCGAACTCGCTTGACCGGGTCGAAATCTCCCATTAAAGTTAGAACAACAGTTCCGACGACATTTGAGATTCTGGTCACTCCTAATATTTCTGGAATCCCTGCCTCTATTGAAGAAGTTCAACAGCAACAGAGGGACAGTTGTACTGATCCTAGTCTGAAGACAAGTACTTGCATAACTGAACCAGTTCCATTTGAAACCGGTTCACAGAGTCTTGTTGTTCAAACAACTGTCGCTGTCGAAGCAACCCCTTCTTCGGCACCAGAAATCTTTTACGGACCTGACGGTCTTCCTCTTCCTCCTGGTCTGATCGCAATAGAGGAAATCGTAGAGGACCAGCAAGCAAATACTCCAACTCATTTTGGAGTAGGCACCACTCTTTTTCCTTCTGCATCAGAAGTTTGTCCATCGCCACAGGAAGTCCCTGTAGAATCTTTAGGCAGTTTATTGGATAGACTTAAAATGTCTGAGCAACCGTTGACATCTAGGACTATGCCAAATGACACAGCAACAGCAGAAGCTCCTGCTGTCAATCCAACGATGTTCGCCGGCATACCAGCTGTCCCGACTAGCTCTCGTCAACTAGAAGGAGTCCACCCAGGGACTATTACGACAACTTGGTCTGTTCCAGTTTGTTCTTCCGGTATAATACCCGGTAATTCTTATGTTGAAACTAGACAAATTGATTCCTTTGGAAATCAGTTTGGGCCATCCAGTCCTCAAAGGCAATCTATACCCTTGAGCTCCGGATTGTTACCGTATGGGGGGCAATATGCCCTTTCACTTCCCCTTCCGGGGGGGATACCCATACAGCAGTTTCCAACAACATTCAGGTTTGACTGAAGTAACGACGAGTGGTTGGGTACCTATGTTACCTCAACAACCAAGAGTTGTATATTCCATGCAACAGTGTGTACCTATGTCTAGTATCCTGACGACGCCAGCAATTTTAACCGTGTCGCAAGTTCAATCGATGCCTGTTGTATGTCAACCCCAAGTTGTAATGCAACAGCCCATTGACCCTGCAACACAACCACAATCGCCAACTGCCGGGACGACACAGATACAAACGGGAACCATAACCCCGCATCTTGGTCCGTCGGTTAGTGTCGCACAGCAAAACATGGCTTCACAACCATGGATGGTGCAATACCAACAACCTCAGTTTCAACAGGTGTACCAGGGATCTGAGCAGCAGATCTTTGCGAATAGTGGGCAACCCTATATTCAGAACGGGTTAAATCAACCACTTTACAGTGGCCAAGCCCACCAGCCGTATCAGTCATATCAACATCAGTTGCATTATGCTGGTATGCAAAGGCCTACTGCTCAGGCGATTCCATCGTATCCTGGGTACGCCTCGCCAAACCTGAATCAGCAGTTGCCATTCGTGGCGACCCTAGAATTACCAGATTTACATCGATTGATGAACGATCCAATCGCCTATGCCCATTGGTGGCCAGCGATTCCTCACAAACTTCCTTCGGACATTCCTAAATTCAATGGAAATCCTGGCGAAGACCCATCGAATCATGTGATGACATTCCATCTGTGGTGTTCGTCGAATACCTTGAATGATGATTCGATAAGGCTTCGCCTTTTCCAGAGGACATTGACTGGTCCGGCGGCTAAATGGTATATTGAATTACCTAGAGCCTCTTTCGACAATTTTAGTTCCCTAGCCACGACTTTCTTAACACACTTTCAGTTACCTATAAGGTACGAAACTGGAACAGAGATCTTGACCAATTTCAAGCAGACAACGGCCACACATATATCAGATCATATACATGAGTGGCGTCGTCGTCGCAGAATGGTAAAGACCTATGTTCCAGATCAGCTATTGGCTGAGTGGTTTATAAAGTCGCTTCTTCCTGCTATAACAGAAGATGTGGCCAAGGGAGGCGTCGTAACAGAGGAGCAGGTTATTGCTCGTGCTCAATATTTGGACTTAGTATATACTCAGTCAGGCACGCTCTATGATAAGATACCTGACGCCCCCAGACCGGAATTTTCGATCCCTCCTCCTCCCGGATCAAATAGTGACTCTCATGCCGGTGATGGCGTGATTGGAACTGCAAACACTAAGTCGACAAGGGATTCAAATAAGAAAGCCCGTAAGACTTCGAATCAAAAAGCAAATCAAGAGATTCTTGCTTCGGAGGTAAATGCTGTATCTACAGATAAAGGCAAAAACTCCAATCAACCAGGAAGCAAGAAGAAACAAAACAAAGGGAAGAAGAAGAAACAGGGTGAGTCATCCCCTCAAAAAACTTCTTCAAACCCTCCTGGGCAAGGGAAACAATTTTATCCATGTCAGATATGCGATGAAAATCATTCGACAAAGAACTGTTCGTTCAAAGCTGAGTTAAAGAGGTTCTTTAAAAGTTCCCAAACTTCAGCTGTGTTGACTGATCCATTCCCCACCCCAGGTCAAAATATGGTTGATAGTGGAAATGCTTCCCTGTCTCAAGTGCTTATGTTGTCGGTTTCTAAGCAAAATGATGCTTTGATCTCGACCAGGAATAAAGATTATGGAAATCCGCCGGTGTCGAACGACAAAGGGAAAGATCAACCCAGTAGTTCGACAACAACTTCGGCAGAAGTTGTACCCCCCCTCACGCATGAATTAACAATAAAGCCACCTAAGGGAGTAGTACACAAGTCGACATTTAATCCCCGTGCCAGAGCGGCGCAGCATTATAACATAGTAGAAGATTTGGCCCAATCGCCATCTGCTATGTCGACTCTTGAGGTACTGCAAAATTGTCCATCCCAAAGGCAGGCATTGTTATCAGCAATTGGTGGAGTGGATCCTAAAGATTCCAATCTTGTGTCCTTTGATCACAAAGGATATGATCCTCAGTTACCAGCGCAACTAGCTTTCCTTATTCAAGTGAAAGCACTCAACAAAACTGTTCATAGAACGATTATTGATGAGGGAGCATCGACATGTATCATGTCGATGAGTTGCTGGAAAACTCTTGGATCTCCAACCTTGTCGCGATCTTCGACGACATTGAAAGCATTTGACGGTAGGACGTACACTCCGTACGGTATCCTAAATAACTTTAAGGTTGAACTAGGAGGAAAAACAGTGGAAATTGATGTTGAAGTCATTGATGGCAATCTTGACTATAACATCCTACTGGGAAGACCATGGATATATGCCATGGCAGCTGTAGTGTCGACATATTTTAGGAAGATCGCATTCCCGTTTGAAGGAGGGATTACGGTCGTCGACCAGCAGAATTTCCTCCCTAATGGTTCACAAGTTACTGGAAGCATTCCCATGATCCATGCGAGTGACCATTCAATGCAAGATATCGGAGTAGGCTTGCTGAAAGATCCCACAATGATGGGAACTTTCGCGTTGCCACCTCCTTTCCATGTAGGGGATATCCCGTTTGTAGCAACATGCAACATGGTATCTTCTTCGAAAGTCGCAGGAGACAAAGTCGTCATGGATTATCAAGTGGTTTTGCCACCTAGCCCCATAGAAATATTGTAGCAATCAATGTTTCAGGCATGGGAGGCGAGCCCAAATCAACGCTCGTCAAGCGTTTGGGTAGATAGGTCTGGAGAATATGGTACCCCATTAGATCCATGGTCAAAAGTTCATGGGACTGACGAAGGAATCTTACAATCAATGATGATTGAGGGGGCACCATGGAATGATCACCACCATCGTTCCCTTCTTCCAGAGTGTGAAGAAGAAACTCATCACGACTTATATCACCCTTCAGTGTTTGAATTCCTAACAAATACTGTAAATACGGTGGATTCAGAGTGAAACCTATCCAATATTGAAGAGACCATAGCCATAAACATCTCGACAAAATCTGATGTTGTAGAGAATATTCATGTCGGCAAAAGTTGTTCCCCTTCAGAACTGGAAATATATGGTGCTCTCTTTCGCGAATTTAGAGATGTCTTTGCATGGTCATATGATGAAATGCCAGGCATTGACTCGAGCATAGTTGAACATGAAATTAAAATGTACCCTGATGTCAAACCAGTAAGACAACGGCTTCGACAGGTTCACCCCAAGAAAGCCGCTGCCATTAAGGCAGAAGTTGAAAAACTTCTCCATGCTGGATTCATCTACCCGGTTCCTCTAACCGATTGGGTATCGAATATTGTCCCTGTTATGAAAAAACAAGGGACGATAAGAGTGTGCGTCGACTATAGGGATGTAAACAAAGCTTGTCCAAAGGACAACTACCCTACACCCTTCATCGACCAGATAATTGATGAATGCGCCGGATGTGAAATCTTTTCCTTTATGGATGGATTTTCCGGGTATAATCAAATAAATATCCGCCCACAGGACCAGTCTAAGACTGCATTTATTTGTCCGTGGGGCACATTCGCTTATCGAAAATTACCCTTTGGTTTAAAGAACGCAGGGGCGATGTTTCAGAGGGCAATGAATTATGCCTTCCATGACATCAAGAACATCGTTCAACCTTACCTCGACGATCTTCCGGCTCATTCGCGGAAGCGGACTGATCATCCGCGGCATTTGAGAGCAATATTTCTACGTTGCCGACACTACAAGATAAGACTCAATCCGCACAAGTGTGTGTTTTGCGTCGGTTCTGGTCGTTTACTTGGCTTTGTAGTCTCTAAGGATGGGATTCGTCTCGACCCCTGTAAGGTTCAGGCAATCATTAATTTGCCTCCACCTTCAAATTTGCTTCAGATTCAGAAACTCCAAGGGAAAGCAAACTTTCTGAGGAGGTTCATTCCAAATTACGCAGAACTTGCCAAAGGTTATACTCGTCTTTTGAAAAAGGATGTACCTTTTGTCTGGGACCAGGTTGCGCAAGCTTCCTTTGACGCTCTGAAAGATTCTCTAGTAAGAGCATCATTAATGTACGCCCCGGACTATCAAAGAGATTTTAACCTGTATCTAGCTGCAGCAGATACGACCATTGCGATGGTCTTAGTGCAAGAAGTCGATGGAATTGAACATCCTATTTATTATTTAAGTAAAAACTTAAATGACACAGAAAGTAAATATTCCTATGTTGAAAAACTAGCGCTTGCTGCTGTTCAAGCGATTCAAAGGTTTCGACATTATGTCCTCTTTAGGAAAACTACCATTCTGTCAGATTGTAACCCCATGACGTATATACTGTCGCGACAGTTGCTTGGGGGCAAATATTCGAAATGGATAGCGATCCTTCAAGAGTTTGATCTGGATTTTGTAAAATCCAAATCAAAGAAAGCTCTAGTTTTCGCGGAATTATTGTGCGATCTCCCATCGTCGTCCAACGATGAAACATCAGAAGAGACAATCGTGGATGAAAATTTGTTTCTGATATCAGTAAGCGATGAGTGGTATGGAGACATCATTGTTTATCTGCAAACCCAAAAATTTAGGCCTAATACCTCACACTCGGAACGAAAGCGTATACGATACCAATCTAAAGACTACATGATCGTCGGTGATACACTTTACCGTCGTGGTGTCGATACGGTTCTGAGGAGGTGCCTTACCCATGAGGAGGCCGAGAAAGCCCTGAATGATTGTCATTCAGGCGCGTGCGGGGGGCATCAATCTGGATATGCAACAACACAAAGAATCTTACGAGCAGGATATTTCTGGCCAACTATGTTTAAAGATTGCATAATAGCTGTCAGAAGTTGCCATGCGCATCAAATCTTTGATAGCAAAACCAGGAGACCGCCCGCACCTTTGCAGCCTATAGTTTCTGTTGGGCCTTTCGCCAAGTGGGGCATCGATTTCATGCAATGTAACCCCACCTCGACCGGGGGGCATGGGTATATTATAGTCGCTGTTGACTATTTTACCAAATGGGCCGAGGCGATGCCTACATTGGATAACACTGGTGAAACAACTGCCCTTTTCTTTTTTAATCATGTAGTCGCCAGGTTCGGCGTTCCGCAGGTTATAGTGACAGATCATGGATCACATTTTCGCAATCACATGATGGTTGAGTTAGCTGCCAAACTAGGGCTATCGCACGACAGCTCTACCCCGTATTATCCACAAGCCAACGGACAAGTTGAGGCAATCAACAAGGTCCTGAAGCGTATGTTGCAAAGGATGATCGGGGTTCACAAAAGAAGATGGCACCTACTCCTATACTCAGCATTATGGGCTTACCGAACCTCGGTAAAGAACGCCACTGGGTTCACACCATTCCAATTGGTGTATGGCCTGGAGGCAGTCTTACCGATCCAGTGCGAAATTTCGTCTCTTAAACTCGCAATTGACCTCCTCCCCGGAACCTCAGAAGAAGAGGCTCGTTTCTTGGAATTAATCCAGTTGGATGAAAACCGTCGTGACGCCGCTTTGGCGAACGAAGCCCATAAGAAACGAGTCAAGGTACAGTTCGACAAGAATGTCAAACCTCGTATCTTCTCTGAGGGTGACTTGGTTTTGCTTTACGACCAAGAATCCGACAAATTAGGAGCAGGAAAATTTAAGTCCTTATGGATGGGTCCCTATATTGTTAAAAGGGTGTTAGCAAAAGGAGCCTACGAGTTAATGGATTATGACAGGATACCACTGGCTCAACCCCGCAACGGGTTGTACCTCAAGCGTTACTATGCCTGAATAGTAACCTGAGTGCTTTTGTTGTATTTTGTTTTCGCTAAAGTGTTTGTTTCGGTTTAGTAATCCACCCTTCTCGTTTGTTGCAGATGTCGAATTATTCTGAGACATATGTGGGATATGCCGACGGAGCGAGTCGTAGTACGCGGAATTTGTCCTCCGCAGCCTGGGCCATTTTTGATCCAAGCGGCGAGTTAGTGAGTTTCAGAGGTGTGTGCATTGGACAGTCAACGAACAACATCGCTGAGTATAGCGCGTTGATTGAACTCCTCTCTGATACCATCGCTCATGGTATACGCCGACTAATTGTTAGGCTAGACTCACAGCTTGTGATACTACAACTCAATGGTATATATTCAGTCCGCAATCCAGCTATTTATCGAATGTTTCTAAGGGTTAAGATTTTGGAGAGAGAGTTTGAGTCAATTCAATACCAACATATTTCCAGAAACTTGAACACATTAACAGATTCATTAGCAAACTATGTATTAGATAGACATTTACGACATATATAAAAAGAGATGCATCGGTGCTATACAAGTGGATCACAAATAAACCAAAATAAACCCCGAAAATCAAAATATATAAAGTTGTTTATAGTTTGTACATAATGTGCTGTAATCAAAACAAAATTGGTCGTATGACCTAGAACTCAAAAAGATGCTAGGGGGCACCCTAGCCTAGTGGTGCTCATGATAGTACGTCACGGTCTGTGCAATCATGCGCAAGAGACGAGTCCATCGTCTAGGCACGCCAATAGTGTGCCGCTGCAACTGTAAAGGTAACTCGTCAATCTGTACATCCGGAAGACCACGAGTAAGGCTCTCGACCTGCTCCTGCACAGCTGCAAGTATCTCAGTATCACCAAGGTCGCGAATAACAACTCGCCTAGCAGGCTCTGCTGCTGGGGCAGCAACTGGCGATCGTGGACGAGCTGCTGGATGAACAGGACCAACATCTGCATGCACGCAAGAGTTTGATTAGTTTTGCACGGTAACATCATGAATAAAAACAATAAACAGTGATATGGTCAGAGATTTTACCAATAGCGCCCCATTGCTCGCCATCCGGTAGCACCAAGTCCGGGTCACCTCGGTAGTCCATACCCACATATGGATACTCAGAAAACGCCATCTCCTGACGCTCGAACCACCTAAAGAAGGCCTCAGTGAAAGTAATCTGAGGTTGACCAGCGTGTCGGGACATGTGATCGACCCACCTCTGCATGCGTGGCTCGGTCGGAGAAGGCAAGTCAAGTATGATGTACTGAGGCTGCATCAATGGGATTTTCTCCAAGGCGAAGGCAGTCAGAATAGAACCAAATCCAAAGTTCTTCAGCCTCCCGTCCTTTACCTTGGTCAATTGACTTTTCATCTGAACAAGTACTGCATCACACCAGTTAAATACTTTCGGTTGGAGACACTCCAAGGCGTGCTGCATATAAGATCTGTTGGCAACATGTAAAGCTGCGCCACCGGCCATCCTACCAATAGTAAACAGAATGGACCTAAGAGACCTGTCAGTGATGTCACGGATATTGATCTTGCCGTCTTTGCTCGGCTGTGAACCTTCCCGGCAATACTGACGGATATAGTCTCTGGTGGAATTAGTCCCTCGAGCTGTACCTGACAAAGAAAGGGGGGCACCCCGCCTTGACAACCCAGTCAAGAAGTACATGTCCTCTATGGTCAAAGGGATGGTTTTCCCCCTAATCTGGAATACTTGGTTAACAGGATCCCAAGCATCAAGCATATACTGCAGTAAAGAAATCTGTGCTCTCATGCTAGAGATACGGAAGAACTTCAGTAGGCCACAGTTCCAAAGCGCGTTCACCGTGACCGGGTCATGGAGTGCAACCATGTCCTCTGCTTCATGTTCTCGTTCTCGCCATGTAAGGGACATTTTGTTCAAAGTTCCCTGCAAGCAAACAAGAGAAGGAGTAAGTTCCTAATTTTGATGAAAAACTGGCGAAAAATCATCAAAAATCACATGCAGGATCAGTTTTTCTAGGCCCAGCGCAGGCAGAGAGTCTCTCCCTTGCACTGAGGCGCAGTCTACCTTAAGACCACCTGAAATACAGCGCAAGTTTCGAAAGGAGAACCTGCGCTGATGCCAAGGCGCCTTGATGAAACCCCTGAGGCTCAGAAACCCTGAAAAATGTGCATGAAACTGAAAAAGGAAACCATGAAAGTGAAGGGCTAAGGTTTAGCTCCTACCTGGTCCAAACGGCGCCGAAAATCGTCCACAGAATCTCCCGAAATCAGCTGGTGAAAATCAAGGAAGAAGAGGCACCTCCAGAGCTCCAACAAGCAAAATGCAAATGAAATGGTAAATGAGAGGTAAAAACACCTTTTTATGACTTTTTACACAGTTTAAAGTTAAATATTAGGGTTATAATCTCATTTTCATGCAAATATTGTCCATTTCTAACAAAATTTGTTGCAGCAATTGATGGTGAAGTACTACATTTGAAAAGAGAAAAGCCAGTAAAAGTAAAAAATCAAATTTGACCATGAATCGAGCAGTTTTACCACGGAATTTATGCTCGTTAAAAAATAGAAAAGTGTGAGCAAAAGTTTCCACCAGAGTTCAAGCTCATTAAAAAATGAACCTATCTCGGTAAATAACCATTGCGATCGTAAATTTATCAGCCTTAAAAGCCTTGGTCGCGTTTTCATCCATCACCTCCACTGTCATTTGGCCGGTCGTTCACCCCCATATGTGTGTTTACCCATTTTGAGGAGCATTTGCGAAGAGTGATTTCATCTAGCCATCCTTGTGACACTACCGTGATTGGAAAATTCCAATTTGTACCTGGAATCTGCTGCTATCCCTGTTTATCACTCGTTCCTCAAAAGACGAGTCTTCTTTGAGCTCTTTTCACTGACTCGTAAAATATGAAAATTTTGCCGAGTTTTGGCCTTCCAGCTCGTTAAACAACCGGAAGGGCTATCCCTCCTCTAAATTTTAATCTTTTGGACCTGAGGGATTATTGCACAAAAAGACCGAGCGCTTGTTTTGTTCGGCTCGTTAAAGCAACCGAACACCCATCCCTTCTGTATTGTTTTATACTTTTTCGGACTTAAGGGATTAGATGACGAAAAAGGAATTATGGAGTTAACTTTCTGTACCTTTTCAGACTCTTTAAAAATGAAAAGGACCGAGTTTTCCTTGTCGTTAGACTCGTTAAAATGATTAAATAGCGACAAACTTGTCTTTAGACGAGAAAGAGTTTCCCTATCGCTAAGCTCGTTAAATCATAGCGATGGGCTTGCCCGAAGGGCAGGTTATAGAGCAAGCATATGTTATCCTCCTCAAGCTTGACAAAAATAAAGAGGTACTGGTCAGAAATGACTGGGGAAAAATTGGGAGAACATCAAAGCTTAATGGTAGCAAGTCGCTCTTGAACATGACACTTTTCTTCCGTACCACATCGGGTTGGGTTGTTTCATTCACCAGTCTCATCACCATGGTCTTCGCCAAACCGTCCACTTTTGGGGTAATGCTACCGATCCATCGCATCAGTGTCGTTATATGTTCAAGAGAGGTCATTCTGAAAGTGTCAACCGTGTCCCATCCACTGCCATACATTATCCTTCATCCATTCATGATCGCCACCCTGAATCATATATCACAGTTTGTCTTCACCTCCACTAAAATCATTAGCTCCGTTCCGTGTCATTGATGTGGGATTCATTAAGGCCCTCCTTTGACGGATCGCTTCTTGTCGACTTCAGCTCATTATCCAAGAAGTTGATCTAGGAACAACCCCATCAGTACTTTGAAGCTTGCATGCCTCAATGGCAAGTTTCTCACTTCCGGCGACAGGTATAAATCAATGACCTTCGACCAGAAGATTTTGCGTGGCGTTCGACGCCAAGTCCTTTATTCAGGCCACGTGAATTGTACTGCAGTACCTTGAGGGTCATTATCATTATCGGTGATTCCTCTCGCGCTTGTTAACGGTTTTCATCATTGACCAGTAATCAAGCGATGTCTTTCCATGTTCGACTTCAGCGAAATTCTCACATGGATCGACTTGTACTTAGAGTGAAGATCGAACGAGTTTGAAGACCCCGGATCTAGTTTCATCCATCCGGGCTGCGATACATATTCAGGAAATATAAAAGCATTTGTCATGTACATCATGGCAGCAGATGATCATCCTACTCAAAGGATGATAATTTCAGCAGAGAATTATCAGTGTACCATCAGACGATCGTCTGTTCTATGTACCAAAATGTATTTATAAAGCTGAGCATGGGAATGCCCGCCTCAGCTAGATCATGAAAACAAAATGAAAAATAATGTATTGTATTGTATTGTATTACAGGGCGCCTCCTCAGCACTGGAATGAACTTCGGACCCTCTAGATAAAGCATTTCACCCGATAAACGACCTCATACTTTAGGGGGCAACTGTTATAGACATTTTTGTGCCTCGCAGCATGGAGCATGAAATGTCAATAATTACAGGGATCCTCAGTCCCTAAACATGTTGTTCTTACCCCTAGAAGAACAAGGTCAGCAAACCACAGCACTTCCCATCAGTTCTCCACCTGAAAACACTCAAAAACAGGCTATTTTTGGATCATGTCAGCTGCTCCACTGAGCATCTGCGCTGGAATGCAACTGCTCCTCCTTGTACCTGCACTGAAAGTCAAATCTAATGAAGGCTACCTGCGCTGGGCGAGATTGGCCAAGTGGCACAGTCATTCTGCAAGGTGTCAATTGCCCAGGAAGCTTCCAAACTGACACTTGGTTCAAGGGATTCGCCCTGTGATGAGTAAGAAGTACTTGATCTCCATGTGTAAGCAAGGATCTCCAAGTGGACTCAAGAACTGAAGTTTAACTGAAGAGGGAGAGGACACAAGGCAGCTTTATGTCAGTCTCAAGCTGACTCATCCTTTCTTCTTCTATCCTATATATAGAGCTCTTCTATGAGGTCTAAGGAGGCTGGAATTTTGTGCAAAGTAAGGAAGTGCTGTTGGTTTACAGTTAGAGCTATTGGGTGATTGCTTTTATAGAGGTGAAGAGGAGATTTCTTGCTGCTGGGGAGGTGCTGCTGGATTGGAGCCATTGATGGTTGTAACCTTCTCAGAACCCTTTTACTTCTATCAATAAAGCTTTGAATGTTCTCCTATATACTTGTATTGCATTGATGTATTGTATTTACTTGTATATCTGATTCACTCTAATCCATGCATCAGTTATGAGTACATGTTTCTTGTAGTTTTCCTTCTCTTGTTTGTGCAGGATCTTTGTGTAGCTGGACCGGCAAAGGGAGCAAGGAGCTGGGAACAAGAGACAAAGAGAGAGGATAGGATCGACAAAAGCGAAAGACACCGGTTGGTCAATCTTTTCTTCCTTCTCTGTACTTTCATAAAGGAAAATATCAAAGCTTTACTTTCAGTTGTTGCTAAGGACTGTCACCCTTAGAGTAGGGATAGGGTCATCCGAGTCGGATACTTTTCCCCACAACAAGGTGATGATGAGAACACGACCAAGGCTCAAAAGCTAATGATAATGCATTCACAATGGTTATTTACCGGAAATTGGTTCATTTTTTAATGAGCTTAAACTCTTGGGAACGTTTTCTCATTACTTATGTTTATTTTTAACGAGCTTGAACTCCACATAAAAATTGCTCATGGTAGGTTTATTTTTTAACGAGCTTGAACCCTGCGGTAACACTACTCACGGTGGGTTTATGTTTTAACGAGCTTGAGACCTGCAGTAACACTGCTCATGGTGGGTTTATTTTTTATTGAGCTTGAACCCTGCGGTAACACTGCTCGTGATAATTTTTCATTCCCCCAACATAATAACGCAAATCGAGGTGCATGCCCCCCAAGCTTCATTGCATTCAACTCGGTGGTTGGAATGAAGGTTTACCTTCGAGATCTTCGAAAGACTCGATTTGGAAAGGGAGTTGTTTCATTTTTTGATGAGGTTGACACAGTAAAAGAAATATCCTCATGACTCCTTGTTTCATTTTTTAACGAGGTCGACACGAGATAAGAACTGTCCTCAGAATCCACCATATTTACAGTATTTGATATAAAATAAAAAACTGAGGGATGATAAAGGTCACTTGGAGTATCTTCTTTGTAATCCAGAAGATGGTAACGATGGTGGTAATCTTCCCATGGTGCCCTTTCAATCATCATTGACTAAACAATTCCTTCGTCTGTATAATGTACTTGCGACCAAGGATCTGAAGGGGTACCATATTCCTTAGACATATTTATCCAAACGGTTGATGAGCGTTGATTTGGGTTTGCCCCCCAGGCCAAGAAAATTGATTGCTACAATATTTCTAAAATGGTGATGATCCATGCTGTCAAAATGTTCAGGAATCTTCTGAATCTAGAAGATATCATATTGCAGGTTCCTACTGTGGCCACTTCCACCAGATTGTTTGGAGGCGATAGGGAAAAAGTCCCCATTAATGTAGGGTCTTTTAGTAGGCCTACTCCTACATTTTGAAGAGATTGAGAGCTTCCATGGATCATTGGAATGCTTCTCGTAACTTGTGAACTATTGGGGAGGAAGCTTGTTGGTTGACGATTGTAATCCCTCCTTGGAAGGGAAATCAAATCTTTCTGAAGTATGTCGACACAACTACAGCCATAGCATAAATCCAGGGCCTTCCCAGTAGGATGCTGTAATCGAGGTTTCTGTCAATTACTTCAACATCTCTTTCTACTGTTTTTCCCCCCAGTTCGACTTGCAAGTTACTTAAAATCCCATATGGGGTGTATGTTCGTCCATCAAATGCTTTTAATGTTGTCGAAGATTGCGACAAGGGTTGAGATCCTAAAGTTTTCCAGCAACTCATCGACATAATACATGTAGATGCCCCCTCATCAATAATTGTTCGATGAAAAGTTTTGTTGAGGGCTTTCACTTGAATGAGGAAAGCTAGTTGAGATGGTAACTGAGGGTCATATCCTTTGTGATTAAAGGACACAAGATTGGAATCCATTGGGTCAATCCCGCCTATTACTGATAATAAAGCCTTCTTTTGGGAGGGGAAATTTTGCAGTACCTCAAATGTCGACATAGTGGATGGCGATTGGGCCAGATCCTCCACTATATTATAATGCTGTGCTGCTCTGGAATGAGGATTAAATGTTGATTTGTGTACTACTCCCTTTGGCGGCTTTATCGTTAGTTCAGGAATGATGGATGGCACAACTTCGGTCGAAGTTGTTGTCAAACTATTGGGTTGATCATTGGACTTGTTTTCCGATAGCTGTGGATTCCCGTAATCTTTATTCCTTGTCGATATCAAAGCATCATTTTGCTGCTTTGAAACCGACAACATTAGCACTTGGGATAGGGAAGCATTGTCGCAACCAGATTTGTTCTTGGATTTGGAAACGGATCAGTCAATACTGCCACCAGATTTGTTCTTGGATTTGGAAACGGATCAGTCAATACTGCCAAGGTTTTTGAATTCTTGAAGAATTTTCTAAGCTCAGCTTTATATGGACATTTTCTTGTCCAATGATCCTCATCACATATTAGGCATGGAATTTTTGGTTTCCTATCTCCAGAAGGGTTTGCAGAAGATTTCTCAGGGGATGACTCTTCCTGTTTTTTCTTCTTCCCTTTCTTTTTCTTCTTGTCTCCTAGTTGCTTGGTTTCTTTGCCTTTGTCAGTCGACACAACATTTACTTCCAAGGCGAGAAGTTCTTCATTTGAATTTTGACCTGAAACCGTACGGGCTTTTTTTGTCTTAGCCTTTGCGGTTTTTGTGCTGGTCGTTCCTATCAGGCCATCCCTGGCATGAGAGTATTTGTTTGATTTAGGAGATGGAGGAACAGAAAATTCCGGTCTAGGAGCATCAAGGATTTTATCGTAGAGGATGCCAGACTGAGTATAGATCAAGTCTAGATATTGCGCATGAGCAATTACTTGCTCTTCAGTGACGACTCCCCCTTTTGCCACATCTTCCGTAATAGAAGGTAACAATGACTTAATAAACCATTCAGCCAATAGCTGATCAAGAACATATGTTTTTACCATTCTACGACGACGTCACCACTCATGAATATGATCGGATATATGAGTGGCTTTCGTTTGCTTGAAATTGGTAAGAAGCTTTGTTTCCGTTTCGTACCTTATGGGTAACTGAAAATGGGTTAAAAATTTTGTGGCTAGGGCGCTAAAATTATCAAATGAAGCTCTAGGCAATTCGATATACCATTTTGCTGCCGGACCAGTTAACATTCACTGAAAAAGGCGAAGCCTAATCGAATCATCATTTAGGGTGTTAGACGAACACCATAGGTGAAAGGTCATCACATTATTCGACGGATCTTCACCAGGATTTCCATTAAATTTAGGAATATCTTACGGAAGTTTATGAGGAATCACTGGCCACCAAGGGGCGTAAGCGATTGGATCGTTTGTTAGCTGATTCGGATCTGGTAACTCTAGAGTTACCACGAAGGGAAACTATTGATTCAGGTTCGGCGAAGCATACCCAGGATAAGATGGGATTGCCTGAGTAGTGGGTCTTTGCATACCAGCATAGTGCATTTGATGTTGATAACTTTGATGAGGTTGATGGGCATAACCATTAGGAAATGGTTGATGTTTTCTGTTTTGAATATACGACTGCCCATTACTTCCAAAGACTTGGTGCTCAGATCCTTGGTAAACTTGTTGGAATTGTGGTTGTTGATATTGAACCAGCCATGATTGTGAGACCATGTGTTGTTGCCCAATACTAGCTGTTTGACCAAGATGAGGGGTAACGATAATTGTTTGAGCCTGGGTCACTCTAGTTAAGGAGCCACTAACCGATGATTGTGGTGGCATCGTAGGGACAAGGGGCTGTTCGATTGCAACCTGAGAGACTTGAGGTTGGCATACAATAGGTAACGCTTGTACTTGCGACACCGTCACAATAGCCGGTGTAGTGGGGATATTTGACATAGGCAAACTTTGTTGCATTGAATATACAACTCTTGGTTGTTGAGGCAGTATTGGCATCCAACCACTAGATGTAATTCCAGCATAACCTAAATTCTATCGGGAACTCTCATATGTTTGACCTCTTGGAGGAGAGAATGAAAGGGCATATTGCCCCCCATACGGTGGTAATCTGGTGCTTAAGGGAATTAATTGCCTTTGAGGACCGGACTGCCCAAATTGACATTGCGAAGGATCAATTTGTTGAGACTCAACATAAGAAATTCCAGATATTATTCCGGATGAACAAACGGGAACAAACCATACTGTTGAAACAGCCCCTGGATGAATCCCATCTAATGATTGAGAGCTAGTCATGACAGATGGTATGCCGACGAACATTGTTGGAATAGCGGCAGGAAGTTCTGCCGCTGATGTGTCAAATGACACAATCCTGGATGTCGACGGTTGTTCAGACATATCTAGTCTATCCAAAGGTTTCCTAGACATTCTACAGGAACTTCCAATAACAGTAGACTAATTTATGATGAAGAAGGATATAGAGTGACCCCTATTCCAAATTGTGATGGAGTACTAGATGGTGGATCCTCTACAATCTCTTCTATAGTAATCAAATCGGGTGGAAGAGGTAGACCGTCAGGTCTGTAAAATATTTCCGGTGCCGAAGAAAGTATAGATTCTGCAACAACTAATGTTTGGGGAACAACACCTTCCGAATCAGCTATGGATGGAGCCAGTTCAGGTATAGAAGTGTTTACCTTCACACTAGGATCAGTTCTACTGTCCTCTTGTGGCTGTGGAACTTCTTCTGTAAAGGCAGGAGTACCAGAAATGTTTGGAGTAATCGGAGTTTCCGAGGGTGTCAGAACACTCGTTCCAACCCGACCAGGGGACTTTGAGCAGGTTAAATGAGTTCGCTTTGTCCCGAATAGTTTTGATTCTGGGGACAAAGACGATTGACTTGTAAGTCTCCGCGAACGACGGGGTTTCAATTGACTTTCTTCCATGATTGAAGATTACTTGATCAACTAAAAATAGAAGGGAAAATGTTTCCGAATTAAATGAATTTTAGATGCTTTGACACAACTTGTTTTTTTAATTTTTAAGAGTCGAGAGAAAACGAAAGATGACTCTAGTCGCCTTCGATTTTTAATGAGCTTGAAGTGACAAGTGCTCAGAAGGACCTTTTCCTTTAAGGAGTCTGAAAAGGAACGAAAGAGACTTCTCTGGAAATCTAGATAGAGAGATTACCAAACCAATCACAAAACTATAGAATACCTTTTACTTTATAGCAGTCAATCTTCTCGAATGCTGTGTTCAGTGAATTACGATCGATAGGGTGGCAGGCATGGCTTCCTATGGATAAAGGATATAGCCTATTGTGGTCTCCCAATATATGCTCGACGGTACGTGGGAGCACAAGTCCGCACTCGCACTTGTCGTCTCAAAGAGGAGGAATCATCCAACCAACAATGAAAGCGATAGTTACCAGGCTTTACGACGCTGAAATACGTCTCTAGCCTAGACTTCTAGATGTTTTGCGTTAGGTTCCAAAGCATTTTTAGGTTCATTAAATTTATTTTAGAGTTTATCTTTCTTAAGAAATTTTCCTTTCAGGTTCACCACATGATGTAGATGTACAATTCCTAAAATGCAATATGAGATGATAAACAATCGTTTAATCTTCTTTTTGCAATGAAAATCCTAGCTACTAAAGAAAGAGAGATGATATTCTTTCAACATAGAGCAGAGAGCACACACTAGATGCACTGTCCTAAATCAAACCAACAAGCAGTCTAAATGCAAATGCACATGCATGTATTTGTTTTCAGCTTTCTTAATGTGTGAATGACAAGAAGAATGCTAAGTACAAATCTGAATTATCTTTCAAAGTGACAGTACTAACAAATTTCTTTTCAAAACGAAAGGAAGATAATGACGACACTTTACTATTTTGAATTGAAAACTGCTTTCGACACTTGAAAAACTACTAATTCAAATCAAATACAAGAATAACTGTATAATTGACCATCAAGAACAATGGAATTCTTTTCCTTGACTGAAAATGACACTTGTGACACTTTCAAATCAAAAGACGGCAGTTCGAATATGCTACTACTTTGTAAAAGAGAACTGAAAATGGTGGAAAATACATAAAACAGTCATAGTTCTTTGCATAATGGAGGCGGAATGATGGAAAGGAAGGGGGTTTCCACAGTGGTATACTGATCACAGACAACAAAACTCCATAATAGAGCTAAAAAGAGTGAAGAAAAAACCAAGACCTGAAGGGAAAATTAGCCTTTTCTGATCATTGCACCTGTTACACAGGGAAACAAGGATGCATCCTACCTACTACACACGGGAAGTGTGATGCATCTAGATTTCCTTGAAGAGAGGGTGCGATGGTACTAGGACGATACTTTACTTGGCTCTTGGTCACAGTTTGCATCTTAGTTCCGGGATTTAGGCCGAGCAAATGATGTACAATAAATAGAAATCACAAGGGCTGATCTAATGAGGTTAATAGAGCCACCACTAGGGCAATTAGAAGGTTTTCAAATCAATTGTTCAGTTCATAAACAAAACCCGGAGATAGACTAAAGCAACATTGATCTACTTTGCACTTTCATAGAAAATCTAGTTCGAAGGTTAGCTGGCTTGACTTCAGGCTCCGTCCGTAAGTTTTTAAAACAAACAAATATAGAAAAACAATCTATTCGCTCCCCAGCGGAGTCGCCATTTTGTTATCGGAAAATCTAGTGTCCACTCGGATCTGCTAGTCCCACTAAGACTGGTAGCTATCTTAGAAACAAACAAACTAAAACCACTTTTGTTTTCCTTTATGAGAAGTAGATAAGAGTGGAACGAAGGACACCAACCTCAATCTTGCGCTTGGATTCTTGCTTGATTCCTCTCCTTTCTGACAGATCCTTGCCGCTTCTCCTTTGTCTACCCAACTTCAAAGAGCACCTGTGGAATCAAAGCAGCATAATACTATCGAAGAACAAAGATCTACAATCGTAAACAATATAGGACCAGATATATATTGACCACACAAATGCATATGTCATCAAACATACAAGAATGTGGAGGAAAACTTGAATAGCTTTATTAATAATCAAGAATAGCAAAGAGGATTACAACCAATTGTTCTGACCCAGCGTCATCCTCCAGCATGAAATCCCTTCTTTCACCTCATGAAAAGCTTAGATCACCCTATGATATTCCAACAAGAAACCAACAACACTTCCTTACAAGATACAAAATTCCAGCCCCCAACCTCTGGATCTTTGGGATGAGAGATCTATATATAGATATTTGCAGAGGTGTGAGTCAGCTTTGGGTTTTTTATTAGTGTCATTCCGCTGATAGTTCTTGGCTCCACTTGGAGATTTCATTGATCTCTTACTCATCCTTAGGTGAATTCTGAGATGCAAGTGTCATATGAGAAGTTTCTAGAAGATTGCTTGATCATCCACTTAGCAAACTGTCTCCGCCACTTATGTATTCTCGTCCATCACACCCTATAGAAGGACGTTTTAGTATGCATCACACCTCCCATGTGTACAAGGTGAGTTGCATCGCACCCTGGCCATGGAGCAAGTGAGATGAACCAGTTTTGACCAGTTCTGAGTAGCTTTTCATGGAGAACTTCTGGGAGATGATGTAATCAGTTGACCTTGTTCTTTTTGGGTGTGAAGCAACACTTTTAGGGACTTAGGAGCCCTTGGTTTATGGACATTTATGATTGGGGTTGTAGTGGCCAAAAATGTCTATAACATTCCCGTTGTATTCAGGTCAGCCTGACATGAGAGTTTGTTAGTGGCAGCCAATTATGCCACTACAACCAAGGCTTGTGTATCTGACACAACATATGTGAACTGAGCCGATTATATCGACCCAACCTATCGTAACTATTGAGCCATAGATAGAAACTCAACCTGTTGTATCTCAACCTGTGCAAGTTAGTTCCGCTATCTCGCAACCCCAAGTTTTGAGTCAGAAAACCCAAACTTCTCAGGCTGTTATGTAACAATTGCTTGTTTCTGGGGTACAATTACCTTAGGTTAGTGTACGATTATCTGGAATGACTCAAGTTGCTATAGGTTTATTTTATTCTTACCCTGTTCAAACTGGCGTTGGGGGGTAATTTCAAACTTCACAACTGATACCCCAGCAAGCTTGGCAGCCACAGTATCCACAACCGCCTTTTCAGAATGTCCAACCTCAGTATGGGCCTATTTTCCAAGCTCAACCTCGGCAAGGGCAATATCAAGAATGTTAGGGTCCTGCGTATCAAGCCCAAACCAGTTACAAACAAATGCAAGGTCAACCTAGTTTCAATTCATATACCGGATATGTCCCATTGCCTTATCAAGGATATCCGCCTTATGCGGGTATGCAAAGGCCTATGGCACAGACAATTCCATCATATCCCAGATATGCTCAACTTGATCTGAATCAACAGTTGCCATTTGTGGCAACTTTAGAGTTACCGGATTTAAACCGGCTTACAAATGATCCCATTTTGTATTCACCTTTGTGGTCGTTAATTCCTCATAAGTTGCCTTCCGATATTCCAAAGTTTAGTGGAAATCCTAGAGAAGAGCCATCAAATGATGTTATGACTTATCATTTATGGTGTTCTTCGAACTCCTTGAATTATGATTCGGTAAGACTCTGTCTTTTCCAAAGAACGCTCATTGGTTCAACTACTAAGTGGTATATTGAATTGCTGAGAGCTTCTTTTAATAATCTCACCCATTTAGCCACTACCTTTTTGACCCAATTCCAGTTAACCATTAGATATGAAACTGGAATGGAAATTTTGACCAAATTTAAACAAACGACTTCTACTCACATATCAGATCATATTCATGAGTGGCGTTGTCATTGTCACATGGTTAAAACCTATGTTCCTGATCATCTTTTAGCTGAGTGGTTCATTAAGTCCTTATTGCCATCTATCACTGAGGATGTGGCTAAAGGTGGATTTGTTACAGAAGAGCAAGTGATTTCTCATGCCCAATATTTGGATTTAATTTACATGCAATCTGGCACACTCTATGACAAAATTCCACATGTGCTACGCCTAAATCAATCCATTCCACCTTCATCATTGAATAGGGACTCTCATGCCGAAGACGGTGTGATTAGTTCCTTGAGCACGCAAATGGCAAGTAAACCATCTGGTCAACCACTTGCCAAAAATCAAACTATAAATGCACCTGAGGTTCTTGCTTCTAAGATTAATGTCGTGTCAGCTGACAAAGGTAAAAATCAAAAGCAACCAGGAAGCAAGAAGGAAGGGAAAAATAAGAAGAAAACTGAAAACCTCCTCAAGAGAAATCATTTGATTCCTCTACTTCAGGAAAGAAATCTTGTTATCCATGTCTGATTTGTGGGAACAAGAATTTTACAAGTGATTCTCCTCACTTCTCGGAAGTTTCTAAATTGTTAAAAGCTTCTACCACATTAGCAGTGTTGAAAGATCCGTTTCCGAACCCGGATACCAATATGGTTGCAATTGAAAATGCTTCCACATCCCAAGTATTAATGTTATCCATCGCAAAACCTAAAGATGAAGTTTTGGTTCAGACACGTAGTAAATATTATGGTAATCCACCATCGTCATCGAATAATTAGGCCACTGATCAACCTAGTTCTTTGACTTCGACTGCATCAGAAAATACTCCACTACTCGTTGTAACAGAATTAACAATAAATCCACCTAAGGGAGTTGTGCATAAATCAACATTTAACCCTCGAGCTCGAGTTTCTCAAAATTATAATATAGTAGAAGATCTTGCTTAGTCTCCTTCTACTATGTCAATGCTTGAGGTATTACAAAATTTCCCCTCCTAGAATCAAGCTTTACTGTCAGCAATAGGTGGAATACATCCAATGGATTCTAATCTTGTGGTTTTTAATCACTCGGGATATACACCATAGTTACCAGCTCAATTAGCTTTTTTGATTCAAGTTAAAGCTCTCAACATAAATATTCATCGAACCATTGTAGGTGAGGGAGATTCTACCTGTATTATGTCAATGAGCTGCTAGAAAACACTAGGGTCACCTACGTTGTCAAGATCACCAACCACATTGAAGGCTTTTGATGGAAGAACATATACTTCATGTCAGATTTTGAATAACTTGCAAATAGAACTATGGGGAAAACAGTAACTATTGAGATTAAGGTGGTTGACAGACCCCTTGACTACAACATTTTACTTGGAAGACCATGGGTTTATGCTATGGTTGTTGTTTCTTCCACGTACTTTTGCATGATTACATTTCCTCATAAAGGTGGGATAACAATTATTGACCAAACCTCATTTTTTCCTCTAGTTCTCAAGTTGTGGGAAGCATTCTGTTTGTTAATAGACCCCCGGTTTCACTTCAATCTGTTGGTGTAGGTATTTTTAAAGATCCCTCCTTAATGGGTACTTTCACACTTCCTCCACCATCTGGAACATTGGAAGTTACGAGAGTCGAGACATGTAATATGTTATCATCTACTTCATCTGATTTAAAGAGGATCGCCAATAGTGTTGAAGATGAGAGTTTGGCTGAGGTTATGCCGCTAAGTCCCATTGAAATTGCATAGCAATCAATTTTTCTTGCTTGTGCAGCACTTCCAAATCCATATTTGCCAATTGAATGGGTAGATCGTTCATTGGAATATGGCACTTCTTCTGATCCTTTTGCTTGTATATATTATATAGATGAGGAAATCATTCAATCAACGATTATAGGAGAAGAACCTTGGGAAGATTATCATCATCGTTCCCTTCCTCCAGATTCCAATGAGGATTCTTCAGATGAACTAGTACACCCTTCAATTGTAGATTTCTTTTCGAATTCTGTTAGAATAGATTTAGTAGATTCTGATCGTAATTTGTCTAACATAGAAGAAACTATTTCTATAGACATTTCGACCAAGCCTAATGTTGTAGAAAACATTCATGTCGGCAAATCTTGTTTTTCTTTAGAACTCGATATTTACCGTGCTCTGTTCGTGAATTTAGAGATATATTCACATGGTCTTATGAGGAGATGCTAGGCATTGATTCAAGCATTGTTGAACATCAAATCAAAATGTATCCTGATGTCAAACCAGTACAATAGCGGCTTTGATGTATACATCCAAAGAAAGCTACTGCCATTAAGACAGAGGTTGAAATTTTTTTGCGTGCTGGCTTTATTTATCCTGTACTTCTTACAGATTGGGTATCAAATATTACTCCGGTGATGAAAAACAAGGAACAATCCGAGTGTGTGTTGATTACTAGGATGTAAATAAAGCATGTCCAAAAGACAATTATCCTACACCCTTTATCGACCAGATTTTTGACGAATGTGCCGGATGTGAAATATTTTCATTCATGGATGGATTTTCCGATTACAATCAAATCAATATCTGCCGAGATGATCAATCAAAAACTGCATTTACCTGTCCCTGGGGCACATTTTCCTATAGAATGTTACCTTTTGGTTTGAAGAATGCAGGGGCCACATTTCAGAGGGCACTGAATTATGCCTTCCATGATATTAACAACATTGTACAAGCATATCTTGATGATTGTCCTACTCATTCATAGAAGCGGATTGATCACCCACAGCATCTTAAAGCAATTTTCTTACAGTGCCGACACTACAAAATAAGAATCAATCCACATAAGTGTGTGTTTTGTTTTGCCTCTAGTCGATTGCTTGGATTCGTGGTCTCAAAAGATGGAATTCCACTTGATCCAAGTATGGTTCAGGCAATACTTGACTTGCCTCCACCTTTGAATTTATTAGAGTTATAGAAACTTCAAGGGAAGGAAAACATTCCGAGGAGGTTCATTCCAAGCTATGTTGAATTGGCTAAAGGTTTTACATGTTTGTTGAAGAAAGAGGTACCCTTTAATTGGGATTAGATTGTGTAAGCTTCCTTTAGTGCTCTTAAAGATTCCCTGATTAGAGCATCATTAATGTATGCCCCAAATTATCAACAAGACTATTACCTGTATCTCGCCGTTGCAGATACAACCATCAAAATGGTTTTAGTCCAAGAAGTAGATGGAATAGAACATCCTGTATATTATTTGAGTTGTAATCTTAGTGATACACAAAGAAAGTGTTCATATGTCGAAAAGTTAGCTTTGGCAGCTATACAAGCTGTGCAGAGGTTTCGTCACTATATTCTCCTACGTAAAACTAAAATTATCTCTGATTGCAACCCTATGACATAGATTTTGTCACGTCAATTGCTGGGGGGAAAATATTAGAAGTGGATAGTTATACTGCAGGAATTTGATTTGGAATTCGTCAAGTCTAAATCAAAGAAATCTCTCATATTTGTCGAGCTACTTTCCAACCTTCCCTCATCTTCCAACGATTTAACATGAAAAAAATCAATTGTGGATGGGTCTCTGTTCCTCATTTCATCAAGTGATGGAGATATAGTGATCTATCTCTAGACCCAATCTTTCCGACCTGATACCTCTCACTCTAGACAACAACGTATTAAATACCAAGCCAAAAATTATCGGATCGTTGGTGACACGCTTTATCGTCGTGGTATTGATACTATTTTACGTAGGTGCCTCACTCATGAGGAAGCCGAGAAAGCTTTGAATGATTGTCATTCGGGTCTTTTTGGTGGAAATCTATCTAGATATGCAACAACACAGAGAATTCTCTGTAATGGATACTTTTGGCCAACAATATTCAAATATTGCATAATTGTTGTCAAAAGTTGTCATGTATGTCAAATATTCTATCAGAAAACTAGATTACCACCTGCACCTTTGCATCCAGTAGTTACGGTTGGACCATTCGCTAAATGGGGCATAGATTTCATGACATGTAACCCCACCTCGACCGAGGGGCATGGGTATATTATAGTCGCCGTTGACTATTTTACCAAATGGGCCAAGGCAATGCCTACATTAAACAACAGTGGCGAAATGGCTGCATTATTTTTCTTCAACCACGTGGTTGCCAGGTTTGGTGTACCATAGGCCATAGTTACAGATCATGGGTCACATTTTCGCAATCACATGATGGTTGAGTTAGTTGCCAAATTAGGCTTGTCGCATGATAGTTCTACTCCATATTATCCGCAAGCTAATGGACAAGTTAAGGCTATCAACAAGGTCCTTAAGCACATGTACAACGAATGATTGGAGTTCATAAAATAAATTGGCATTTAATCCTATACTCGGCCTTGTAGGCATATAGAACCTCGGTGATAAATGTTACCGGATTCACACCCTTTCAGTTGGTGTATGGTTTGGAAGTAGTCTTACCGATTCAATGTGAAATTTCTTCACTCAAACTCGCAAGTGACCTGCTACCTGACACTTCTGAGGAAGAAGCACGTTTCTTAGAATTAATCCATCTGGATGAAACCCATCGTGATGCCGCATTGGCTAATGAAGCACACAAGAAATAGACAAAGGTGGAATATGATCAAAATGTCAAGCCTTGAGTCTTCTCAGAAGGTAACCTGGTCTTGTTTTATGATCAGCAGTGAGATAAAATTGGTGCAGGAAAATTTGAACCACTTTGGATGGGCCATTATATTGTTAAACGCATTTTGACGAAAGGTGCTTATGAGTTAGTATATTATGACGAAATTCCATTGTCTAAGCCCAGAAATGGGTTGTATTTAAAAAATTACTATGCTTAATTGAGTATGGTAAAACTCATGTAAATATGCTTGGATTGCATGTGTGAGTGTGTTTCTTTAGGGGTTTTTATTTGGTTAAGTAATCCACTTCACATTTATTCCAGATGTCAAACTTTTCACAACCATGGGTTGGTTATCCCGATGGTGCTAGTCGTAGTACGCAAAACCTATCTTCTGCAACATGGGCCATTTTCACTGCGAGTGGCAAGTTAATTAGTTTTAGAGGGATTTGTATTGGTATATCAACTAACAATATCACTGAGTATAGCACGTTGATTGAAATTCTCTCTGATGCCATTTCACTTGGAATTCGCTGAATTATCATTAGGTTGGACTCACAGCTCATTGTGCTACAAGTTATTGCCATTTATACCGTCTGAAACTTGGCAATTCATTATATGTTCCTTAAAGTTCGTATTTTGGAAAGGTATTTCGAGTTTATTTAATATCAACATATTTCCAAAAATCTAAACATATTAACTGACTCTTTAGCAAATTATGTGTTAAACAGACATTTGCAACATATGTAAAGTAAATATTTTCAATTAACATCATCAGTTGAATAGGATTGCATCACTCAACCATAATAAAACCCTGAAAGATAATTGTAAAATGTTTTACAAGCATTTTGTGTCCAAGACAAAAATTGGTCATCTGACCCAAAAACTAAATGTATGCAAAAATGATCTTAATAAGCTAGTGGTGCTCATGATAGCAGGTCACTGCCTATGCTATCATGCACAAAAGTCTCATCCAATGACCCGACACACCAATGGTGTGCCGTTTCAATTTCATAGGTAGCTCCTCGATCTGAACATTCGGAATACCCAGAGTTAAACCCTCTATGTGATTTTTCAATTCAGCCAAAGTCTCGACCAAATCCAAGTCTTGGAGAATCGCTCTCTTTATAGATCTTTGTGCTAGTCTGGCTACATCTCATGGGTCTCCCACAGGTCAAACAAGTCCAACCAATGCACTCTGTAGCAAAATTACTCGAGTATGTCCCTCTGTTAAAAGGGAAAGCTAAGGTACCAAAGGATCTTGATGCAACAAAGAGTGCACTCTAGACCTCACTCCTCCCCGATGAAATTACCTTTGAGGGTCCACTCCTAGGATCTGTGCCTATCGTAAGATTTGAAGACTGGGACCTCACAAATAGTGAGAAGTTCCCACACTTAGAGATGGAGAGCCTGATGAAACATAATACAGAGGGGCCGATGCTCACATTACAACCACGAAAATAGTTGCACAGTGTGTAGAAGGCCAAGTTGCTTCATCTATTGTGGATAACACACTTTCACCGCATGCCCATCACCATTTTCATCATCAGGCAGCTCCTTTGCTTGGTGCACGATGGGTACTTATGGCTGGAGGAGCCTATTCCCATCATGGCCGATCTCAACCACAGATTTTCTCAGCTTCCCTGTAAGGGAAAGGACCCCGCGATGATAGTAAGAAAAAGCGGCGATTTGGCTCTCACAGAAGCCATGAAAAAAAAATATAAGCTCGAGAAGAAAAGGAGGGGTTATGCCATCAACAGTATCAAGGATAAATGGGTGCACGTAGCCACCCAACTCTTGGCTTGTAAGGTAATGAGAAAAAACTGCGGCGATGAAGTACCAGCACCGGTAGTTGCATTAGCCGAATAGTGTACGGAAGGGGTCCAGTTCAACCGGGCTGAGTTCCTCTGCGAAGAATTTTTGCTCAACTGCAAGGAGGCCTCGGAGCAGGGTAAGACCTTCCACTACACGTGGTTGCTCTTTTCCATCTTGCTGGTAGCAGGAGAACTGCCGGAGGGCAGTCAATTCCTGAGCATTAAGCATGACTTACCAGGGGGAGTGAAGTATGCTTCGCTCTGGCTACGAAGGACGTGAAGTGGATTCGTGATACAAAGATCTTATGGGTGCTCATGGAGGCAAGCATCTGTATGTGGATTAATAGGAGGTAGTGCCTGTCCCCCACAGTGCACAATAGTCTGCGGAGTTTTGCAGAATTCAAGGCGGACATGCACAATATTTACATCAGGGCATGAAAGGATCCGGCGTAGCAGTGGATAAAGCTCCCATTAATAGCCACTAATGACATGATCTTTACAGTGTTAGAGACATGGCCTCCCGAGTGGCATGCCTTGGATTTGGCTGAATTGGAGAAGACAGCAACGCATAAAAGCAAGGAGGATGCTAAGATGCGCGTCACCCAACTGGCAGAGAAAAGGTGCAATGAAAAAGTGGCAGTCGAGGGCAAGGCAGCCCGCGAAGTGGCATAAGCAGCTATGGGGCAAAAGTAGGCCACTGAAGCAACAATAGCAACACAGACAACAGAGGCTGCAACAACACAGGCAGAGGAGGGCCATGAAGTGCCTGCAGGACAGGAGGCAGAAGACACAGACCTTAGAGGAGGGCATGGACTCGAGAACAACTTCAACCCAACTCAAACGGTTGCGTGTCCCAGAGAGATTGAGTCCATTGAAAAAGGTCAAGGCCTTGAAGTTGGCCATCAACCCTATCACATTAACTGAAGGATACCTCTATGACATCGCTGAGACGGTTTGCGATATCACCAAGCAAGCACTCCAAGAAGTTATCACGAAGCAGCAGACTGTGTTGGGGGCCCTAAGGGCACAACTGCAGGAACTACAGGTGAGGCCCCCGCAGGAATGCGCCTTTTCCACCTACGTTGTAGTAGGTACATAAGTAGCAGAACATATGCTATGCACAAGGATGGCCAATACCATAGTGTTACCGGAAGGAGTGCTAGTAGTAGCAAATGAGATCGACAGAGCTGGGATTGGCAGGATAAAAGGAATTGGTCTTAATTTGGCTACCCTTCCACAAGAAACACTGTACCAACTGCAGGATGGAGAAACAGCAGAACTCTGCGCGAGGGAGGGTTGCATGATACAGGTTCTGAGTGAGAAAAAGATAAACATCAAACAATGCAGCCTGCAGCATGATGAATTGGTATCACAGAATCAGCGGCTAGAATAGGTGGTAGACGATGCTTGCAAATGTGTCCTGGAGCTCGCCATCCCAGCAAATCTACCAGTAGAATATCAGATCCACAAGTTGGCGACTGGAATCTGTGAAGCTAGAGTAGAAATGACAAAGGTTCAGTTGGAGCTGAATCTTCAAACTGCCAAGCTGGGGTTGAAGGCATAACCTTCCACTCCCCCAGAAGTCAAATAACACCATGTTACTGCTATCCAAAGAGGGTTGGAAGAAATTGGACATGCAGTACAAGACTGTACCAATATGTTGGAACAAGCATTTGCGGTCCTCACATATTTATAGGATGACCCCAACATGCAACGGCTAGAAACAGAGGCACACAAACTTCAAGAGCAGTACGACAGTGTTCAAGGAATTGTGCAGGCAGTAGTCATCACTCAACAACTTGTGAAGATGTGGCAAGCTAAGGCACTGAAGGAGCAGGTGGATGTGGCGTGACAGAAAGAAGTAGTTCTGAAACCGCGTGTCTATCCATGGATTAATGAGGCCTTCACCATCATGACAACTATTGAAGGCAAGCTCGCACAGATACAGGGGATGTAAAAACTAAGGCAAGGTTTTTCTCCTGACAAAGAGGCTTCGGAAGAGCGCATGAAGTCGGTCCAGCAAAACACAGAGGAGTGCGCTGCAGGCCTCCAAGCAACACGGGAACAGCTAGAAGGACTCCGCGCCAAGATCACCACACTGACATAGTGACTTGAGGGTGAGTCACGATGTTTGTGTTGGGGGCCTGTTGGGCATGGAATCCCCCATAGCATGTTTTGGGGCTCAAAGCCCAGGTTTTGGTCAAATATTTTGTAGGACTCCATGAATTGTGGGCGTGGAGTGTGAAATGTACAATGAGTCATAGGGTTATTCACCCTAAGTTTTGTAATGTAATGCAATGTCATGTCGGCCTACATAGAGCGAGGTTGTAAGTTGTAAAGAGAAGAGGAGATAGAGGAAGGAATAGAGTCTAGAAAATAGTGAGTGTAGAGAGAAGAAGTCTAAGTGTTTTGCGTCATAGTAGTAGGAAGAGGCTCTACAACTGAGTGCGCAGAGGCCTAGTAGAGTCTGCAGCTAAGTGCATGGACCCGTGCAGTTGAGTGCGCAGGGCAAAGTTGAGTCTGTAACGTAAAAAGAAGAATAATAAAGAGAAGTTTGATTCCAAATACTGTGTATCTGCTTTATATTACTTTATGTACATTTATATTGTTTTGTTTATTACGTGCACTTATATGAATACTAAACACTGTTAAGTATAATTGGGCTCATACAGATAAGTTAAGTAATCCAATAATATCGGGTTAATAGTAAGGAAATTGGGTAATAACACAGATCGCTCCTCAAGCATTGTTGCAGAAAGGCAGCAAAGCAAGTTGTGAGGCACTGATAGATGCGCGTAGTGACGCGTGCAGGGTCAAATTGATGACCACCGGAAAACCATCAAACATCTCTAGGGTGCGGAAACTTGGTTCTAGCACCCTCCCATACTACTTTGGTGAGACCTCAGTCCGTGCTCCATAGACTGTTTCCAAAAGGGCCAATAGTACTGGTATTTGTTTGGCTAAATAATCTTTGAACCCAAGTCAGGCCCACACAAGCTGACAATGTGATATGATACTTCTTACATGACAAATTTTTCCAAGGAAAACTCTGGTAGAAAATGCGAAGGCTTCTTTGTGCTGTACATATGTATGAAGGTGTTGGATGGTGAGGCATACCAATTGGCTACGTCGATCAGTGCCTCCATTGCTACTTTCGACATGCAAGGTGGATCCTGTTCGAATATCATCTTGTAAATGGGGTGATAAAGTCATGGGACGACTGCATGATAACTCCTCTGAAGCTGCATTCAAAAAAAATCTTACAATAATTGTTAACAACAATATCCACCGATGTCCATTCCCACTTTAAGTCCGAGAAGTCATGTCACGAACAGATTTTTTCTTGCGTACATTTGGGCGGCTATCGAGCCCTTGTTACCTATTCCTGTAGCTGGTGAGACAACATGTCCAACTAGTTGCATTCTTTGTCGTCACTAGCTAGTTGGTCCAACACAATCACCCAACTCTGTGAGAAGGTTTCTGTGCTTTCTTGCCCATACAATTCACATGCAAATATGACCAAGTATTGGTAATCCTTCCATAGTATCTTCGTCTTGTAGACCTAGTTGGGTGTCATCCTGCATCTAGCTGGCTCCTTCACCTAGTTCTTCAAAATGTCTTTGGAGTTGGCATTGCTGTTGGGTATGATGAAGGGAGTCTCCATGATGATCACGGGCTCAAATATCTGATAAATCTCATCATAATCATGTGCCTTGAAGGTAGCAATCTTTGTCCCACTAACACTTCTCAATGTCATCATCTCAAGATCAGTGTGAGAGACGATCCATTGTATCATGTCCATGCATGGGAGCACCAGATACATATGTGCAATCCGGTACAAGCCGAACTTGTGGATGTTCACATAGAATTGAAGGCCTTAGAGGTCTTCCCCAAATGTGCCTGCAAATGAATCATTGACCTCTTTCCATTTTAGCTTAATTTCCTTGTTTACACTCAACTTGGTATCTTCATAGATCAGTAGACTTGCAGACAATCGCTCAACTGCTACTCCAGTTGCACTTCCATCAGTGTCCTTTGATCCTACTCTATTGGAGGCCATTGATCCTAAACTGCTAGGAGGTGGATGGACACCTGATAGATATGGAGACAAAGTGACATGTATGGCAAGAAATCTGTTACTGAAAACCAAAGAAAACTTGAGGAGAGACATGCAATATACCTGGGGATTGACTAGCAAATATTACACAATTTCTTCTCGAAAGATGGCCTACTCACTGCTAGAATTGTGCAAAAGGTAGTCTAGACTATCTGGGGAGGTTGGTTGGTTGTTGGATTTATGCAATATACAATCCAGGCTAGCCTGCTGGTTGCTGGAATTGCGCAATGCACAATTTTAGCTGGCAGTGGTTGCAGGCACAGTGACTGCATTGCATAATTTTATGGGCCAGTAGTCACTGTCCCTCAAAATTGCATAATGAAAGAATAGAGGATAGTTACTGGGTAGAAATATGCATTTATTGAGGGAAAGATAGAGTCTTCCCTCTTAGGATTTCACAATTCTGTCTTAGTGAGGAAGAGTCTAGGCCAAGGCTGCCTAGACCTGTTAGAAAATTATATATTACGGAGCAATGGAACACATAAAATATTGCAGAAATATAAACACAGAAAACGCAAAAAACAAGAGAGACATAGATATACGTGGTTCACCCAGTTTGGGCTACGTCCACCCCGAATAGCCAGTCCTTCCTTTCTATTATCCAGCAAAAATAAAGAGACACAACCTACAACAAATCCGCTGTAATATCCTCTGTTTTTTCTCACAGTCTCACCTCTCTGTTTCTCGCTCACAGAATACACATCTATATCTCAGCCTCCAATACAATGCCCTCATACAAAGAGAGGGGTTGCCTTCTAGGGAAAAAAACCCTAAACTAAGCATAAGTTGTACCGTTAGATCATCCGCCTAATGAACGGCCCAGATTGACTAGAAGTTACTATACTTTTACAAGGCAATTTTACATTTGTTTTTAGCTTCGGGGGCGCTGCCCCCGAGCCCCCGCCGGGGGACCGCTGGCCCCCCATCCCCCTCGGACCCCCGTGGGGGGGGACAAGTCCCCCCCGCACCCCCCCTCGTGGAGGGGTGTACAAACTTCCTGGGGTATACATCCGGCTGAAACAAAGACCTCTGAACAATCATGCTCCACACACAACAATCTCCCACTTGGAGAATGATTGTATAAACTCCACCACTGCTTCATTTGCTGGACAATGGCTCCTCTTTGGGCCTGGCTGTTTCTCATCTTCATCGTCATCCTTGAAGACCAACTGAAACTGAGCATATTCCCAGTTTCTCCCTGGTTACAACTTTTGTTAGCATATCTGCAAGATTCTGGCTAGTGTGTATCTTTTCCAGCTTCAACTCTCCATCTTCCAACACTGATCGTATGAAATGGTACTTGAGCTGTATGTGTTTAGTCCTAGAATGAAATGTTCAGTTCTTTGCAAGATGAATGGCACTTTGGCTATCACTGTATAATGTGCCCTTATCATGCTCCTTACCGAATTCACCCATAAACCTTTGTAACCAAATCATTTCCTTACTAGCCTTTGTAGCAGCAACATACTCTGCTTCTATTGTTGAAAGTGCAACAACACTTTGGATTTTTGAAACCCAACTGACAGTTGTTCCTCCAACAATAAATACATATCCTGTAGTGCTCCTCCTATTATCTCTGTCACCTGCCATATCTGCATCAACATATCCTTGTAGGAAGATGTTTGAACCACCAAAGCATAATGCTTGATTTGTGGTACCTTTCAAATATCTGAGAATCCATTTCACTACCATCCAATGTTCCTTTCCTGGATTGTTCATGTACCTGCTTACAACTCCCACTGCATGTGCAATATCAGGCCTTGTGCAGACCATTGCATACATTAAGCTTCCAACTGCTGATGCATATGGAAATTTAGACATATAATCCCTGTCTTCTTGGGTCTTTGGGCACATTTCCTTGCTAAGTTTGAAATGGATAGCAAAAGGTGTACTAACTGGTTTTGCATTGTGCATGTTAAATCTTTTCAACACCTTTTGTATGTACTCATTCTGAGACAATGTTAATTTACGGTTTTTCTTGTCTCTAGTTATTCTCATACCAAGGATTTGTTTTGCAGCTCCCAAATCCTTCATTGCAAATGAATTTGCCAATTTTCTGTTGAGCACATTTATTTCCTGCATGTTAGATCCTGCAACAAGCATGTCATCTACATACAATAACAATATAATATAGTTGCCATCATTTTGCTTTTTCAAATAAACACAATGATCAGAGTGACACCTAGTATAACCTTATTCAGACATAAACTTGTCAAATTTTAGATACCACTGCCTTGGAGCCTGTTTTAAGCCATACAAGCTCTTCTTCAACCTGCACACTAGTTTCTCCTTCCCTTTCACCTCATATCCTTGTGGCTGCTGCATATATATCTCTTCCTCCAAATCCCCATGGAGAAAGGTTGTCTTTACATCTAACTGCTCAAGATGCAAATCTTCGGCTGCTACAAGACTTAAAATGGTTCTGATTGAAGTCATTTTAACAACAGGAGAAAATATTTCATCAAAATCAATACCTTTCTTTTGTGCAAACCCCTTCACCACAAGTCTAGCTTTGTACCTCTGTTTTCCTCCATCTTCTTCCTTCAGCCTGTAAACCCATTTATTCTTCAATGTAGTTTTTCCTGCAGGTAACCTGACTAAATCCCAAGTCTGGTTATGAATTAAGGAGTCCATCTCTTCTTCCATGGCTACCTCCCACTTCTTCCTGCTTTCAACCTGCATTGCTTCTTCATAACATTCGGGTTCACCGGAATCAGTCAACAATAAATAATATAATGAAGGAGAGTATCGTTCAGGGGGTCTACTTATCCTGGTAGATCTTCTAACACCACTTTCAGGTGTTTGGGATGCCTGTTGTTGTTGTGGTGGTTGTTGTTGTTGTGGTTTTTGATTATTATTATTTTCAGGAACCTTTCCTTTTTCAATGATTTCATCAAGAACTGCGTATTCCTTGTTTTCTTTTTCCTGTTTCTTTTCCTGCAACTGATTCTTATACAAGACCTTTTCATTGAATATTACATCTCTGCTCCTAATGTTTTTGTGATTTTCGTAATCATATAAGCGATAACCAAAATCATTAACACCATATCCAATAAAGGTACATTTCTTTGACTTTGCCTCAAGGTTTGTTCTATTTTCTTTATCAATATGGACAAAGGCCTCACAACCAAAAGGCTTTAAAAAGGAGTAGTTTACCTTTTTACCTGTCCATGCTTCCTCCGGATCACCACCATCCAAGGAACTTGAAGGCCCTCTGTTTATTAGATAAACAGCAGTATCTACAGCATCTGCCCAAAACTGTAAAGGCAATCCTGCATGCAATCTCATGCACCTTGCACACTCCATGATTGTTCTATTCATCCTTTCTGACACACCATTTTCTTGTGGTGTTCTTAGAACTATCTTCTCTCTGCGAATTCCATGCTCTGAACAGTACCTATCAAACTCTTTGCTGCAATATTCACCTCCATTATCTGATCTAAGACACTTTAATTTCTTTCCTGTCTCAATCTCAACCAAAGATTTCCATTTCTTGAAAGTATCAAATACATCAGATTTATTCTTAATACAATAAATCCAAGTTTTTCTAGTTGCATCATCAATAAAAGTAACATAATAATGAGAGCCACCGAGAGATTATAGCTAAGCAGGTCCCCATACATCTGTATGCACAAGCTCTAATTTTTTATTCTTCTTTTCTTTCCCAACTCTGAGAAATCAGACTCTCTTTTGTTTTCCATAAATGCAATTCTCACAGAAGTCCAAATCAACATTCTTCAAACCCGGCAACAAATTCCTTGAGTGAAGAATCTTCATCCCCTTTTCACTCATGTGTCCAAGCCTATGATGCCATAATGCTGCATCTGCTCCTTTGGAAGTTAAAGCATTAACAGAGTTAGAAATACCATTGCATAAATACAATGTACCAACCTTTTCGCCTTTTGCTATTACCAGGGCTCCTTTGGTGACCTTCCAAGCTTTATCTGTGAAAGTTGTCACACAACCTTCACCACCTAACTGACCTGTTGAAATCAGATTTTTCTTTAGATCTGGCACATGCCTTACCTCCTTTAATAGCCATTGGTTTCCATTCTGCTGTTTTACAAGAACCTTACCCATTCCAACGATTTTATAGGGTTTATCATCACCCAGACAAACTTGTCCAAAATCTCCTTGAACATACTCATGAAAGTATTACTTATCAGGTGTGGCATGGAATGAAGCCCCTGAATCTACCACCCAGGAATCAGTAATATTTTCAAAAGAAAGGATCAAAGCATCTTGTAACACCTCACATGTCACATTTGCTTCATGATTGTTTTCTTGCTATGCATCTCCTTCTTTTCCCTTCTGAGATCTACAGTCTTTCTTTAGGTGTCCTTTCTTTCCACATTTCCAGCACACTATCCCCAATCCGGACTTGGATCTGCCTTTCCTTGATTTACTGCGATATCCTGAGCTCTTTCCTCTTTCCATTTTTCTTCCTCTAGACTCTGCACTCAAAGCATTTCCTGATGTCTCACCAGAGCTTTTCCGTCGCATTTCCTCGCTAAGGATAGCACCGACAACATCATCAAACTTTAAAGTACTATATCCAGAAACGGAGTTACTAATGGCCATTACCAAACCATTCCAACTTTCTAGTAATCAGCACAAGAATAACAGAGCTCTAACTTCATCATCAAAGTTTACCCCTATAGAGCTTAACTGACTTGTAACTGTATTAAAATCATTTAAATGGTTTGCAACAGATCCACCTTCCGACATATTCATATTAAATAACCGTTTCATAAGAAATACCTTGTTTGAGGCCGAGGGTTTTTCATATAGTTTCGAAAATGTCTGCATCAAACCCTTTGTCATGGTTTCCTTCGAAATGTTGAAGGTGACTGATGCAGCAAGGCACAACCGTATTGTTCCGAGTGCCTTTCTATCGAGAAGGTTCCATTCTTCATCTTTCATACTCGTCGGCATCTTTGTTTTTCCGCCCAATGGTAGGTATAGATCTTTCTGATACAGATAATCTTCCATCTGCATCTTCCACAGCGAGAAGTTTTGGCCGTTAAATTTCTCGACCCTAAACTTACCATCTTCCACCATTGCTCCCACTCGAACTATGAACCCTTCTTTCCTGCGAGTTTATCATCCAAATAGACCTTCGGCTCTGATACCAGTTGTTAGAAAATTATATATTACGGAGCAATGGAACACATAAAATATTAAAAAAATATAAACACAGAAAACACACAAAACAAGAGAGACATAGATATACGTGGTTCACCCAGTTTGGGCTACGTCCACCCAGAATAGCCAGTCCTTCCTTTCTATTATCCAGCAAAAATAAAGAGACACAACCTACAGCAAATCCGCTGTAATATCCTCTATTTTCTCTCATAGTCTCACCTCTCTGTTTCTCGCTCACAGAATACACATCTATATCTCAGCCTCCAATACAATGCCCTCATACAAAGAGAGGGGTTTCCTTCTAGGGAAAAAACCCTAAACTAAGCATAAGTTCTGCCGTCAGATCATCCGCCTAATGAAGGGTCCAGATTGACTAGAAATTACTATACTTTTACAAGGCAATTTTACATTTGTTTTTAGCTTTGGGGGCGCTACCCCCGAGCCCCCGCCGGGGGACCGCTGGCCCCCAATCCCCCTCGGACCCTTGCGGGGGAGACAAGTCCCCCCCGCACCCGCTCGCGTGGAGGGGTGTACAAACTTCCTGGGGTATAAATCTAGCTGAAACAAAGACCTCTGAACAATCATGCTCCACACACAACAAGACCCACCGACGGGCAACTAAAACTAAATGTGATGGTGAATGCATGGTGATACTGAGTGTAACGAGAAGGAAATGGTCATGCATGCAAACAGTGAATGAAAGATTCAGAAACGGAACAACATGCATGTGGGTGAAGCAAGTCACCGAATCGATGACCGTTCGTGCAAAATAGTTTCATGCATGCGACAACAGTGAGATGCCAACAAAAACTAAAAGGGTGCTAGTACAAGCTAGTATGCATGTAAGAAAAAATAAGCGTTCACAAAAATCAAGAAAATAACACTCACACAAGTGAAAACACAAAAAGCGACAGAAATTATGCAAAAGACAAGTTAAGACCACTTACCAGTGAATAGCTGAGTTGGATGTGTCGAAGAGTCCTGGATGTGTTGTGGGATGTTAGACCTCCAAGATCAATGTTAAGAAATGAGCTCTAATGCGTCGAATAAATAATTTTGAAGCTCATGATGGGCATGCCACAAATCTAGGAAAAAGTGACACTTGGAGGAAAGATTCTAAAACTATCTTTGCATGTAACCTCCAGCTGCCAAAAAATAGCTCCCTAAAATCTAGGGATTATTTTTGCATGTTGCTTTTTTCTCCCGGGAAAAAGCATCCCATGCATGTAAGTCAAGTTTTCTTGGTCCCAGGTGGAACCGGTGAACTCAACTACACATGCAAGAATTTGCTCAGCTGGGAGGAAAAAATGTGCATTTTTGGGAGGGAGTTGGGTTGGCTGCCCAAAAGATTTGCACAATTTCTAGGTAAAGCAGCTAACTACTGGCTAGGATTGCGTAATTCATGGGTTGAGCAGCCCTGCTGGGAGGAATTGAGCAATTTTATCAGTGAAGCTTGACTGGTAGATTTGTACAATTATAGAGCCTAGCAGGCTACCAGAAAGAATTGCACAATTTTTGGAGGGAAGGTTGGTTGACCTCCAGAATTACACAATTTCTTGAGGGAGATGCTCAGCCTGCCACTGGAAGAAGTTTGACAAATCAACCTGTGAACGGGGGGCAATAATATTTGATGGAGAGGTTGTCATTCTATAAGGAAAACACTGAAGCTCGTGTACTTGACGAAGCAAGACATGTTGCTATGAAAGGTTGGTAGGGAGGCTCCAAAACGAAGCTATGGAAAAATTTTGCAAGGTGGTTGTAGCTAATACAACAATTTTCTAAATTAAGGAGCCTAGAAAGAGCTTAAAAGAAACTCCTCCTAGAGGAATGAGTGGTATAAGGGGTAGCAACTAGTTCTAGTCAGTGTGGAACTGCTCAAAACATGAAGAGGAAAAGAGGCTAGCTAACAAGACCAGTCATCGCTATGGTTCCTACAATTAAGGTTAAAACACCAACTGAAAGAGGATGATATATTAGGCAGATGGTGACAATGATATGAGCAAACCAAGGCTCATTATGCAAAAATTGGTTGATAAAAAATGGCAGTCACAAGGGATAAAGTGGTGGAATCCTCCCGGGGTATCGTCAGAAATATGATGAAGAAGAGGACATGAGGCTCATATTCTAGGTCATGGCAAGCCAGAAGGAGGGAATCCAAAAGGAGAATAAACTTGAATGCATGGATACCAAGAGGGAAAAAGGGTTCTATATTAGGGCATCCATAATCAGGTAGGCTTTAGCACCAAGCTACGATGTGCATAAAGAAGAGTGGTTAATGTTGCAACTAGACAAGGTCACACCTGAGGCAAATTGATGGCATTAACGATTAATAATGAATCGGTGACGGTGATATATGACCTACCCCTATATGCTAGGTTCAAGAGAAACACACATAAGGACCAAGGGATGTTGTAATAAAAATTCCAATATGTCTTGTAAAAACCATACAGGAAGACCAGAGACATGGTTAAATCACATAATGAAAGAAAGAAACATGGATGACGTAAAAACAAGACCATATATATATTCGTTTTTTTATCATTTTTATGGATTTTTGGAAAAAATAAGGTATGAAAAATACTCGCATCACATAGGAAACCAAAAAAATATAAAACATCACACTCCTTTGTACAATATGCATGAACGCAACTCAATTAATAGGTCACATCAAAGTGTTCCCACTGTCGGGCATAAGCCAAGGATTTCCATACAGGAACTCAAGAAGGATTGAAGGTATCATATGGCTCACCAATGTGGAGCCATGCGAAAAGAATTCAAGTTGCCCAATCCAAAAAGGTGGACCATGTGAAGGACATTCTAACATAGTCATGCTCTTGAAATTAACCTGAGGACATAAAGGAGGATCAAGACATAAAAGTGGTCTAGGATACTTTTCAATAGGTGGAAGGGAGTTGGACAATGCATTGGCAAGTTCAGCAGTAGAAACACAAGACTTGACTTAGTCCAAGGGTGGCACTTCCAAAGAGGTTTGAGGAGGTTCCTACTAAATCATTCCAAGATTTATGTTCCCAAGCTCGACTTGTTTTGAATCGTGGAGACTAGAGTTAGAAATATTCATAAGCTCCCTAAGGTTATCAATAGGTAGATCCATGACTTCCAAGTTGACTAGTCAGTGGGGTTTTTCATTGAGGTAGTCACATGGAACATGTAGAGTGACAACCCCTGAGGACAAAGGATCCTAGTCATATTCCATATTATGATGGATTTTTTTACCAATGTTGAGAGGTACTGACAGAACTACCAGAGGGGAAATGTCTTCCATAACATGTGGTAAAGGATCCTCAGTAGCTTCATCAACTTTCATATGATAAAATGACACCACCAAAGGATCAAGAGGTCTATGGGTTCTATAGGTGTCGGAAGAGATCATATGCATAGGAGCTTTAGAATAGGAGAATGAAGGAGCTCTAGGTGGGGGTAATTAAGGAATAACCCCAATAAGAGATGAACTTTTAAGCATCCCCACACCAACGCTCTGATAAATCCCAGGGTTACTTCCAACAAGTGGAACTAAGATCCCCATTGTGGAAAGTTGGGTTGATGGCACACACTAATCAAGCTAGTCAATGGTAACAGTCTTTCCTTCAAGAATAATATCTCCTCCCCCTTTCTTCTTGGTGAGATTATATAGGTTTATTCTATCTTTTAGGAGAATGTATCTAAACACGTAGGGGCTTAAGAAGTTAGGAAGATTCTATAGTAATGGATCCCCAGCCAACTCACACACAAGTGTGTCAATTTGATCTCCTTGGTAATGACAAACTCTAGAAACTATTTTCACAATTATGAGTTTTTCTGAATTATCTCAATTATGAAATAATTATTGTCTCATAAATATAATATTTTGGAAAAATAATTATTAGAAATTCCTCAATTGTGTAATTTCACCCTTTTAACATGGGATAAATCTCACATAAGTAAAATAAAATGTGAAAATGGGATGCATTTTAGCCAGCAACTAAGGTAAGTTGAACTTGGGTTTCTCTGACACTATAATGGAGTGGAAAATAGGGTTATAATAGGGCCAGAGTATCAATAGGACAAGGGGAGATTTTTGAAAGGGGGAGAAGATTAGGTTCATTTCCAATGATGTCAAAGGGGGAGAGGTACAACAAAAAAGGAGAAGTACACCAAAATAGAAGTGCATCATAGGGGGAGCAACATCCAAAAATTGAGATGAAAAAGAAGTAAGAAGGAGGATAAGTTGTGTTTTTTGGTAATTCCATATGTTTGTTGCTTATGGTTTTGTCATCAATGTTAAAGGGGGAGAATTTTATAAGTATGTTGCCATTGATGGAAAAGACAAAGAAGATGATGGGAAAGGCAAAGATGGTTGCAAGCAGAATGATCAAAGAATAAGATTAACTCATGTATGGAAAAGGAAAATATGGTTAGATAATAGATAATTTGAAGCCATTTTCAGTATAGTACATCATCTCAAGTGATTTTTAAAACTACTTATATGGATAGAGCTATGAAAGAGATTTCTAGTGGTATATAGAGGTTTGCAAATGACCTCCTGGATCAAAAGTTATGGCCAAAAAAACACCAGAAGTGGATAAAGTCAAAAGTTAAAGCCCTAAACTTATTGGTAGAGCCAATTTTGTTTTTAGTTGGAGTTAGTTTGGAATTTGGCCAAACATGGTAGAGCATCTAGTGAAGTAGTTGGTATAGAATTATAGTTAAACCTCATCCAAGTTCTACAGTAGATCATGCACCAAGCGTCCCCTCAAATTCATTAGTGAAATTGTGGGTGCCCTTGAACACTCAAGGGTTAACAATAGGGAAGGCCCTATGTTGGGTCTTATTAGCTAAACAACCAATTGTGAGATCAAAAGATTTTGTTATTAGTGAGACATCCTCCATTTTTACCACTAAACCAACAGGGTGGGTCTATGAAAACAATGGTGGTAAGCACAATGTAGTGAGGAAATGAATTAGAATAACGTGGCAGACATGGTGAGCAGTGATTGGTTGAGTGTGGTGGCATAGATAGGTGAACATGGAGCAACCAAAAGTTGACACATGGCATATATATTCAAAATGTTTTGGTGGCCAAGTGATCCAAATCTAGGTGACACGTGGCAACCCTAAGGAGTGACCGCATGTCATAAATGATGCATGCATGAAAACAAAAGGATGATGTGATAGTTCCTTGGAGTTTGGGCTAGGAGATGTGTTTGGAAATATTTTCTAGCGTTAATGATTTTGGAAAAAATCAAAGGAATTATACTCGAAGGTTAGGACTTGAGACTAGTTGGGCATAAGGCTTGTTAGATGAAAATCCTAGCATGCATCAAGGATTGTAGACCAACCCCCTACTCCTGACCTACATTGAAATTCATGTCAAGGTTGTATTTCGAGAAACTTTTCAACTCAGTTGGGACTTCATGTAGTCAATGGTAAATGGACAACAAAATTCGGTAGAACTCCAACCTTATGCAACCCCCGACCTCATTGCGACTTGGTCACAAGTCTGAATTGTGTGGATGAAAGGTACTAACATGAAGGCACTCCAATAATCTGTGGAGGGAACTAGTAGTCAAATGAATTTTAGCAGTGGCATGGAGAATTTGGAGATAGATTTAGCCAAATGGCTAAAATTGGACTTAGCCAAATTTAGGAATTCACAGATAAAACTTGTAAAATTTTTAGAATTTCAAATTTTGATAGATAAGCTTAGGTTTTTCTTATAGAGAGAGGGGAGAAGAATTATAAAAATTTAATACAACATTCATAAGAATTGATAGAATTGGTTGATAACTAAAAATAAATATTTATGGATGATATGGAGCTGAAGTTATCTAGAGTTCAAGAACTAAAAATATCAGTCCTAAATCTTTATACTCATAAACGAATTTGTAAGAGGTGTGGTTGTTGGTTATATTATGTGTTATTAGTTGTGTATTGTTTATAGTTGAATGTTGGTGAATAGATCAATGATCAGAGATTGATGAAGGTGATTTTATGGTGTTTATGGTGAGTGATTAATGTCATAAAATTATTTTTTTATGAAACGAAGTGAACCTGATGATTTGAGTTTGAAAATGGAATAAAAGATGAATCAAGGATGTCAAGAAAGTAGTAGCTTTCAAATAAGAGGTTGTAGCTCCTTCCAGTAGTGGCAAGTAAATAATCAGGGGTTGGAGCTCCTTTTAGTTGTAGTATATAAACTAGGGGTTATTGCTCCTTTTAGTGGTAGCTTCCTTCTAGTTGCAGCCAGAACTTTGTAAAAACAAGTAGAAGCTTGCCTTTATTGAAATAATTAAAGATAATTTTGAAGAATTTATTTGTTATATTTATGATTCTAATGATTCAATCTTGTGATACCGGTATGAATTATTTCTGAAGTAATTATTGGTGCCCTAATATTATATTAATGAAAGAAAATTTTAAAATTCATGCAATACTATTTCACCTCATCGTCTTAGTATTGTCATGGTTTCTAACATTTTTGTGGTGGTTAACTCCCATGGGTTGGGGCTTGCAAATTGATGTAAAAGAATTAAAATTTGAGAAGAACAAGAGTTGGTGGTTTTCTCCCATTTGGGTTTCCACCTAAAAAATGTGTGTCTCCTTGTGATGTGATTCTCTCTTATGTTGTTGATTTCATTTTTTCATATTATTGATATGATTATGGATAGATATAACTGATCAGATAATGTTTACGGTTTACTACTATATGGATGAATTATTATGAAAGATTGTTAAATTATGAAATTGACCTTAAACTGATACACCCCCCCTTTCAATGTGACCTTTGGGCCAATAAGTAGTGTTAGATCAAGTAGTTTTAGGAATATCTAACTACTAGAAGGTCAAAGATCAAGAATAAATGGGCACTACCATAGTAGTGGGGAAGCCCCGTATGTTTGATGGAACCAATTATTCATTCTAAAATATAAGGATGGATACATATCTCATCTCCCTAGGAGTAGAGATTTGGAAATTTGTCAACATGAAATATAAAGTTCCCAATGCTACTCCAACAAATGAAGCAAAGAAGGTAGTTTACACACATAATGTACAAGTGAAGAATTCATTAAAGTGATGCAGTCCAAGTTAGCTCATGAGATATGGAATAAACTTCAAACATATTATGAAAGTGATAGGAAAGTTAAAGACGTTTTATTGCAAGCACTTAGAGGAAAATTCAAATGTTTGAAGATGGAAGATGATGTGAACATTGCTTCATATTTCCTTCATGTCGAAAACATAGTTAACTCCATTGGAGGTCTTGGTGAAGATGTCTCTGATATTTACATTGTTCGAAAAATCTTGAGATCACTCCCATCAAGATTCAACCCTAAATTATATTCCCTTGAAGAATCAATAGAAGTTGACAAGATGACAATAGATCAACTCCATGGAACTCTTTCTGCATATTAGTTAAGAATAAAATAAGACAATTCAAGGGTCAAGGAAGTATATTTCAAGGAAAAAAAGAAGAAGAAGAAAAAGGATCAAGAAGACACTAATTATGATGAAGAAGAATCCAAGTTTATTTGAAGTCTCAAGAGAGGAACTGACAAGTTCAAAGGTAAGCTTCCTTTCAACTCTTTTAAATGTGGAAGAATTCATCAGTATGCATCTAAGTGTCCTTATTCTAAGCTAAATGAAAGTGATGATGAATTAAAATTCAAACCAAAGTATCAAAAGAATAGAAAAGGGAAATAAAAAGAAAAAAGTGATAGTGAAAGAAATGCAAGCACGACCGATGAAGAAAGAAACGAAGTACTATTCATAGTTGAGGTTGAAGAACTTGAAGCATAAGTGGATATTGAAGAGGAACTTAAAAATGCTTTGAATGAAGTCAAAACTATGAGGCAAAGAGAAACTAAATTGATGCAAGGAAAGAGTCTAAATAAATACATTATTTTTTCCCTCAAATTTGAACTACAAGAAGCAAAAAAAAATACAGGAACACCTTTCTGTACAGCTGAACGAGAAATAGAAAATTTATGAAAAATTGGAAGAGGAAGTTTTCCTCTTAAGAGAAGAATTAGAGCAACCTAGTTCAAAGTTCAAAAAAGGCACTAATTCTCTACAACACGATCTTGGCATGAAAATGTCTTCACTTATCATGACATGTATTGGTTACTAAGAAGGTGAAGCATCCAAGAGAAATGATCCCCCATCAAATGAAAGGCATCTCAAGAATTTTATTTGACTTTTATAGCATCGATCAATAGCTCAATTGAAGATTCAAAGAAAGAAGAACACGAGGATAGGGATGTTCACTTCAATAACTCTCAAACCACTTTAAAAAAAGATTAGAATGCAAGGAATCTAGATAAAGAGAAAGTATCTACAAGCATAATTAATGCGGGAATGACAATGAACATGGTTAATTCCAAAGCATCCACAAGGCATAATGGAACAGGTTTTAGGAATCAACATATGGATATGTCTCATGCTCAAATTATATAAATAGTAACAATGAATCCTCCAAAAGGAATCCTCAGAAGATCGAGATCTCCTTCTTTGCCTAGGTATCAAAGAAAGTTTCTTGGTTATTGTTACTCATGCACTAAGTTTGGACATAAAGCATTGGATTGTTGGACCAATGATATGGTCAGGTATAGAGGATATGATCAAGTACCTAGATGGATATATGTGGACCAAATAAAAACATCACCTCATCGACATCTCCGAGTATTGAAGACCATTTTTTAATGTCACATGTGTCACAATGAGGACCATATAGCGCAAGACTGTAGGCTTAACTTTGGATGGTACAACAAATGAATATTTCCTTTTAGTACTAGAAGATGGAGAATAGGATAAGGAGGACCTCGATTAGTTTTGATCCCTTAGATCTAATTCGGTGGAGAAAGCTTATTCAATATCATAACTTTTTAAATCAAAACTTGAAGAATTAATTATGAAGGAATTATGTGGACTATGTGTTGATTGTGATATCTTAGATGTAAAAAGAATGAAATAAAAATCATGATCTCAAGGGAAAGATAATAACAGTGGAAGCATAGTTTCATGGGGAGAACAACAACATTCACAACCATAGTAGAAGCATGGTCTCAGGGGGAGACTATGTGTTAGCAAGATAGGAGCATGATTCAAAATAGGTCCTCGAGATCATCAAGGATAGGCACTCATATAGTTTCATCTACATGACATCTTCCTAGAGATACATGTGACCCTTTTCCATTGATTTCAAAGAGGGAGATATTGGAGACATTGATGTTACTACGAGATATTTAAAGCATTTCACTTATATTCATAGCAAGAACAAATTGTAGCACTTCATTAGGAGCTCTTGATTTTCTTTGACATATAATGAACATCAATCTCTTGGAGTCTTTCCATCAATGAAAAAGTGAGATATTAGAGTTCAGGCTTCTGTGATCCATATCAAGTTAGAGAGATTTTTTTTTTTCGGCGAAAATCACAAGGAATATCATTTGTCGACGCGTTTCGAACCAACTAGTGTGGTTCATCGTCAGGACAAGTTGAAGAAACAGATCCAGCAAAGCAAGTTAAATAATCTGAGCAGAGCACCCAACAGCTAACTTGACCAACGGCTAGTTTGACTCTAGGACCGGGGTCAAAATTATTTTATTAGTTAAATAAGAAAGAATTAGGACCAAAAAGTATAAAACAAATTTTTGAAGGTTATTTAGTTAAAAAATATTATTAAAAATTAAAAGCTAATCATAATATAGAAGGAAATTTAGTTAAATAAGGGACCTTAAAATATAATTTAAAGGTTTAAAAAATAATCATATTTAAAAATATTATTAAAAATCATAAATTAATTAATAATTAAAAGCAAAGGTAGATACAAAAAAGACCTAATAAAGAAAATCAAAAGGAGGTTAGGTTCGATAGAAGATTAGCTAAAAAGTCAAAGTTAAAATAAATAAAAAAGTAATAATAAACCCATAAATAAATAAAAAGTCAATAAACAATTAAATAAATCAATAAATAAAATTAAATAAATTGGTTAAAATAAATTAGTTAATAATATAAATGAATTAAATGAATGAATAAAATAAAGAAAATTAACTAAGTAAATAAATAACTAAATAAATAAATAAATAACCTTAAAATCTACAATTAAAGGCTTAAGAAATATATAAAATAATATTATTAAAACTTATAAAATAATTAATAATTAAAAGGAAAGAAAGTAACATAAAAGACCTAATCATAAAGAATGTCAAAAGGATGTTAGGTTAGTTGGAAAATTAGTTAAAAAGTCTAAGCTAAAAAAGAACAAAAGTACTAAAAAATAAAATTAACATCAAATAAATAAATAAAAAGTAAATAAATATTAAATAAATAAATCAATAAATTGGGTGCTCTGCTCAGATTATTTAACTTGCTTTGCTGGATTTGTTTCTTCAACTTGTCCTGACGATGAACCATACTAGTTGGTTCGAAATGCGTCGACAAATGATATTCCTTGTGATTTTCGCCGAAAAAAAAAAAAAAAAACTCTCTAAAGTGAGATATTGTTGCACATATTGTTTTCATTGATGAAAAGAAGATGTCTTTGATGTCAAAGGGAATGTGTGGACAACAATATTAGAACCATCCTTTATTATCGAAGAAGTGTTAGGTCTTTTAGTGAAATAGTAAGAGAGCTTGACTTCGAGTAAGGTCTCATTACATGAGGATATGGGTGTTTGAAGTTATGAGAGGTTTTAACAAAGTTAAGATGCTAAAAATATCTTACAAATAAAATGGTTTCATAGTGCTTGTCAACACCTTTCCAACAATATATTTTTCTCATAAAAAATCTTCCCGGATGTGAAATTATGGCCTATTGGAAATCAATAATAGTTGGGAAAAAAATTAAAAGGCCAAAATATAAGGCTACACCCAAAAATTGAATTTGTTAATTTCATGCAAGTTTGGAGAAGATCCACCATTGGACATGAAGATTGATGGCCTTGGGACCATGAAGATGAACACTACTTAACCTAGTTAAATGACATGTATGTTCATGTCTTATCTATGGTACCTCTAATAGATTAACAACCAAATAGAGGTGACAATGCATAAAGGTTAAACATCCAACAAGATGGTGACATGTGTCATGATTGCGTTAGGTGATGACGTGCTATTGACAGTGTTGGATGCTGCCAACATTGTAAGGGGATCTCCTGGATGTGAAGTCCAATTTACACCTGACACCGTTTCATGTGGGTGTCCCATCCAGTGATACTGTCTGGTCACTGTTGAAATGGTTTTCTAGGATATGCCTTGGTTACTATTAGACATAAGAGAACACAATGCCTCTTTGGGTCAAGAATAATGTGAGATTTATGAGACACTCAATGTAAGGCGTATAAGGGAGACTTGCATGGATGGTGAGGGAAATGAGCCACCGGTTAGAAAAGTAATAGTACTATCCTAAACGGGGACCCAGGGATAGAGAGAAGGACTTGTTGAGTACATGCATATTAGTCCACATAATTAAAAACAATCATTAAAGCGCAACAACATTCATTCAATAACAACCATAACTATGCAAAAAATTAGTTCATTAATGTAGTATGTAAATAAAGCAACATTTACCATAAACATAACCATAATAGTCCAACTATATCTACAATACATGTATGAAATAACGTTGGCTCAATGAGCTTCTAATTATAAGTGTAAGATCCCAAGTACATTGTCACATGAATGAGACACTGTATCCAATAGTGGAACATGAATCCATGACTTGCTTCTCCAAAGAATAATACATCTCCTATGTAGTACAAGAGTGCCAAGGCTAAGCCTCCTAAAAAGCACCTTTTCTTGATTTATGAGAAGCTATTTATAAAAAAAACAATGACCTTCGAGATTCCCATGACTCTTTGACTTCTATGGCTATTCACATTTTAGCATGACTCATTACATTCCAATGTATGGATTTTCATATTCCACAGGTGTCCCTTGGACTTCATTACATAAAATTTATTGTATAAGACAATTTACAAATGAGATTGTGGCCTAATAAAACAAAACTGCTAAAATGAGAAAGACTCCTCAAATTGATAAATCATTTACTTCTTCATGAATTTCATTTGTGATATAAGTGTGCCATGCTCTAAACTCTTTTCGATGTCTTCGATTTGATCTGAAAAGGTCCATTTCGTAGCACATATTTACCTCCAATGCTTCCATCAATATGTTCTTGGAGCCTGATTGTACATTATTCCACAACCATGAAAGTTTCATCTGAACTTTGACTAGTGCAAAGGCATACTATTGAATAATGTCTTTGGTTACCTCCAAGCCTTCCCATTCTATTGCTTGCTTGATTTGTTCAATGTAATATCTAATCTCCTCGAAGATGACTTCCCTTCCTCTGATTGCTCTATCACATCATCATATAGTCATGCCATAGTGTCAACCATTGGACCATCTCTTCTTGCATGGTTGACTGGCATTTCGCGATATTGAAGTTCTGTGATGATGGTTGTTGGTTCTTCGCTGTAATTTGTTCTACCTATTGCTTCATTCCAGCAAGGTATCTTCTCAATCTAGCATTCTGATTTAACAAGTACTTTGAGTTGTCTTGTGTCGTTTTAAAATATGCAACATTTTCTGCCATGACCACCCTCGAATTTCTTCTAGTGTTGGAAGTGATCAACCTTTCTGTAGAAAATAAGACTAAATTATGAGGATATTGTGGTAAGTACCTGTGCCTTTGTTGTACAATCCTCTTCTTTAGTTGCTCAAATTTTACACTGCATACATCCATGATTTGGTCTGTTGGTGGAGGTGTAATCTTCATCTCTCCCAATGGAATATGACTGCCTCTGAGGTGGTTTTCCTCTAAGGTACCTGGCTCATTATCCATGGGTTAGATGGTGTCTTCTTCCTCAATTTTTTCCTCTTCCATCTCTTGAGTCAATTGTTCTTCTTCTAGCCTCTGTTGCTTCCTCATCCTAGGACTGCCTCTATTTCTTTTGTTCTGTCTATCTTCTATCTTCTTCTTTTGCCTATTTCTTCTCAAGCAACTCATCGTGCATCCTGATATCCTCTTCTTCTTCTTCTTCTTCTTCTTCTTCTTTTCCTTCTTTATTCTTTGACTCTATTTGAGTACTTCCTATGTTTAAATGATTGACCTTCCATTTTTTTCTGCTCTCACTTGATGAATACCTGATCCTTTTCCTGGGAGCTATCTTCTTTTCTTGAGGTGTTATTTCCTCCTCCTCCTGCTCCTACAAGTCATGAGCTAGTGGATCATGGGGTGAACTAGCCTCCAATAATGGATGTGTCTTGATTTTGGAATTGTACTAGTTATTTATGCTCTCATCTTCTATAAACATAGATGAGTACCCTGTATTATGACTGATCCTCTAACAATGTTCCATGGAAATTCACCTAGGATTATATCCATGGAAATATTTGGTGGAGAAATTTAAGTGATCTAGATCATGTATCTCTGCTACTAGATAGTTGTGGCTCTTTAATTCGCACAATCTGATCCTCACTAGAAAGATAGGTTGAGCAGATTTCTTCCTCCTATGAAGAATTCCTAATAAACCCTAGTTGTCGAGCTGATTGACAACTTCTTTCATGACCACTTTGTTAGTCACATATTGTAGCATAAGGTAAGGGGATATTTGAAAACTAAAACACCTAATTTATGTACCCTCTGGATCTACAAATTTTTCTATCATATCTCAAAGATACTCCTTTACATGATCAGTAATTCAAGGAAGATCGATCTAAAAAATCATGTGAAAGATTATTGCAAAGAAGTGTTAAGCTAATTTTTCATATATGCCTCTGAAGCTTAATTCAGATAAAACTCTGTAGTATAAATAAACTAAGAAATTCTCCTCGGGAGTCTAGTTCCACTTCATTCCCGAGAATGCATAATTTTCATAGATTCTATCTAAAAGAAATGCAAACATGTAGAATTATGGTGCCTAGTTCACTCGTAAAGATGATTTTTTTCTGTCCCACCTGACGCCGCAAATCAAATGATAGGATATCTGCCAGATTGAAAACTTTTGCACAATTCACTACTATTTTGAGCACGTATATCCAGTTCTCTTGGAACACCTGAATTTTCTTAATCCCATATAACAAATAATACATAAATATTAGGTACTACTAGACATCTCTAAGACTCTTCGTCGGATACACTGCAGATGGGCAATAATGGAACTTGGCTGACTTTCGACACCATGTTTTGATAACATCATTAGTGTCAAGAGTTTCCTTTTTGTGTACAAATCATCACTAGAATATTCAGTGGGCTTGAACATATTATAATATGTTTGAATATCTTTACCAATATAGGTGGCGAGCTAACTTCCACTCTTGTTGTATAGAAAAAGGTGAGAATCATCCACATGTGTAATGATCCAATCAATTAATTTTGCACATGGCATGACTGGGAATATGCATGTGATCTTGTTCATCCTAGAATTCTTGATATTGATATATTCATGCAAATATTCTAAGTCCCCGAGAAACCTCTCTTGCATGAATGTGTTTTATATTTTTCTCCAAGTGACTTGTGTGCCTTTATCAATGAAGCAATGAGTACCTACGTATATGGGAACAGTGGGCCTCGTAAATTACACAGGTTCACCAATGATTGCTTATAAAATATCAGTTGAGGTCACTTTATGAGGAGACATGTCTCTAACAAATCATGACAGAGTGAAGACACTTGTAGCACGAGCACCTATTTGGGGCAACAAACTCATACTCATAGTATTAGCCTAAAATTACCTGACTATGCAACAATACTTGTAAATAAGTATAAAGAGCCATTATAGATGATAGATCATGAGTAATTGTGAGCGATAACCTAAAATAACTTGTATGCAATAGAGAATACAAATGAAAACTAGGAGGTCACACTTTGAAAGCATGAAGGGGAAATGCATGGTAATTTGGGGCTTCGTAGTGTGCTCATGTACTCAAGAAAGAGGTAGAAATCAAGCAGAGTTCACTTTTGCACCCTGAAGGGGAAAAGGGGTGGGAAAAAGGGCCTTCCTGTCTTCCCTATGTGCCCATGCACTCAAGGATATAAGGATGGAACCCTATCTCACTCAAAAGAGATGAAGGATGAAGGAAAAAACCTTCGAGTCTTCAAAGGGTGGCTATGCACTCAAGGCAAAGGAGATCGTATTGTTTCATTTTGAAGGGTTAAATGAAAAGGCTTCATCCCTTTGTCATGCTCCCATGCAATCTAAGGCAAAGAGGGCACTCTATAGCACTCTGAAGGGTCGAAGGGAAAGGCTTCGTGCCTTCGTGATGCACCCATGTGTGCACGAAGAAAATTTGGTCAATCAGGGTGCAATTTTCGAGACTAATAGAGATTCAATCCCAAAGAGTGTATTCTGCCTGATAGAAGCTTAGAAATACTTTCAAACTATGGTATTAGGTGCTCACATGAGAAGGAAAATGATCTGCAAGGATTTATAGCTATTGTCACATGCATGGTGGAAGATAAATGGTTTCAAGAATGTGAAGGGTTTCTTACATGCGAGAATGGATAAACATGTGCAAGATGGAGATTCAACAAGACAACCAAAAAATAAACTTCAAAAAAAGTGATTGACAACAATCAAAGCAAGATTTGACAATGAAATTATGAAAAGTAGTGAAAGATTGAGCATGAAAACTTACTTGTGGAACTAGTTGATGAAGAACTTCTTGATTTCCCAGCTATGCACTCAACTCAGATGGAATGATTATGCAAAGAATGACTAACTGAGTTTATTTAAATAAATTATCGTGCAAAATGGATCCATGGATGAGTACCACTTGTTGTCCAATGAAAGGGTTAGTTGAGAGGAGTTAAGGGGGATCTTATTTTGTAGGAGTGTTCCCTCATGCAACAAGTTGTCTCTTGTATGCAATTGGATAAGGTACATGTCTTCAACACAATGGAGTTCACCTAGTTAGGTCACATTTTCTCAGCTTGAATGAATGCACTCAAGTAGGCCACACTTCTTCAACTCGAAGGAGTTCGCTCACCTGAAGAGAATGCCTTTGTCAACTCAAAGTTCGTTTTTGGCTTCTATGAGTGATTTTCTTTCTTTTTTCTCTATTTTTAAGCTTTTGTGTTCTTTTTGAGTGTGTGCATGGCAAGAAGGAAAGTTTTTAATTCCAGGAAGATTGTGAGTTCACCTAACCATAAACCTACTAACTCAAACACTTATGATGGTTAAGTGGGGATGGTTGAGACACATTGACTTAGTAGGATGAAACATTAGGAGAAAACACACAAATAATGAATCAAACCACATGAAAACACAAGGGGACTTGAAAAGACAGTTAGCAGGGGTTTCAAAATTGAAATAGGCAAAAAGTTTGAAGGGTCGTTGCCACAACGACTGCACATGGATTATGACGAAATCAAGATGTTGATGTGGCACCTCTAAAGGATTTTGTGTTGTATAAAATTATTTTTTGTGCTATCCAATAAGCACAAAAATGGGATACATGTGGCAAGATTAGGGTGTGCCATGTGGACAATGTGGGATCATGGTGACATCAGCATGTGATTGCCAATTGACTCGTAGGTCTAGGTCGCATGGGATCAATCATGTGGCAATGACGCATAGCTATAAGTATTGTGGTTACTGGAAATTTCAAATGGTCATATGGATAGGTCAGCTCTAGGTTATATGGATAGGCCCTTTGTCAACACTCAATTTGTGGGACCTCTACAAACTATATATATACAAACTTTGTAGTTGTGAATCAAATGGAACACACACAAAAAATAGTTTTGATTTGAATACAACCTCATTCAGAGGTTAAGTGTATGATTATGGTCGAAGTGAAGTGGTTTGGTCGTTTTTACATGGTTCTTAAGTAAATATTATGAGTGCCAAAGTTTTTTCACATAATGTAGTTCTGATTCTAGATCATAATATGCATGTTATGATTTGTTGTTATGGTTTTGGTAGTGGAAAAATGGACAACCATATTCTAAGATCTGTGGATGAGACCAAGTTTCGATGGTTGTAACTATACATTTTAAATTTGGAAGAGGTGGGCATTGAATAGAAAAGGTCTTGGAACTATACTTGTCAATATATATAATCAGATCAAACTACCAGTCAATAAAATGAATTAGATTCCAAATGGGGTGGACATATTAGAATATGTGACCACCATCTATTGAATAAGGATACATACATCACTGACATGGATGTCAATAATTAGTTGAATACGAGTCATGTGAACTCCTATGGGTAGTATGACATAGGTCCCAACACCCTTTTTAGGTCCCACACCATATACTATTGAAAAATACAAGTTAGAGGGGCCACAGAGCAAGCCACACCATGAGAGTGTTTGATAAATTGTCAGAATTTTGTTTTAGTTGTCGAGAGTTTAACTTGTGGTGATACTGTATGGTAATATATTTTTTATTATATTCAGGTGTTTCTCCAAATAATTAGTAGGTTCTAGTGAACGATACCAGAATCATGTGGCTCCATTGTAGGGCACCTAAAAAGGGGTAGTCTGGTGAACATTTAACTCTTTATATGGTTTGTTATGGTATTTTTGGGTTATTGAAGTCATTATTAATCCAAATTGAAAACTGGAGGAAGCTAACCAATCAAGACTCAAAGATTGATGCATTTAGATGGGTTTGCTAGTGCTTTGGGTCATGTTTAACGACTAAAATATTTTTTATGTGTTTGGTAAAGTTATGAGCATGTTGGAGTTATTTTTGATACATGAAGTAAACAAGTTTAGAGAAAGTGTTTAAGAGATTAGATCACATCTATAGTTGGAGCAAAGTTTCTGGACAATAGTATGATAGCCAACAACAAAGATTAAAATAAATTTTGTGACAGTAATTACAACTGAGATGATGGTTACATGTTATATGGTAGTTGTTGTAGATTGCATGACAGTATAGTGATTACAGGTTGTATGGAAAAGATAGCGACAATTGCAGTGGCAGAGATAGTGGTAGTATCGATTTGTATTATTACATATTTGAGCACTACTCATGATTTAGTGATACATTATGAACAGTGATCTAGTCTAAAAATGTGATGAAATAGACGTCCATAAGGAGGTAGAGGAAGGAGGTTGAAGCCTCAATCAAGCTAGAGCCTAATCAAATTGGAGTCTACTCATTAATGAGGTTGGAGCCTTGAGTAGGCTATAACCTACTCATCATTGAGGTTAAAGCCTCAATCAAGTTGTAGCCTACCGCAAGTGGAAACTTGCATATTTTGGGGTAGTTGACTACCATAGGATGGGGCCTACAAATTGATATAAAACAATTGAAAATTGAGTAGAAGAAGAGTTGGTGGTTTTCTCCCATTTGGGTTTCCACCTAAAAAATGTGTGTCTCATTATGTTGTGATGCTCTCTTATGTTGTTAATTTCTTCTTTTCATGTTACTAATATGCTGATGCATAAACACAATTGATGACATGATGTTTATGTTTTGTTTCTATGGATGAATGATTAAGAAAGATTGTTAAATTGTGAAATTTACCTCACATTGATTCACTCCCCCCCCGTCCACCCCGCCCCACCTTCCCCTCTCAATGTGACCTTTGGGTCTACATAACCTTATGATAAATTGCAAAATTCACCTTGACTTATATTGAAATACTATATTCCTTAATGCTACTTTTTTGTTGCCACATTCTTCAAGGCTTATGTCACATTGTGTTTGTTTGAAAGTGTTTCACTATGGGTGACTATGGTTAACCTTGTGTTACATTACGACATTCAAGTTGGTTGACTTATGTTGAACTATTATGCTCCTCTTGCATTACATTTTGGCATTCTTTAAAGATTCTGTCACATTACATTTGTTTGCATGTGTTTGGTTATGGTTAACTTGGTTTACCATGATATCTATAATTGATCATAGATTATTGTGGAGGATTATATTGATTATTTCTAAAACATAATTAATTTGATGTCACATTATAATATTCATCAAATATTATTGTAACACGCATCAAAATAAATCTTTAATCATACAAACCACATACATTTATATAATTATAATTATAATTATAACTATATAATTATAAAATTATGATTATAATTATAATTATAATTATAAAATTAGGATTATAATTATAATACGTTTATCTTTATACTAAAGTGTAGCTTCAAATAACCAAAAATGTGTCACTTTGGAAGACTAATGGATTAACCTTGTTCCAAAACACAAAATTTGTCATTTGAGCTTAAAAGAAGACCAAAACGAAATTGGTTGTGAAAACGGATAAATTAGACTCATGTATATGCATTATTCATGTAATATTGTACTGGTTGTCACGTAACTTCTTAACCAATGCCTTTATTTTCCTTGCATGGAATATTTTTTTTTTTTTTTTTTTTTGTAAGTAAAGGCAGGATTCATCATATCTATTACTGAAATTTAAAGAACATAAACAGGAAACATGTGGGCCGGTCTCAACCCGCCCCGAAGGGAAACCGGGTATCTTGACCACCTGAGGTTCTTAATTCCCATCCAAAAATAGAATAACTTCAGCTTTTCTACCCATGCGATATAGCCTGATATCCAAAAATATAAACCCAGCAGTCTTGTTTCCCACACTACCCAGCCAACTACCTTTCCTACCATAAAACAGAGTATGTCTTTATACATATAAAACTAGTATATATAGAGAAAAACTACAAGCAAAAACCTCTTTCCGGCTACTCCCGCTGCAGCTAGCTGTGGACCTCCAGATTGGTCTCATTCTCCATCTTAGCACCCGTTCCACTGGCTTGAAGGTATTTCAAGAGCTCATCCATCTTCTTGTTTTGCATCATTAAGGTGACTTGAAGATTCTGCATCTCTTTCTTCAGTACAGATGTATCCTGAGCCTTCTCTACCATTTCCATAGCAACTTGTTCAAGTGCTTTAGCAAGGAGTCGTTTCATGCCCCAATAGACATGCAGAGATTGTTTATATAACGTCATCCGGCCTCTCGTATGTCCTGGGTCAGGCAGAAATGTCTCCCAATCCTCCATCTCTGACTCAGATTGCTCCTGCAATGCTTCCTCTTCCAGGTGATCAATGATCCTACGAATGTTTGGACTCGTACGCTGGTGATATGCCGCTTCAGCTTCCTGAAGTCTCTTTCTGATATCTCTCTTGCCGCGTTTTTTGCCTCTGGCTTCACTACCCAATTCTTCCTCATTCTCATCGTGTACTGACCTACCCCCTCGGCCTCTTCGGCCTCTACCTCTCCCTCTGCCCCGCTGACTGGCACCTTCCGCCTTCTGTACAGACCCTCCCCGTCTCCGACCTCGTCGACTTCCATCATAACTTCCCGGCTCTTCCTCCGACTCCTGCTCTGCATCCCGATTTTCATCTGCCTTCCGCTGCGCTTTTCCCCGTCTATCCCCACCTGCTTGTCTGCACCGGGGTTCGTCCTCCACCAAGTAATCACCTATGTCAAACTCCGTGTCCGAGTCGTCTGAGATATTCAGCATAATGTTGCGAAAGGCCTCCTCTACCTGGCCCTTACCCTTCATTTCCCGTCTATGCTCCATCCTCTGCATCCGAGTGCCTCTAACCGTGTCCTGACCCTCCGCCATATCCTCTATGCCTGTTATCACCAGGAGCCTCTGCCAACTCTTCTCCGCTCGAGAATTCACAAATGGTCTCGAACGCCAATTCAGTCGCATGCATGCAAGTTTTAAGAGATGATCGAACCACCACCTTGGGTTCCTATAGTTGTATTGCCATTTAAGATGGTCATTAATTCGCAATCCAAGTGTGTTACCATAATTGGATTCACTCACCGTCATTCTGACGAAGCGTCCTTTCCTTCTCAAACCACAGTCCCATCCTCTCCTTGAACTGAGCAATGGGACAGTATGGTTATGACTCCAAGCGAGGTGGGTATGAATTCCGTTCACACGACCCTGTCTACTCTCCCCAACATCATGACCGGTAGTACAGATGTCCGTTCTTACCATAAGTGGTATGGAGTTATTGATTCCGCGCTGGCGTCGTCGCATCATGTAAGTCCTGGTTCAAGATATCTGCTAACCCTGCCCATCGGGGATCGGTCTCAGCGAGCCTCCAACTTCCATCTATTCGCCTATCCCCTCCGCCACTGCCCCAATTGGCCAGATGGTCGGCCGCCCTATTGCCATCACGTAAAACATGGGAAATAGTCGTGTACTCGATCCCCCGTAACAACTCTTCTACATCTTTTATTATGGCTGCAGTCCGCCAGCTTTTAGCAACATGATCCCAACACTTACCGTCGCGTAACTTTCCCAGCATATCAATCACCAGCCTTGAGTCACCCACTATCTCCAGATTCGAATATCCATTCCTTATTGCTATACGTAATCCCTGGTAAACAGCCCACAACTCGGCCTCATTATTCGTCATATCACCTCCGAACTCCGCATATAGCCATCTTGTATAACCATTGCTGTCCCGAAAAATACCACCCATACCTGCCTGGCCTGGGTTACCTTTCGATGCACCATCAAAATTAAGTTTTATCCTTCCCTCGCCTGGCAAACTAAAATGTTTGGGACTCTGCCCTCCACCTAGGGGTTGCTTCCTTGTATGCGGATAGAGCATTGATTTATCCAGATTAAGTTTCAATAATATCCGCTGCTCCTCCGGACTCAGTTGCCAATCCTGATCATCCCAAACCTCAGATAAGACTGTTTCCTTGATTGACCTGCAGATTACCTCCCAAATGCTCGATTCGTCCCTGCGCTTGTCGTGGAAGATTCGTCTGTTACGCTCTTTCCATGTTTCCCACAGTATAAACCCCACAGCCAACGTCCATAACCTCCGAACCACCTTACTTTGAAAATTGCCTGTGCCCCATTGGAGTACTGTATTCCTATGATTTTCAGGGTCCCTATTTGTCTTCCCAAATAACACCCTGATCTCCTCCCACAGCCCACGGATGTAAAGGCATCTATTCATAATATGCTCCTGAGTCTCAGCTTCTTTATTACAGAGGTAGCATTTGGATGGCCCATTCATACCTCTCTTCTGGATATTGTCCCATGTTAATAACCGTCCTCTACACAACAACCAAACGAAGTAGGTCAGTTTAGGCCACCAGTTACTTTGCCAAATCTTTTTCCACTCCACTTGATCCGCCACTCGTTCTATCCTTGTCACCCACTCATATGCTTCTTTGGTTGTAAACATACCCTTCGTTTCCTTCCCCCATCGAAGAATATCCTGACCATCTCTAATTTTAACTTTTCTAGAATCTAATTCCTGAATGAACAGCTGGCCAACCTCTTGAGGAATAGTATTATCGAAATCTTCTGGTTTCTTCCAGGCTCTCCATAAGTCGTTCTCTGCTCCAAGCATCCAATACTCCCTGACATACTTCAGGCCTGCTCTTTGTGCCCCTTGTTGAACTAATTGCAACTGAGGGATTTCATGCATGTAGTCCCGCTGTTGCCATCTTTCCTCCCAAAACCAGGCTAATCTGCCATCCCTAATCTCCCAGAAAGCAAGACTCCTTACTAAATCACGGTTTGCACTAGCTAGATCCCAAATTGCTGACCCCCTTGGAACTGCATCAATACGTAGGCGTCCTTCTATGGACTGGGGCATTCCATATTTCGTATTCCAAATGTTTTTCCAGACATCCATGCCCCCCTGAACCCAGCGCCACCATAACTTCGCTCCGAGAACTTTATTAACAATTTCAGGATCTCTAACCCCCAGTCCCCCTGCATCTTTGCGTTTTATAACATTTTGCCAAGAGACTAAAGTCCATTTCTTTTGCTGTGTCGGGCCACCCCAGAGAAATTTACCCATAAGTTCTCTAATTTTCGAAAAGATCCCTTTTGGGGCTGCCATAAGGGATAGAGAATATATAGGAATAGCTGATAGAACCGATTTCAACAAAACAACCTTACTAGCCAAATTCAAAAGTCTAAACGACCAGTTGGCTATTCGTTTTCGTAATTTTTCCACTAAATACTGCCAATTTGCAATACGATGGGGGTTCATATCTAATTGCATGCCCAGATATTTCGTGGGTAAAACACCCTGCCTAAACCCTAAGACTCTGGTTAAGTGTGATTTAACAACTTCAGGCGAGTTAAAAATAAATGTACAAGACTTATCCTTATTTATCTCCATACCTGATGCATTCCCAAAAAGTTGGAGAGCTCGCTGAAAACTACGGACCTCCCTTAGCGAAGCTTCGCCAAACAACATCAGATCGTCCACAAACTGTTGATGTGTAATCGTTAAATTATTGCCCCATAGCTTAAGCCCTTTTATGCGCCCATCCCTGACTTCTTTTTTAATAAGTCTGCTTAATCCTTCCATAGCCAGAATGAATAAAAATGGCGACATTGGGTCCCCCTGTCGAATGCCCCTAGTAGCCTTGAATAGATCTGTAGGATTACCATTCACCAAGATCGAAAAATTAGGGGTTGATATCATATTACCAATCCATGTGATCCATCGATTCCCAAAACCAAACGCCCGCAATACCTCCCTAAGATATTCCCAACTCAGCCGATCATATGCTTTAGCTAGGTCCAATTTCATTAACAGCCCTTTCTGCTTTCTTGTCTTCAGTGAATGTATAACCTCCTGAGTTACCACAATGCCATCCAGTATTTGTCTGCCTTCTACAAAGCCAGTTTGTTCAGGGGCGATGAGGCTGGATAACAAAGGTTTCAGCCGCTTTACTATAAGTGTAGAAATTATCTTATATATTACATTACACAGTGCAATAGGGCGGTATCCCTGTGGTTCCTCAGCGATGTTGCTCTTAGGAATTAAAGTTAGAAATGTCGCGTTAAGCCCGGGCCATATCCTCTGTCGTATACGTGATTCCTCAACCGCTTCCAATATATCATTACCAAGAAAATACCAGCTGGCCTGAAAAAACTCCACTGTAAAGCCATCGGGCCCTGGGGCTTTATTTGTACTCATCCCCATTACAACTTCACTTAATTCTTCTAGGGTAACTGCCCGCATGAGTGCTTTATTTTGTTCATCAGTTACTAGCCGTGGAATCTCACTGCGGATCTTTTGAATAGCCTCGCCACGATTACTTTGGTTTTCAGTTAATATGCCCTTGAAATAATCCACCACCGTTTTTTCGATATCCTTTTGTTCAACTACTCTTTCCCCCTGAGCGTTTTTGATTGAAAAAATTCTGTTTCGATGCCGGCGTTGAATCATGGCCTGGTGAAAAAACTTTGTATTCCTTTCCCCTTCCCTGAGCCATCTAATCCGCGATTTCTGCCTCCACAATATCTCCTCCTGCTTTCTTCGCTCTTCTAACTGACTTATAAGGCTACCTTCCTCTTGGATTTTTCCTTCATCCCGTCCTTCTAAAATAATTTTTTGCTGGAGGTCCGCCATCGCACCTTCGAGTTTTAACTTCTCCTCAAAGATATTCCCGAATTCCTGCCTATTCCATTCTTTTATGTACTTTTTCAGTTCTTTGAGCTTCAACTGAACCGTATGCATCTTCCCATTACCTCTGCAGTCACTCCGTTGCCACCAACTCTCAACTTTCTTTATAAATTGGGGATCTCTAAGCCAAAAAGATTCAAAACGAAAAGGCTTCCTCCCTTTCACCTGTTTTATATCAATATCCAAACGTATGGGCCAGTGATCAGATCCAAGACAGGGGAGAATGTTGGCCTCTATAAATACATCCCGGTTCAAAACTGACTCTGATAATAGAAATCTATCCAATCTCGAAGCAATCTGATTCGAGCCCCCTCTACGATTGTTCCAGGTAAAAATCCCATTTTTGGTCTGAATATCCACCAGCCTCAGGTCTCGAATTAGATCATTGAACTCTTCCATAATTGGATCGTCCCTCCTTACTCCCCCTCGTTTTTCACCTAAATGCCGTATAATGTTGAAGTCTCCTCCAACAATCCACGGGATATGCGGAAGAAAACTTCTCATGGTATGTACATTTCTCAAAAAAAATTGTCGGTCTCTATAATTATGGGGACCATAGACTCCTGTAAACAGAATGCGTTCCCCCATCCCTACTAAACGAAATACACCTGAGAGAATTCTAGGCATGCTAAACCAGTGATCAAAAACAACCTCTTCCGGGTTCCACAAAATCGCTAAACCCCCTGCTGTTGCCACAGCATCTAACGCCATAACCTCGTATCCAATTTTCAATTTATTTAGCAATGTTTCCACCTGCTGACTCTCCATTTTTGTTTCCTGAATTACCACAATACTTGGCTTCTCTTTCCTTATCCGATCTTGCAAATAACGCTGTTTACCTCTACTGTTTAACCCTCTAAGATTCCAACTTAACACAATCATTTATAACTTTTTAGGAGTTTGTAAAAATACCTCAGATAGAGGTATGACCCGTCCGGAATTCACGAGAATCTCCCCAACTGCTTGAATCGACTCATTTAGTGTTCGTCTCCCTTTTTTCCTGCCACCTTTACCTTTTCCTTCACCTCCCAAATTTTGAATTTCTTGGTTTCCTGGTTGGTCAAGCCGATTCTCCAATAATCCTACCTTCTTCTCCTTATATCGCTGAAACGTTTCCTTGTATAACTGCTTCTCCTTCTCAGGGATGAATCTCTCGTCCAGTTTCTTCCATTCAGTAAGTAATTTTTTCAAGACTTGTTCTTCCTCCAACCCCGCTTCATTGGTGGAGTCCATACTCCTTATTTCATGTGCTTCAAGAGCATCCATGCGTACTTCCACTTCCTCATCCGGCTCTCGACTAGGACTCCTACTTTTGCGCTTCCCATCCTTAATAATCTCCATTGGGGCACTGCCCGTAATCACCGGTTCCTTCGTCGTTCCCTCAGAGTCCTCTTCCCTCTCTTGGAGGACATTGAACGTGTTCTGACATTCCGTGGTGGTAATGGGTTCCTTCACCACAGGTTTCGATGTCCCAGGGTTTGATTTCCTCCTCCGTTGCACTACCTGGAAATCACTATCCTCCCCGCCCACAGCTTTTCCTTTGTCTACTCGTGTTTCGCCCATGTTGCCCTTTCCTACCACCTCTGTCCTTACTGCTTCCACAGGTCGAATTTGCGGGCAATCCTGTGCGATATGACCATATATATGGCAACGTCGACACCGAAACGGTATATGTTCATAATCGAGAGGCTGCTGCCATACCTCATCATGATATTCGAGTTCAATTGTTTCCGGTAAGGGTTCTGATATATCCATATATACGCAAATCCTGGCATAAGAAGTGTATTTACCCCGTTTCGTCGGCTCTGCTACCTTCACAAAAGTACCAATCGAGTTTCCAATACCTTCCAGAATGTCAGGTTCCCAAAATTCATCCGGTAAACCAAATAACCTGACCCAGATCGGAGCTGACTTAATTTTCTCTTCATCAGGATTGTACCTATCTTCCCAATATCGGATGAACAGACCCGCGTTATTCATAAAATGAGGCCCCTCCTCGAAAACCCTATTCTTATCCTCCAAATTCGCAAAGATGACGGTAAAAAAACCTTTCGCCCCCAATTTGAGATCTATATGCCCTAATGGATGCCACCGTTGATAAATCCAGCGTGTAAGATCCCGTTCAGAGGGCCAGTATCCGATAAACTTACAAATTAAAGCGTGGTCACGCATATAGCTACAGTAATCTTCCAGCTTGTTGTTTGGAATCACATAGCGGGGTTTTTTCTGCGCCCTCGGAAGGCATCGATTAACTAACCTAGCTTGCCATTTGTTCCCCAGCACAGGGGTTTCCTTGCCCGTCCCTCTTTGGCCTGAATCCTTCCCTGAGCTGCCGGCCATAGCAGCCTTATAGGAGGGGATCTCTCCCCTCCCCTGACTTTCCCCCATACTTGCGTTCAGTCCGTTGGAAACCCTAATTCACTGAAATGATCTCTGTAAATGCACAACTGACGATAATTAAGCAATCTCCTGAGTCGTTCACTGTCCCTGTTCGCTCCACATCCACCCGCGCTCAACAATTGCTACACTTCACAGCCCACCCATCAACCCAGGTTCTTGCATGGAATATTTTTAACCCTGTATAATTGTTTTTTATATTTTTTCATGATAAATGGAAACATTATACTTTTTTAGGAATTTCTCCACCTCACACTGCATTTTTTACATGGTATCCTAATGAATATAACAATCTATATATTTAAAATCAATGAGGAATTATTAGCACTCGACATAGATTTTATATCAATAGGGAATTATAAGCATGCAACATGAGGCAACCACTTGCTCTAGAAATTCTTCTTCTTTTTCGGAACCAGATTTATACAAGAGGCTATGGATAATTTTAGTATTCATTTGAAGAAACATCCCCCATAATAAAATGGAGAATGAATTACATATTGAGATGTTTATGGCATTAAGAATAGTGATGTGTAGGCAAAGTCTCTTTAATATAGTTTTGAGTGCTTTTCATGTTTTACTGAGGAGTATTTGGGCAAGTTGGTTGAAGTCAAAGGTGACCACAAAATCTTGATGTGAGATATTTGATTGAGAACTAGCAAAATGATTGCAAGTTTGTTGTAAGTTGGTCATAATCATGAAAAAATGTTCTCTCAAGTTCAATTATCACATATAAATGTCACTAGATCCCATGTAATTGGTTTATAACTTCCCTTTATATATAATTAATTATATTAAATTCTTATTCTTTTGGTGTAGTAAGATAGTATTTATTATACATTCTGAGGTAAGTATATAGCGATCGCTATGCAATTGATTGTATATTAATTGTATCTTTTTTTATCATTCATTTATTAAAAGTTTTTAGTGCCATTGAGTAATGCAGTAGAGATTGTAAAATTTAACCAAAATTCTTTTGCTGTTTAATTGGGCAAGCAAGTGAACCTCTTATTGCAGCCTTATTTTAATTCACGTGAGTAGTGTATTAATTTTACAACATTATCCTATGTTCTAACTATCATCCATAATAACTTTACAATCATCCTTAAAAAATTTACACCATTATAGTAAGTTGATAACATAAGGACATTATTCTAAGTTTTATTTTGAAGCTAGATTCTAAGGATCACTATCTTCTACCAAGTTTTAGTTTTAGCCGGTGAGCGAAATGGTCTTGCGTAAGCAGCTATGTTAAACATTTTTCAAGTTTCAACCAGCCATTGGCATGTTATCTATTTGTGAGGATTCCCCCAACTACTACAAAACACAAGCTCCAATTCTTTGCTCCTCTCTTTTCTTTTGGTCTCTTGGTCTCGGACAAGAGGGTCTGGTACTTGATCTTCAAGTTCACTTCCTTTCTTTGTGTTCTTAGTGATTGAGGTAGCTCTAGCTAATTAGCCATACAAGCATCCACAAGACAATTTATGTCATTTTTGTGGGTTCTGAACATCAAATAACCTTTTCCTTTGGTGTGGTTTGTATGCCATTTCCAATGTGGATGCATACAAAGTAACAATTTGAACATCAAATAACCTTGTCCTTTGTTGTGGTTTGTATGCCATTTCTAGTGCAAATGCATACAGAGTAATAATTTCAGCATCACTAGCAGTGGTTTCGTTTTCTCTCAAGGGGCGGCGGCAGAGTAGCAGAGGTCAAAGTAGTTCCAGTTCCATAACCCATTTACCAAGTTGAATTAGCATCCAAGGATGAATAGAACAAACTCATAATAGAATACTCCAGAAAAGCTGGAATAAGAGTTGGTTTGTCTACTTTTGAACTTTCAATATTTTCTTTTGAATTTTCAAGAATATTGAAGGATTATAAATTAATATTGAAGAATTATAAGTTTTGTCTAAAATTTACTCATGTTTTCTCTTGAATTTTCAATTTTTAATTTCCAAAGTTTTGTTTATGTTTGGTTTAAAATTTATTCATATTTGCTTTTGAATTTTTAGTCTTCAATTTTAGAATTTTCAAGAATATTGGAAGAATTTCCAATCTTGAATTTTCAAAGTTTCAAGAATATTGGAGCATTAAATTCTATCTATGTTTTACTCTACAATTTACTCATGTTTAGCCTCAGAATTTTATTAAATAATTTGTCGAAAGACAAACATTTTTCATTTAATTCTTTGCTTAATTTTTTATTTAATTCTTTGGTTAATTCTTATAATTCCATAAACTTAAAACATTTTGAAGTACATGTAAAGCTCAAAAACCACAACTTAAAAATCAAAATCCTTAATAAAAGGTGTTATGCAAAACTCAACTCAAGCATATTCACAATGTTGCATCCACCATGATTTAAATGAAATGAATTTTAACTTCAATATCCTTAATAAAAGGTGTTATGGAAAACTCAACTCAAGCATATTCACAATGTTGCATTCATGCTGATTTAATTGAAAGGAAGTTTAAGTTGGCCCAATGAAACAACAATTCCAACTCAAAAATCCACGGCATGGAATGCTTTTTTTTGTTGAGATGAAACAACAATTCTAGCTTAGAAATTGATAACCGAGAGTAGTTTTTTTTCTCAAATTTTCCTAACTTTATATAATAAAAAAACCTTAAATATACATATCATTGTAGGCCTTAAATATGCAAGTTCCGAGCATGCATATCATTGTAGGCCTTAAATATGCAAGTTCCTAGCATGCATATCATTGTTTCTTGAAAAACAAGTTCCCAGCCTGCTTTTCATTATTTTTTGAAAATCCCATTTCTTGAAAACCTGTTCCATTTCAGTTAATGCCTCAACCTCTCCTTCAGCTCTAAAGCTTCCTCCAGGTTCTTTTTTTTGTACATTTTCCATTTCCTTTTTTCCAACCTCTATTCTTTTAGCTCTGAAGCTTCCTCCAGGTGTTTTTTTTGGTACATTTTCCATTTCCTTTTCTCCAATCCTTGTTGCTTTTCTATCCATTTCCTTTTTTCCAACTTCTAGTTATACCTTCCTGCTTACCTCTTATTATATCTAAAGGGCTATGAACAGATCCCCTAGTTACTGTATCTAAAGGTGCATGAACAGAGTAGTTCATTGATGATGCAGCTGCTATGGCTGATAACGCAACAACTATGACACAAAAAGGATTTGATTCCTTATGTTTCTCATTCATAATGTTTGAGCCAACAGTGGTCTGCATTGATGTCCGTTGTTTCAATGGTGCTTTATATGGATGCCTCGATGCCCTGCTTGGATGCCCATGTGTCAATCCTTTAATACAGTGGATAAGATACATGAACAGAGTAGTTCATTGATGATGCAGTTGCTATGGCTGATAACGCAACAACTATGACACAAAAAGGATTTGATTCCTTATGTTTCTCATTCATAATGTTTGAGCCAACAGTGTTCTGCATTGATGTCTGTTGTTTCAATGGTGCTTTATATGGATGCCTGATTAACGATGCCCATGTGTCAATCCTTTAATACAGTGGATACGTTATAATGTTCTTAAATAGGGTTTTAAGGGATCTGTTAAATAACAAGATAGGGTGGTAGTGTGATATGTTATAATCCATACGGCGACTCTTCCATTTTCAAGAGCATTCAATAGACCTTTCTAATAAATTTTTGAATTCAAAAATAATGCTGACTTGGAACATTTTTATAATTAAAAATTCATGATAACCTTCATGCCCAAGAATTCCTGAATTCAAAAATAATGTTGACATGGAACATTTTTATAATTAAAAATTAATGATAACCTTCATGCCCAATTTGGGCTCTCTAATGCCACAACAATTTCAGCATATTATGTCATGTATTTCAGAATCAATAACAAATTCGATGACTTATGGGGAATGTGAAATAAACATAGAAACTAGTCACTGACGTGGAATGTGAAATAAACACAGAAACTATTCAAACAAAGAAACCACTCAATGATGAGTGATCAAATGAGTCAGCCTTGAATTAACTTGGATTTCTAAATATTTGGAGGAAAAAATATAATCATGACCAACTAGAAAGGATTTTGATATAACTTTCCTTAAGTGGTTTTGAATATTATTATCTTGAGCTATCCATGGATCATGGAATTTCACCGGATCCTACAATTTTACTGACAATTACATGAATAAAAATCCAACAATGTTCAATTTCGATTTCTCATCATTGGTAGATCTCGATCAATGGGCACTACTTTCATGAGGGAAGGTTACTTCTTGGATAATTTCTCATCATTGCAGACGCCCCAGCAATGGCCACTGCTTTCATGATGGAAGGTTACTGCTTTATGAGTAGTAGACATTTGTCGATTTATTAAGAAATGAAAAATTACTCCACTTATGATTTTAGCATTGTACTACAACAAATACAAAAATCATTTGAAAATAATTTCAGTATCTATGCTATCTGCAACATAGATCTTGTTATATTTATTAACAATAAATGTTAACATACATATTTGTTCATGTGACTAGGACCATTTGTAGTTGTAGTCCAATGCAGGAGGAGAAAATTTATGATAAGCTAGGAAAAAAGACTTCCTAATGTTAATAGAGTTGAGGTAGACCAATTCTTGGGGATGAGTCAATGCATGCTAAAACATGTAGTCAATTGGAGTATATTCGTCGAGGTGATTAAACAAAGTTGATGTGCTCAAAGGATGTTATAGAATATTTGTTATACTTTGTTTGACAGAATAGGAATTATAAGGAAATTAATACATTTTACAAGGCTAAAATTACATAATTGAGTAATTCCTCACAACTATTTCACATTGAAGTAATTATTTTATCACAATTTCATAATTACGAAATAAAAATTATTTCATTATTGATAAAAACTTGAAATTGAGAATATAGTGAATAGTGAGCTAGGAATGTTCATAATTTAATATGGAACTTTTGAAATAAAATCATGTTAGAGAAAAATATCATTATAGTTTTGAAAAAAGCTCATATTGGAGCATTAAACTTGTGTATGACTTGTTATTACTTGGTTCACATGCCATGTAAGTCTATCCACAAATTGTATCCAACTAGTTCACATGTCATCAAGTGTATCTCCAAGTTATTCTAAATTCTTATAAAAGATGGCAAAATTGGAGGGGATAGAAAGACCAAGAGTGCATCAAGTCTATCCACAACTTGTATCAAAATAATTCACATGTCATCAAGTGTATCTCCAAGTTATTCTAAATTCTTATAAAAGGAGGCCAAATTGGAGGGGATAGAAATAGCAAGAGTTCAATGAAATGATGGTGAGATTCAAGTAAACTCCTTGTACATGATAGGAAGTGTTAATACTAGCTAAGGAAGATTTAAGTTCAATAATTTGGAAGGGGATACATGAATACCAAGGTATAAATCTTGTATGTTTCCATTTCCAATAATATATAGATCCTATTATCACTTCTCCACATACTATTGTTTATTTGTTTTTGAGCTAGAGCATTTTGGGGGATTTAGATTGAATCTGATTTCTCTAACCTTGTACGCTTGGAATATATCTTGTGGTTGTTATTTTTGTGTAGGTTGTAGGTCTAGCAGTGATGAGCAAAGTTATCTGAGGAATAAGTATTATTTTCATCAACCATCGTCATCTAGGATCATCAAAATGTTCACTAGAACATGTACAGTTATTTCCCTCTTTGTTTCTATTTCATGCATGTAAGGGAACTGAAGAGTATATCTAACTTGTTATAGCTCAAAATGGCACTTCATTGAGTTCATTAAAGAAGCAGGACAAAAACATGGTAAAGTTATTGTATCTACCTCATGGAAACCTAAACTTCACTCAATTTTAGTCTTCTGATGCTCCCAATGACCTAACAAGTAGCATTAGGGCCTTGTAATTAACATTTGAACGTTCTCATATAATAGAGAAGGAGCATTGGCGAAGCTCATGTTGGTAGGGCGAGAGTATAAGGGCTAACAAATTTAAATAGTGATAAAAGGTGAGGAAAATGATGAGAAGACTAAATTAAATCAAGTCAATAATATATCTAAATTAATCCCCTCCACCTTGTAAAATAAACTATAAACAAAATAGCTTCCATGAAGAATAGGGGAAGAATAGGGAAAAGTAAGTACATGCTTCCAGAATGAGATCTCAACCTTGAGATAATCCTACCAAGTAGTGAAGCGTTATTTTAGATATAGGTGAGAGGAAGAGCCTTGGATTAAAGAGCCTATAGGTGTTCCTGTTAATTTAAGTGTCTTCATTTAATAAAATTCCTATACTTTTCCTCATCAATTTTCATACTTTAATTTCCATAATTACATATTTATATTGATTTATGTGTCTAACACAAAGAATAGTTGTATTCATTTGGTTTTTGTTTCTGTATGAAAGACAAGTATGATAAACTTGGTGATTTACAAAAGAGTATTGTTTCTCTAAGGTAAATTGAATGCAACTACAAGAATTCATGGCAACACATTAGGTACCCATCACTTATGTGACTAAGAAAAAAGATGACTATTTTCAAAAATTTTCTCATTCAATTCACTGATCATAGATGTGATAATAAAGAATTAGGATCAACATCAAATAGGCATTCAGTTTTGTCCCTTCGATATACATGGACCACAATTAAAATAGAAATTTCATTTAGCATATCAAACAAAGAATCTATATGAGTATCAAGTTAAAACTGGCGGGATTAGAAGCTAATGAGATTTTTGAACAAGATCTTGAATTTCATGGATCAATTTTACCATTATTCTATGAACCCATTCGATCACATCTCTTGTATTTTATATGTGTTTTGGTGTTTCTCTTATATATTTTTCCTCTGGTATATTCATTTCCAACCCATTCATAATAGTTAAAATCAATGTGAAAATTTACATTCAATATTTGTCCCATAATTTCGTTGTTCATCCATACTTTCAATCCTCACAAGATCTTTAGTGACTATAGGCATACTTGAAGATTGTTAAATGATTTTCAATATTGTTTATCAATTGAAGGACCATCATTTCGAAAATTTTCATAGTTAAGGATATTTTCTTTGACCCGGTAATCCATACACCTACCCATTCACCCGTTGATCCATCCACCTGAGCATTACCACTAGCACTTTCCTTTTTATCAACATAAACCGTAGCTCTAGTTGCACAGGAACTACATACCTTTGGAAACATTTAGCATTTGTTGACATCCTCAAGCATCATTTGGCATCATTTCAAATCCTCTAGATTTATTTTTGCATCATTTGGTATCCTCTGACATCATGTGCTATATCATCCTTTAATGCATACCTTTGGAAAGCTCCGACTAGGCATTCTTTAATGAATACAAGGCTTTAGTCTCATGAACACATTCTTTTTCTCCTCTGGTATCATCTCACTATTATGGAATTACAATCAGTTTGGAATATATAGATCTGATGATTTCTCATAGTCTTTGATTTGTAACATTCTACGTAGCATTAGGCTATCATTTAGTTCTCATAGCCCCTTAATGCATAACACTTTCCATCAGTTCATGTGATGCATGTTCCTATTGGGTGTGGAGCCCAATTATCTTCTTCATTTAGAGGTATTGTCACGTTGGACCCTAGTTTGTAATGGGGCAGAAACGCCACTCATTTTCTCGATGTCAAACGGGGGTGACAACAATTTTATGAGCCCCCCTTTCCCCCCCCCAAATAAGGGTTTGAGGGTAGCGCTCCCGAAGCTAAAAATAGAAGTAAAATTGTTTTGTAAAATATTGTAATTTCATAGTCAATCTGAGCCATTTATTAGGCAGATGATTTGACGGTAGAAGTTATGTTTAATTTAGGTTTTTTTTTTTTTTTTTTTTTTTTTTTTTTTCTGTAAACGGAAACCCATCGCTATATATGAGGGAATTGTATTGCGCATGTGTACATATGTGTATTCGGAGGGAGAAACAGAGAGGATATTGTGTGAGAGTAAAGAGGAAATTAGAACGGATCCATTGTAGGTTGTATCTCTTCATTTTGTTGGATAATATAAAGGAAGGACTGGCTATTTCTCCATTCATGTAGCCCAAATTGGTTAAACCACTTATATCTGCGTCTCTCTTGTTTTATGCATTTTCTGTGTTTGTTTTTATGCAATATTTTATGTGTTCTATTACTCTTTAATATATAATTTTCTAACAGTTGCAACCAATCAAGATATTTGTCTTCTAAAATGCTAACAAATGGCTCTCTATTCACCTTGGGTCTACAGATATATGGGTTTTCTCATACCACTTAAGGTGATTTACATTCTTATCTACTAAATATCCTCACTTGTAACTACCCTGACGTTCTTAATACTCAATCCAATATATAATTTTGTTCTTGGATGATCAAGTCTCACTAGCCCATCATTTTATTGGTAGTGTACCAATAATTTTCCTTCTTTTAGTCAACTCTTTGTCCTATGCCAATTCCATCTGAGCATTGAATTTGTATCCATGTTACTTAAATTACTTGAATATAGCTTTGAAATTTTCTTGTTTAATTCTCAACTATCTACCTAGGTTGTTTAATTCTTCTCTCCAGGGTTGGTGTGACATTGGACTACATCAAAGTTGATTCATGGTCAAATGTTATGGCTATCATCCTAGTGACGATGAAACCCCCTCATTCCTTATGTGTCTCTGAGGCGATGTGATAGTCTCTATTATTCAATTATCTCTCAATATGAATATATTGATAGTATCATTAATTTTTATCTATGCATATGTGTGTGTGTGTGTGTGTGTGTGTGTGTATTTCTTCTATGCCCGTTACTAGAAACAATTCTAATAATAAATACCCCTTAATCATTAATAAATATCACCCTATTTCTTTTATTAATTCTACCCCTCCCCTCTTCCCCTTAAATAATCTCCTCCTCTACCTTCTAATCCTAATTATGTTTTAGTCTCCCATTCTGATCCTAATTTAAATTTAATCACTTATCCCTCTCTTACCCCTTTAAATTACATCTCCCTTTCTCCTCCTTCTTTGTCTCTTAATTCCAAAGTGAATAACCTATCCTCAATTAATCTTAATGGATCTTCTCTAAGCCTTTTAGAAAAAGGTTTAAACTTTTCTCTTGTTCCCAAAACACCCCCTTTGAAGACATCATTCTCTCCATTGGATCCATATCCGATCACGTTCCCTCCCATGAAGAAGAAGAGCTCCCACAATAGTGCAGTCACATTTTCCGAAATTCCAAGAATCCCAAACCTAAACATTTGAGAGATATATTTATGGCTTCATCAACTCTATTCCAACCCTAATATCCTTATTTTCAAATATTACAAAGGAAATTATTCTTTCATCATGAACTCCTTTGATTACCTTCTTAAGATGCTTGATCTCATTTCCTCTTCTTCATACAAGCCCTTACTTAAAAACCCCATCAAAACTATGACCAACAAGGTCATTAAATCCATAAAGTCCTCATCACTAAACCCTTCAATCCAAAATCTTCTCATTCCACTTAACCCTATTATCCTCCCCCCCCCAAATATATGGTCAACCTAAAATCCATAAAAACAATATTCCCCTTAGACCTATAATTAGCACTATTAGTAGTCCCACCCATGCCCTTTCCCATTTCGTTTCCAAGAAGCTTTTCCCTTCTCCATCCAAACCTATTCCTAGATTAAAGACTCCCTGGACTTCATTGAGAAAACCAAACAATTCCATTTTGCTGAAAATGACATCTTAGTTAGTTTCGATGTTGTTTCCCTTTTTACTAAAATTCCTATCTTGGAATCCATTGAACTTACTTCCCACATTGTGGACTCTGAAATCCTGAATCTTATCAAGTTATTCCTTACCAACACCTTCTTTACTTTCAATGGAATTTTCTATGAGATAATTAAGGGAACAACTATGGGTTCCTCGCTCTCCCTCATTGTTGCCAAAAATTTCATGGAGCACTTTACAACCTTAGCGCTTCATATCTACCACTTGAAACCTAAAATTTAGAAGTGGTTTTCTGATGATACTTTTTTTATTTGGTCCCATGGTATTCCAAAACTCCAATTTGACCTTACCGATCCCAATCAAATTCCCCCCCACGTAAAATTCACAATGGAAATTGAAATTAAACATTCCCTTCCCTTTCTTCATGTTCTTGTTTCTTGCATCCATGATGGCTCTCTTACCCACCATGACAATCATAATAAAACCCATACTAACATGTACCTCCATGCCACCTCTCACCAGCATCCTTCGTAAAAATGTTTTTTTCTTGAAACCCTTATTACTCGTACCATTTATATTTCACCCTCTCAATCATTTCCCATTGAAAAATCCCATCTTACCAAATCCCTCAAAGCTAATGGTTACACCTCCTCCTAGTTTAAAAAGGCTTTCCATTCCACCCTCCGCCCCCACCCTAAAATTTCAACCATCAATCCTACCTTAGCAAAATTCACCCTTCACTATATTCAAGGAATTACTAATCATATTTCGAAATGCCTTTCAAAAATAAACATCAAAAAATTATTCAACCCGAAAACCACCCTTAGACAGCTCTTTCGATTCCCGAAAGGCAATATTAACCCTATTTTAGGCCATGGAGATATTTCAAAGCTTTACTAAAAGAACACAACACTGACATTGTCCATAACCGAACCTCTAATTTTGCCATCACTAAAAAATCCCTCAAGACTCATCATTTAGTTCACTTTGCCAATACCAAAATCTTGGCCTGGCTTTAGAGATTGAAAAGAAACCTAAAAAATTTATTCAAGAAGATTGTTATAAATTGAGCCAATCTTGGAAGCCTACTATCTATTTTCTACCTTCAAAAACCTAACCCCTTGCCTGTAACCTCCCCTCCTCTTATTTCTTTCAACTGACCTGATTCTTCTTCTTATAACCCTTGTATTCATCACTCCCTTCTTCATTCCTTCCTTTTCTATTTCTTCATCATCCAATTCAAAACATTTTAAATCTAAAACCCTTTTTATTCTAATAATTTAATTTATTAATTATATTATCTCCAAGATATTTTATTTAACCCTCATTTCTGTCCTAGATTTCATTTTTTTCGTAGGTACATTTTCCCATCATGTTTATTAGTTTTTTTTTTTCAATTTCCTTGATTATAATAATCTCCAACCTTCTATTATTGAACCATTTGACCTATGTTTAATTTAACTTAAAATAATATTAAGTTTTTGGTCTCTTTGACCAATTGTTTTAAAATATTTAATAAATCTTGTTGGAATTATGGCCGAATGTGTTAGCCTTGATGTCAACCTGCACTATTATCCCATCACACTATGCTAACTTGGATCGTGATCTTGTTACATTATATCGTCACACTATGACAGTCTTGTCACATTATGTCTTCATGATCTTGTCACACTATGACATTGTTGGTAAGTGTGCAGACATTTTGTGCCTAGCTAAGTCATGGATGGATGATGGCTCATAATGATTACAAAGGAATTGTAGGAGTCTTGATGATTACATGGAAGTTGCAAAAGCATGCATATGTTCTGGATCAATTGTAGCAGGATGGACAAGGTTTATAGTTTCCTTAATGTGAGGAGACACAGGTGACAAATTGAGGATGGCTTACTAATGAGTAAAAAGGTTGATGAGGTCGTTGAGATGTTATTTAGGCTTATCAAGGCTTGGAAAAGTCCTACAGATATCGAAGAAGACATCCCAGAGGAAAGAAGGAGTTTTGAATGAGAGTTGACTGAATTTAGGGCTTTAAACTAGGATAACATAGGTTTCCAATGTAAGAGATGTGTTATAGACCAGGGTAAAATAGATTCTCAGTTTCAAAGAAATTTTACAATGCTCTTCCTGTTGTCTTGTTGGGGCCTGACCCAGGTCGGAGTTAATTAGCCAAACAAATCCCTATAGTACTGGCCCTTTTGGCAACAATCCGCGGAGCACAGACTGAGGTCTCACCCGAAGTAGTATGGGGGGGTTGCTGGAACCAAGTTTCCACACCCTTGAGATGTTTGAGGGGTTGATTTGGTCCAACTGTTAGCCTCTTTGCGCCAGTTACTTCATGCACTTCTCGGCCTTCGTGCCCTGATATATTCGCCTTCACATAGCCCTAACCAGGGTTGTGGGGCTTTCACGCTACTGGAGCAGCACTATGCACTATTTCCCTAAGTCACACCTGAGATCTTACTTATCTTCTTACACAAGTTAGTTATCTTCGTGTAAATGGATGCCTTATGTTATATTTATTTATACAGCACATTCATATGAGTTCGCATAGAAAATAAACAATAAACTTGCAATTCATAACCAATAATACATAAAATAGGAAAAGATACATAGAAATATGGTATAACTTCTCTTTTATTAATTCTTTCCACAGTTACAGACTTGACCTGCCCTGCACACTCAACTACAGGGGTCTGCGCACTCAGCTGTAGAGCCTTCTCCTACTCTATAACCCAAAGACATGATTTACACTTGACTCAATGCTTCATCGATCCCTTAGACTCATCATGCTTCCTTAGATGTTCTTTCTCCACTTAGAGCCTCACTCTATTTATACAATCCCATGGTCCATGGACCATTGGTAGATCTTTCAAACTGACATTACATTACAAAACCAAGGGCAAACAACCTTGTGACTCTATTAGGACTTCACGCTCCACACCCACAACTCATGGAGTCTTTACAATGGACTTAATCAAAACTTGGGCTTTAAGCGCTAAAACATGCCTTGGGCAGGTTCCACGCCTAACATGCCCCAAGCACAAACATCGTGACTCAACCTTGAGTCACTCTGTTGGTGCAGATATCTTCGTGCGGAGACCCTCTAACTCTGATCAAACAGCTGCAAGGTCGACAACGCATTGAGCGACTGCCTGCTGAATCTCTTATACACATTGCTCCGAGACCGCAGTGTTAGAACTGCTTCCTTGAATCTATTCCTGGGTCCCCTGCATTTTTTTATAGTCCCGTGCCTCCTTCTAGTTACTTGGAATGTGAAGATTGTGCTTCTATTGGCTAGTCAGATAGTCGGGCCACCCGTGTATGGCTTCAATCAACTACCATTCACTTTGCCTTGGAGAGGTTCTCCATTTAGCTTTACCAGCTACATTGTGCCTCCATTTTTGACCTCCTTAATAATATACACTCTCGTCCAATGCATTCTGAACTTTCTTGGGAATTTATCAAAATTATTGTGATACAGTAACACTAAATCGTTTACCTTGAAGGTGCGCAACTTAATATGGTGATTGTGTCAGGCCTTTTCGTGTTACTTTTGTACCTGCTGATGGAAGCCTGCTAGGAACCATTCCTCTTCAAGTTCTTCCAACTGCGTGAGCCTCTCTTCCAGGGCTCTACAGTCCATCATACCTATTAGCATTGCTATGCACATACTAGGCACAATATACTCCATTGGCATGACAGCTTCCACACCATAGACCGACCAAAAAGATGTCTGTCCCGTCAGTTTCTTGCATGTTGTCCTATAGGCACATAGTAATGTAGGTACACGCAGGTCCCAATCACTCCACTATGCGTTGCATAGTTTGTTTAGCACAGTCTCTAGTATTTCGTTAAATGCTTCTATTGTCCCATTGACCTGGGGGTGATATAGTGTGATTTTTTGATGATACACCTGAAACTCTTCTGTTAGCATGCTGATTGTTTCATTCAGGAAATGTGTACTGATATCACTCATCAAATCTTCGGACATCCAAATCAAGTCGATATGTGTTCGAATAGAAACTTTGCAGCCATGGTAACCGTGCAATATTTTACCAGCTGCGCTTCTTTCCAACGAGTAAGGTACTCTCTTGTGGTGATAATGTATCTTGCGCGAATCTTTCCTTGAGGTTTGATAGGGCCTACAAAGTTGATCACCCAGTTTTCAAAGGGCTGCAGCGTCATTTGCGGATTCAAAGGCATGTCGTCCCTCCATGATGGTTTACCTATTCTTTGACATATAACATAAGCCTTACAATGTACTTTTGAATCTTGATGAAGGGTTGGTCACCACAACCCTGCGCAGAGAATATTTTGCGCAGTCGCTCGCCCTGCATAGTGTCCTCCTGCAGCACCCCCATGCACCTCTGCGAGGATCCGATTTCATTCGAATTTAGGTACATACCTTTGTAGTATCTCTTCATTTCCCATCTTATATAGGTGCCCCGCGATGACAGAAAAATTTGTTGTGTGCACCACCAGTTCCTTCTTCTATTGGACGAAGTATTCTTTCGGCGTAGTTCCCATCGTTGAAAAGTGGATTATATCTTCAAAGTGTCTATCTGCTATGTGCACGGAAAAGAGCTGTGCATCAGGTAATCCTTCCTCCAAACTAGTAGGTTCCTCTCCCGTCTCAATGTGCAACAAGTGATTTGGTCTTGCGTTTAGGTGTCCAAGCTTCACAATGACCTCAAAATCATATTATTGGAACAATAAGAGCCACCTGCATATTCGGCCCCCCAGCACAGGCTTATTGACCAAGTATTTTAGCACGGAATGGTCTGTATACATCTTGAAGTGTCTCCCTAACAAATAGTGCCGATATTTGTGGAGCACGTACACCATAGCCAATCCCTCTCATTGAGTGGTGGAATAGTTCTTTTCTACTTTAGACAATCTACGACTCACGAACACGATAGGGTTATCCAAGCCCTCTCCACCCTCCTATGTTAGTATTTCTCCCAATGCTATATATGACACATCAACATGGACATGAAACTCCTTTTCCCATTTTGAGAAGACTAGGATCGGTGTGGAGACCAATTTTTCTTTTAGTACATCCAAGCTCTTCATGCAGTCATCATTCCAGCAGAACGTGGCATATTTTTTCAATAGCTTCTCCATCAACGCGGTGATTAGGGCATAGCTTTTGATGAACTTTTTATAATACCATGTATGTCCCACGGTAGCGTGCAACTGTTTGACACTTTGCGGCGCTTCAAAATTTAGAATCACAGCAATCTTCGCAGGGTCTACCATCAGTCCCTGTTTGCAAACTACATGTCCCATCAAGTTCCCAAAGGGAATGAAGAATGTGCACTTCTTGAGGTCAGCACAATTTCGTGTCATCAGCAGGTATCTAGCATCAAGCATAAGCTCACTACATGGTGCTTAACCAATCCAAATACATTCCAATTATCCAAATAAACCTCCAGGAACTTGTGGATATATTCCTTGAATTCTACAACAAATATCCATGAAAAGATGGCTGGCGCGTTCTTCAATCCAAACGGCATAACATTGTATTGAAAGAAGCCCCACTCAGTTGTGAAAGTTGTCTTTCTCCTATATTTCGGTGCAATTTTGATCTGGTGGTACCCTGTGAACCCATCAGTAAAAGAATATGCTTCTTTCCCACCGACGTTTTCCAATACTTCATCTGTGAATGGTGTTGGGAATGGGTCATACACACACACATCATTCAACTTTTTGAGATCCATGCATATTCATATCTCACCTTTCTGCTTCTTTTCCTCCACCACCATAGGGCTTACCCAATCTAATTCTTCCACTGGTTGAATGATTCCAGCTATGAGCATCTTGTCTAGTTCTATGCGGACCTTTTCCTTGTACTATGGATTCAAGCAGTAAGGCCTCTACTTAACTGTCTTCACATCGGGCTTTAATATGATCCGCATCATTCCTAAATCCTTGACGATTCCTTTCAAGACCGTGGTCTTGGTGGGGAATAGGTCCCCATACTCGTGGAGTAACTCAGTGACTTTATCCACCATTGCATCATCCCAGTAATTGTTGAGCGTTGTGTACTTAGGTTCTACTTCCATGCCAATGTTTACCTACTTTGTTTTTACTGGCACGATTATGTCAGGATCTTCAATCAATGGTCTTTTAACCTCGTCATAGCCTTCAATTTCTAGAGTGTTAACTTTTCGTGGATCCTCATTGTCTTCTTCAATTTTTATGTTATAACACTCTAGTGCATAGCTCAGTTCAGTTGCCCATTCCAGTTGAATCAATTCTATTGGCTCCTGTGGTGTTTTAAAGATAGCTACTTTTACTGCTTGCAACGCGTCATCAACAATATCCCATCAATGATCGTCAAACATGAAGGCTAACAGGAACCCTTTGCGCAAGATATCCCCTTCGATCGTCCCATGGTGAAGCTCTGTCCCTACATACCAGTTCATGGGTATAACATCTAGGGTATGACAAAATAGGTGCACCCACTCAGGTTGCGACTCTTCCCCATAGGCCTTTGTCCACTTGGCGAGGTGTGCGCACGGATCATCCTTTCCTTCATACCTGTTGTTAAGACATTTTTGTGCCTTACAGCTCTAAGCATGAAATGTCCATAAACCAAGGGATCCTAAGTCCCTAAAAGTGTTTTTCCGGCCCCTAAAGGAACAAGGTCAACAAATTACAGCTTCTCCCAGAAGTTCTCCACCAGAAACTGCTCAGAATTAGTCAAATCAGGATCATTTCAGCTGCTCCACTAGCTAGCTGCGTTGCATAGCACCCAAGTACACTAGCTAGGTGCATTGCAACGCACCTAAATGCACTACCAGGGTGCGTTGAGCGGGAAATGACAAATGGCAGTGTCATTCCGCGAGGTGGACAGACAATGGAAGCTTCCAAAATCTTCCCCAATGACACTTGCCTCACTGAGTTCGACCAAGGATGAGTAAGAGGCTCTCAGTCTCCAAGTGGAGGCAAGAACTGACAGAGAGAAGCCACTAGTCAGATCATAAGCTGACTCATCCTATTTGCATACATCTATATATGGATCCCTCATCCCAGAGATCCAGAGGCTGGAATTTTGTACATTGCAGAGAATTGCTGTTGGTTTTGAGATAGATATCAGAGTATTGGGTGATTTATGCTTTGTTGGAGGTGAAGAGGGGATTTCTTTGCTGGGAGGTTGATGCTGGATCAGGAATCATCGGTTGTAACTCCTCCTGGACCTTCTTGTTATATCAATAAAACTATTTGAGTTTCTCCTACATGCTTGTGTATCATTGATGTTTGTTATATTTGCATGTTTAGCTTAAATCTGATCCTAAGCTATTTATGAATATAAATCCATGTCTTTGTGTAGTTTTCTTCTTCTGTGATCTTACAGGAACTTGGTGAAGCTGGGCAAGTAAGGGAGCAGGTAGCTGGAAGCTGTCAAAGAGGAGAGAGATTGGATCAAAAGGACTAGTGCAAGACACAGGTTGGTTCATCCTATTCCTCTTCGTTTATAGTTCATAAAGAAGAATACGAAAGTAGTTTTCCTTGTTTGTTTCTAAGGTCACTGTCACACCTTAGTGGGATAGGGTCATTCTGAGTAGACACTTTTCTCGTTAACAAAATGGCGACTCCACTGGGGATCGTGTCTAATTAGTTTGTTGGTGTTTCTCTTGTTGTTTGTTTCATAAACATAGAAGTAGCAATCGAACTGCATTTGCCATTAACAAATGAAAAGTAGACATCTGCTACTTCAATCCATTCACTGCATTTGTTTATGATTTGAATAGCTGATTCACAAATGATCTGATTACCCTTTTTGATAGCTCTTAGACCTCCTTTAAATCCACCCTCTGATTGTGAATTACTGATTGCTTTTACTCGGCCAAAAACCATAGATTAAACTGCAAACCGTGACCCAGAACCCGGATAGAATTCTCGTTTCTGCCCCAGCGCAGGCTCTGTGAAGAGATTCTCCATTTCAACGCAGTTCCCGAGAGGGCTACCTGTGATGCAATCCAGTTTCTCTGTGTAACAGGTGCGCTGATCAGCCTAGCCCTGTGCAGCTGAGGTTCTTTGCTTCATTTTTTCAGTTTTGTCTCTGATTTTTGCAGCCTGTGATTAGTGTGTGTCTGTTTAAAAACCCCTTTTCTTTGCCTTAATTCTACCTCCTTTGTACAAAAAGGCTGTAGATGTTCTTTGTGTGTTTGTTACATCATTTACAATTTTCCATTGAAAAAGTAGAATAGTCATACTGTCGTCCTTTGATTTAGATCTGTCGTAAGTGTCGATTTTGATCTTAGGAGAAAGTTTATTTGTTGTTGACAGTCGATTATTATTTTAATTTTTCCTTTGGTTTGAATTTGTGACTTTCTAGTGTCGAAACGAGTGTTTATTTCAAAATCATAAAGTGTCGTAATCATCTCTACCTTTTGATTTCGAAAAGAAGCTTGTTTGTGTTTGTCACTTGAAAGCAAATTCAGATTTGTACATCAACTTTCTTTTTAGGCATCAATATTAAGAAAGTGAAAACAAATACATGCATATGTGCATTTGCATATTGATAGTCTGCTTGGCTTGATTTAGGAAAAGTGCATTTACAGTGTGCTCTTTGCTCTTTGAGAAAAGATTGTGTCTTTCTTTTCCCCTTGTAGCTAGGATTTTCATTGCTCAAAAGAGATAAAAGTTTGCTTATCATCTTTAGATTGCATTTTAGGAATTACATCTACATCTCGTGGTGAACCGAAAAGGCAAACTTCATAAGAAAGATCAACTTAAAATAAATTGAATGAATCTAACAACGCATTGGAACTTAACGCACAACATTTAGAGGTCTAGGCTAGAGACGTATTCTGGCGTCGTAAAGCCTAGTAACTGTTGTCCTCATTGATGGTTGGCTGATTCCTCCACTTTGAGACGATAATTGCCAGTATAGACTTGTGCTCCCACGTACCGTCGAGTATATATTGGGAGACCCCTATAGGCTTAAAACCTTTTATCCATAGGAAGCCGTGTCGGCCACCCTATTGATCGCAATGCACTGAACACAGCATTCGGGAAGATTGACTGCCGTACCGTAAAAAGTATTCTGCAGTTTTGTGATTGGTTTGGTACTCCCTCTACCTAGATCTCCAGAGCAGTCCCTTTCGTTCCTTTTCAGACTCCTTAACGGAAAAGGTCCATCTGAGCACTTGTCACTTCAGGCTCATTAAAAATCGAAGGAGACTAGAGTCATCTTTTGTTTTTTCTCGACTCTTTAAAACTGAAAAAACAAGTTGTGTCAAAGCGTCTAAAAATTTATTTTAAACGGAATATTCATACCCTTTTCCTACGTTGATCTTAGGTTGAGAAAATGGAGTCTACCAACCAAAGAATTCCCCTTGGTGGAAATCCTAGTCCCTTCTCCTCTTGGGGAGATGTTGGTGCACCCCATATGGCCACATTGTCGCTTCCAGGACTGACAATTGGCTTGCCAGTATGGCTCTTCTCAACCAATGTCATTCAGAACACCACTATTCCTGAACAATCGAATCAGCAATTAGACGAGTCCAGAGTTTCCCACCAACCTTCTACTTCCTCTAATTCTTCCTCTCCTCCTTCCTCTTCGCTTGATAGGGCTAGAAAAGCCAAAAGTCAAGTTCCTAAGGAGAAGAAGGAGAAGAAGAAGAAAGAGAAGAAGAAGAAGGAGTCAAAGGCAAATGGGGGAAAACGAGTGTCGTCTAACGAAAATCCACACACTGCACCGACCAGGCCTAAATCGCCATGTGTCATTTGCAAAGGAGACCACTTTCACAGAGATTGTCCTTGCATCCCTCGGATACTAAGGGACTGGTCTCCTTGTTTGCACAATCCGGTGTCATCAACCTCTGATGATCATGTTGAAAGCACACCATCAACTAACAAAAGTGAAGCCCCAGGACAAAAAACGAAAGCTAGATTTCCTTGTAAACTGTGCGAAGGCAATCATGTCGTCCACCGTTGTCCCTTCTTAGACGAAGTGAAAAGAGTTTTGGATGATCGTCGGGTTTCACCGTTATGACTTCCTCCTAGATATAAAAAACTCTTGCCGAGTCCGTCACTAGTTGAGAATCCAGCTGGCCCGCTCAAGTGGTCGGCTGAAGCGCCTATCATCGAAGATAAACCATCTGAATCCATACCAGACGAAAGTCAAAAGGTCGAGGCGACAGTTGACCCGGTCTTGCCTTCAGAGGTTTTATCTTCGGATGATACAGTCACTGAAGAGAACAAGGATGACACCATCCAAATTCTCTTCATCAACACAGACTCCGACGAACATGGGGGAAATCTACCCATTCCCTTACCGCAGGAGGGAAGTTCGTCAGAGCCATACCTGACCGTCTACTCGGTCCCACCTCCAAGCAACCTAGTTGTCTCCTTCGACTGGAATCAACTAGGCAGACCCCGTTTACCAGCAAGCATACCGTTCCGAATTATCGTTCAAATATATAGAATGGTCATGGCTGGTACCATCATAGATGAGGGGGCTTCTGTGAGTATCCTTTCCTCTATTGCTTGGAAAGCGCTTGGTTCGCCACCGCTGTTGCCTGAGATGAGAAATCTGACAGGCTTTGATAAAGGAACCAGTCGACCTTTAGGGATCCTTCCCGATGTGCCCATAACATTGAGAGGGAAGACAGTTCAAATGAATGTAATGGTAGTTCAAGGACCCTTGGATTATAATCTACTCCTTGGACGAGACTATATTTATTGCATGGGAGCCATCATCTCCTCACTCTTTAGAGTAATGTGTTTTCCGCACGAAGGAAGAGTGGTCAAGCTCATGGACCAGCTTTCATTTCCTGGATCACGCATAGCAAATAGTCATATACCATCCCTAAATGGTCTCTTCATGCAAGAAATGTCTCAATCTCCAGTCCGTCCTCCCGATGAGCGCGAGTAATTCGGAGGGATATGACTGAAACCCAGGGGACATGCATCCTGGTCTGCTTCGGCAGGAAAACTTCGAGTATAGGGTAGGTTTCCGCAGGAGAATATGACTAGTATGTACCCCGTCCATCGGTGGAAGAGGGGTTATTCTAGAATAAGATTCTCTTGTCAAAGTTATGTGAGTTGGCGGGCATCGTCACTCACCTTTGTTTATTTCGAGCAACATCGCCAAAGAAGTGTTTTGTTTGCACCGCGAATAGAACAATCTTTGGGTAACCTGTAAGAGGTGGGCCTTTCCTGATAGAACAAATGTTTTGTCTACAAATTGAGGGGTAACCTTGAAACCATATTTTATACCTGGGGGCATGCAAACCTTTTGGAGTGCAAGCAAAGAGCGATTATTTATCTATTTTTTGGATTGGTCGTTTCCTAACTTGCATAAAGAAAGGATGTGGGGCAACACTCGAAAGATTGCCGAGTTTTTATATGAGACATTCTTATCATATGACTTGATTAATTGAGCAGTTTTAGCCCATAGTTCAAGCTCGTTAAAAAATAAACATAAGACATGAGAAAATGTTTCCACCCGCATTTAAGCTCGTTAAAAAATGAACTATTCCTCGGTAAATAACGACCGTGAATGAAGCATTTCAGCCATTAAAGCGTTGGTCGTGTTTGCACCGTCACCTCCACTTTTCCATTGGCCGATCATTCACCTCCATTTGATTGTTTACCCATTTTGAGGAACAGCTGCGAAGAGATATTTCACTAGCCATCCTTGTGACACTGCCATGATTGGAAAATTCCAAACCTTACCTGGAATCAGCTGCTGCCCATTTTATCACTCGTTCCTCAAAAGACGAGTCTTCTTTAAGCTCTTTTCAACTGACTCATAAAATATGAAAAGATTGCCGAGTTTTGGCCTTCCAGCTCATTAAAGCGACCGGAAGTGCTATCCCTCCTCTAGATTTTAATCTTTTTTGACCTGAGGGATTATTGCACAAAAAGATCGAGTGCTTGTTTTGTTCGGCTCGTTAAAACTATCGAAAATTCATCCCTTCTGTATTGTTTTATACTTTTTCGGACTTAAGGGATTAGATGACGAAAAAGGAATTTTGGAGTTACCTTTACGTACCTTTTTAGACTCTCTAAAAATGAAAAGGACCGAGTTATCTTTGTCGTTAAACTCATTAAAAAGATTAATAGCGACAAACTTGTCTTTAGACGAGAACGAGTTTCACTATCGCTAGGCTCGTTAAAACATAGCGATGGGTTTGCCCGAAGGGAAAATTATAGAACAAGCATATGTTATCCTCCTCAAGCTTGACAAAAATAAAGAGGTACTGGTCAGCAATTACTGGGGAAAAATTGGGAAGAAACTCAAAGAATCTTTATTGGTAGCAAGTCGCTCTTGAAAATGACACTTCCACTCCGTGCCTGAGTCGGGTTGGGTTGTTTCATTCACCGGTCACATCACCATGGTCATGCCATACCATCCACATCTGGGGTAAATGCTACCAATCCATCACATAAGTGTCGCCGACATGTTCAAGAGAAGTCATCCAGAGAAGTCACCCGTGTCCCATCCACTACCATACATTATACTTCATTCTTTCATGACCGCCATCCTGAACCATATATCATCAGATCGTTTTCACCTCCATCAAAATCATTTGCTCCGTTCTGTGTCATTGATATGGGATTCATCAAGGCCCTCCTTTGACGGATCGCTTCTTGTTGACATCAGCTCATTATCCAAGAAGTTGATCTAGGAACACCCCATTCAGTACTTTGAAGCTTGGATGCCTCAATGGCAAGTTTCTCACTTACGGCGATAGGTATACATCAATGACCTTCGACCGAAAGATTTTGCGTGGTGTTCGACACCAAGTCCTTTATTCACACCACATGAATTGTACTGCAGTACCTTGAGGGTCATCATCATTATCAGTGATTCCTCTCGCGCTTGTTAATAGTTTACATCATTGACTGGTAATCAAGCGATGTCTTTCCATGTTCGACTTCAAAACATTTCTCACATGGATCGACTTGTACTTCGAGTGAAGATCAGACGAGATTGAAGACCCCGGATCTAGTTTCATCCATCCGGGCTACGATATATATTCAGGAAAATAAAGACATTGAAATGTACAGCATTGCAGCACAGATAATCATCCTACCAAAAGGATGATGGCTCTATCAGAATCATCAGTCTACCATCAGACGATTGTCTGTCCTATGTACATGAAAATGAATTTATAAAGCTGAGCATGGGAATGCCCGCCTCAGTTAGATCAGAAAACAGTATGAAGATAATGTATTGTATTGTATCTTATTATAGGTCTCCTCCCAGCATTGAAAGAACTTCGGATCCTCCTAATAAAGCATTTCACCCGATAAACGGCCTCATACTTTAGGGGGCAACTGTTATAGACATTTTTGTGCCTTACAGCTCTAAGCATGAAATGTCCATAAACCAATGGATCCTAAGTCCCTAAAAGTGTTGTTCCGGCCCCTAAAGGAACAAGTTCAACAAATTACAGCTTCTCCCAGAAGTTCTCCACCAGAAACTGCTCAGAATCAGTCAAATCAGGATCATTTCAGCTGCTCCACTAGCTAGTTGCGTTGCATAGAACCCAAGTACACTAGCTAGGTGCATTGCAACGCACCTAAATGCACTACCAGGGTGCGTTGAGCAGGAAATGACAAATGGCAGTGTCATTCCTCGAGGTGGACACACAATGGAAGCTTCTAGAATCTTCCCCAATGACACTTGCCTCACTGAGTTCGACCAAGCATGAGTAAGAGGCTCTCAGTCTCCAAGTGGAAGCAAGAACTGACAGAGAGAAGCCACTAGTCAAATCATAAGCTGACTCATCCTCTTTGCATACATCTATATATGGATCCCTCATCCCAGAGATCTAGAGGTTGGAATTTTGTACATTGCAGAGAATTGCTGTTGGTTTTGAGATAGATATCAGAGTATTGGGTGATTTATGCTTTGTTGGAGGTGAAGAGGGGATTCCTTTGCTGGGAGGTTGATCCTGGATCAGGAATCATCGGTTGTAACTCCTCCTGGACCTTCTTGTTATATCAATAAAACTATTTGAGTTTCTCCTACATGCTTGTGTATCATTGATGTTTGTTATATTTGCATGTTTAGCTTAAATCTGATCCTAAGCTATTTATGAATATAAATCCATGTCTTTGTGTAGTTTTCTTCTTCTATGATCTTAAAGGAACTTGGTGAAGCTGGGCAAGTAAGGGAGCAGGTAGCTGGAAGCTGTCAAAGAGGAGAGAGATTGGATCAAAAGGACTAGCGCAAGACACAGGTTGGTTCATCCTATTCCTCTTCGTTTATAGTTCATAAAGAAGAATACGAAAGTAGTTTTCCTTGTTTGTTTCTAAGGTCACTGTCGCACCTTAGTGGGATAGGGTCGTTCTGAGTAGACACTTTTCCCGTTAACACCTGCCTTTTAATCACATCTGAGGCTTCCCAAACCACATGATCATCATTCTTCTACATTCACGCCAGTCCTCAAATCTTCCTTGGTGCATACCCCACCACCTTGCGGGCGTAGTGCACAGTACCCATTTCAAAGCTTCGAAGCATTACTGTTCTGGCACTTCTCTTTCGAATCTATTTAGGAATTCATCTACCTCGCTTAACCCATCATACATAGGCAGATCCCTTAACTTTGCTGATACCTAGCACAACGATCTTGTCATCATGTTATAGTTCAGCGTGGTTACCTCATGTAGCTGGTTCTGCCATCGCTCTATCTCTTCATCAGAATCCGATGTATAGGAGCTTTCACACTCCCATGAGATTCACCCATCTGCGGTGGGATTTACCCAATCTTTCTCTTGTGGGTTTATCTTGTAGATGCAGTCTAAGTCGTCATCACTTTCATAGTCGTGCATTAGCTCCATGTAGCGTGATCCTTCTACAATGTCCAATGGTACGACTACGTGCAGAGAATTTTTCTCAAAAATCATCTTGCGCTTCTTCAGGTTTATCACCCAATTCATGTCAATGGACCAATATATCCCTAATAGCATAACATAGGGATCGCTATCATCAACAATCTCTATCACTTCAAAATCTACCAGCACCGCTCGCTCCTTCGATATCCATGGTGATCCCTTGCAATCTTCCCATCGATAGGATATTTTGTTGGTTTTCCATTCCCAGTTGGATAGGAGACCATTACATTGTAGGCCTTCCCATGCACTCCCATGTCTGCTTCAGCAGAACATTCACATCTGATCCTAGGTCCAGAATCACTTGGTCCATCTCATATTCCCCAATCTACGTGGTCAATCTCATCTCTCATCCTATCCTCGTCGTGTGCTTTCCAATCTTCTAGACTACACGCGGTTCTCCTGACGCAGTCCCAGTGCATCGATTTATGAGTTCTTGTAGTCCCTTTACGGCCTTGCTGTCACGCAGTAGCTTCATGCATGTTTCTAGGAATGTCGTGAGCATCGATGGGTCCATTTCCGGCTCTGGTCTATCTTTTCTTCCTGAAGTGGAGGCATCAATGAAGCTCTTCCTGGCTTCTGTGAAGGTTTCCTTAGCGCACTCCACATCAAACTCTGGTTCTTTCATCGGATCCTTGTGAACCCAAGAACTCTCTTTAAGATGCTTACCTTTGTCATCCCCTATCGTAATTCCACTTCATAGCATAATATTCACATTAGGGTCTTCCTCAGGTGGCTCAGACCTCATCAATTGCAGGTTCTATGTCGGGGGAGGTTGGAGCGCTCCCTTTTTTCACAACCTTGCTATTAGTGTGGGACAATCCACTGTCTCATGATAAAAAAATGGACAATACAAGCATTATGGATGTGTCGGATTCATACAATCTCGGGCATAATGTCCTGGTCCTCTGTAGTTGTAACATATTAGTTGTCTACAACATCTTCCAGGTCCTCCTCCACCTCGGCCTCGTCCATGCCCCTCAAATCTGGTTCATGCCATCCTTGCATTCTGGTCAAGGGACCACATTTCGGCCTAAACTCTGTATGTAGGATTATTATCCATCATCAGCTCATAACTTCTATAGGTGTGCTCATCATGTCCCAGTGACCTATAGAAATTATAGAACAACTACTGCGAATTCTCCGTGTACTTCTGCAATAAATGGAAGTTATCTGTAGCATGTTTTCCTCCTATTTGACAAATCACACACCACAACGCAGGCATTGCGCTAGGTCTTATTGTGCCTCTAGTCTCAATGGAATTGGTCCTCCTCCCGTGAGGTAATTCGCAAACACCGGGTAGTGGTCCTTGTCATGTTCCTGACCCTTGTACTTTATGCACCATACCTCGTCGCACACCTCTGGTCGAGTTGTCCTGTCTTGTTTCAGACTCTGCATCTCAATGCACAAGTTTTTCAATTGCAGGTGAATTTATTGAACTCCCAGGTTTGGATCCTATATCAGGGTCTCGTGTAGTCTCATCACGATCTCCAAGGGCTCGACATGAGTTGTTAGCCTCTATTGTGAAAGCACGTTCCTTTGATGCAGCGTTAATGATGCTAAAAACCATTCGCGGTGTTGTCCATCCATCAACATCATGTTAGCTTCGTGAATTGTGCACTTCAGTATGATCCAACTCCCAAGGGATCTTGCCTGGTGGCATTGTGATCTCCTTGAACCTAATGATCGAATGCACCTCTAACTTCGGCATGCTAAACTCTCTGTTCAGTGCAGTTTGGATATCCGCGATCCCTGCATTCGGATTTTCATTGGAATGCTTAATGTACAAGGTTAGCGCGCTATCCGATAGAGCGCTGACCAACTTCGCTTTCTTTATATTTTCATCCGCAACTCCTTTCACTTCCCATATAAATTTTATCATGAACCGAAACTGGTCTGGATCTTCATTTCCTACTCCATTGAACATTGGCAACTTTATTGTGCTTGCCATATTGACTCGCGGTGGTGGCGGAGGTGGTATGGGCGAAGATGGGGGTGAAGACAGTGAAATTGGTGGTGGTGTGGGTGGGGGTGGTATGCGCATAATCCTTTGCCTTATCAAATTGATTGCACTTCTTGGTGAGACCTTTGTGAGCTCTTCCTTGTCTCCTCGCGAACGTGAAATCAAGGAGCTAGTTTATAGTTCTGCACTACCTTCGTTTTTTTAAATTCTCCCACTTCGCATAGCCCCAAACATCAATTTATTCACATAACTCGCTTTTCACACAGCAGCATTTTAATCCAAGTGTTCAAAGAATTAACGTACTTAGCTCGGGGTCCTTTGAGGAAGCGTCGCTCTGCCTCGTTGTAGACGACTGAAGTATCTACCGCGAATTTAGTAATGAATCCTCCTATAATTCAATCGAGCCGGTGATCAACAACACATATGATCGTATCTTCTGATGCTTCCAATCTGTGCACCAATTCTGGAGTCCACACAATAGGTTTGTCTGGCTTGCACCTTCCTTGGCTATTTGCTAGCTTCACGATTCACTCGTATAGCTCGAGAGGGAAAGATGCAAAGAAAATTTCATAGATCTCTGTGTACAGGTAACAGTCTAACCACTCTTCTTTTGATAGTCACAAATTCTTGTTCTCCCGCGTTGCGAACTCGTGAATCTTCATATCCAACCAATCTTCAATTCCTTTCTTATTTGGATTCTAGTGATATGACATCAGACATCTCTATTCAAATCCTGGTTTGGGCAACAGAACCATTTGTTGGCTTGTTGGGGTCTAACCCAGGTTCGAAGTTAATTAGCCAAACAAATACCTGTACTATTGGCCCTTTCGGCAACAGTCCATGGAGTGTAGACTGAGGTCTCACCCGAAGTAGTATGGGGGGGTTCTGGAACTAGGTTTCCACACCCTTGAGATGTCTGAGGGGTTGATTTGGTCCAACTATTAGTCCCTTCATGCAGGATACTTCGCGCACTTCCCTGGCCTTCGTGCCCTGATATATTTTCCTTTGTGCAGCCCTAACCAGGGTTGTGGGGATTCCATGCTGTTGGAGTAGTGCTCTACACTATTTCCCTAATTCACACCTAAGATCTTACTTATCTCCTTACACCAGTTAGTTATATTTGCGTAAATGGATGCCTTATGTTATATTTATTTATACAGCAAATTCATATGAGTTCACACAGCAAATAAACAGTAAACTTGCAATTCTTACCCAATAATACATAAAACAGGAAAAGATACACAAAAATATGGTATAAGTTCTCTTTTTTAATTTTTCCCATGGTTACAGAATTGACCTACCCTACGCAATTAGTTGCGGGGGTTTGCACACTTAGCTGCTTACTACTAGGCCTCTACGCACTCAGCTATAGATCCTTCTCCTACTCTATGACCCAAAGACACAATTTACACTTGACTCAACACTTCATCGATCCCCTAGACTCATCATGCTTCCTTATAAGTTCTTTCTATACTTAGAGCCTCACTCTATTTATACAATCCCATTGTCCACGGACCATGGGTAGATCTTTCAAACCAACATTACATTACAAAACCAAGGGTAGACAACCCTGTGACTATATTATGACTTCACGCTCTGCACCCACAACTCGCAGAGTCTTTATAATGGACTTAATCAAAACTTGGGCTTTAAGCCCCGAAACATGCCTTTGGAGGATTCCACACACAACACTTCCTGAAATAATAGGGAGGGTTACTACCTATAAGTGTTGAAAAATAAAAAATAAAACTAAATGAAAAACCATGGAATTTCCTAAGGTATTCTTGTGGAGAAGGCCGAGTAACAACTATTTTATTCCATCGACACTTACCATAAACAAATCCCATGTAATTTCTTATGGTATTATCAAGGAAAAATGGCTATAAAAGGGAAACAAATTGGATTAGATTAGAGTGTGTGTTTGATGCATTATTTGTTATGATATGTTCTAGAACATGTGTGCACCAAGGTCCAAGGAGGAGGCTCAAATCAAATCTATCTTTGACATATCTGAGGGAAAATAGACCTGCCTACCTAATTATTCTATTTCAAGTGTAATGGAGGGAAGATGATTATGTTTTTTCAATGTTCTAAGTTGCTAAATAGTCTAACTAACAAATGTAGGATAAATGATAGAAGTTATTGTTTACTTATAGATGCATATGGCTTACTGAAAAATGATTGATAATGTAGGGCATAGACCTTTATGATTTGGATCAATTGGGAGTATGTCTATAGATCAATTTTTTTCATTGCAGGGACACACTTAGGAGCATTATTATATGCTTTGAGAATATTTGTTCTTAATGTTTGCAAAGATCTTAACCCTGTTGCAGTTGATTAACCTACTTCTTCCCTTGTATATTTGATAAACTATTTCACTTTTTTTACAACAAAAAAGAATTTGTATTAACTTGTTGCATAGGCCAATGTGTTGTTGGATAGATATTATTGTGTTATGTTTTTAGTGTTTATAAAGATCACTGTTTTGTTTGGTAATGTATGCAGAGATCAATGTATCCAAATACCTGTGATAAATGTTTCATACAAGAGTTGAATGACATTGACTTGTTGTAGAAGTTTAGTATGCAAGGTTTAGTGTTATATACAATATTTATTAACTTGGATACTCTTGTTTTTCCTTGAAGATAGAGGCTTTTCATGACATAATTTGTATGGGGTGTGCAAAGATTAGTGATTTTGATAGAGTTTTAAATAATAAAGATTATGTGCAAGAAAAAGGACAAAGGATTATGAATCTAATGTGAATAATGTTGTTGTTTTTCATTATGAGCCAATTGTAGAGTTCACAACTCAAATTGAAGCCTTCATGTGCCAAAATTATTGGTTAATAGCTCTATGATGAGTTGGTAGTTTATTAAGGCTAATGTACTAGTCGGGGGAGTTGGATCTTCATTTGATAAAAGAATTTTAAGGCTTTGAGTTTTTTTCCTTTCTTATTATTCAAAGAAAGACTTGATAATGTTGTTGCATATTATAATGTATTGAGATTGAGAACAATTTCATGAGGGATGTTGTTATGTCTTATATTCAGAGAGGGTTTTGGCATTGATGAGAGTTGTTGATTATCAAGGAATGTTTTCAGAAGCATGAGATTTGTTGGCTTGCTTTTGAGTAAATCGTTTGGCTTGGTATGTGACAATTCTTTTTGAGAAAAGGACTTGGCTTGGAATTTGATAGTGAGCAAATAGTTTGGCTTGTTATTTGAAAGTGTTGATGATCTAGATTTTGGTGACTTATTGAGCATATTTGTGTTTTTGTGACTTATGGAAGAGCGGTTTTGGTATTTAGTTATTCAAAATGAGAATGTTGTTATTTATGGATACAATTTGAAAGTTGGATGAAACATGGCCTGTAGGTTTAGAGTTTTCTCGAGTCAAGTGGATCCAGTGTGAAAGATTTTGAAACATGATACACAAACGTATTAAGTATTGGAGCCTTCAGTGAGAGAGTGGTAGATTCCTTGCAATCATGTATGGTAAATTCAATGGGGGAGTAGTAGCTTCCTTCTAGTAGTAACTAGAGAAACACAAGGAGGTGGTAGCCTCTAGCAATTAGGAGCCTATGCACTTGTAAGAGCATGTGATAGTGAAGGATATAAGAAGATTTTCTTAATAAAAGTAAATAAGAAAATGGAAACAAAAACAACAACGGTTTTTACCACTTAGGTTTTCCACCTAAATATTCAATGTCCCAATGTGTTTATGTGTTGCATTCTCATGGTTTATATGCTCTTATTTTTATTGTTGTTCATGGTTTACTGAATATTCCTATATCTACAAAAAGATGTTCTTCTAATGAAATAATGATTCAGATAACTTTGAAAATGAAAGCATAAATAAAGTAAAATTTGATTGGGAATGAAATATTGATTCATCCCCCCAAGTATTTATAAAAAATGGAATCAAAGCCAATTTCTTCAAGAAGTAGCTTGATCGCTAGAAGGGAGATCAAAAAACATGAGGAACCATGTCAAATTTTTCTCATCAAAGCCATATTTTTTTAATGGAACAAATTTTTTATTTTGGAAGATCAGAATGAGGTCGTATTTTCAATCACTTGGAGCCTATGTTTGGGCAGCAGTCAAATTGGGAAATCAATATCATGGATCTATACATTTAGATGAGGTAGATAAGAAACAATGAAAAATAAATGCCGAAGCAAACAATTCCATACTAGGAGGACAGGTAGAATATGAATTCATAATGATAATGCAACTCATCACCATAAAGGAGATGTGGGAAAAATTGGTCAATAGCTACAAAGGTGATACAGAGGTAAAAATAAGATAAGTTATATTCATATAGAATTCAATATTAGACCCTTGAAATACATGAAGGTGAAAGTATTGCAAACCTTTTTCTTAGAGTAAACGAAGTAGTAAATATTATGAAGGGTATTGGTGGTAAGAAAGGGGATTCTAAACTTGTTAAAATGATCTTATCATTAATAAATCCTAAGTTCAATGACATGTTGGGTGTGGAGCATGATTATCTAGAGGTCTTTGTTTTCAGTCGGATGTATACCCCAGGAAGATTGTACACCTCTCCATGTGGGGGGAATGCGTGGGGGACTTGTCCCCGTCACGGGGGTCCGAGGAGGCTAATCCCCCCCAACTAGGGGGTCCAGGGGCCAGCGGTCCCACGGAGGGCATTTTGGGGGCAGTGCCCTTGACGTTAAAAACTGATGTAAAATTGCCTTATAAAAGTATAGTAATTTCTAGTCAATCTGGGTCGTTCATTAGGCGAATGGTCTGACAGTAGAACTTATGTTTTGTTTAGGGTTTTTTGCCGTAGAAGGCAAGCCCTCTCCTTGTATGAGGGTATTGTATTGAGGCTATGTAATAGATGTGTATTCTCCGAGCGAGAAATAGAGAGGTGAGACTGTGACAGAAAATAGAGGATATTACAGCGGATCTACTGTAGGTTGTGTCTCTTCATTTTGCTGGATAATAGAAAGGAAGGACTGGCTATTCGGGGTGGACGTAACCCAAACTGGGTGAACCATGTATATGTGTGTCTCTATGGTTTTTATGTGTTTGTGTTTCTCCACATATTTTATGTCTTGCATTTCTCTGTCATATATATAATTTTTCTACCATGCCAAAGTTTCAAGAATCAAGGAAATGTAGGATTTTAGTAAGTTATATTTAGAAAGACTCCTAGGATTTTGACAACCTATGAAATGAGGACAAAAGGGGATAAATTAGAAATCAGATAATCTATTTTCAAAGCTACATTTAAAGGAAAATTAAGGCAACAACATGAAGACACTAGCTACATTTTAGATGAAAAAGAGGCAAAATTTGTTACGAAGTTGCAAGTGGGAACCAAAAAATTCAAAGTTAAATTCCCCTTTAAATGTTTTGCTTATGGAAGAGTTTCTCAATATGCTACAAAATGTCCATAAAAAGAAAATATTGATAAGAAAGAGAAAGAAAAGAATGTATCTAAGAAAAATGACAAAATTCATTTCTATAAGAAGAAGAGTTTTTATTATAATGAAGGCAGTGAATATACGCTAGATGATCACGTAGATGAAGATTCAGACTCTAACTCTAATTAAAAAATTCTTATGTCTCTTGAAGATTAGTTGGCTAGTGAACCAGATAATTATGAAATACATTATTTAATGAATGAATTCAAATAAATTGATAGAATCAGAAACATAAACAAAGATTTCGAAATTAAAGAGAGTAGCAGTTCTGAAGAAATAACCTTTGTAAAGACTTATCTAGAAGAAGATAAAAGAAAAAAGGAAGTATTGGTAAAACAAATTCAATAAAAAGAGAGGCATTGTAAGAGGTTCAGATCATAAATTGTGACCCTAAGGGAATGTTATGAGAAAAAAAAATCTCAATCAGATTGGAACCTCAAATGGGTAAAGGCGTCTAAGTTATTAAAGAAGATTATTAATGATCAATGCTCAGCATTACTTAAGATAGGCCTTCTATATAATTCTACTCAAAATCACAATGTATCAAATCCAATTGTCACAGATCTATAGGCTTATGTCATGTCTATTCAAAGGTAAGATGAATCTAGTCACTCATAGGAAATAAATCAACAAGGATCAAAGACTGGTCCAACCCTCAGGTATAAAAGTTGGTTTAATGGTTATTTTTATAGTTATAACTTGTTTGGCCATAAGGACAACAATTGTAGATCTAGAAAATGGAATATAGGAAAAATCCATCAAATGGTGAGGCTGACACTAGTATCAAACAAAATTCTTACTACATGAGGTGTTATGTGTGTTTCAATCTCGGAAACATGGCCAAATATTGCAATAATACCATAATTTTTAAGCGATTCTACCAAAAGAATCATAGTTGAAGGATGAAGGGGCAACACATAAAGATGTAGGGGAAGACAGTCCCCATTGCAGTCTATTGCACCTGATGCAAATTTCTAAAAGGTTTGTAGAAGTGAATGTGAGGTCTATAGCCTCAAGGAAGTAGATGATGACAATATAGGAATTTGATGATTATCAATTATGCAGGTCCAACTTGTTCTTTAGAAAGAGGTGTATGAGCTCAAGGGGAGAAATGCATGAAAATAAGGTTTACATGTGTTCTATTTCATTGGTTTAGTCTTCTATTTTTAATTCTTAAGCCCTGTGTTGAAACCTGGCTAATATGGTATCCATATGAACTTTATGCATATTCATGATTTGAATGAATCTTGATGTATTGATGAATGCACTTGAGGATTTAATAGAAGATTTATAAATTATGACAAGGTGTGCTGATGAGGGATTGGTATATGTTCAAAGGGAGAATCTCATATAGCTATAATTGTTGGAATTATGGTCCTTTGATAGTTGAAAAGGAAAATAAAATGATTAGAGGACCATGCTACATCTGACATTGGTTTATTTCAGGATTTATCATAGGTTGAGGAGTCTGTAACTGATGTGTAAACATTGTTTTGGATTTTACACAAATGTGTTGACCTATGATGAGTCCATGAGATGTTGATGGTGCCTCATTCCATAACTTTGTTTCTATTGTATAGATCACTTTTCTTACATTACTTCTTTGATGCTTTGTTTGTTGTTGGTTGGCACTTTCATTGATGAGGAGGATATATATGTCATTGTCACTATATCATGATATTTGTGTTGCTACTACAAAAAGTTCTTTGTTTGTGTTGGCTGGTATTTGATATGTTGTTGATTAGTCTTATTTTTCTACAATAGTTAATGCTTATGAGTATTTTAGATGCTCAAAAAGATATTCCTTGAGATTACATCTATATTTTGATGAAAGATCCACATATTATGTTATTGAAATTCTTGATTACGGCTGAGGTGTTGATGGTAGAAATGTGCTATCATGTATTGTACTTGTTACAACTCAGTGTATTGATCATGCATAAAATAGAGCACATGTTTGTTCATTTGAATTGAAATTGTCCCTTCTTTCGGTGCATTAGTCATCAAGAGATCAATGTTGTTTAGTGTGTATTGTAAACATTGTCAAATTCAACCATGTATTAATTATTGGATTCCAAATTCATGTCTTGCCATGTATACCAATGTTATAGCATTGTTTCTTTAGGGGATTGATGTAAAACTATGTTCATAGAGTCAATGGTTGGTGATATTCATGCTTATAAGAGAGGTATACATCAGCCATATGTTCTTTTGTACAACCATGTATTTTCTTTCTTTTGATGCATTAGTCATGAATAGATCCATGATGTTTAGCATGTATTGTAAACATTTTCAAATTCAACCATATATCAACTATTGGATTTCAAAGTCATGTCTTGTCATGTATACCAATAATATAGCATTGTTGCTTTGGGTGATTGATGTAAAATTGTGTTCATATAGTCATTTATTGGTGATATTCATGGTTATAAGAGAGGTATGCATTAGTCATATGTTCTTCCGTACGACCATGTATTTTCTTCATAAAGCCTTGTACTTGTATTATATATCACTAGAAGGTCCATTGAAGAAGCTAAAGTATTGGTAGCTATAGTATATACTTAAGAGGAGCATGGCCAACCTGTGCAACTAGCTTATTTTTAGGAGAAATATATTTATCTTAGTAGTGTTGATAATTTCAGGGGGCATACTTCTCTCAGCCTGGCATGGTCATTTTCCCTTAATGTTAAAGGGGGAGAGAAGGACTTGGTATTTTGCAGGAGGTTCACATCATGTCCAAAGGGGGAGATTGTTAGGATTATGGAATAACGTGTTGGCCTTGATGTCAAACTACACTATCATATCATCACACAAAATTAACTTGGATCATGATCTTATTACCTTATATTATCACACTATAAAAATCTTGACATATTATGTCTTTCTGATCTTGTCACACTATGAGACTCTTGCGAACTTTGCATAATTAATGTTCCTAGCTACATCATGGATAAATGATTAATAATAATAATTGTAAAGGAATTGTAAGAGTCTTGATGATTACATAGGAGTTGTAAAATCTTGCACAAGGTCTCGAGCAGTTGCAGGAGGACTTACAAGGTTTACAGCTACTAGAAAGTGAAGAAACGAAAGTGACTAATTGATTATATCTTATTGATGAGAAAAGTGGTTTATGAGGTTGTTCAGATGTTATTAGGACTTTCCAAGGCTTGGATAGGTCCTATAGGTGTTGAAGAAGGAATACCCAAAGTTGGAAGGAGTTTTGACTGAGTTTAGGGATAGAAACTAGGATAACATAGGTTTCGAGTATAAGAGGTACATTATAGCCCAGTGTAATGAAATTTATTAGTTCAAGAGGAGTGTTATAACTCTCTTCACAAAATGATAGGGAGCGTTACTCCATGTAAGTGTTCAAAAATAAAAAATAAAATCAGGAAAAATGTTAGGGTCGAAACCAAACCCCTTTATTTATGTAATAAGCCCAAGGGGCCAAGTCAGATTCATAGTTAGTTAAAGATTCAATAAAGCCGACATTAAAACTATAAGTTGTTGACCTGCATTATACAAAAGGGATAATAATTAGTTGTAAATGGGCCATAGTTAATAAATAAAGTGGTTAGCCTGTTTTATTCAAGGGATGACTAGTAGTTAGGTTTTTAGATGTCACTAAGCTATAAATAATCTTAGTTAGTAAGGGAAATCATTAACGTCTTATTGTAATTGAGCCCTGATCTATTGGAGCTTGGCCCCTTGAAGAGGAAACTGAACATTGTAAGATATTTCTCAATAATAAAATATCTTGCAAGTTGTGTCATTTCATGTGATAATTCTGTGTTTTGGGCTATATTTCTTCGTATCTATAGTATTATAGATTTCTCACAGGTTAAGAGAATAACAAGTGGTATAATATCACTTTCCAGGGCCAACTATACCTCCAATTTTCGCAGAATTATTTAAGCCTAAAGACATGTTCTGACGCCTTTAAACACGAGATCTGTCATTGAGCACATAAACTAGTAGATTTGGGGAAGAATGCACACAATAAATACAAAAGGTGGTCACACTTGTTGGACTCCCTTATAACCCATATGGGTACCCCTTCAAGTAGTAGCACATTAGATAGAACCGCGCATCAACTTCACTTACACATACGCTTAGGTATATCAGAATCCCCTTAGGATAACCTAAAACCTAACCTTAGATAATGCGTTGGTCATCTTGCTACTACAATACACTAAGAATAACACTCAGGGATATTACTCGCATGTACAATAGGGTAGGGTAGTACAACTAAGGGTACAATTGATCCTCCTTGGTTAGTTCCCTGAAATATTAGGCTAAGTACTATTGTTGGACCCCTACATATATTGCAATCTAAGCACCTAAAAATCCTTTGTGACCATAGTTTCCTCTGCTACCTAAATATCACCCTCTACGTTGTCTTCCAAATCTGATCTAGTTGTTGGGGTTCAACTTTGGTCATCCAGATCAGATCCAAAAGTTGGGGTTCTATCACTACCGTAAAGATTAGATTTAGTAGTTGGGGTTTTCACAGCACATATCAGACTCTTTATGTATTTAGGGTTTTGGACACCATATTATAGATCATATCATCGCAAAACATTCTACAGTACGAAGACATTAGGGTTTTTGTTACTATAGTCCAAACACAATTTTCGCAGGATATTTGGTAGTATCAAGATTTCTGGAATTGAACCACTATAGTATTGATCAACTAGGAATAAAAATCCGTTCAGACTAAAAAAAATAAATGTCAGAGGCCATCCCAAGATGCTTGCAAGGGACTTCTCCCATAATCTTTAGGACAATGAGCAGGTCACAGTGGTACCATTCACTTCTAAGCCCCCAATTTTCCAATGGTCCCAACCTTTTTCCCCACATGGCTTCAAGTGACCCACTCCACAAGATTCCTAAACATTCCTTCTTTGCAAGCATACTACTCTTAAGTAAGCTCAAAAATTTGACCAGGTATCATGTATGCTAGGTACCAGATCTCATGTTATGGTTGTGGAAAGTGGAGTCAAGAAGGTTGAAAAACTTGAGAAAAAATTTGAAGAGTTCGAGACAAAAATTTCCTCCCAGATCTGACAACTAGAAGACCTTATAAATATGTATCATAGGGATGAGCCTATTTTTTATGCACACATAGGATGAGATTCCAACCATCACATTCACTTCGATGGAAATCACCATTCCTTGAGCCACTAGAAACCCAAGATGGACATGTACAAATTTGATGGCTCTAACCTTGCAGTATGGGCAGCACAAATGGAACAATATTTATCCCTCAATGATATCTGTGAACATGGGACTAAAATACATGTGGGATCCCTTTACTTGGACCAAGAGAGATGGCAATGGTTCCAGTTGCATTAGAAATGTTATCCAGGGAGAGAAACTTGGAACATGTTTTAAAAAACCATATGTGATTTCTTTGACCGGGAATCTAATCTTTTGGATCATTTTTCTAATCTTCAGCAAACAAATACAGTAAAGGACTACATTGTGTTCATGTCAGTATTGTCATACTGACATAAGTGATCAAAATTGGTTCTTTTGCATTTGCATAATAGGAGTCCCATAGTGTAAAAATTTTCATCATTTTAGGTCATGGATCCATTGATGGTTGAGGTCACTTCAGTTTTCCCTCATGAAATATACTTGTCGATCCTCTTTTCTATAATATTCAATCATAGTTCATTTTCATTCTGTAGTTCATTTCATTAGGTCCTAGGGTTTGGTCTCATTTGGTTTTAAGGTTCACCAAAGTCAAAATTTGATGATTAAATGCCAATAATGATTAGCAAAGACATGAGGATGCTAAATAAACTTGAGAATTATAGCTTGAAAGTCATAAGTTATTCTTTTAAAAGCCTGATGTAATTTTCACCTCAAAACATGTTTTGAGGTGAAAATAGAGTATTTGGTTTTCATTTATTTTTCTTAGGTAATTTTATGTCTCTATATGTAATATTGATTCCCAGCTGCTCCTAAGCATCTATTCCTACTGCCTGGCAACCACCACTGCAAAACATCATGTTAGTATGAACACTCATCCACCTGCAAAAGCAAAAGAGAATAAGCATTAAACCCTAATTTCCTCACCCATTGAGCTAGGGTTGGCTAAGTAACCAGAGACATCTGAGTCTATGGGGCATAAGGGAGGTCATCTCAGTGAGTATTGGGCCATTCCCACTCATACACATCATGTTTCCATCATTTTTCAATAAGTCATTCCAACACATAGGGCCAATTTTTCTTCAAACTATGTTCTAAACCAAACAAGGAAGAATTTGGAAAATGTGAGAGAGTTTTTTTTCCAAAATAGGCCAAGGAAGAAAAACCTCCTTCACTTTTTACACAAGTGTCATGGTTTTAGAGAAATGTCAAAAATACAGTCGCTACAAGAGAGTTGCTGCACTTCTAGAGTGACCTTGGGAAAATCAAATTTTCTCCTAGATGGAATGCCTACATGACTTTCTTGATGAGTCAAATGATAAATAGACACAAAGATATTTCCAATGAACTATCATGAGCTCAATTTGGAGTTGAGGCAGACCTCCAAAAGTTGACTGAAACAACCCTTTGCATTTTGGCAGCCTTATTCTGCACATTTTGACCAGTCTTGGGAGATTGAACATGTGACAAGAAAAATGAAATCCAAATTGAAAAATTCAAGATGTTCTGGAAATTAGACTCGACAAGATTTCTAACAAGCTATCTCACACCCAATTTGCGCCCTAATAAGGCCTCCAAAAGTGGCCTACAAAAAGAGCTATGCATAGGGAAGGAGGCGTTCCACGTAGAGCATTGCGCTGCGCGTAGGGAAATTTTGTTTAGTTAAAAAATGAACGGGCGCTGCGTGTAGGATCCAACGCTGCGCTTTTGGGCAAGTGTGCTATGCTTAGCTCATAAAGCATAAAAAATTCTCAAATCCTCAATTTTTTTCCAAATCACCTCCAAATTCACCTTGAACAAGTAAGTATTGTTGCTCTACTTGGTGATTAGTTTGCATATGTGAAGTTTTAGATAGTTTTTTCACTCCCTATATGAAACCATAGTTTTCACCATAAAAGCCTAGTCATTTTGTTTTTCCTATCACCTAGTCTCATAACTAAAACCCTTTACTTATCATTCCCTTCACTCTCATCACATTCTACCACTTGTTTATCACTCCCTAAACCATTCCCCCCCTCTCATGGTTTGTCCATAGCTACTAAAACTCACTCACACCCATCCATACAAACCTTAGAGCATACTATTAATCCCATACATTGTCTAAAACTATGCAAACTAAGAAAAATGATTAAAAATGGATAGAGGTGACTATGACTATGATGAGGAGACAACAAGTGATAATTCAGTGGAGAGGAGAAGGGAACAGAGAAGGCCTCATAAGGGAGGAAAGATCACAAGAGAGGAGCCAACTAACCTAAGAGAACTACAAGCCTCTCCATTGGTAGTTTCATGTTTTAGACACCTTGGCTACTATGAATTATTTTGAACAGGTTGAGAGAATGCAATATCACCTAGAGCTCACTAGACTTTTTGCAGTTGCTAGGCAAGTGTTTGCTCCACAGGATGTGGAAGGGACCTTGCCTTCTTCATCAACATAGAAGGTATAGGTACAACAATATAAAAAAGGGAAGGAAAAGGTGTAGGAAGAAGACTTGGATGATGAGCAAGAAAGAGAGTTTGAGTTGGAAGAACATGATCAGCCTGAGCAGCTTGACACTGAGATTATTGCTTTAGAAGCTCATGAGAGGGAAACTATCAAGGACATCATCATTCAGGAGAAGGAAGCTCGGATACAAGCCTTGATAGAAAACCTAGAGAGATCCAAGTTTGTCATCACATACTTGGAGCAAGAGAACAAACAATTGAGTGGCAAACAAGTCCTCATGGAGCTAGAAGTACTAAAAGCAAAGAGGCAAAGTGACAAAGAGGATCATGTCACTTTGACTCCTATCAAGCAAGAAATTGAAAAGGATAGGGGGAATTGGCCTGAAGGAGTCAATTTGCGTCTTGAGGATCTGATTAAGAAGGCCAACAGGGATAACAAAATGCTTAGACACATGGCATATCACTACATGACCCATAATAAGATTTGCAATATGAGAATAAAAAAGATGAAGGCTAGGTTAAGGAGAGCATTAGAAGGCAAAACGGAGGAGGATAGACTTAAGATGTTGGCTGAAGCCTTCTTGGCTAATCAAAGCACTTGATGGTGCTACTTCATACCAATTTTGGGCACTTTTTAAGAAAATTTTGTCATTTTGAAATTTTGGAAATTCAAAACAAAGAAAATCTTCCCAGAAGCTCAACACCACCAGCGATGCGTTTTTTCTAGGGGCATCCAATGCAAAAAGGATTTGCATTTTTGGATTCAAGGCATCAAGGACATGCACTCTACCAATTTTCAGAATTTTTGAAGCACATTTAGTCCACCAGAAGGTCCAAAAACACCCAAAATTTGACCTCTCTACCAGCTTGGACACACAGAAGCAGCCTTGGGAGAATTAGTTTTTTAGGGGTCAAATGAGCTCCAAATGAGAACATTCTAGGTGTTCCAGAATCTAGACTTAAATACCTTTCCAATGAGCTATCCTAGGCTCAATTTGTATATTGGGAAGGCTTCCAAAAGTGGACACAAATTGGCACTGCATGTAGGACTAGTGGCGCTACGTGTAGGGAATTTTTACTCAGGATGACGTTTTTACCTAATTTTGCCTATTTTCTTGATTTCTCTCTCATGCAAGTGAATTTGACGATGTAATTAATGCCATGGATTGTAAATGTAATATTCAAACACTAGTATATGGTAGATTCATGGACAAAAATTGGTTTTGAGGGTAATGAATCTGTTTCCACTCTTGTAGAGGCAAGTTGTTTCACTGCCTAGATTCCTGTTCTTAGTTTAAAAATGGTTGAAACAACTTCTTTTCTCATGGTTTCGACCCCTGATGGTTAGGATGAGTGATTTGGATGTCTATATCATGTATTTTCTTGGTCATTTGCAATGGTTGGATTCAGCTAGATGCTCATGTACTGAACACATCACTTTATAGCAGTTTTGGCAGGAAACTAATAAAGTTTCACTATTTTTATGGGATCCCTATGGTATGGACTTTAGCAAGATTTTCTTCTTCTGTTAATATGTTCTCATGTTATTTATGTATGCCTATTTCATATAATTGCTTCTGATTAGTTGTTTTCAAGTTAGATAGGTGGAATACATTAGGTTTTAATGCTCTGCCTTGGGAAAACACCAATATTTTATGTTTTTCTCTATTGTTTAAGAAGGATTCATCACTTGCTCATGCCCTTCCTAGCTCCTCACTAGTCTGGCATTTCACCCCATGAACCCTAAGGTGCTGAAGCTCATACCTACCTTGCCCCATAGAATCCACTACAATTTTGACTTAGCTTCCCAGACCCAAATTTCCCAGCTCCTCCTGATCTAGCAAAACACCAACAAAACCTATAAAAAACTTTGAGCTACTATACCTAGCATAAAATCTTGTTCCTAATCCAATTATCTTGAATGAGATCCATAAGGAGAGAGCCCTCTCCCGGCTTAGTAGGGCTAGCTACCAAGCTAAGCTTAGTTTGTGGTTACCCTGGAATTGCCTCCATTTAGTCTGAGGTCAATCTAGGTGATAACATAGTGGCGACCATAATGGGGAACATAGTTTTATGTTCCTCAGCAAAATGTATCAAGTTTAGATCTGATTGTTGATGGTTGTCAACAATCAGAACTGGAAGATTGAAATCATTCACTTGGCGACTCTAAATCAGTTTTGAGATCATATCCAAGGACTCCACTGGAGGATGAACCTGACCAGCAAAAACATGAAAGGAAAATATGGAAAGATCAGGTATTCAAATTGGAATTTCATCCAAGAAATTATGTTCTTTGTTATAAATTATTCCTTCTCTTTTCCTAAGAATGTCAAGAGGACTTTACAAAGTATATTGTATTCGAGAAAACATCATACACCTGCATTTTATTCTTTCCCTTTTAAGATTGTGAATACAAAATATTCGCATGCCTTTCATCTTGATCAAGATTCTTCTTCCAAATCTTATGATGATCATCTTCAAATTGATCAGCCTCAATAGACCAAGACTGATTCTACAACTTCTATATGTACTCCTACACCTTATAAAATTCCAGATGGATACAAGCCTCTCATTTTACCTCCTATATCTCATGCATTCCCTTAAAATCATTACCTATATCTACCAAGATATGATGGTGAATGTGACAACATCACTACTGAGAGACTTGTACTGAATTTTGAGTCTTTTCTTGACTTTTTTGAAGTTGATGAAGAGGATGTCAGTATTAGGCTTTTTGCTCTTTCTTTGCAAGGCAAAGTAAAGAGTTGGTTCAAAACCCTGCCTGATGTGAGCATCTCAGATTTCCTGCAGTTCGTCAAAGTTTTCCTTGACAAGTGGGTGGTCAAACAAAACCCTTTCTTGATTCTAGAAGAGTATAACCAGCTAAAGGGACAGCCAGCGGAGACAGTACAACAATTTCTACCAAATTTAACCAAGTTTATTGTTCGATACTTATTAATAAAAGACCTCCTCCTAATTTAGCTCTTTTACACTACCCAAAAGCCTTTGATCCAGAAATGGTGTTTCAGCTGAGAGAAAGGAACCTTGCAACACTTGAAGAGATGCAAAATAGTGCAGTATATGTAGAGGCTAATTTTCTAATCAAAAGAGAAAAGTTGAAGGAAGAAGAGATGAAGAACATAGATCCAGAGGAATCGACATCTTTAGAGGTAAAGCTCGATATTTTGGTAAGTGTTGTGGAAGAGATGATGCAAAAGATCACCACAAGGAATGGTTATGATGTTCAAAACCATGGCTCGTTGATTGAAGAAAAACAAGTGGCTGATCCAAAACATCTTCTTTCTAATCCTAGTTGTCATAGTTCTGATAATGATTGTTTTATAGGTCATCTTGGAGAAGAGAGGTCTATTGATCTGACATGTATTCTTGATGATGTGTTTTATACTGATGATTTTCCTAATTTTGATCAGTATGATGATGATTATGATCTCCAAACAAAACCTAGTCTTACAGAAAAATTAGCAGCTCGTTTGTGGAAGGAGGAAGTTCACTTTCAGTAGTTTGAATATAGTGATTAGCCAATGCATATCAGCTATGGAAGTGAGGAGGAAAGTGCAGAAAATTTTGAAGTAAGTGAAGGATCTTTGCCTTTTTGTTTTACGTTGTTTTAGTTCATTAGAGGCACCTTTCGTGCAATCAGAGATCAAATGTCGATAAGTTTTGATCCTGACCATCTAGTGGGCAAGGAAATATTTGTTAAATACTTCTCATATCTATATTTGTATCCCCTGAATTCCATTGAATGTCAGGTTGTAGATGAAGACTTGGAAGCTGTAACATATGATCAAATGATGCAAGATGATTCTGTAGCATTATGTTTTGAATCACTTCAGTTTTTGAAGGGAATTTTGCATAGTATATCTTCAAATGAGTAGACTGTAGAAAATCATGCCATCTCATTGGAACCAATAGAAAATGGGTTGCAACAGTCTTTTCAAGTTTTTCACAATCCAATAGCTAATGTGTTGGATGATGTCAATTCCTTCTCCATTAGCTAACTATGAGCTTGAAAAAGGTATTGATACAAACTTGATTCTGCAACCGGTTTCTTTGTCATTTTCAGCAGGAGTCTCGTCACAAAGCTAAGATGAAAGTTTGCATTCATGGTATGAGGAGAAGCAAAGAAATCCATTGGGTGCGCTAAGTCCCAGTGCACATGAATTTCAAGATCCTTATGTAGTATTTTTGGAGTCAGATAGAGAATCCATATTATTCAATCTGGGAAAATTTGGATCTGTTTACAAGTTTTCACGGGAGTTACCTTTCATTTCTTCTCTCTTGTTCTTCATAAGAAAGGACTTGTGGAGAATTCAAATAGCATCTAGAATTCTTACTTGATTGCATTGGTTGTTTCATTTCACCTGATCAGGTGATGAATGGAACAGTTAGAGTAGGCTTTATTGAATAAGCTCAATTTTGAGCATCTTTTCTAGTTTGTTAGTTTTGTTTTAGTATTGAGTCAGTTTCAAGTCAGTTGGTGTCTTTGAGTCATCAGTATTTAGTCATGTATTTTAGATTTAGTTTTTCTTACTCCATGCCCAATGGATAAGGCTACTAGGTCTATGGTGTTTTTGCACCTCCAAGGATCTACCATCCCCATTGGAGCCAATGTTAGTGTCAGTGATCAAAATATGCTCTCTTGCATTTGCATAATAGGAGTCCCATAATGTAAAATTGTTCATCGTTTCATTAGGTCATGGATCCACAGATGGTTGAGGTCACTTCAGTTTTCCCTCATGAAATATACTTGTTGATCCTCTTTTCTATAGTGTTCAGCCATAGTTCATTTTCATTCTGTAGTTCATTTCATTCGGTCTTAGGGTTTGGTCTCATTAGGTTTTAGGGTTCCACCAAAGTCAAAATTTGATGATTAAATGCCAATAATGATCGGCAAAGGCATGGGGATGCTAAATAAACTTGAGCATTGTAGCTTGAACGTCATAAGTTATTCTTTTAAAAGCCTAATGTAATTTTCACCTCAAAACATGTTTTGAGGTGAAAAAAGAGTATTTGGTTTTCATTTATTTTTCTTATGTAATTTTATGTCTCTATATGTAATATTGATTCCCAGCTACTCCTAAGAATCTATTCCTGCTGCCTAGCAACTACCACTACAAAAAATCAAGTTAGCATGAGCACTAATCCACCTGCAAAAGAAAAAGAGAACAAGCACTAAACCCTAATTTCCTCACCCATTGAGCTAGGGTTGGCTATGGAATCAGAGACATCTGAGTATATGAGGCATAAGGGAGGTCATTTAAGAAAGTATGAGGCCATTCCCACTCATACACATCATGTTTCCATCATTTTTCAATAAGTCATTCCAAGGGACAAATCATTTGCCACACATAGGGCCGATTTTTCTTCAAACTATGTTCTGGATCAAACAGGGAAGAATTTTGGAAAACAGAGAGAGGTTTCTGTCCATAATAGTCCAAGGAAGAAAAACCTTCTTCACTTTTTACACAAGTGTCATGGTTTTAGATAAATTTCAAAAATACAGTTGCTACAAGAGAGTTTCTGCACTTCTGGAGTGAGCTTGAGAAAATCAATTTTTCTCCTAGATGGAATGACTACATGACTTTTTAGTGATTTAAATGATAACTAGACACAAAGAGTGTTCCAATGAGCTATCATGAGCTCAATTTTCAGTTGAGGAAGACCTCCAAAAGTTCACTGTAACAACACTCTTCATTTTGGCAGCCTCATTCTACACATTTTGGCAGACTCGACAAGCTTTCCAACGAGCTATCCCATGCCCAATTTGGACACTGGGAAAGCCTCCAAAAGTGGCATGAAAAATGTGATACACGTAGTGTTATAGACATTTTTGGGCACTGCAACCCCAAACATAAAATGTCTATAAACCAAGGGCTCCTAAGTCCCTAAAAGTGTTGTTCTAACCCCTAAAGGAACAAGGTCAACTGATTACAACTTCTCCCAGAAGTTCTCCATGAAAAACTGCTCAGAACTGGTCAAAACAAGATCATTTCAACTGCTCCATAGGCAAAGTGCATTGCATCTCACCTAAGTACACTTTTTGGGTGCGTTGCATTTCAAAAAGCCATTATATGGGGTGCGATGGGCGAGAAGTGACAAATGGCAGTGTCAATCCGCGAGGTGGAGAGGCATGGAATCTTCCAGAAACTTCTCCTGTGACACTTGCCTCTCTGAATTTGACCAAGGATGAGTAAGAGATCATCAATCTCGAAGTGGAAGAAAGAACTATCAGAGGGAAGACACTAATCAAATCACAAGCTGACTCATCTCCCTTATAGATATCTATATATGGATCCCTCATCCCATAGATCCAGGGGCTGGAATTTTGCATATTGTAAGGAATTTTTGTTGGTTTCTTGAGACAACATCATAGTGTTGGGTGATATAAGCTTTGTATGAGGTGAAGAAGGGCTTACTTGCTGAGAGGATGATGTTGGGTCAGAACAACTGGTTGTAACTCCCTTAGCTCTTTCTTGATTATCAATAAAAGTTATTCAAGTTTTCCTCCATACTCTTGTGTCATTTATGTTTTATGCATTTGTACGGTCAATTTACATCTGATCCTAGATTGCTTATGATTATAGATCCATGTTCTTGTATATTGTTATGCTACTTTGATCCTACAGGTACTCTGTGAAGCTGGGCGTACAAGGAAGCAAGTAGCGAAGGACTATCAGGAGAGAGAGGCACCGAACTAGGAGATAAGCGCAAGACAGAGGTTGGTCTCCTTTGTTCTTCTCTCATCTATATTTCATAAAGGAAAAACGAAAGTAGCTTTACTTTGTTTGTTTCTAAGGTAGCTACCACACCTTACTGGGATAAGCAGTTCTGTGTAGACACTTTTCCCTGTAACAAAATGGCGACTTCGCTGGGGAGCGATTAGGTTGTTTGTTTATCTTCCTTGTTGTTTATTTTATAAACTTACAGATGGAGCCTGAAGTCGAGCCAGGTAGCTTTCGAACTACATTTGCTATGCAAATTCAAAGTAGATAAATGCCGCTTCAGTCAATCTCCGGGATTTGTTTATGAATTAAGCAACTGATTTACAAACTCTCTAATTTCCCCTGTGGTAGCTCCAGTATCCTCCTTAGATCTACCCCTGATTGTTGGTTTACTGATTACCATTTGCTCGGCCAAAACCCCTGAACTAAACTGCAAACTATGACCCGAAACCCAAGCAAAGTCTCGTCTCTGCACCAGCACAGGCTCTGTTCTATGAATCTGAAATTCAGCGCACTTCCCGAGTGTAGTAGGTGCGCTCATTTCAAGTTCACTGTGTTACAGGTGCGCTGATCAAACTAGGCATTGTTCCTCAGTTTTTGGTTTCTGTGTTCATTATTTTCAGTTCTATTCATGAGTTTTGTTGTTTGTAATCAGTATATCTCTGTTTGAAACCCCTTTCCTTGCTGATATTCCGCCTCCATTGTGCAAAAGAACTATAAATGTTTTTGTGTATTTGTTGAGTCATCTTCAGTTCTCCTTTGCAAAAAGTAACATAATTGTACTGTCGTTCCTTGATTTGAAAGTGTCGCAAGTGTCGTTTTCAGTCATAGGAGAGAGTTTGGTTTCTCTTGATAGTCGATTACCCTGTTACTATTGTATTTGGTCTGAATTTGTAGTTTTTCTAGTGTCGAAAGCAAGTATTCATTTCTGAATCGCAAAGTGTTGTGATTGTCTTCATTTTTTATTTTGAAAAGAAACTTGTTAGTAACTGTCACTTGAAAAGTAATTCAGATTTGCGCATTAGCTTTCTTTTTATCATTCACATACTAAGAAAGCCAAAAAAAAATACATGCATGTGCATTTGCATTTAGACTGTTTGATTGGTTTGATTTAGGACAGTGCATTTAGTGTGTGCTCTTTGCTCTTTGTGAAAGAATACTGTCTCTCTTTCCTTAGTAGCTAGGATTTTCATTGCACAAAGAAGATAAAAGACTGTTTATCATCTTAGATTGCATTTTAGGAATTGTACATCTACATCTCGCGGTGAACCTGAAAGGAAAATTTCTTAAGCAAGATCAACTATAAAATAAATTTAATGAATCTAACAACGCCTTGGAACCTAACGCACAACATCTAGAAGTCTAGGCTAGAGACGTATTCCGGCGTCGTAAAGCCTGGTAACTATTGTTCTCACTGACGGTTGGGTGATTCCTCCACTTTGAGATGATAAGTGCCAGTACGGACTTGTGATCCCACGTACCGTCGAGTATATTTTGGGAGACCACAATAGGCTTAATCCTTTATCCATAGGAAGCTGTGTCTGCCGCCCTATCGATCGCAATGCACTGAACATAGCATTCGGGAAGATTGACTGTCATATCTTATTCTGCAGTTTTGCAATTGGTTTGGTCATCCCTCTACCTAGATTTCCAGAGCAGTCCCTTTCGTTCCTTTTCAGACTCCTTAATATAAAAGGTCCATCTGAGCACTTGTCACTTCAGGCTCATTAAAAATCGAAGGCGACTAGAGTCATCTTTTGTTTTTTCTTGACTCTTAAAAATTGAAAAAACATGTTGTGTCAAAGCGTCTAAAATTCATCTAATTTGGAAACATACTTCCCCTTATTTTTTAGTTGATCGAGTAATCTACAATCGTGGAAGAAACTCAATTGAAACCCCGTCGTTCGTGGAGACTTACGAGTCAACCGTCTTTGTCTCCGGAATCAAAGCTATTACGGACAAAGTGAACTCGTTTAACCGGTTCCAAATCTCCTGGTAAAGTTAGAACAAGTGTTCCAACAACATCAGAGACTCCGGTTACTCCAAACATTTCTGGTATCCCTGCCTTTACAGAAGAAGTTCAGCAGCCACCGAAGGACAGTAGTATTGATCCTAGTCTGAGGGTAAACACTTGTATCACTGAACCAGTTCCATCTACAACCGGTTCGGAGAGTGTTGTTCCCCAAACATCTGTCGCTGCAGATTCTATACCTTCTTTGGCACCAGAAATATTCTACGGACCTGACGGTCTACCCCTTCCACCTGGTCTGATTGCTATAGAAGAGATTGTGGAGGATCCTCCATCTAGTACTCCATCGCAATTTGGAGTCGGGATCACTCTGTATCCTTCTTCATCAGAAATTAGTCTACCGCCAGTGGAAGCTCCTGTAGAATCGCTAGGTAATCTTTTGGATAGACTAGAAATGTCTGAACAACCGTCAACATCTAGGACTGTGTCGTCTGACACAGCGACAGTAGAACTTCCTGCTATCACTCCAACAATGTTCGCCGGTATACCATCTGTCTCAACTAGCTCTCAATCGCTAGAAGGAGCCCACCTAGGGGCTATTTCGATGGTATGGTCCGTTCCTGTTTGTTCATCCGGAATAATATCCAGAAACTCTTATGTTGAGTCTCAACAAATTGATCCATTTGGAGGTCAATTTGGGCAGTCCGGTCCTCAAGGGCAAACCATTCCCTTAAGTACCGGATTACCGCCATATGGGGGGCAGTATACCCTTTCATTGTCCCCTCCGGGAGGACAGCCATATGGGAGTTGATAACAGAATTCGGGTTATGCTGGAATTACGTCAAGCGGTTGGGTACCGATACTACCTCAACAACCAAGAGTTGTATATTCGATGCAACAATGTTTACCTATGTCAAGTATACCAACTACGCCAGCTATTGTGACGGTGTCGCAAGTTCAAGCGCTACCTGTTGTATGCCAACCTCAGGTTTCTCAAGTTGTAATGCAATAGCCTCTTGACCCTGCAACTCAACCAAAATCGCTGGCTGGTGGAATGACACAGGTTCAAACGAGTACAATTACCCCTCATCTTGGTCAAACAGTTAGTATTGGGCAATAGCACATGGCTTCACAACCATGGCTAGTGCAATACCAACAACCGCAGTTCCAACAAGTATACCAAGGTTCTGAGCAACAAATCTTTGCAAATAGTGGGCAGTCGTATATTCAAAACGATCAAAATCAACCATTCTACAATGGTCATGCCCAACAACCTTACCAAATTTACCAGCATCAAATGCATTATGCTGGTATCCAGAGACCAACTGCTCAGGTAATCCCATCTTACCCTGGGTATGCTTCACCTAACCTGAATCAACAGTTACCCTTCGTGGCGACTTTAGAGTTACCTAATTTAAATCGGTTAACAAACAATCCAATCGCTTACGCCCCTTGGTGGCCAGTGATTCTGCATAAACTTCCATCAAATATTCCTAAATTTAATGGAAATCCGGGTGAAGATCTGTCGAATCATGTGATGACCTTTCATCTGTGGTGTTCATCAAACACCTTAAATGATGATTCGATCAGGCTTCACCTTTTTAAAGGATGTTAACTGGTCCGGTAGCAAAATGGTATATCGAATTGCCCAGACCTTCATTTGACAACTTCAGTACCCTAGCCACAACCTTTTTAACCCATTTTCAGTTACCAATAAGGTACGAAATGGGAATGGAACTTCTTACCAATTTCAAAAAAACAACGGCCACTCACATATCTGATCATATACATGAGTGGCGACGTCGTCGTAGAATGGTAAAAACATATGCTCCTGATCAGCTTTTAGCTGAATGGTTTATTAAGTCATTATTGCCTTCCATCATGGAAGATGTGGCAAAAGGGGGAGTCATCACCGAAGAGTAGGTTATCACTCGTGCACAATATTTGGACTTGATTTAAACTCATTCTAGCACACTCTACGATAAAATACGTGACGCTCCTAGACCGGAATTCTCAGTCCCTCCTCCTCCTAAATCAAACAATGACTCTCATGCAGGCGATGGCGTGATTGGTGCAACAGACACGAAATCGACAAAGGCTACATCTAAAAAGGCTCGTAAGATTTCCAGTCAAAATGCAAAAGAGGAACTTCTTGCCTCGGAAGTAAATTCCGTATCGACAGATAAAGGCAAAGAAACCAAGCAACCAGGGGGCAAGAAGAAAGGCAAAGGGAAGAAGAAGAAACAGGAAGAATCATCACCTGAAAAATCTTCTGCAAACCCTTCTAGAAATAGGAAACCAAATCATCCATGCTTTATATGTGATGAGGATCATTGGACATCAGATTGTCCATATAAAGCTGAGCTTAAAAAATTCTTCAAGAATACAAAGACCTCAGCAGTATTAACTGATCCGTTTCCGAATCCAGGAACAAATCTGGTTGACAGTGAAAATGCTTCCCCATCTCAAGTGCTGATGTTGTCGGTTTCAAAATAGCAAAATGATGCTTTGATATCGACAAGGAACAAAGATTATGGGAATCCACAGCTGTCGAACAACAAGGATAAAGATCAACCTAGTAGTTCGACAACAACTTCGACAGAAGTTGCGCCGCCCACCATTCCTAAGTTGACAATAAAACCGCCAAAGGGAGTAGTACACAAGTCGACGTTTAATCCTCGTGCTAGAGCAGCACAACATTATAATATAGTGGAAGATTTGGCCCAATCGCCATCCGCTATGTCGACGCTTGAGGTACTACAAAATTGCCCATCCCAAAAGCAGGCTTTATTATCAGCCATCGGTGGGATAGACCCAAAGGATTCCAATCTTGTATCCTTTGATCATAAAGGATATGATCCTCAGTTACCAGCTCAACTAGCTTTCCTCGTTCAAGTGAAAGCCCTCAACAAAACTGTTCATCGAACGATTATTGATGAGGGGGCATCTACATGTATTATGTCGATGAGTTGCTGGAAAACTTTAGGATCTCCAACCTTGTCGCGATCTTCGACGACATTAAAAGCATTTGACGGACGAACATATACCCCATATGGTATTCTAAGTAACTTGAAGGTGGAACTAGGAGGGAAAACAGTAGAAATAGATGTTGAAGTAATCGACAGAAATCTCGATTACAACATCCTACTGGGAAGACCATGGATATATGCTATGGCTGCTGTTGTGTCGACCTATTTTAGGAAGATTGCATTTCCCTTTCAAGGAGGGATTACAATCGTCGATCAACAAAACTTCCTCCCCAATGGTTCTCAAGTTACGGGAAGCATTCCAATGATCCATGGAAGCCCCCATTCGCTTCAAAATATTGGAGTAGGCCTACTAAAAGACCCTATATTAATGGGAACTTTTGCCCTTCCACCTCCAATCAATTTGGCGGAAGTAGCGTCGGTAGGAACTTGCAATATGATATCTTCAATTAAAAATATCTCAGGAAACGATATCAACATGGATCATGCGCAGGTGTTGCCTCCAAGCCCAACATAGATATTGTAGCAATCAATGTTCCTAGCATGGGAGGCAAACCCAAATCAACGCTTATCAAGCGGTTGGATAGATAGGTCTAAGGAATATGGCACCCCTTCAGATCCTTGGTCGCGAGTGCATGTCACCGACGAGGGAATTGTTCAATCAATGGTAATTGAAGGGGCACCATGGGAAGATTACCACCATCGTTCCCTTATTCCGAATTGTGAAGAAAATACTCCTTATGACCTTTGTCATCCTTCAGTTTTTGATTTTCTATCAAATACTGTAAACACGGTGGATTCCGAGCGAAACTTGTCCAACATTGAAGAGACTATCGCCATAAATATCTCAACCAAAACAGATGTCGTAGAGAATATTTATGTTGGCAAATGTTGTTCTCCTTCAGAACTGGAAATATATAACTCTCTTTTTCGCGAATTCAGAGATGTCTTTGCTTGGTCATATAATGAAATGCCAGGCATTGACTCGAGTATCATTGAACATGAAATCAAGATGTATCAAGATGTCAAACCGGTAAGAAAATGGCTACGACAAGTGCACCCGAGGAAAGCTGCTGCCATCAAGGCAGAAGTTGAAAAAATTCTCCATGCTGGTTTCATTTACCTGGTTCCTCTAACCGATTGGGTATCGAATATTGTCCCTGTTATGAAAAAACAAGGAACAATTAGAGTGTGCGTCGATTATAGGGATGTGAATCAAGCTTGTCCAAAAGACAACTACCCTACACCCTTCATCGACCAGATAATTGATGAATGTGCCGAATGTGAAATCTTTTCATTTATAGATGGATTGTCTAGGTATAATCAAATAAATATCCACCCATAGGACCAGTCAAAGACTGCATTTATTTGTCCATGGGGCACATTTGAATATCGAAAATTACCCTTTGGTTTAAAGAACGCAGGGGAAACATTTCATAGGGCAATGAATTATGCCTTCCATGACATCAAAAACATCGTTCAACCATACCTCGATGACCTTCCGGCTCATTTGCGAAAGCGGACTAATCATCCGCAGCATTTAAGAGCAATATTTCTACATTGCCGACACTACAAGATACGACTCAATCCACACAAATGTGTATTTTGTGTCAGTTCTAGTCGTTTACTTGGCTTTGTAGTCTCGAAAGACGGGATTCGTCTCGACCCATGTAAGGTTCAGGCAATCATAAATTTGCCTCCACCTTCCAATTTGCTTCAGATTCAGAAACTCCAAGGGAAAGAAAACTTTCTGAGGAGGTTCATTCCAAATTACGTCGAACTTACTAAAGGTTATACGCGTCTTTTGAAAAAGGAAGTACCCTTTGTCTGGGATTAGGTTGCGCAAGCTTCCTTTGATGCTTTAAAAAAATCCCTAATGAAATCATCATTAATGTACGCTCCTAATTATCAAAAAGACTTTAACCTGTATCTGGCTGCAGCGGATACAACCATCGCAATGGTTTTAGTTCAAGAAGACAACGGAATTGAACATCCTATATATTATTTAAGTAGGAACTTAAATGATACAGAAATCAAATATTCTTATGTTGAAAAGCTAGCGCTCGCAGGTGTTCAAGTGATACAGAGATTTCGACACTATGTCCTCTTTCGAGAAACTACCATTCTGTCAGAATGCAACCCCATGACTTATATATTATCGCGACAGTTTCTCGGGGGAAAATATTCAAAATGGATAGCAATTCTACTAGAGTTTGATCTGGAATTTGTAAAATCCAAGTCAAAGAAAGCTCTGGTTTTGCAGAATTATTATGCGATCTCCCATCGTCGTCCAACGATGAAACATCCGAAGAAACAATCGTGGACGAAAATCTGTTTCTGATATCTTCAAGCAATCTGTGGTATGGAGATATAATCATTTATCTCCAAAGCCAAAAATATAGGCCCAATACCTCTCGCTCCAAACAAAAACGTATTCGATACCAATCAAAAGACTACATGATCATCGGTTATATAGTTTACCATCGTGGTGTTGATACAGTTCTGAGGAGGTGCCTCACCCATGAGGAGGATGAAAAAGTCTTGAATGATTGCCATTCAGGCGCGTGTGGGGGGCATCAATCCAGTTATGCTACAGCACAAATTTTTTTACGAGCAGGATACTTCTGACCAACAATGTTCAAAGATTGCATAACCGCAGTCAGAGGTTGCCATGCTTGTCAAATTTTCGATAGCAAAACCAGAAGGCCACCCACACCTCTATAGCCAATAGTTGTTGTTGGGCCATTCGCCAAATGGGGCAGCGATTTCATGACATGTAACCCCAGCTCGACCGGGGGGCATGGGTATATCATAGTCGTAGTTGACTATTTTACCAAATGGGTCGAGGCGATGCCTACAATAGATAATACTGGTGAAACAACTGCCCTCTTCTTTTTCAATCATGTAGTCGCCAGATTCAGCGTCCCACAAGCTATAGTCACAGATCATGGATCGCATTTTCGCAACCACATGATGGTTGAATTAGCTGCCAAATTAGGGTTGTCTCACGACATCTCTACTCCATATTACCCGCAAGCCAACAGACAAGTTGAAGCAATCAACAAAGTCCTGAAGCGCATGCTGCAAAGGATGATTGGAGTTCACAAAAGAAGTTGGCACCTAATCCTGTACTCAGCCTTGTGGGCTTACCGAACATTGGTAAGGAATGAAACTGGGTTTACACCTTTCCAACTGGTATATGGCCTAGAAGCAGTCTTACCAATCCAATGTGAAATTTCATCCCTCAAACTCGCAATTGACCTTCTCCCTGGGACTTCAAAAGAGGAGGCTCGTTTCTTGGAACTAATCCAATTGGATGAAACCCGTCGTGATGCCGCTTTGGCTAACAAAGCCCATAAGAAACGATTCAAGGCGCAGTTCGACAAGAATGTCAAACCCCGTGTCATCTCAGAAGGTGACTTGGTCTTTCTTTATGACCAAGAATCTGATAAATTGGGGGCAGGTAAATTCAAGTCTTTATGGATGGGCCCCTATGTTGTTAAGCGAGTGTTAGCAAAAGGAGCCTACGAGTTAATGGATTATGACGGGATTCCACTGGCACAACCTCGTAACGAGTTGTACCTCAAGCATTACTATGCGTGATTCAGTATAGTAACCTATATGCTTTTGTTATGTTTTTGTTTTCGCTAAAGTATTTGTTTTGGTCAAGTAATCCACTTTTTACATTTATTTCAAATGTCAAGCCTATTGGAGTCATGTGTTGGATATGCCGACGGAGCGAGTTGTAGTTCGCGAAACCTATCTTCCGCGGCCTGGGCCATTTTTGATCCAAGCGGCGAGTTAGTAAGTTTCAGAAGGGTATGTATTGGTCGATCAACGAATAACATCGCTGAATATAGTGTGTTGATAGAACTTCTCTCTGATGTCATCACACATGGTATACGTCAACTGATTGTCAGGCTAGACTCACAACTAGTCATACTACAACTCACTAGTATCTACTCTGTCTGAAATCCAGCTATTTATCGCATGTTCCTAAGGGTTAAAATTTTGGAAAGGGAATTTGATTTTATTCAATATCAACATATTTCCAAAAGCTTAAACACATTGACTGACTCAATGGCAAATTATGTGTTAGATAATCATTTGCAACATTTATAAAAAGAAGCATCCCATCAATATTTGCATTTGGATCATGTAACTTAACCAAAATAAAACTCCGAAAATCAAAAATATATATATAACTGTTTATGGTTTACACATAATGTTCTGTAACCAAGAAAAAATTGGTCAAATGACCCAAAACTCAAAACTCTAGGGGGCACCCTAGTCTAATGGTGCTCGTGATAGCAAGTCACAGCCTGTGCGATCATGCGTAAGAGCCGAGTCCATCGTCTTGGCACACCAATAGTATGCCGCTACAACCTCAAGGGCAGCTCGTCAGTCCTCACATCTGGAATACCAAGAGTGAGGCCCTCAACCTGGTCCTATAATGCTGTGAGAGTCTCAGCCACATCGAGGTCACGAAGGATAGCCCTTCCAATAGCCTCTCCTGTTGGGGCGGTAGCTGGCACTCTCAGGCATACTACTGGCCGAACGGGACCGACATCTGCATGAACACATGAGTTTGATTAGTCTTGATAGAATAATGCACAAGGACATTATAAAAGAAAAACGATAAATAGGAATATGGTCAAAGAATTTACCAATGGCACCCCACTATTCGCCAACCGGCAGTACTAAATCTGGGTCAGCCCGGAAGTCCATACCAGCATATGGATACTCGGAATAAACCATCTCCTGATAATCAAACCACCCAAATAAGGTATCGGAAAAGGAAATCTGAGACTGACCAGCATGCCTAGACATATGGTCGACCCATCTCTGCATACGTGGTTCAGTCGGTGAAGGTAAATTGAGTGCAATATACTGCGGCTGCATCAGTGGTATCTTTTCCAAGGTGAAGGTGGTCAAGATAGAACCATACCCAAAGTTCTTCAACCTCCCGCTCTTCACCTTGGTCAACTGTTATTTCATCCCAAGAAGTACTGCATCACACCAGTTGAACACCTTCGGTTGGAGACATTCCAAGGCATATTGCATATAAGATCCGTTGGCTACATGAAGAGCCGCACCACCAGCCATCCTACCAAAAGTGAACAGAATAGTCCTGAGGGACCTGTCAGTGACATCACAGATGATGATCTTGCCGTCTTTACTCGGCTGAGATCCCTCTCTGCAATATCGGTGAACATAATCTCTCACAGATTCACCTCCTCGGACCGAACCTGATAAAGAGATGGGGGCACCCCACCTCGACAAGACAGTAAAGAAATAGATGTCCACTACAGTCAAGGGGATGGATTTGCCCCTAATCTGGAACACCTGGCTGGTAGGATCCCAAGCATCGAGCAAATACTGCAGCAAGTATATTTTTTGTCTCATGCTAGAAATGCGGAAAAACTTCAGTAAGCCACAGTTTCGCAATGTGTTTACTGTAACTGGATCATGTAAAGCAAGCATGTCCTCTTCTTCATGCTCACATTCTCACCATGTAATAGTCATCTTGCTCCAAAAATCTCTGAAAACAAACAAGAGAAGAGTTAGATCCTGATTTTGGTGAAAGACAGGCAAAATTTCCATCAAAAACTATGCATAAACTTCCTTCCTTGCGCCCATCGCACCTACAATAGTGTTCTGGGTGTGTTGCATGTCAGTTAGCCAGTAGACAGGCTAACATCCAATGCACCTTTCGATACACAAGGGGTGCGCTGAAGCCAAGGCGAGTTTTTCAAACCCTAGAGGCTCAGAAAAACCAGGAATCAAGCTCAGAATGCAAAATGGAAAGCATGAAATGAAAGAGCTCAGGTTTAGCTCCTACCTGGTCTAGACGGCACCGAGAATCGTCCACAGAATCTCCCAGAATCAGCTGATGAAAATCAAGGGGGAAAAGCACCTCCAAAGCTCCAACAAACCAAAGTTCAAATGAAATGGTAAAATGAGAGGTAAAAGCACTTTTACATTACTTTTTACATAGTTCGAGTAAAATATTAGTGTTCTAACTCATTTTTCAAACATATATTGTTCATTTCTAACTAGTTTGATGAAGCAATTGAAAATGCAGTACAATCTTTGAAAGAACAAAGCTATTTATGGTAAAGTCAAGAAATGACCGTTTAATCGAGCAGTTTTAGCACATAGTTCAAGCTCGTTAAAAAATAAACATAAGTCATGAGCAAATGTTTCTCCCCGTGTTTAAGCTCATTAAAAAATGAACTATTTCCCGGTAAATAACCATCGTGAATGTAGTACTTCAGCCTTTAAAGCCTTGGTCGTGTTCTCATCATCACCTCCACTCTATACTGGCCGATCATTCACCTCCATTTGATTGTTTACCCGTTTTGAGGAACAACTGCGAAGAGTGATCCCACTAGCCATCCTTGTAACGCTGCCGTGATTGGAAAATTCCAAACCTTACCTGGAATCAGCTGCTACCTAATTTTATCACTCGTTCCTGAAAAGACGAGTCTCCTTTAAGCTCTTTTCAACTGACTCGTAAAATATGAAAATATTGTCAAGCCATTGGCCTCTCTAGCTCGTTAAAGGGATCGGAAGTGCTATCCCTCCTTTAGATTTTAATCTTTTTGGACTTGAGGGATTATTACACAAAAAGATCGAGCGCTTGTTTTGATCGGCTCGTTAAAAGTATCAAAAATTCATCCCTTCTGTATTGTTTTATACTTTTTTGAACTTAAGGGATTAGATGACGAAAAAGGAATTTTGGAGTTTCTTTTACGTCCCTTTTTAGACTCTCTAAAATTGAAAAGGACCGAGTTATCTTTGTTGTTAAACTCGTTAAAACTTAATAGCGACAAACTTTTCCATAGCAGACAAGAACGAGTTTCACTATCGCTAGGCTCGTTAAAACATAGCGATGGGTTTGCCCGAAGGGAAAATTATAGAACAAGCATATGTTATCCTCCTCAAGCTTGACAAAAATAAAGAGGTACTGGTCAGCAATGACTGGGGAAAAATTGGGAAGAAAACTTGAAGAAACTTTGTTGGTAGCAAGTCGCTCTTGAACATGACACTTTCACTCCGCATCTAAGTCGGGTTGGGTTGTTTCATTCACTGGTCACATCACCATTGTCCCATCACACCATCCACATTTGGGGTTAATGCTACCAATCCATCACGTTAGTGTCGCCGATATGTTCAAGATAAGTCATTCAGATAATTCACTTGTGTCTCACCCGCTACAATACATTTACACTCCATTCTTTCATGGCTGCCACCCTGAACCTTATGTCATCAGATCGTTTTCACCTCCATTAAAATAATTTGCTCCATTCTGTTCCATTGATATGGGATTCATTAAGGCCCTCCTATGACGGATCGCTTCTTGTCGACATCAGCTCATTATCCAAGAAGTCGATCTAGGAACACCCCGTTCAGTACTTTGAAGCTTGCATGCCTCAATGGCAAGTTTCTCACTTCCGGCAATAGGTTTACATCAATGACCTTCGACCGAAAGATTTTGCGTGGTGTTCGACGCCAAGTCCTTTATTCACACCACGTGAATTGTATTGCAGTACCTTGAGGGTCATTATCGTTATCGGTGATTCCTCTCACGCCTGTTAATAGCTTACATCATTGGCTGGTAGTCAGGCGATGTCTTTCCATGTTCGACTCCAGAACATCTCTCACATGGATAGACTTGTACTTCGAGTGAAGATCGAACGAGATTGAAGACCCTAGATCTAGTTTCATTCATCCAGGCTGCGATATATATTCAGGGAAATAAAGACATCAAATGTACATCATTGCTGCAAAGATAATCATCCAATCAAAGGGATGATGACTCTACCAGAATCATCAGTCTACACTCGGACGATTGTCTGTCCTATGTACATAAAAATGAATTTATAAAGCTGAGCATGGGAATGCCCGCCTCAGCTAGATCATGAAAATATTATGAAGATAATGTATTGTGTTGTATCTTATTACAGGTCTCCTCCCAGCTTGAAAGAACTTCGGACCCTCATAATAAAGCATTTCACCCGACATCAAAAGATTAACGACCTCATGCTTTAGGGGGCAACTGTTATAGACATTTTTGGGCACTGCAACCCCAAACATAAAATGTCTATAAACCAAGGGCTCCTAATTCCCTAAAAGTGTTGTTCTAACCCCTAAAGGAACAAGGTCAACTGATTACAGCTTCTCCCAGAAGTTTTCCATGAAAAACTACTCAAAACTGGTCAAAAAAGGATCATTTCAGCTGCTCCATAGGCAAAGTGCGTTGCATCTCACCTAAGTACACTCTCTGGGTGCATTGCATTTCAAAAAGCCCTTCTATGGGGTGCGATGGGCGAGAAGTGACAAATGGTAGTGTCAATCTGTGAGGTGGAGAGGCATGGAATCTTCCAGAAACTTCTCCTGTGACACTTGCCTCTCTGAATTCAACCAAGGATGAGTAAGAGATCATCAATCTCCAAGTGGAAGCAAGAACTATCAGAGGGAAGACACTAATCAAATCACAAGGTGACTCATCTCCCTTAAAGATATCTATATATGGATCCCTCATCCCAGAGATCCAGGGGCTAGAATTTTGCATCTTGTAAGGAATTGCTGTTGGTTTCTTGAGACAACATCATAGTGTTGGGTGATATAAGCTTTGTATGAGGTGAAGAAGGGCTTACTTGCTGAGAGGATGATGCTGGGTCAGAACAACTAGTTGTAACTCCCTTGGCTCTTTCTTGATTATCAATAAAAGCTATTCAAGTTTTCCTCCATACTCTTGTGTCATTTATGTTTTATGCATTTGTATGGTCAATTTACATCTGATCCTAGATTGTTTATGATTATAGATCCATGTTCTTGTATAGTGTTATGCTACTTTGGTCCTACAGTTACTCTGTGAAGCTGGGCGTACAAGGAAGAAAGTAGCGAAGGACTATCAGGAGAGAGAGGCATCGAACTAGGAGATAAGCGCAAGACAGAAGTTGGTATCCTTTGTTCTTCTCTCATCTATATTTCATAAAGGAAAAATGAAAGTAGCTTTACTTTGTTTGTTTCTAAGGTAGCTACCACACCTTATTGGGATAAGCAGCTCTGTGTAGACACTTTTCCCTGTAACACGTAGGGAAGGAATTGTTGTGTGTAGAGAAGTGCACTGCGCATAGGGAAAGTTCTTTTAGTTCAAAAATGGACGAGTGCTGCGCGTAGGAGCCAGCACTGTGCTTTTGGGCAAGTGCACTGCGCTTAGGGCAAAAACCATCAAAAACTCTCCAATCCTCAAATTTTTGCCAAATCACCTCCAAATTCACCTTGAACAAGTAACTATTGTTTCTCTACCTAGTGATTAGTTAGCATATGTGAAGTTTTAGATAATTTTTTCACTCCCTATATGAAACCCTAGTTTTCACTATAAAAACCTAGTCATTTTGTTTTTCCTATCACCTAGTCTCATAACTAAAACCCTTTACTTATCATTCCCTTCACTCCCATCACATTCTACCACCTGTTTATCACTCCCTAAACCTTCCCCGTCCTCTCATGGTTTGTCCATAGCTACTAAAACTCACTCACATGAATCCCTACAAACCCTGGAGCATACTATTCATCCCATACATTGTCTGAAACTGTGAAAACTAAGAAAATTTATTAAACATGGATAGAGGTGACTATGACTATGATGAGGAGACAACAAGTGATAGTTTAGTGGAGAGGATAAGGCAATAGAGAAAGCCTCATAAGGGAGGCAAGATCACAAGAGAAGAGCCAACTAACATAAGAGAACTACAAGCCTCTCCATTGGTAGTTTCATGTTTTAGACACCTTGGATATTATGAATTATTGTGAAGAAGTTGAGAGAGTGCAATATCACCCGGAGCTCACTAGACTTTTTGCAGCTACTAGGCAAGTGTTTGCTCGACAGGATTTCAAAGGGACCTTTCCTTCTTCATCAACACAATAGGTACAGGTACAACAGTTAAACAAAGGGAAGGAAAAGGTGCAGGAAGAAGACTTGGATGATAAGCAAGAAAGAGAGTTTGTGTTGGAAGAACATGATGAGTCTGAGTAGCTTGACACTGATATTATTGATTTAGAAGCTTAGGAGAGGGAAGGACATCATCATTCAAGAGAAGGAAGCTCAGATACAAGCCTTGATAGACAACTTGGAGAGAACCAAGTTTGTCATCACATACTTGGAGCGGGAAAACAAACAATTGAGTGACAAACAAGTCCTCATGGACCTAGAAGTACTAAAAGGAAAGAGGCAAAGTGACAAAGAGGATCATGTCACTTTGACTCCTATCGAGCAAGAAATTGAAAAGGATAGGGAGAATTGGCTTGAAGGAGTCAATCTGCATCTTGAGGATCTGATTAAGAAGGCCAATAGGGATAACAAAATGCTTAGACACATGGCATATTAGTACATGACCCATAATAAGATTTGCAATATGAGAATAAAAAAGATGAAGGCTAGGATAAGGAGGGCTTTAGAAGACAAAACGGAGGAGGATAGACTTAAGATGTTGGTTGAAGCTTTCTTGGCTAATCAAAGAACTTGATGGTGCTACTTTATACCAATTTTGGGCACTTTCTAAGAAAATTTTGTCATTTTGAAATTTTGGAAATTCAAAACAAAGAAAATCTACCCAGAAGCGCAGCACCACCAACGATGCATTTTTTCTAGGGGCATCCAATGCAGAAATGATTTGCATTTTTGGATTCAGGGCATCAAGGACATGCACTCTACCAATTTTCAGAATTTATGAAGCACATTTAGTCCACCAAAAGGTCTAAAAACACCCAAAATTTGACCTCTTTACCAGCTTGGACACACAGAAGCAGCCTTGGGAGAATTAGTTTTTGAGGGGTCAAATGAGCTCCAAATGAGAAAATTCTAGGTGTTCCAGAATCTAGACTTAAATACCTTTCTAATGAGCTATCCTAGGCTCAATTTTTATATTGGGAAGGCTTCCAAAAGTGGATACAAATTGGCACTACACGTAGGACCAGTGGCGCTACATGTAGGGCATTTTTACTCAGGATGACTTTTTTACCTAATTTCACCTATTTTCTTGATTTCTCTCTCATGCAAGTGAATTTGCCGATGTAATTAATGCCATGTATTGTAAATGTAATAGTCAAACACTAGTATATGGTATATTCATGGAAAAAAAGTGGTTTTGAGGGTAATGAATCTGTTTCCACTCTTGTAGAGGCAAGTTGTTTGACTGCCTAGATTCCTATTCTTAGTTTAGAAATGGTTGAAAAAACTCCTTTTCACATGGTTTCAACCTTTGATGGTTAGGATGAGTGATTTGAATGTCTATATCATGTATTTTCTTGGTCATTTGCAAGGGTTGGATTCAACTGGATGCTCATGTACTAAGCACATATCACTTAATAACAGTTTTGGTAGGAAACTAATAAAGTTCTAGCTATTTTTATGGGATGCCTATGGTATGGCCTTCACCATGAGTTTCTTCTTCTGTTAATATGTTCTCATGTTATTTATCTATGCCTATTTCATATAATTGCTTCGGATTGGTTGTTTTCAAGTCACATAGGTGGAATACATTAGGTTTTAATGCTCTACCTTGGGAAAACACAAGTATTTTATGTTTTTTCTACTGTTTAAGAAGGATTCATGACTTGCTCATGCCCTTATTAGCTCCTAACCAGTGTAGCATTTCACCCCATAAACCCGAAGGTGCTAAACTTCATACCTACCTTGCCCCATAGAATCCACTGTAATTTTGACTTAGTTTCCCAAACCCAAATTGCCCAGCTCCTCCTAATCTGGCAAAACACCAACGAAACCTATCGAAACCTTTGAGCTAGTATACCTAGCATAAAACCTTGTTCCTAATCTAGTTATATTGACTAAGATCCATAAGGAGAGAGCCCTCTCCCGACCTGGTAGTTCTAGCTACCAGGCTAAGCTTGGCTTGTGGTTACCTTGGAATTGCCTCCCTTTAGCCTGAGGTCAATCTAGGTGATAACATAGCGGCGACCATACTAGGCAATGTAGTTTTATGTTCCTCAGCAAAATGTATCAAGTTCAGATCTAATTGCTGATGGTGGACAATGATTAGACACTGGAACGCTGAAATCATTCACCTGGCGACTCTAAATCAATTTTGAGACCAGATCCAAGGACTCCACTAGAGGATGAACTTGACCAGCAAAAACATGAAAGGACAATATGGAAAGATCATGCATTCAAGTTAGAATTTCATCTAAGACATTATTTTATTTGTTATAAATTATTTCTTCTCTTTTCCTAAGAGTGTCAAGAAGGCTTTACAAAGCATATTGTATTCGAGAAAAGATCCTAGACCAACATTTGATTCTTTCCCTTTTAATATTGTGAATACAAAATATTCACATTACTTTGATCTTGATCAAGACCCTTCCTCAGAATCTTATGATGGACGCCTTCAAATTCATGAGCCTCAAGAAACCAAGACTGATTTTACAGCTTTTGTGCATACTCCTACACCTTGTAAAATTCCAGATGGATACAAGCCTCTCATTTTACCTCCTATATCTCATGCTTTCCCCAAAAATCATTACCTATGTCTACCAAGTTTTGATGTTGAATGTGACAACATCACTGCTGAGAGACAAGTACTAAATTTTGAGTATTTTCTTGACCTTTGTGAAGTTGATGAAGAGGATGTCATTATTAGGCTTTTTGTTATTTCTTTGCAAAGAAAAGTAAAGAGTTGGTTCAAAACCTAGCCTAATGTGAGCATCTCAGATTTCCAGCAGTTCATCAAAGTTTTCCTTGAAAAGTGGGTGATCAGACAAAACCCTTTTTTGATTCTAGAAGAGTATAACTAGCTGAAAAGACAGCCAAGGGAGACAGTACAACAATGTTCTACTAGATTTAACCAATTTTATTGTTCGATGCTTATTAATATAATACCTCCTCCTGATTTAGCTCTTTTACACTACCTGGAAGCCTTTGATCTGGAGATGGAGTTTCAGCTAAGAGAAAGGAACCTTGCAACACTTGAAGAGATGCAAAACAGTGTGGTAGATGTACAGGCTATTTTGCTGATCATAAGGGAAAAGTTGAGGGAAGAAGAGATGAAGAACATAGATCCAGAGGAATCAACATATTTAGAGATAAAACTCGACATTTTGGTAAGTGCAGTGGAAGAGATGATGCAAAAGATCACGATAAGGAATGAGTATGATGTTCAAAACCATGGTTCACTGATTGAAGAAAAACAAGTGGCTGATCCAAAACATTTTCTTTCTTATCCCAGTTGTCATAGGTCTGATAATGATTGTTCTATAGTTCATCCTGGAGAAGAGAGATCTATTGATCTGACATATATGCTTGATGATGTGTTTTATACTTATGATTTGCCTAATTTTGATTAGTATGATGATGATTATGATCTCCAAACAAAAGCTAGTCTTGCAGACAAATTAGCAGCTCGTTTGTGGAAGGATGAAGTTCACTTTCAGTAGTTTGAATACAGTGATCAGTCAATGCATATCAGCTATGGAAGTGAGGAGGAAATTGTAGAAAATTTTGAAGTAAGTGAAGGATCTTTGCCTTTTTGTTTTACCTTGTTTCAGTTCATTAGAGGCAACTTTTGTACAATCAGAGATCAAATGTCGATAAGTTTTTATCCTGACCATCTAGTGGGCAAGGAAATCCTTGCTCAAGACTTCTCATATCTAGATTTACAGCCTCTGAATGCCATTGAATGTTAGGTTGTAGATGAAGAATTGGAAGCTAGAACATATAAACAAATGATGCAAGATGATTCCGTACCATTATGTTTTGAATCATTTCAGTTTTTGAAGGGAATTTTGCATAGTATATCTTCAAATGAACAATCCATAGAAAATCATGCAATCTCATTGGAACCAATAGAAAATGGGTTGAAACAGTCTTTTCTAATTTTTCACGTTCCAATAGCTGATTTGCTGGATGATGTCTGCAGTCAAAGTCCTTATCCATTAGCTAATTGTGAGTTTGAAAAAAGTATTGATACAAACTTGATCCGACAACCAATTTCTTTGTCATTTTTAGCAGGAGTCTCGTCACAAAGCTTAGATGAAAGTTTGCATTCATGGTATGAGGAGAAGCAAAGTAATACATTAGATGAGCTAAGTCCCAATGCACACAAATTTCAAGATCCTTATGCAGTATTTTTGGAGTCAGATAGAGAATCCATATTATTCAATCTGGGAAAATCTGGATCTGTTTACAAGTTTTCATGGGAGTTGCCTTTTAGTAGTTCTCTCTGGTTGTTCATAAGAAATAACTTGCAGATAATTCAAATAGTAGTTAGATTTCTTACTTGGTTGCATTAGTTGTTTCACTTCACCTGATCGGGGGATGAATGGAACAATCAGAGTAGTTTTTATTGAATAAGCTCCATTTTGAGCATCTTTTCCAGTTTGTTAGTTGTGTTTTAGTATTAAGTCAGTTTCAAGTCAGTTGGTGTATTTGAGTCATCAGTATTCAGTCATGTATTTTAGATTTATTTTTTCTTACTCCATGCCCAGTGGATAAGGCTACTAGCTCTATGGTGTTCTTAGCACCTCCAAGGAGCTACTATCCCCATTGGAGCCAATGTTAGTGTCAGTCTTGTCATACTGCCATCAGTGATTAAAATATGCTCTTTTGCATTTGCATAATAGGAGTACCATACTGTAAAATTGTTCATCGTTTCAATAGGTCATGGATCCATTGATGATTGAGGTCACTCTAGTTTTCCCTCATGAAATATACTTGTTGATCCTCTTTCCTATAGTCTTCAGTCATAGTTCATTTTCATTCTGCAGTTCATTTCATTAGGTCTTAGGGATTGGTCTCATTAGCTTTTAGGTTTCCACCAAAGTCAAAATTTGATGATTAAATGCAAATAATGATCAGCAAAGACATGAGGATGGTAAATAAACTCAAGCATTGTAGCTTGAAAGTCATAAGTTATTCTTTTAAAAACCTAATGTAATTTTCACCTCAAAACATGTTTTGAGGTGAAAATAGAGTATTTAGTTTTCATTTATTTTTCTTATGTAATTTTATGTCTCTATATGTAATATTGATTCCCAGTTGATCCTAAGAATCTATTCCTACTGCCTAGCAACCACCACTGCAAAACATCAAGTTAGCATGAGCACTAATCCACCTACAAAAGCAAAAGAGAACAAGCAATAAACCCTAATTTCCTCACCCATTGAGCTAGGGTTGGCTATGGAATCAAGGACATCTGAGTATATGAGGCATAAGGGAGGTCCTTTCAGTGAGTATGAGGCCATTCCCACTCATACACATCATGCTTCCATCATTTTTCAATAAGTCATTCCAAGGGACAAATCATTTGCCACACATCTAGTTGATTTTTCTTCAAACCATGTTATAGACCAAACAGGGCAAAATTTGGAAAAAGTGAGAGAGGTATTTGTCCAAAATAGGCCAAGGAAGAAAAAAATCCTTCACTTTTTAGACAAGTGTCATGATTTTAGAGAAATGTCAAAAATACAGTTGCTACAAGAGAGTTTTTGAACTTCTATAGTGACCTTGGGAAAATCAATTTTTCTGCTATATGGAATGACTACATGACTTTCTTGGTGATTCAAATGATAACTAGACACAAAGAGCTTTCCAATGAGATATTATGAGCTCAATTTGGAGTTGAGGAAGACCTCCAAACGTTGACTAAAACAACACTCTACATTTTGGCAGCCTCATTCTGCACATTTTGACCAGTCTTGGGAGATTGAACTTTCGATAGGGAAAATGAACTCCAAATTGAGTAATTCAAGATGTTATGGAAGTTAGACTCGAAAAGCTTTCCAATGCTCTATTCCACGCCCAATTTGGACACCACAATGGTCTCCAAAAGTGGCCTGAAAAAAGCACTACGTGTAGGGAAGGAGGTGTTGCACGTAGGGAATTTTTTTTTAGTTCAAAAATGAACGGGCACTACTCGTAGAGGCCAGCACTGTGCTTTTGTGAAAATATGCTGCGCTTAGGCAAGAAAGCATCAAAAATTCTCCAATCCTCAAATTTTTTCCAAATCACCTCCAAATTCACGTTGAACAAGTAAGTATTGTTGCTCTACTTGGTGATTAGTTTTCATATGTGAAGTTTTAGATAATTTTTTCACTCCCTATATGAAACCCTAGTTTTCACTATAAAACCCTAGTCATTTTTTTTTACTGTCACCTAGTCTCCTAACTAAAACCCTTTACTTATCATTCCCTTCACTCTCATCGCATTCTACCACCTATTTATCACTCCCTAAACCTTCCCCTCCCTCTCATGGTTTTTCCATAGCTACTAAAACTCACTCACACCCATCCCTACAAACCCTAGAGCATACTATTCATCCCATACATTGTTCGAAACTGTGCAAACTAAGAAAATTGACTAAACATGGATAGAGGTGTCTATGACTATAATGAGGAGACAAGAAGTGATAGTTCAGTGGAGAGGGGAAGGCAATAGAGAAAGCCTCATAAGGGAGGAAAGATCACAAGAGAAGAGCCAACTAACCTAAGAGAACTACAGGCCTCTCCATTGGCAGTTTCATGTTTTAGACACCTTGGCTACTATGAATTATTATGAACAGGTTGAGGGAGTGCAATATCACCTGGAGCTGACTAGACTTTTCGCAGCTGCTAGGCAAGTGTTTGCTCCATAGGATGTGGAAGGGACCTTGCCTTCTTCATCAACACAGCAGGTACAGGTACAATAGCTCAACAAAGGCAAGGAAAGGGTGTAGGAAGAAGACATGGATGATGAGAAAGAAAGAGAGTTTGAGTTGGAAGAACATGATGAGCCTGAGCAGCTTGACACTGAGATTATTGATTTAGAAGCTCAAGAGAGGGAAACTATGAAAGACATCATCATTCAAGAGAAGGAAGCTTAGATACAAGCCTTGATAGACAACCTAGATAGAGCCAAGTTTGTCATCACATACTTGGAGCAAGAGAACAAACAATTGAGTGACAAACAAGTCCTCGTGGAGCTAGTAGTACTAAAAGCAAAGAGGCAAAGTGAGAAAGAGGATCATGTCACTTTGACTCCTATCGAGAAAGAAATTGAAAAGGATAGGGAGACTTGGCTTGAAAGAGTCAATCTGCATCTTGGGGAGCTGATTAAGAAGGACAACATGGATAACAAAATGCTTAGACACATGGCATATCACTACATGACTCGCAATAAGATTTGCAATATGAGAATAAAAAAGATGAAGGCTAGGTTAAGGAGGGATTTAGAAGGCAGAAAGGAGGAGGATAGACTTAAGATGTTGACTGAGGCCTCCTTGGCTAATCAAAGCACTTGATGCTGGTGCTCCATACCAATTTTGGGCACTTTTTAAGAAAATTCTGTCATTTTGAAATTTTGGAAATTCAAAACACAGAAAATCTACCCAACATCCAATGCAAAAATGGTTTGCATTTTTGGATTCAAGGCATCTAGGATATGCACTCTACCAATTTTCAGAATTTTTGAAGCACATTTGGTCCACCAGAAGGTCCAAAAACACCCAAAATTTGACCTCTCTGCCAGTTTTGGGACACACAGAAGCAAGCTTGGGAGAATTGGATTTTGAGGGGGAAAATGAGCTCGAAATAAGAAAATTCTAGGTGCTCCAGAATCTAGACTTAAATACCTTTTCAATGAGATATTCTGGGCTCAATTTGGATGTTGGGAAGGCTTCCAAAAGTGGACTCAAAGTGTCGTTGCGCATAGGACCAATAGCGTTATGCGTAGCGCATTTTTACTCAGGATGACTTTTTTTCCTAATTTCACCTATTTTCTTGATTTCTCTCTCATGCAAGTGAATTTTCCAATGTGATTAATTCCATGGATTGTAAATGTAATAGTCAAACACTAGTGGATGGTAGATTCATGGACAAAAAGTGGTTTTGAGGGTAATGAATCTGTTTCCACTCTTGTAGAGGCAGGTTGTTTGACTGCCTAGATTCCTTTTCTTAGTTTACAAATGGTTGAAACAACTCCTTTTCACATGGTTTCGACCTATGATGGTTAGGATGAGTGATTTGTATGTCCATATCATGTATTTTATTGGTCATTTTCAAGGGTTGGATTCAGCTGGATGCTCATGTACTGAACACATATCACTTTATAGCAGTTTTGGCAGGAAACTAATAAAGTTACTGCTATTTTTATGGGATCCATGTGGTATGGCCTTTAGCATGAGTTTCTTCTTCTGTTAATATGTTCTCATGTTATTTATGTATGCCTCTTTCATATAATTGTTTGTTATTGGTTGTTTTCAATTCAGGTAGGTGGAATATGTTAGGTTTTAATTCTCTGCCTTTGGAAAACACCAGTATTTTATGTTTTTTCTACAGTTTAAGAAGGATTCATGACTTTCTGATGCCCTTCTTAGCTCCTCACGAGTCTATCGTTTCACCCCATCAAGCCTAAGGTGTTGAATCTCATACCTACCTTGCCCCATAGAATCCCCTGCAATTTTGACTTAGTTTCCCAGACCCAAATCGCCCAACTCTTGATCTGGCAAAACACCAACAAAACCTATCAAAACCTTTGAGCTACTATACCTAGCATAAAATCTTGTTCCTGATCCAGTTATGTTGACTGAGATCGATAAGGAGATAGGCCTCTCCTGGCCTGGTAGGGCTAGCTACCAGGCTAAGCTTGGTTTATGGTTACCTGGGAATTGCCTCCCTTCAACCTGAGATCAATCTAGGTCATAACACATTGTAGCTCTTGAATTATTGTCCATCAGAAATGATGGCCTGGGGGATGAATTTTACTTGGAATTTTTCATCAGTGGCCAAAAGGAAGCCATCCAAGCCCATGTCCAGATGCACCACCCAGCTACTTGGTTGGACGTATGTCGCAAGGCCTTAGATTTGGAAGTCACCTTAAATTTCCAATCTAGTCATCCAAATTTCATCACCAAGGCATGTCCCACCCAGGCTCTGGGCCCCACCCAAACAATTAAGGTTCAAAAGGTTTCGCCAATAGAAATGGATGAAAGAAGGAAACAAGGACTGCGCTACTACTGTGATGAAAAGTACTCCCCCGAACACAAATACAAGGAACCAAAATTCTTTCAAATTGATCCCACTGATAACAACACAGTAGATGAAGCTCCATCCCTTGAGGAACGTAAGGAAGAAGTAGGTGGAACCCAAACTGACCCAAACAATGATCTCAGAGTTATTCTAGATGAGTTGGTTATATCACTAGATGCCTTGGCTAGAATTTCTTCAGCTCAAAGTATCAAAATCCACAGCTTTATTAAAAATTGGCCAGTAGTGGTATTGATTGATAGTGGCAACACTAATAACTTTATCCATAAGAGAGTCGTAGAAGTTTTTCATTTCTTTGTATGGGTAGTATCTAATTTCCAATTTCTTATGGATGATGGGGGACCATGAAATGTTAAGTCCACTATCAACATATTAAGATTTAGGTGGAAGACTACCACCTAAAGACCCATATGTTTGCTATTGAAATGGGTGGTTTCAATATTGTCCTTGGTGCTAAATGGATTCACACACTGGGCCCTATCACAATGGATTTGCAGGAGTTATATATGAGATTTCAGAAAGATGACACATTCCTACATTAAGGGGACTCTAGGCAAGTTCTCCTACTATCATCAGCTCGCATTGATTGGAGAAGCTTTTAAAAAGGTGCTCCTACTATCATCAGCTCACATCGAATGGAGAAGATTTTTAAAAAGTGCCATCATGGAGTAGTCCCCCTGTTACACTAAAATTTGTCACCATGACTATTTCCAGTTAGTATGGCTCCATCAACTGTCATACTATCCTCCTTGGCAAGCCTCATACCTCTGCTCTCCATGTCAAACTTCAAGAAAGAGAGAAAGTCATTGAAAATCTATATATCTCTGGGTACGCAGTTTCTCTTAGACTTACCTGCGTGTATGCACTCCAAGTTCACAATACCTGCGTACTTGTACGCTCTGTATGTAAAGAAATGGGTGCGTACTCCTGTAAAGGTCAAAAGGCGCAAGTTTCACTCCAAAAAAAGTTACTTGTGGTCATTTCTAGAACATTCTAGAAGCTTGTTTGACGTGTATGAAGCGCCTCCAGATGGTTCATGTATCCCTACCAAAGAGGAACTTATCCCATCAAGAGGGGAGCTATCCCATCCAAAGAGGGGCTTATCCCATTGATGGTGGACCTGAATAACTTCCTCTAGAGCACTATAAATACAGGCATTGGGCCAAAGGGAGGGAGGTTGAAAGCTGAACATTCCTAAGGGTAGATGCTACTGGAATTAGGACTCCCTTGTAAAGCTTGAGAGGAGAGATTCCCATCCTTCCCTAGCCTTATTTGAGAGTGGGTGAGCTGATAAAAGTAAAGGAAAAGTCTTGCTGGACCCTAGGAGGGACTTGAACAACACCAAGGCTCAGGTTGTAATGGTTCCTTTTGTTACCTTTTAACGAAAATGAACTTATTTTTCTCAACAGATTGTTATTCATGGTTTGTTTCATATACTCCTTGGTCTATATGATGGATATGTATTGTTTTATGAGTTTATCAGATGCTATTTAATCTTTTGGCTTGTTAGTGAATGCAGGTTTCGAAGAGAAGGAGGAGCTCATCCGGATCAGCGAGGCTGGACTACTACAAAGCGTTGGACTAAAGGTATGTTAAGGATCCCCTGATTACTTGTATTTGCAATGCATGTTTAGGGAAAGGTAGCTTTATTTGTCTTGTTTGTCACTAGAAAGCTTTTGCTTCTAGGGAGGTCGGTTGTGTCCGCACTAACGACTCTTTCCGCATGACAAAATGGCGACTCCGCTGGGGAATCCATTAATGTGAATTTTTTTTCCTTTGTATGAACTTTTGATCTGAGAAAAGTTATTTGTTTTCTGGTTTTTGGCTGTCTGACTGTGTATTTGGGTGGTCTAGCTTAGGGTTAAATTAGATTTTAGTTTTTCTTTGTTTTGCTAGAAGTACGCAGCCTCTGAGTTGAGCACAGTGCGTACCAGTACGCACTGTCGCTTTGTGCACAGAGCGTACCCGCACCTGTGCAAACAGGTCACCTGCGTACCCCTGTCAAAACTAAGAAAATTTCATTTTCCTTCTTTTTTTCCTTTTACATTTTGTTTTTAATTTGTTTTTCTGCCCAGATCCACTAGTTTTCTGCCATAAATCTTCACCTAAGCTTGTTTCGTCAGTGTCGAGGGTTTTAGTGAAATTCATAGGGATTTTGCCTTAGGGTTTGATTTTTAACTGGTCCTATAGTGACTTTGGCATCAGAGGTTGTCAAACTTTGGATCTCCTTGGTTTTGTTCAGTCCTCTTAGGAGTCGGGCCTGTCATAGAATTCACCCTTGTGAGAGACCTACCTTTGTGTCTTCTCTTTGCGAATCTCGAAAAAGTTTGTTGATTGAACTTTGAATTTTATTCTTGAGAAAAGAACAAAAAGATTTTGATTTTTGTTTTTGACTAGTTCTTGGTTCTGCATTAACTAGTCCTTAGTTACATTTTGACTGAGTAAAACATCCAGGAATCATCTTTAGTAAGCTTTTGACTCGTTAGATTTACTTTTAGGTGCTTTTTCTCTTAGATTTAATTTTGAGTGAAATTGAGTTGATTTGATTGCCATAGCTTTTTGATTTCTGTTAAAATAAGTTTTACATGCTTTATTAATTAGGAAAAAATACAAAAATATCTTTTGAAGGAAAGTTTTCTTTGGTAGCATTTGTGTCTTTGAAAGAAAAAGGAATTTTCGTGAAGTGATTAGTGATCATGTGTCGTATGTTTTGAAAAAGATAAAGAGTTTGTTTCTTTGTTTTCATTGCCAAGAAAGTTGTTTTTATATCAAGTTTGCATTCTCCAACTCTCTTAGCTAGGGAATTCATTGAAAAAAGAAAAAATTAGTATAAATCATCCTAAGTGCATCTTTTTAGTGGATTTCGCTCGAGTCTACACACCATCAGTTTCATCTCCACTACCTTTTGTCTTAAAGAAAGCCATAAAATTAACACTTAAAGTAAAATCAACTTAGTAACTTTTATTTACTAGGGCTATGAAACACCGATATAGATCAGGCTAGTGTCTTGGAGTAGGAGAGTAATTAACTCTCCAAGATAGAAAAACCAAACAAGTAGCTCATCTTGTGGTAGGATAAATCCAACTGTTTCATTTGTACTATGGGAAAGCTCCTCTTAAAGGAGAAGCACGAGCTTGTGTCCGAACCAGTGAGGGGATCAATCCTCCCTCGTTGGGAACGACGCCAGACACGCACGTATTACAAACAGTAAACCTCGGATTAACCATTGTCGAGGAGCCAGGGGTCACTTGTCGGTAAACCTTGGATTATTGTCAAGGAGCCGGCAAGGGGATTGAGCTTGATACTCTGCCCTTGCGCGCTGTTGGAGTGTAGACTGTTCCCCCAGGTGCATTTGTTGCTATTGGTAACCTTAGTGACCATTATCTTTAGGATTCTACCAAGGTGACGGTGGAGGGACGATCCCACTGTACCTGGAGCAGACGTCGGCTAGACTCACTTGGATTTTCCGGGGGGTTCACTTCACTCGAGACGGTTAAAGTGGAGGAACTTGTGCCGGTCTATTCATTAAGCAGGTTGCCGGGGCAACTGTTCCGCCCACCACTTCTGTACTGAATTCGGCGATGTTGGGTTTCATCTCCAACTAGTGTTTTCGGTCCGGAAGGCTACTGTTTGTGCATGGTTTGACGCCCTAGATTCTTTAGGCATGTGATTCAAATTTGTTTGGTTCTTTAGATACTTTAGGTGGTTTGCTTTGAGATTTTACTTTGTTTGTGTGTGCAGTAGTTAAAAGTTTTTAACTGTGGCTGAATTACCGAGACAGTCCCGTAGACTTTGGGGCAAGTCTCCTGAGATTTTTACCGTGGCCGATTTGTTGAGGAAGTCCTGTAGATTGCGGCGCGAACCTCCTGAAGAGGTCTCGAGTCATTACGAAGGTTTAAAGGTCCTTGTAACTCCTAGTGGCAGTAAAGTAGGTTCACTGGAAGAAGGAGAATCGTCATTGGTAGTCCATCCAGATTATCAAGGTCTAGAAACAGGTTATAATCCCAAAGCAGTTGCAGTTTCTGAGCTTGCTGGTAGTTTTTCATCTACTAGTGATATAGGCGAAGAACCTGAAGTATCTGAACCTGTTACTCCAACTTCTAGTGCACCTGATTCACCTAGGGTAGAAAGAGTCATCACCGAAAATCTTCCTGCTGGTTTGATAGCTATTGAAGAACTTGCTCCAGAGGAAGAATTAGGCGTATCTATCCTTGAAGATCAACCTACTATTGATCTAAGAGAGCGTGAATCTATCTTTTACAGTCCTCCTAGAAGTACTACTTGGTACCTTTCGTTAACCAATTATTTAGACAACTCAGGGATAAGTTTTTCTCCACCTCGAACTCCTTTTCCACCCGGAGGTATTTATACTCCTGTAAATATGTCTGGTCAGTCGTCCATGTTCACTCAATCTCCTGAATCTTTCTTGTACGACGGTCCTTCTGTTCCTTCCGGATATCAGTCACTTTCTGGTACTTTTGCGGGAGCATCTCCTCAACCCATTGAACATGGGTTATTAGCTGGAAACAATGGTAATAAACCGTTGGGTGTAGGCGACATTTACATGATGTCAGGTTCAGTTCCCGGTTCTCAACCTCAAGGTGGTCAATTACCGCCTGGGGGGCAGCCTCAATTAATGCTTTGGGGGCAACCTCAAGGCACACAAATTGTGTCTGGGGGGCAACCTCAAGGACAGTATGTACCCATAGTACAATACATTCCTCAAGGTCAACCCCAGCCTCAATATGTACCCCAGGGTCAACCTCAGTATCAGTATTTACCTCAAGGGTATCAACCTCAAGGTCAAGGTCAACCCCAGTATCAGTATTTACCTCAAGGTTATCAACCTCAAGGTCAATACTCGAGTCAAGGTTATCAACCACCTCAAGGTCAGTCATATCTTCAAGGTACGGGAACTGTGCCTTTCAGTTATCAATCCTATCCTCAATCCGGTTATGGATCTCAATATCCTCAACCTGTCATGGGTCAATACCCCAGAATGAACATAGTGTGGGATCCATCGCAAGTTCAACAAGTATTGCAGCCAAGTATACAGTTGTCATCTCAAGCTGGACAACCTTTAGTTGCTGGTCCATCCCAACAACCAGTCCAGTCTAATGTTCAAACTTCTGTAACTTTGGTAGTTACTTAGCCGCCAATTGCACCTAGTACTCCATCTCAAAAAACGGCTGCTGCAACTACCGCAACATCTGCTCCTTCCACCACACTTGCTTCTGGAGTATCGACAGCTCCGGTTTCTACTGTCTCTGCAACTAATCCTCAGACATCTTTACCATTGTCTGGATCTACGATTCAAACTACGGTTCAGATTCCTGTAGGACAACCTGGTTTAAGTACGGTTGTCACTAGTCAACCACAATTCACTTATCAACCGTACCAGGGACAGTACCAATACGGGCCTGCTGTCCAACAACCGGTTTACCAGTATCAACCGTATCCTGGGTACACTTATCAACAACCTCAGCAACCCCAGTACGGTCCGGTTAATCCTGGTTTCCAGGAGGATATAATATCCTGAATGCAATTCCTATTCCAAGTTATCCTAGATATCCTCCTCCTGGGACTGGTATTGTGACCCAGAGTTTTAGGGATCCTAATCAGCAATTACCATTTATCGCAACTTTGGATTTACCAGACTTGTCACGCCTAACGAACGATCCCATACAATATCTTCCGTTCTGGCCGCCAATGCCAAATAAGTTGCCCAGTGATATACCCAAGTTCGAAGGTAAGTCTGGAGAGGATCCGTCCAATCATGTGATGACTTACCACCTCTGGTGTGCTTCAAGTTCCATCTCAGATGATTCGATCCGCTTACGTCTTTTCCAGCGTACGCTCATTGGTCTCGCGGCCAAGTGGTACATTGAGTTACCACGGGCCTCTTTTTACAATTTTAGTCAGTTAGCTACCTCGTTCCTAACTCATTTTCAGTTGCCGGTCAGATATGATAATGGCACGGAGCTACTAACTTCACTAAAATAGTCGACATCCACTTATATTTCCAATCATATACATGAATGGAGACGTCGACGGCGATTAGTGAAAGTTTTTATCCCGGACCAAATCTTAGCTAAATGGTTTGTTAAATCATTATTACCGAAGATTACTGAAGATGTAGCTAAGGCCGGAGTAGTTACTGAAGAGCAAGTAATTGCTCAAGTGCAGTACCTTGACTTAGTTTACACTCAGTCAGGTACGTTACATGAAAAGATCCCAGATCTTCCAAAGTCAAATCAAATCACTGCTACTCCTTCGGAATCTCATTCTGCTGATGGCATGATTGGTATGGTAAATACTAAAAGTAAGAAGAAATCTTCAAAGAATTCTTCGCCCATTATAACCCTACCAGATTCCCCGACAGGAGAGTCTTCTCCTGAAATTTCCGCTGATATTCACGCTGTAGAGTCATCTACGGCTAAATCAAAAAACGGTGGAAAGAAAAAGGGTAAGAAGAAGGGTAAAGCAGACAAGACTCCAAAAGAGAAAACAGAGAAGTCGAAAACCAATGACGAAAAGCACAAACCTCGATATCCTTGTCTAATTTGTGAAGAGGATCATTTTACAAGAGATTGCCCTCATCGGGCCGAGGTTGTGAAAATCGTCAAAGGTTCCTTAACTCCTGCTGTTTTGAAAGATCCATTTCCAAAGCAGGAGAGTAAGATGATAGGTTATTCTTCGAGTGCCACTGAAGAAACCATATTGATGATGTCTCATGTAAGGATTGCGACTCGATCTCACGATTATGGTAGTAAAAGTCCTGTTGATGGATCGAAAGAAGTAGAATCTTCTCATTCAAATCCATCAACCTCAGCTCCCGGTTCCGATCCACTATAGATCGAGAAACCTAACCATGACTTAGTAATAAAACCGCCCGCCAAGGGTGTACTTCAAAGGTCTGCTTTCAATCCACCTGCGAGAGCGGCTCAGAATTACAACATTGTTGAGGATTTAGCTGTTTCACCCTCAGCAATGTCGGCTCTAGAAGTGTTGCAATCATGCCCAGCACAACGAAAATTACTTTTGTCGGCTATAGGAGCTGTTGATGTTCAGGACCCGAACGTGATAATCTTTGATCTAGAAAATAGTACACCGCGTCTCCCTCATCAGATGGCTTTCCAGATTCCAGTGATAGTCAAAAACAGGCCCATTCATCGGACTGTAATTGATGAGGGAGCTTCTACGTGTATTATGTCGATTCAGTGTTGGAGATCGCTTGATTCTCCTTCGCTGAACCAATCCCTGACAATTCTTAAGGCCTTTGATGACCGTGGGTTCCATCTGTTTGGCATTTTTGCAGGATTTACCTATAGGGGTCGAAGGAAAAATCGTTAGTCTAGATGTGGAGGTGGTTGATGCCCCTCTAGACTACAACCTTCTTTTGGGTCGAAGTTGGTCTTACGCTATGACAACGGTCGTTTCATCGGTCTTCAGAGTAATAAAGTTTCCACATAATGGCAAGATCATGACAATAGACCAGCTGGCTTATTTTCATCCGACCCAACCTCTTCAGAGAGTATCCAGCATGTCGGTAAAACGACTATCCCCTATAAGGATGTTGGCGTAGGATTAGTTAAAGATTCTGGTTTACTGGGAACTTTTCCTTTTCCTCCAATCAACACAGACCCTTCATTAGCATTTATTCATATGATTACGTCAGATACTATTATTTACGATGATCCTTGGATTGTCCCATCTGAATCTGAGATAGACTCATTCAGTGATGCAATGCCTTAGAGTCCATTGAAATTGCCTATGAAGCCATGCAGTCTTTTTCCGACCCAAGTTCAACCCGAATCGACCAAATGAATGTGGTCCGTGAGGAATCCCTTTTCGCATCAACCTCGGAGTTAATAACATTTCCCGAAGTTGTGTCATCTGACGAGCAACTTTGTGAAGTCCTGTGCATAGACGATTTACCATGGGAAGATCTCCATCATAGATCTTCGTTTTTACCTGAGAATGATCGTTTTGAAAACGATTTCTCATCAATCTTTACAGCTGAATATGTCAAAGACGCTCAGAGTCCAATGAAACATCCTGATTCAGAGCTGAATTTGGGAAACGTTTCTCGCACTATTCCCATTGACATTTCAGTGAAGCCTGGAATTGTTGAACACGTTCATATAGGTGCCTCGTGTTCAGATGACGAAATTCAAACATACAAGGCCCTATTTCAAGAATTCTGCGACGTGTTTCCCTGGTCCTATGAGGAAATGCCAGGAATTGATCCCTCTATTGTTGTTCGTGAGATCAAGACTTACCCGGACGCTAAACCCGTTTGGCAACGTCTGCGTCAAATCCACCCTCAGAAAGCGGCTGCAATTAAAGCAAAAGTTGAGAAGCTGTTGAAAGCAGGTTTCATTTATCCGATCCCGTTAACGGATTGGGTATCGAATATTGTTCCGGTTAATAAAAAACAGGGAACAATAAGAATATGTATCGACTATAGGGATATCAATCGTGCTTTTCCTAAGGACAACTATCCCACGCCCTATATCGATCAAATAATTGATGATTGTGCCGGTAGTGAAATATTTTCCTTTATGGACGGTTTTTTCGGTTACAACCAAATCAATATTCTACCTGCCGATCAACCAAAAACGGCTTTCATTTGTCCATGGGGGACATTTGCTTATTGCAAATTACCTTTTGGGCTTAAGAATGTCGGAGCCACTTTTCAAAGGGCGATGTCTTATGCATTTCATGACATCAAGCACATTGTGCAACCGTATCTCGATGATTTGCCCGCTCACTCCTTACATCGAGCTGATCACCTTGTCCATTTACAAGCAATTTTTATGAGGTGTAGGAATTATCGTATATGGTTGAACCCACACAAATGTGTCTTCTACATCGAAGTGGGACGATTGCTGGGATTTGTAGTTTCAAAAGCCGGCATTCGCGTCGATCCCTCGAAGGTCGAAGCTATCATCAAATTGCCTCCTCCTTCGAGTTTGCACCAACTCCAAAGTTTGCAAGGGAAAGAAAACTTTTTACGCCGATTCATTCCTAACTACGCCGAGATTACTAAGGGTTTTACCCGGTTGTTGAAACAAAATGCTCAATTTTCTTGGGATGAGATAGCTCAGAAATCTTTCGATGCGCTAAAGCACGCGTTGACCCATGCACCGTTGCTGCATCCTCCCAACTACAACCAGGATTACTTTTTGTACCTCGCCGCCGCTCATTCCACTATTGGAATGGTCTTAGTACAGGAAGATGAATTCGAAACGGAACATGTGATATATTATCTTAGTAGGACGTTAAATCCCACTGAGCTAAAATATTCGCATGTGGAGAAATTGGCCCTGGCAACTGTTCAGGCTGTCCAGCGTTTTCGTCATTACATTCTTCTCCGTAAAAGTACAGTCATTTCGGATTGCAACCCTTTGATTTACATTTTGACTAAACAATTGCTAGGGGGCAAGTAATCTAAATGGATTGTTATCTTGCGAGAGTTCGACTTGGAGTTTGAAAAATCTAAGTCTAAGAAATCTTTAGTTTTTGCGGAATTGATGTGTGACTTCCCGCGTGCTGACACGGAAACTGTGGAAGAGGAACCCATTGCGGACGAATATCTGTTTCTCATCAGCACTTTAGATCCGTGGTATGGAGATATAACTGTCTATCTCCAAACCCAATCCTTTCGGCCCGAAGCTTCAAGGTCGGAACGCCGAAAAATTCGATTCCAGTCCCAACAGTACAAAATTATTGGAGATACTCTTTATCGTCGTGGGGCAGATTTGGTTTTTCGCCGTTGTTTAACTCATGAAGAGGCAGAAAGGGTTATGAATGACTATCATTCTGGAGCGTGTGGCGGTCATATGTCTCGGTATGCCACAGCTCAGAAGGTGTTGCGTGCTGGCTACTTCTGGCCGTCCATGTTTAAAGATTGTATCATTGCGGTCCGAAAATGCCACAACTGTCAAGTGTTTGATCGCAAGATGCGTGCACCACCTGCTCCTCTCCACCCTATAATTGTCGTTGGTCCTTTTGCTAAATGGGGTATCGACTTTATTACATGTAACCCTCACTCGGCCGGGGGGCATGCATATATCATCCTTGCGGTTGATTATTTTACTAAGTGGGCCGAGGCGATGCCTACATTCGAGGCTGACGGCAAGACAACTGCGATTTTCGTATTCAATCATATTATTGCTAGGTTTGGTGTCCCACAAGCGATAATCACTGACCATGGGCGCCATTTTCGAAACATTATGATGACAGAACTTACAAGCCAGCTTGGTTTGTGTCATGATAGTTCTACTCCTTATTATCCCCAAGCAAACGGTTTGGTTGAGTCCATCAAAAAATTTCTAGTTATCATGATTCGACGAATCATTGGTATTCATCGGTCGAATTGGCACAACATGTTATTTTCAACGCTTTGGGCGTATCGAACCTCAGTGAAAACATCAACAGGGTTCACTCCTTTCCAACTAGTTTATGGTTTGGAAGCAGTGTTGCCCATTGAATGCGAAATCCCATCACTTCAAATGGCTATCGAATTACTTCCAGCTACTTCCAAAGAGGAGAAGCGTCTATTATACTTAGCTAAATTAGATGAGACTTGACGTGACGCTGCATTGGCAATCGAGACTCACGCAAAAAGGATGAAAGCTCAGTATGATCGCAACGTGACCCCTCGTAATTTTTCGGAAGGAGACCTAGTGTTATTATATGATCAAGCTAACGATAAATTGGGTGCTGGTAAATTCGTTCCTATGTGGCATGGGCCCTACATTGTCAAGCGAAAGCTAGCAAAAGGGGCCTATGAGCTGGTAGATTTTGATGGGGACTCTTTGGGTAAGCCCAAGAAATGGACTTTACCTAAAGAGGTATTATGCTTAAATGATGGGTATGGAGATTTAGTTAGGTTAGTTTTTTCTTTCTAGCTGGTGTGTTTGTTAGTTTAGACAGTGTGCTTAGCTTAGAAAGTGTGTTTTCGTCGTTATTCTGGCTTATCTTGGTTTTACTTTTGATATTGCAGATTTCGACGCCTCTCCAAACGTACATTGGATTTGCTAATGGTGCTTGTCGTAGTACATGGAATATCTCTTCCGCAGCTTGGGTTATCTATTCGCCCTCTGACGAGTTAGTTTCTATGCATGGGGTGAGCCTCGGTCAAACAACAAACAACATTGCAGAATACAGTGCAGTGATTGAGTTATTATCTGAATCTATTTCGTTTGGGATTCGGAGTTTGATAGTGAGGTTAGATTCTGAACTCGTTGTATTACAGCTTAATAGAGTATATGCCATTAGAAATCCAGTGTTATTAAGGTTATTTTTGAGAGTGCGCCTCTTGGAACGTGAATTTGATTACATTGAATATCAGCATATTCCAAGGTCATTAAATACATTAGCAGATGCAATTACTTCTCGAATGTTAAACAGACATTTGTGATAATCATAAATGTAAATTTAAAAACATTTCATCATACATGTTTAACAAGGTAAGCCGGTAATAATGATATATATATAGATAGGAGTGTGTCAAAAATATACATCGTCTTCGATCATAGGTTGAAAAACACCTTATGATCGGCAAAAATGATAAGTACAAAAACCAAAAATGTCACATGTGTCTACAAAAAGTGACTAGCCAATCACTGGTGGTGCTCTCTATACGAGACCACTGCCTGCGCTACCCTACACAGGAACCTCCTGAAAGGTCCTGGGACTGTGACCACATAGTGCTGAAGTCGGATAGGAATGTCGTCTATAGTCGTCTCTAGTATGTCCGTCGTGAGACGCTCTAGGTCCTGTTCCAGCTCGGCTAAGGTCTCTGAGGCCGCATCCTGTGGGGCCGGTGCTGGTGCAACTGGTACTCTTCTCTCGAATGGCCGGAGATTGGCCAAACGTTGTGGACCTACATCTGCATTTTGAAATTTGTCGCTGTCAGTTTTGAGACGATATAAAAAAAAAAAAAAAGTAAATAATTTAAAAACTTGTGAAAATGAAATACCTCTCTCGTCCCATTGTTCTCCCTGTGGAAGAACCATGTCCAGATCACCGCGAAAATCTACTCTAGCATAAGGAAAGTCCTGAATCGCAAAGACCTGGTCCTCCAACCAGTGAAAGTAACCCGCAGGAAATCGAACAACTCTCGCTCCCTCATCAGGATGCCGGGCCATCACCGCAACCCATCGCATCAACTTTGGCTCCTAAGGAGGCCCAGATGGAGCAGTGAGATGCTGTGGGATCAACATCGGAACCCTCTCTAGGGAAAAGCTCACAACTAGAGGCCCATACCCAAAGGTCTTTAATTTCCCGTTCTTTGCCCTAGTCAGTTGGCCCTTCATATTGGCCAACACAGCGTCACACCAATTGAAAATGGTGCCTCGGTAGCAATCTATCGCCATCCACATTTGGGACCCGGTGGCAATGTGCAAAGCGGCTGCGCCGCAAAGTCTGGTAACTGTAAAGGCAATTACCATAAGTTCAGGCAGGGATATGTATTTGATTTCTATCCCTTTCTCCTGGTTTTGATTGTTGCACCACTCTAGCCGGAGGCTAGCAAGGGATTGGCCACCCGGCCTAGTCCCGGACAGAGTCAGTTGCTCGCCCCTATTAGGCAAACCAGTGAGAAAATATATGTCAGAGGGCTCTATCTCGAGCTGGTGCCCTCCGATGTAGAAGCATTGATCCTGAATGTTCCACCTTTCAACCAGCCATTCTAAGAATCGCACCTGGGCCCTCATGCCAGGTATGGCCCAGTATTTGTAGAGACCGCATGCCTTCAAAGCATCAATGGAGGGTTGATGATCTATTGCAGCCAAATCGACATCTTCGTGTTCTCTTTCGCGCCAATCAAGCATGGTGGGCAATCTACACACCAGAAAACATTCATTAGAATTCATTAAATCAAAAATTAATGGTTTAGTTTTGAGATTTGGGGTTTTGAAATTGCTTTGCGCAGAGTACGCACCCCGCGTTCAGAAACAGAGCGTATGGACGCAGCTGTTCTGAAGGTAGGCTGCGTACTCCTGCCATTTTCCCATGAACGAAAATGTCGGGGTACGCAGGTCGCCCATGGGGCACCTGCGTACCCCGAAAGGCGGATCCTAAAACCCCAAAGCCCTCAAAAAATCAAAATAGGGCTTAAAATGAAATTCTAAACGGATGAAAACAAAGAGGAGGATGTTGTGAAATACCTGAAAGAGACGGCACTCGATTCCGACGGTCGGATTCTCCGCAAAGTCCACGGGAAGTTTCTTGCCAAAAGCCCTTTTTTCTCCTTCAACAGTAAAATGGTGAAAATGACATGGTAAAAGGTATTTTTATAGGTTTTTTGGATAAATGAATGCTAAATTTGTTTATTTTTCACCATGGAAGGATATTTCTCAATGCATTTTTGCTTATCTTAAACAGGTATGAGTAATGTATCGTTTTTGTGCAGGACAAAAGGACTTTCAAGGAAAATTATCATTTTTCACAAACCAAAATGTCAGAGTCATCTTTTAAGCCCTTTTTTGACTCCTAAAACATTAAAAGATTGCCAAGCGATTCTTTTACACTCATTAAAATGGAATTAAAAGACAGTCCCCTTATAGCTCTTTTCTGACTGTAAAAACAGGAAAAGATTGCCGGGTTTTTGTCGTTTCAAACTCGATATGGAAATAAAACGACGTGTCCTTGATTGCTTTTTACTTTTCAGGTCAGAGGCACTAATCATGAAAGTACTCCTTGGTCGCAAGACTAAGCGGTTCTCTCAAGTATTATTTTATACTTTTTCGGGCTCGGGAGACACAACTTTACGAAAAAGTTCAACCTGGAGTCTTCTTAAGTTTTTCAGACTCTCTAAAAATGAAAAATGTCGAGTTTCTCCTATACTGGACTCGTTAAAATTTCACAGTAAAGGACATGTTCGATTACAAACGGGAACGGACCACTCCTTCTTAGGGTTCGAATCAAAACTAAGTTGGACTCATCCAAAGGATGAGCTTATAATCAAGCATATGTTATCCTCCTCAATCTTGTAAAAAATAAAGAGGTACTTGCCAGAAATGGTGGGGGAAAAGAGAGAAAAATGAGCCCATTTGTTATCCTTTATCTCAAAAGAAGCCTTATTACCATTCTTGAACACGACACTTTCATTCACCTGGGTTGGGAAATCCTTTGCTTCACAGTTGATCAAACACATTGAAAGTCTTTAGCCGGGTATTAACTTTGGGTCAAATGTCACCAAGGCATCTGTCGTGTCGTTATGTGTTCAAGAGGTCTCTGCAATAAACATTCATCTGCAAAATACTCGTCATCCATTTTGACCATCCCTGAGTCAGTCCTTACAGTTACATTTCTTCAACTTGATCTATGATTTCGTGTTGTGGGCTTGCTTGCAACAGGTCACTTTCTATCGACATCAGCACATTATCTAGAAAGATGACCTAGGAATCGTCAGTACCTTGAAGTCTGCATGCATCAATGGCAGGTTTCTTGCCTTTGACGACATTTTACATCATTGACTTTCGATCAAAGGATTCCGTGAAATGTTCGACATCAACTCATTCATTCACATCTCATGGATGGTACTGGGTACTTTGAGAACCATTGACATCACTGGTGGTCTCTCTCACGCTTGTTAACAGTTTACATCATTGACTGGTAATCAAGTGGTTTCTACCATGTTCGACATCAACTCATTTATTCACATGGATAGAATCGTACCTATTCAGGAAGTAGAAATGAAGACCCTGGATCTATTTTCCACCATCCAGGCCGCGAGGAGTTTTGTATTCATTGTACAATAGACTAATCATAAACAGATGGCTGCGTCCATACTGTGTCTACAAAAGTCTATGATTATGATGTACTGCAGAATCATTCCTGTATCAGAGCAGTAGATAGTCAATTAGTTAAATTTTTCAATCTGAGTATGGGAATGCCTACCTCAGCGATGATATGATCTTATATATGTATTTTGTGTTGAATACTTGTAGGTTCCGACTGGGCTCTCCACAAGATAATCCTCGAAATGATAAAGTACTTCACCCTCCCTAGATGATATGAAACCCTAATCTACTACAGGCTTCGCACTTTAGGGGGCAATCTGTTACACTAAAATTTGTCACCATGACTATTTGCAGTTAGTATGGCTCCATCAACTGTCATACTATCCTCCTTGGCAAGCCTCATACCTCTGCTCTCCATGTCAAACTTCAAGAAAGAGAGAAAGTCATTAAAAATCTATATATCTCTGGGTACGCAGTTTCTCTTAGACTTACCTGCGTGTACGCACTCCAAGTTCACAATACCTGCGTACTTGTACGCTCTGTATGTAAAGAAATGGGTGCGTACTCCTGTAAAGGTCAAAAGGCGCAAGTTTCACTCCAAAAAAAGTTACTTGTGGTCATTTTTAGAGCATTCTAGAAGCTTGTTTGACGTGTATGAAGCGCCTCCAGATGGTTCATGTATCCCTACCAAAGAGGAACTTATCCCATCAAGAGGGGAGCTATCCCATCCAGAGAGGGGCTTATCCCATTGATGGTGGACCTGAATAACTTCCTCTAGAGCACTATAAATACAGGCATTGGGCCAAAGGGAGGGAGGTTGAAAGCTGAACATTCCTAAGGGTAGATGTTGCTAGAATTAGGACTCCCTTGTAAAGCTTGAGAGGAGAGATTCCCATCCTTTCCTAGCCTTATTTGAGAGTGGGTGAGCTGATCAAAGTAAAGGAAAACTCTTGCTGAACCCTAGGAGGGACTTGCACAACACCAAGGCTCAGGTTGTAATGGTTCCTTTTGTTACCTTTTAATGCAAATGAACTTATTTTTCTCAACAGATTGTTATTCATGGTTTGTTTCATATACTCCTTGGTATGTATGATGGATATGTATTGTTTTATGAGTTTATCAGGTGCTATTTAATCTTTTGGCTTGTTAGTGAATGCAGGTTTCGAAGAGAAGGAGGAGCTCATCCGGATCGGCGAGGTTGGACTACTACAAAGCGTTGGACTAAAGGTATGTTAAAGATCCCCTGATTACTTGTATTTGAAATGCATGTTTAGAGAAAGGTAGCTTTATTTGTCTTGTTTGTCACTAGAAAGCTTTTGCTTCTAGGGAGGTCGGTTGTGTCCGCACTAACGACTCTTTCCGCATGACACCCCCAATTTAATGCCATCCAAGGCATTGAATCCACTACTCCTCATATTCATCCTAAGATGCGATAGGTATTATATTGCCACTAGAAGGTCTTTGAAAAAGCTATAAATATTCCACCTTATAGGGGTGAACATGATCATAGCATCCCTTTGGTAGTGGGTGCCCAGCCGCCTAATGTCTGCCCATATCAATATCCTTTTTCTCGAAAGAATGAAATTGAAAAAATCATTAAGTAACTTCTTAAAGATGATGTTATATGTCCCAGCATCAACCCTTATTCATCTCTATTGGTCATGGTTCTAAATTGATATGGATAATGGCACATGTGTGCAAACTATCAGGCCCTTAACAAGCTCACTATCAAGGACAAATTTCCTATTCCAATTGTTGATGATATGCCTGATGAATTGAATGGTGCTAAATTATTTATGAAGCTAGACCTTTGCTCAGGCTATCACCAAATATGCATGAAGGAAGTAGACATTCCGAAGATAGCCTTTTGAACTCATGAAGACCATTATTAATTCCTTGCCATGCCCTTTGGTCTCTTTAATGCTCCATCTACTTTTCAAAGCCTCATGAACCACCTTCTAAAAGAATATCTCTTAAAAAATTTCATGGTATTCTTCAATGACATTCTCATATATAGTATAACCTGAGACAAACATCTTTAACATGTATAATGGATATTTAAATTGCTCCAAGATCATAAATTATTTGTCAAATTATCCAAGTGCTCCTTTGGCGTCGAAGAAGTAGAGTATTTGGGACACATTGTGGGTCATGAAGGAGTGAGATTTGATTTGAAAATGATTCAGGAAATGCAATATCAGCCCCAACCAAAAATGTTGAAGAGTTTGAGGGGATTTTTTGGTCTCACTGGCTACTACTACAATTTGGCTACAATTATGGATACATTTCTAGACCCCTCAATAATCTTCTTAATAAAAATTCATTTCTCTAGACTGATGCATGTCATTAGGTCGCCTTGTCTATCAAATAAGCAATGGCCTCCACTCTAGTATTGGCCTTACCTAACTTCACCAAATATTTTGTGATTGAATGTGATGCTTTAGGTACGAGTATTGGCATAGTATTAATGTAGGAAGTAGACCATTGGATTTCACCAGCCAAAAACTCAGCGGAAAACATTCGGTTCAATCTACTTATGAGAAAGAAATTATGGCCATCTCACATGCATTAGACACCTGGTGACCATACTTATTAGGGTGACGTTTCCAAATCCACACAGATCATCATAGCCTAAAATATTTTCTAGAGTAGCATATTTCATCACCACAGTAAAATAAATGTCTTGCCAAAATGTTGGGATATGATTATGAGATAATTTACAAGAAGGGGCATGACAATGTAGTGGTTGATGCCTTATTATGCCAATTTGAGGATGAGAGCACCCTTCTATCACTCTCTCTACCCATACCATATTAGATTGAAGAGGACCACAATGAATGGTTCTCCCACCCCTCCCTATCCCAACTCATTAATAACTTAAGATAAGATCTTAAGAGAAGATCCTAATTCCTTGGGATACTACTCTTGGAAGGATGAGATTCTTCGCTACAAAGATCAAGTAGTGCTATTCCCAGACTCCAATCTTAAAACTTGCATCTTGGATCAGTTTCACTCATCCCTGATTGTAGGGCATTCAGGCTTTCATAAGACTTATGCTCAAGCACATCATTATTTATTTTGGATTTGCATGAAGAATGAAATTCTTACTTTTGTAGCTAAATTTGATATGTGCCAACACAACAAGGGGGAAACATTCAAGTTACTGGGAACCTTACAACCATTTCCACTCCCTGATTTTGTTTGGATAGATGTTTCCATGGATTTCATCATTAGTCTCCAAAAATCAAGAAACAAATCAATCATAATGGTGGTTGTTGAAAGACTTTCCAAATATGCTCATTTTTATGCTCTAGAACACCCATTTACACCCACTTTAGTGGCTCAAGTTTTCTTGGACTAGGTCTTCAAGCTGCATGGCATGCTGACTTCCATTATGTTTGATCGCACCAGTAAATTTTGGTAGGAACTTTTCAAAATACAGGGCACGCAAATCCAACTAAGTGCCACCTATCATCCTCAAATTGATGGTTGAACATAAGTGGTTAGCAAAGTTTTGGAGACCTATCTAAGGTGCTTCAATTTAGATAAGAAGCATCAATTGATATAGTGGATACCTTTAGCTAAATGGTGGTATAATACTAACTATCATGAAGACACAAAGACGAATCCATATGATCCAGTACATGGCCAAATCCCACCTTCACCAATTTCTTATATCCCTAGATGTTAAAGTACAGGAAGTTGATCAACTCCTATAAAACTATGTTGCCATGATCACTCATCTCAAAGATCATCTACATCTGATCGCAGAACAAAATGAAGTAACATGCTAACCAACATTGTTCTAATCTCTCATTTCAAGAATTGGATTAGGTATTCATGCGACTCCAACCATATAAGCAAACATATTTCAAAGAAAAGGGCTACCAAAAATTAGCACCAAAATTCTATGCCCCTTATCAGATACTTCAACGCATAGGAGCAGTTGCTTACAAACTAGCCTTGCCACCTTCTTCAAAAATCCATCTCGTCTTCCATGTATCATGCCTCAAGAAAGTGGTGAGGATCAATTGTGGGGTTCAAACAAGTCTACTCGAATTAGGTGAGGAAGGCTCACTTTGGCTCCTACCAGAATAGGTACTTGATACTCGTGAAGATGTGACCTAGGAACCAACTTCTATTCTTCTGTAGTTTCCGCAACTTCAACCTTGACAACAAGGCTACTTTTGATGGGGGAGGGAATGTTAGGGTCTAACCCTTACACCTTTATTATTTTAATAAGCCCGAGGGGCTGAGTCAGAGTGATAGTTAGTTAAAGAGTCAATAAAGCCCACATTAATAGTTGTAAGTGGTTGACCTGCATTATAGAAAAGGGACCAAAATTAGTTGTAAACAGACCATAGTTAATAAATAAAGTTGTTAGCTTGTGTTATGCAAGGGACGACTACTAGTTATGGTTTCGAATGTCATTAAGCTATAAATAGTATTAATTAGTAAGGTAAATATCAGTGAAGTCTTATTTTAATTGATATATGCTATGTTGGAGGTTTCCCCCTCGACGAGGGAAGTGAACATTGTAATATGTTTATGAATAATAAAATATACTATAGTTTCTCTCATTTCATGTGATTATTTTGTGTTTTGGGCTATATTTCTTTGTATTTCTGGTATTTTGTATTTCTCAAAGGTTAAGAGTATAACAAAAAACCATGGAATTACCAAGGTATTGTTGTGTGAAATGACAAGTAACGTCTATTTGATATTCTCAATACTTAGCATCAACAAATCCCATGTAATTTCCTATGGCATTGTCTAGGAAAAATGGATATCAAAAGGAAACAAATTGGATCAACCTAGAGTGCGCATTTAATGACTTATTAATTGTGATACGTTCTAGAATATTTGTGCACTAGAGCACAAGCAGGAGACTCAAATTGAGTCTATCTTTGAGATATCTGAGGGAAAATAGATTTTCCTATTTGATTTGTCTATTGTAGGTGTAATGGAGGGAAAATGAAACTACTTTTCAATGTTCTACTTTGCTAAATACTCTTTCTAACAAATTCGGGATAAAGGACATAGGTTCTTGCTTACTTATAGATGCATGTGGATTACTGAATTGTGATTGAATATCCAGGGAATATACGTATATGATTTGGATTAGTTGGGAATATGTATATAGATAAATTTCTTTCATTGTAGGGACCCACTTAGGTGCATTGTTATATGCTTTGAGAATATTTGTTGTTAATTTTTGTAGAAAGGTGTTTGCAGAGATCTCAACCCTATTGCAATTTATTAACCTACTTATTTTATTGTTTACTTGAAAAAATATGTTGTTTTTGTTACATCATAAAATAACTTATATTAAATTAGTGTGGAGATCAATGTGTTGTTGAACAAAGATTAGTGTGTTATTTTGATAGTGTATGTAGAGATCACTGTGTTGTTTTGATAGTGTATGCAAAGACCTATGACATATGTTGTATGCATGAGTTGAATGAAATTAACTTGTTGTTGGGTTTGAGTAGACAGGGCCAAGTGTTATATGAAATATTGCTATATTTCGATATTCTTTTTTTTCCTTGAAAATATAGGGTTTCCATGACATAATTTGTATGTAGTGTGTAGAGATCAGTGACTTTGACACAGTTTTGTATAGCAAAGATTATATGTAGGATAAAGGATGGAGGCTTATGAACCTAATGTGAACAATGTTGTTTTTTTGCTTTTATTGTATCTAATACTATTGATTTTCCTTTAAGATTATTTTCATCATTTCCTATTACAAAGGTTGAGAGTTGTTAGTATTGTGCATGTAAATTCATTTGATGATTCCACTTTGAGTATGTTTCTTATATGGCTACTAATGTGATCGATCTACGCTTTTGTTTATTATTATGAGCCTACTGTAAATTTCACATCTCAAATTGAAGACTTCACGTGCCAATGTGATTTATTAATGACTCTATGATGTGTTGGTTCCTTATTAAGGCTAATGTACTAGTTGTGGGAGTTGGATGTTCATTTGATCGAAGGATTTTTATGTGTTGAGTTTGTTTTTTTATATTATGTAGAGAAAGGATTGATAATGTTGTTACATATTTTCATGCATTGATATTGAGAAAATTTTCATGAGGGATCCTCTTGTGTGTTATATTTCGAGAGGTTTTTGACAATTATGAGAGTTGTTGATTGACAATGAATGTTTTGATAAGCATGAGATTTGTTTTGCTTGGTTTTGTGCAAAGAGTTTGGCTTAGTATTTGAAATTATTGATGAGCTAGATTTTGGCGATTTATTGGGAATATTTTGTTTTTTCAATGACTTATTATGGAGAGGTTTTGGTATTAGTTACTCAAATTGAGCATATTGTTGTTTGTGGGTATAGTTTGAAAATTGGACGAAATGTGACCTGTAGGTTTTGAGTTGTGTTTGAGCGAGGTGGATACAGTGTGAAATATTATGAAACATGGTCGACAAAGGTACTGATGGTTGGAGCCTTTAGTGAGGGATTGGTAGATTCCTTCCGATGGTGGCCAGAAAATTTAATGAGGAGTAGTAGCTTCCTTCCAGTGGTGGCTAGAGAAATAAGAGGAGGTGGTAGACTTTAGTAGGTAGGAGCCTACACATTGGTAAAAATATATGCTTTTTTAAGATGTAAGAATATTTTTTATAATAATAATAAAGAAGAAATAAAGATACAACAACATCGGTTGTTTTTCCGATTTGGGTTTTCCACCTAAAAATATGGTGTCCCTATGTGTTGATATGTTACATTCTCATGGTCTATATTCTCTTGCGTTTAATATTGCTCATGGTTTACTGAATATGCCTAGATCTACAACATAGTGTGCTACTAATGAAATAATGATTCATATAACTTTTAAAAACAAATCATAAACCATGTAAAATTTGATTCGACGTGAAAATATTGATTCACCCCACCTTGCTCAGTATTTCTAACATTTCGAATTGGATCCAATTTCTTCAAGAGGTAGCTTGATCGATAGAAGGAAGATCTGACAAGACGAGAATTCATGACAATTTTTTCTCATCCAAGCCACATTTTTTTCACAGAACAAACTTTTTATTTTGGAAGATCAAAATGAGGTCTTATTTGTAGTATCTTGGAGCTAATGTTTGGGTAGTATTCACAACTAGATATCAATATATTGGATCCATACATAGAGATGAGGTGGGAAACAAACAATACAAAAGAAATGCCAAATCCACCAATGCCATAGTAGGAGGGCCAGCAGAATCCAAATTCACAAAGGTAATGCACCTCAATGCGCAAAATAGATGTGGGAAAAATTGGTCAACAACCATCATGATAATATGAAGGAAAAAAAAGTTAAGTTACAGTCATATAGAATTCAATGTGGGTCCCATAAAATGCATGAATATGAAAGTATTGAAAAGTATTTCCTTAAAGTATATGAAGTAGTAAATATTATGAAGGGGTTGAGTGATATGATAGAGGATTCTAAAATTGTTGAAAATATATTAATATCGCTAACTCCTGAGTTCAATTCTAGAGTTTCAACAATTAAGGAAATGTAGAATTTGAGTCAAATATCTTTAGAAAGACTCCGTGGGATTTTGACAGCCTATGAAATGAGGAAAAAATGGGATAAATTATAAATAAGATAAACTATCTTCAAATATACATGTAAAGGTAAACAAAAGCAAGAGCCTAGAAACACTATCTACATTTTACATGAAGAAGACGCAAATGTTTTTAGGATTTTGCAAGTAGGAACTGACAAATTCAAAGGTAAACTTCCCTTTAATTGTTTTTCTTGTGAAAGAGTTGGTAACAATGCTACTAAATGTCCATACAAAGACGATATTGATAAGAAAGAGAAAGGAAAGAATGTATCCAAGAAAAATGTCAAAAATAATTTCACTAATAAGAAAAATTGTATTCTAATGAAGACAATGAAGATACTTTATATGATTAGACAGATGAATATTTAGACTCTAACTCTAGTTATAAAATTCTTATGGATATTTAAGATCAGTAGGGCAGTGAATCAGATAATTGTGAAATATATGGCTTAATGAATGCTTTGAAATAAATTGATAAACTCATAAACATAAACAAATATTTGGAAATTAAACAGAGTAGTAGCATTGACTAAATAACCATGCTAAGGACTCACCTAAAAGAAGATAAAGGAAAAGAGTAAGTATTGGTAAAACAAAATCAAGAGAAAAAGAGGCATTGCGAGAGGTTATGCTCATAAATTGTGACCCTAATGGAAGACTATGAGAAAACAAAATATCAATTAGATTAGGACCTCAAATGGGTAAATGATCTGGATTTAAACAAGAACACAACAAATTACAGGTATAAACATAAATATAGAGATGTAGGAGAAAGAATACTTCATTTCATTAATTTAAAATACTGAAATATGCTTAAAAATAGAAATGGAAATAAACTAGCTCGAGAGATGGTAGCTTATCTCTAAGAAGAGATGTGGCAGCTACATGCCTCTGAACCGCGTTACAATGAGACTCAAGGGCCTTTTTATTATTGAACAATAAGATAAAATCCTAGACAAAAAGAAACCCTAACCAAGGGAGATGTAACACCAAGAGTTTATGGGCCTCATTGGGGTTAGTTGGATAGGCAACTTCTAGGGCTTGTGAATTAGTCATATTATCTCCACTTGGTGCACATGATACCTTGTTGGAAACATATCTCCAAGGAATATGACATAAATTTCAATTTTGCGAAAAAAATCACTGGTACAAGATTGCCAAAAAATGTCGGTTAGGGCCTTAAAACGACTCCCAAAGTTTAGGACCCGAAAAACTGCTAAAAATAGTAAACTGTGCTACAATTAAGGAAACTGAAAAAATGAAAGTCAAAATTGGTGGGGGTCCAAGGGGGATAGGTGGGTGGCCACCAACATCCACCTGGATCATTCCTACACCATTAGGAAGAAATGGTCCCCATCGTATTGAGTGCCTCCATGAGATGGGGAAACTTCTGCTGAACTTGGTCACTGGTGAGTTGTTCTGGAATCTTTGATGTGTCTAGTAGTTGTGGGAAGCGTGGTCGATAACAATCCACATTGAAAAATTGTTGCAATCCAAGGAATGGGGGAATGTTTGCTCCAAATCATTGTTTCCCACAGCCTTGGTAATGGTGTAAGGACGATATCGGAGTGGTTCGAGCTTTTGATGGGTTCTTGTAAGGTGTTCTTTTTGCAAATGCAACCACACTTTGTTGCACACCTAAAACTTGTGTGGCACCCAATGTTGATCATGTCGCTACTTGTACCTAGAATTTTCTAGAATGGAGCAGCGATATATCGGGCCGTTGGGTAGAGGTGATCCGGGAGTCAGATCGAATGAATGCTTGTCTTGACAGTGCAACGGTACCTCTGTGGGTGAGGAGAATATGTTCATGTGTTCTTTCATGACCATATCCACCTACTTCTGCTGCATGGAGGAACCCTTCCTGAGGGGGATGGATGTGGCTATGATCTTCCCCTTAATTCGAGAGCGAACCAGAAAGAAAATAAATTTCCCAGTCTGGGAGATGATCTTACTGCATTTCTTAGCAAAGATCAAAGAGGTGGTGGTAGGTGGGGCTACCTCCGGTATACTGTATAATGAATTACCCAAAGAAATAATAACAGTGCGAGGCCTTGACTCATACACAACATGTTGCTTCCACAAGTATGGTTGGCCTAGTAATACATCACAAACATCAAGAGGTGCAACATCACACAATACCTCATCTATCAAGGGCTTGATGTTGTAGGGAAGGTGACACTATTGGCAGACTCAGGGATCTCATCCTTGGTGAATCCACCGAATGTTGTATGGTTGTGGGTGTAGTATGGTCGGTAGTCCTAGCTGCTTCATGACCTCTGCTGAGATGAGGTTATTTTGGCTCCCACTGTCAACAATGAGTTGCAATGGCGAACCCTTCACCCACATATGTGAGTCGAAAATATGCTCCCCCTCTAGATCTTCAGGCTCATTCTTCTAGATCATGGCAGTGGCAACGGTGGCCCTAGGCTCTGCGTCAATATCTGCTTCTCTTTGTCATTCCCCTTACCAGGTTATGACTTAGTGTTGGAACATGCATCTAATTCTGAAGCCTTCAACTCGGCCACCAGTGATTGCTTGGTTCGACACTCACTTGTGTTGTGAGTGGGGCTCTTATGGAACTCAAACCACTTTTCTGTGTCCTTCTTTGACTTCGTGGTGTTGTTCTTTTCTTGTGGCTTCGACTGGTTTGTTACAGATCCATTTGGGTTGTAGATTTTAACCCCGTACAAAAATTACATGCATATGAATTCTAAATCACAGAAAAATAAACAATGCAAGAGCATAACACATAAAACACATATACATAGACATTTTCCCCTGGATCCCAAAAACGGGACTACCAGCTTGATTTTTCATTATATTCATTTCAATGTTACAATACATATTTATACATGCCAAAGCATCCAATACCATGGACCGAAGACCATCGCGTCCAAAACCATGGACCGAAAAACCATAGGTAGTGTTACACTAAAAAATGTCACCTTGACTACTTACAGTTAGTATGGCTCAAATCAACAGTCATGCTACCCTCTTAGGCAAGTCTCATGCCTCTGTTATCCATCTCAAACTCAAAGAAGAGAGAAAGTCTTGTAAAAACTATGTTTATCTCTGGGGTCGCAGGTTCTCTCTAGCCTTACCTGCGGGGACGCTGACCATGTTCACAAAATCTGCGTCCATGGACGCTCTGTATGTTAAGGGACAGGTGCGTCCCTCTGTAAAAGGCAAAATGCGCGAGTTTTATCTTGAAAAAGTTACTTGTGGTTACTTCTAGAACATTCTAGAGGTCGGTTTGATGAAATGGATGCGCCTCCAGTTGGTTCATGTATCTCTATTAAGGGGGAACTTATCCCATCAATAAGGGAGCTATCCCACCCATAGAGGGGGATGATCCCATTGATAGTGGACCTGAATAACCTCTTTACAGCACTATAAATAAAGGCATTGAGCCAGAAGGAGAAGAGGTTGGAGCTATACATTTTCTTTGGGTAAATGCTGCAGGATTTAGGTCTTCCATTAGAGCCTTTGTGAGGAGAGATTGTCTTCACTTGATTCTACTTGGGAGAGGGTGAGCTTTGTCAAAGTAGAGGAAAACCCTTGATGGACCCTGGGAGGAACTTGCACAACACCAAGGCCAGGTTGTAAGAGTTTCTTTGTTTCGTTATTAATACAAACTGGTTTATTTTTCTCAATAGCTTGTGTTAATGAGTTATTTCATGTGTTCCTTGGTCTGCATGTTGAATATATGTTTTATTATATGAAATGCAAGTGCTTGGTAATTGTTTGATTGTTTGTGGTTGCAGGAATTGACTTGAAGGAGGAGCTCATCCGGATCGTCAAGAACGGACTTCAACAACAGCGTTTTGGAATAAGGTAAGCCTAAACACTTGTAGTTTTCATGTTGTAAAAGGTGTATTTAGAGAAAGATCACTCCATTTTGTCTTGTTTGTCATTAGAATGTCTTAGACTTCTAGGAAGGTCAGTCGTGTCCGCACCCTTGACAGAATCCGTGTGACAAATTGGCGACTCCGCTGGGGAATCCATTAATGAGAGAGTCTTTTCCTTTATATGAACTTTGCTTTGAGAAAATCATTTTTATTTTCTGGTTTTTGACTGTGAGAATTAGTATTTGGGTGGCTTAGCTTTAGATTTAGTTAGATTTGGTTTTTCTTCATTTTTCCAGAAGGACGCACCCTCTTAGTACTGCACAGTGCGTCTTTGGACGCGCTGTTGCCGTCTGCACAGAGCGGGGCCGCACCTGTGACAACGGGTTGCCTGCGTCTTCCTGTAAAACTTAAGAAAATTCCATTTTTGCTTTAAATTGCTTTTAGATTTTGTTTTTCCTTAGTGTTTTCTGCCCAGATCCTTTAGTACCCTGTCAAGAATTTTCACCTGAACTTGTTTTGTGAGCTTTGAGTGTTTTAGTGGTTTTCAACGAAGTTTAGACCTAGGGTTTGATTTTTGGAAAGGCTTTGTAGTGACTTTGATAGTAGAAAGTTGTCCAGCCTTAGATCTCTCTGGTTAGTCAACCTTCTTAGAAGTCGGGCCTGTCGTAAAGTCTCCTTTTGTGAGCAACTTGCCATTTGAGTTGTTTTGGGTCAAATTTCGAATTACTTGTTTATAAAGTATTGATTTCCATTTTACAAAAAGAACAAAAAGATTAGAGTTTTGTTTTGGCTAGTTTTTGATTCTGCAATAAGCTAGTCCTTGATTTGATTGTGATCAAGTAAAACACCTTAGAAATAATCATTGTTAGTTTTGGCCTCGTTAAGATTGCTTAGAGTAAATTTGCCTTTAGTTTGCTTATGAGTGCATTTTCATAGATTTTAAGAGTTGTTAAGATTGATTTTTGGTTATATTAGATTTACTTGCTTTATTAAAAGAAAAATACAAAAACATCTTCTTAAAAAGTCTTGTTTCAAGTAGCTTTTTGTTTTCAAAAGAAGAAAAGAGTTTTTTCGTGCATGTAAAGAGAAGTTATGTTTTTATGCTTGGAAAAGAAAAACGAATTGTTTCTTTGATTGTCTTCAATTAAGAAGTTGCTTTTATAAAGATTGCATTCTCTCAACTTTTTAGTTAAGCAATTCATCGAAAAAGTAAAGTAGTGGATAAATCATTCTAGGTGCATTTTGTAGTGGTTTCGAGTCGAGTCAACACACCACTAGTTTCACTTCCATCACCTTTTGACTTAAGAAACAACCTTAAAAGTAACGCTTAAATTAAAATCAATCTAGTAATCTTTATTTTTCTAGGGCTCTGAAGCACCAACATAGCTTAGGCTAGGGTCTTGGAGTAGGTGAGTACTTAACTCTCCAAGACTACAAAACCAAACAGATAGTCTATCTTGAGTAGAACAAATCCAATTGTTTCAGTTACATTCTGGGAAAGCTCCTCTTAAAGGAGAACACGAGCTCGTGTCCGAACCAGTGAGGGGATCATTCCTCCCTCGTTGGGAACGACGCCAGGCAGTACGTATTACAAACGGTAAACCTCGGATTAACCATTGTCGAGGAGCCAGGGGTCACTTATCGGTAAACCTTGGATTGTTGTCAAGGAGCCGGTAAGGGGATTGGAGCTTGCTACTCTGCCCTTGCGTGCTGTCGGAGTTTAGACTGTTCCCCCAGGTGTAATTGTTGTGATTGGTAACCTTAGTGGCCATAATATCTAGGATTCTACCCAAGGTGACGGTGGAGGGAAGGTCCCACTGTACCTGGAGCAGACGTCGGTTATACTCACTTGGATTTTCTGGGGGGTTCGCTTCACTTCGAGACGGTTAAAGTGGAGGAACTTGGTCCAGTCTATTCATTAAGCAGGTTGCCGGGGTAACTGTTCCACCCACTATTTCTGTACTGAATCCTGCGAGGTTGGGCCTAATCACCAACTAGCGCTTTTGGTCCGGAAGACTACTGTTTGTGTGTGGTTTGACGCTCTAGATTATTTAGGCGTGTGCTTCAAATTTGATTGGTTCTTTAGAAGACTTTAGGTGGTTTGATTTGAAATTTTTTACTTTGTTTTCGTGTGTTGTAGTTAAAATCTTTAATTGTGGCGGAATTACCGAGACAGTCCCGTAGACTTCGGGGCAAGTCTCCTGAAGTTGTTTCTGTGGCCGAATTGTTGAGAAGATCCCGTAGACTTAGGGGATCCCCTCCTCGAGACGACCCAGGTAATTTAGAAGGGTTAAAGGTCCTTGTAACTCCTCCTAGTGGCAGTAGAGTAGGATCACCTGAAGAAGGAGAATCTTCCTTGGTAGTCCATCCAGATTACCAAAGTTTAGAAACAGGTTACAATCCCGAAGCTGTTACAGTTTCCGAGCTTGCTGGTAGTTTTTCATCTGCCAGTGAAACAGGCGAAGAACCTGAAATTTCAGAACCTGTTACTCCAACTCCTAGTGTTCCTGATTCACCAAGAATAGAAAGAATTATCACCGAAAATCTTCCTGTTGGATTAATTGCTATAGAAGAACTTGTTCCAGAGGAAGAAATAGGCGTTTCTGATTCTGAAGATCTAATTACCCTTGATCTAAGGGAGCGTGAATCCATCTTTTACAGTCCTCCTAGAAGTGAATCTTGGTACCTTGCATTAACCAATTTTTTAGACAACTCAGTAGGTTTTTCTACACCTCGTACTCCGGTTCCACCTAGAGGAATTCATTCTCCTGTAAATATGTCTGGTCAGTCATCTGTGTTTTCACAAAGTCCTGAATCATTTTTACATGGCGGTCCTTCTGTTCCTACTGGGTATCAATCACTTTCTGGTACCTTTGCGGGAGCATCTCCTCAACCCATTGATCATGGGTTATTAGTTGGAAACAGTGGTAATGTACCATTGAGTATAGGTGAAGTTTATATGATGTCAGGTTCAACTCCCATTAACCAACCTCAAGGTGGCCAATTACCGCCTGGGGGGCAACCTTCGTTAATGCCTGGGGGGCAACCTCAAGGTACTTCATTCGTGACTGGGGGGCAACCTCAAGGGTATCAACCCCAAGGGTATCAACCCCAGCCTCAATATGTACCCCAAAGTCAACCTCAGTATCAGTATCAACCTCAAGGATGGCAACCTCAAGGATGGCAACCCCAAGGGTATCAACCCCAAGGGTATCAACCTCAAGGATACCAACCTCAAGGTCAAGGTCAACCCCAGTATTCGTATTTACCTCAAGGTTATCAACCTACGGGTCAATACCCTGGTCAAGGTTATCAACCACCTCAAGGGCAATCATATGGGACTGCACCTTACAGTTATCAACCCTATCCTCAATACGGCTATGGATCTCAGTATCCTCAACCTGTTACGAGTCAATACCCTGGAATGTTAACATGGGATCCGTCACAGGGTCAACAGATGTCGCAACCAAGTATACAGTCGGTACCTCAAGCAGGACAACCTGCAGTTCCTGGTCCACCCCAGCAACCGCAACCTGTCCAGTCAAGTGTTCAGACCCCTGTAACTTCTGTAGTTACTCAGCCGCCAATTGCACCTGGTACTCCACCTCACACGGCTGCAGCAACTACCGCTTCATCTACCATGCTTACTTCTGGAGTATCGGCAGCTCCGGTTTCTACTGTCCCTGTAACCACTCCTCAGACATCTGTACCGTTGTCTGGACCCACGGTTCAAACCACAGTCCAGATGCCTGCAGGCCAACCTGGTACAAGTACGGTTGTTACTACTCAACCTCAATTTGTTCAACCTCCGTACCAGGGACAGTATCAACCTGGGCAAGCTGCCCAACAACCGGTTTACCAGTATCAACCGTATCCTGGGTACACTTATCAACCACCTCAGCAACCCCAGTACGGTCCGGTTAATCCTGGTTTTCCAGGAGGATATAATATCCCAAATGCGACTCCTGTTCCTAGTTATCCTGGATATCCTCCTCCTGGGGCTGGTATTGTGACTCAGAGTTTTAGAGATCCTAACCGGCAGTTACCGTTTATTGCGACTTTAGATTTACCCGACTTGACGCGCCTAACGAACGATCCAATTCAATATCTTCCGTTCTGGCCGCCAATGCCAAATAAGTTGCCCAGCGATATACCCAAGTTCGAAGGTAAGTCTGGAGAGGATCCGTCTAATCACGTGATGACTTACCACCTCTGGTGTGCATCAAATTCCATCTCAGATGATTCCATCCGCTTACGTCTTTTCCAGCGTACACTCATTGGTCTCGCAGCCAAGTGGTACATTGAGTTACCACGGGCCTCTTTTTACAACTTTAGCCAGTTAGCTACCTCGTTCTTAACTCATTTTCAGTTACCAGTCAGATACGATAATGGTACAGAATTATTAACTTCGCTAAAACAATCGACATCCACGTACATTTCTGATCACATCCATGAGTGGAGACGTCGAAGAAGATTAGTGAAAGTTTTTATCCCGGACCAAATCTTAGCTGAATGGTTTGTCAAATCATTATTACCAAGAATTACTGAAGATGTAGCTAAGGCCGGAGTAGTTACTGAGGAGCAAGTCATTGCTCAGGCACAATACCTTGACTTAGTTTACACTCAGTCGGGTACGTTACACGAGAAAATTCCGGATCTTCCAAAGTCAAACCAAATCGCTGCTGCTCCTTCGGGATCTCATGCCGCTGATGGTATGATCGGTATCGTGACTACGAAGAGTAAGAAGAAGTCTTCCAAGACCTCCAATACTCCAATTATCACTTTGCCTGATTCTCCGACAGGAGAGTCTTCTCCTCCTGAACTTACCGCCGACATTCACGCTGTAGAGTCATCTACGGCCAAATCCAAAAACGGTGGAAAGAAGAAAGGAAAGAAGAAGGCTAAAGCAGACAAGGCTCCAAAGGAGAAAACGGAAAAGTCGGAAACCAATGACGAAAAGCGCAAACCTCGATATCCTTGTCTTATTTGTGAAGAAGATCATTTTACGAGAGACTGCCCTCATCGGGCCGAGGTAGTGAAAATAGTCAAAGGTTCTCCCACTCCTGCTGTGTTAAAAAATCCATTTCCAGAGCAGGAGAATAAGATGATAGGTTCTTCTTCGAATGCCAGTGAAGAACCCATTTTGATGATGTCTCATGTCAGGATTGCGACTCGATCGCAAGATTATGGTAGTAAGGCTCCTGTTGATGGTAAAGAAGCAGAATCTTCTCACTCTAACCCATCAACCTCAGCTCCTGGTTCCGATCCACTACAGATCGAAAAACCTAACCCAGACTTAGTGATTAAGCCGCCCGCCAAGGGTGTACTTCGAAGGTCTGCTTTCAATCCACATGCGAGAGCAGCCCAGAATTACAACATTGTTGAAGACTTAGCTGTTTCACCTTCAGCAATGTCGGCACTCGAAGTGCTGCAATCATGTCCAGCGCAACGAAAATTGCTTTTGTCGGCTATTGGAGCTGTCGATGTTCAGGACCCGAACCTAATGATCTTTGATCTAGAAAGTAGTACACCGCGTCTCCCCCATCAAATGGCTTTCCAAATTCCAGTGATAGTCAAAAACAGGCCTATTCATCGGACTGTGATTGATGAGGGAGCTTCTACGTGTATTATGTCGATTCAATGTTGGAGATCGCTTGGTTCTCCTTCGTTGAACCAATCCCCCACCATCCTTAAGGCCTTTGATGGCCGTGGGTTCCGTCCGTTTGGTATTCTACAAGAATTGCCTATAGGGGTCGAAGGTAAAACCGTTAGTCTGGATGTGGAAGTGGTTGATGCCCCTCTAGACTACAACCTTCTTTTGGGTCGAAGTTGGTCATATGCTATGACAGCGGTCGTTTCATCGGTCTTCAGAGTCATTAAGTTTCCACATAACGGTAAGATCGTGACTATTGATCAGCTGACATACTTTTCATCCGACCCAACCTCTTTAGAAACTATCCAGCATGTTGGTAAAACGACAATCCCTTATAGGGACATTGGTGTAGGTTTAGTTAAGGATTCCGGTTTACTGGGAACTTTTCCTCTCCCTCCACTCAATGCAGACCCTTCGTTTGCAACAATTCATATGATCACGTCAGAAAACATTATTTATGATGATCCTTGGTATGTTCCCTCTGACTCTGAGCTAGACTCACTCGGTGATGTTATGCCGTTGAGTCCGTATGAGATTGCTTATGAAGCTCTTATGTCTTTTACCGACTTTCATTCAACCGACCAAATGAATGTGGTCAGTGAAGAGTCACTTTTCACCTCACCCTTAGAACGGATAACGTTTCCCGAAGAAGTGTCATCTGACGAACAACTTCGCGAAATCCTAAGTGTAGATGATCTACCATGGGAAGATCTCCATCACAGATCTTCGTTTTTACCTAAGGATGATGCATTTGAAAATGATTTTTCATCTATCTTTACCGCTGAATATGTCAAAGACGCTCAGGATCCAACGAAACATTCTGATTCAGAGCTGAATTTAGGGAATATTTCTCGTACTATTCCCATTGATATTTCAGTGAAGCCCGGAATCGAGGAGAACATTCATATAGGTGCCGCATGTACTGAAGAAGAAATCCAAACTTACAAGGCCCTATTCCAAGAATTCCGCGACGTGTTTGCCTGGTCTTACGAGGAAATGCCGGGAATTGATCCTGCCATTGTTGTTCATGAAATCAAAACCTACCCGGATGCTAAACCCATTCGGCAACGGTTGCGTCAGATTCACCCTCGAAAAGCGGCTGCGATTAAAGCAGAAGTCGAAAAGCTGTTGAAAGCAGGTTTCATTTATCCGATCCCGTTAACGGATTGGGTATCGAATATTGTTCCCGTCAATAAAAAACAAGGAACAATAAGAATCTGTATCGACTATAGGGATATCAATCGAGCTTGTCCAAAAGACAACTATCCTACGCCTTATATCGATCAAATTATTGATGATTGTGCCGGAAGTGAGATGTTTTCCTTCATGGATGGTTTCTCAGGCTATAATCAAATCAATATTCTACCTGCCGATCAACCAAAAACGGCATTCATTTGTCCATGGGGGACATTTGCTTATTGCAAATTACCTTTTGGACTTAAGAATGCCGGGGCCACTTTTCAACGGGCGATGTCTTATGCATTTCATGACATCAAGCACATTGTGCAACCCTATCTCGATGATTTGCCTGCTCATTCTTTACAACGAGCTGATCACCTTGTCCACCTACGAGCAATCTTTATGAGGTGTAGGCATTATCGAATTCGGTTGAATCCCCACAAGTGTGTTTTCTGTATAGAAACAGGTCGATTGCTGGGATTTGTTGTTTCAAAAGCCGGCATTCGCGTCGATCCCTCGAAAGTCGAGGCTATCATCAAATTGCCTCCTCCTTCGAGTTTGCGCCAACTCCAAAGTTTGCAAGGGAAAGCGAACTTTTTACGCCGATTCATCCCAAACTACGCCGAGGTCACTAAAGGTTTTACACGGTTGTTGAAACAGAACGCACAATTCTTTTGGGACGAGATTGCCCAACAATCTTTTGATGCACTAAAACACGCGTTGACCCATGCACCGTTATTGCATCCTCCCAACTACAACCAGGACTACTTCTTATACCTCGCAGCTTCGCATTCCACCATTGGAATGGTGTTAGTTCAAGAAGATGAATTCAAAGCAGAGCATGTGATATATTATCTTAGTAGAACCTTAAATCCCACTGAGTTAAAATATTCGCATGTGGAGAAATTGGCCCTGGCAGCCGTTCAAGCTGTCCAGCGTTTTCGTCACTACATTCTTCTCCGCAAGACTACAGTTATTTCGGATTGCAACCCTATGATTTATATTTTGACAAAACAACTGCTAGGGGGCAAGTACTCTAAATGGATTGTTATCCTGCAAGAGTTCGACTTGGAGTTCGAGAAGTCCAAGTCTAAGAAATCTTTAGTTTTTGCGGAATTGATGTGTGATTTCCCGAGTGCTGACACAGAGACTGTGGCAGAGGAGTCCATTGCGGACGAATCTTTGTTTCTTATTAGCACTTTAGATCCGTGGTATGGGGATATAATCATCTATCTCCAAACCCAAACCTTTCGGCCTGAAGCTTCCAAGGAAGACCGTCGAAAAATTCGGTTTCGATCCCAGCAATACAGAATTATTGGAGATACACTTTATCGCCGGGGGGCAGACTTAGTTTTTCGACGTTGTTTAACTCACGAAGAGGCTGAGAGAGTTTTGAATGATTGTCACTCTGGAGCATGTGGCGGTCATATGTCTGGGTATGCCACAGCTCAGAAGGTGTTGCGCGCTGGCTATTTCTGGCCGTCTATGTTTAAAGATTGTATCCTTGCTGTCAGAACATGCCACAACTGTCAAGTGTTTGATCGAAAGATGCGCGCTCCACCTGCTCCTCTCCACCCTATAATTGCCGCTGGTCCATTCGCCAAATGGGGCATTGACTTTATTACTTGTAACCCTCACTCGGCCGGGGGGCATGCGTATATCATCCTCGCGGTTGATTATTTTACAAAATGGGCCGAGGCGATGCCTACATTCGACGCAAGCGGCAAGACAGCTGCAGTTTTCGTATTCAATCATATCATAACTAGGTTTGGTGTCCCACAAGCAATCATTACTGACCATGGGAGCCATTTTCGAAACGTCATGATGACTGAGCTTACAAGCCAGCTTGGTTTGCGCCACGATAGCTCTACTCCTTATTATCCGCAAGCCAACGGTTTGGTTGAGTCAATCAACAAAGTTCTAGTCATCATGATTCGACGGATCATTGGTATCCATCGAACGAATTGGCATAACATGTTATTTTCGGCGCTATGGGCATATCGAACTTCAGTGAAAAATTCAACAGGTTTCACCCCTTTCCAGCTAGTTTATGGCTTAGAAGCTGTGTTACCTATTGAATGCGAAATCCCATCACTTCAAATGGCTGTCGAATTACTTCCAGCTACTTCCGAAGAGGAGAAACGGTTATTATACTTGGCTAAATTAGATGAGACTCGACGTGACGCTACTTTAGCTATCGAGACTCACGCGAAACGAATGAAAGCTCAGTACGATAAAAATGTAACCCCTCGAAGTTTTTCGGAAGGAGACCTAGTACTATTATATGATCAAGCTAACGATAAGCTAGGTGCCGGAAAATTCGTTCCCATGTGGCATGGGCCCTACATTGTAAAGCGAAAGCTAGCAAAAGGGGCTTATGAGTTAGTTGATTTTGATGGGGACTCTTTGGGTAAACCCAGAAATGGACTTTACCTAAAGAGGTATTATGCTTAAAATGATGGGTATGGAGAAATTTTTAGATAGGTTAGATTTTCTTTCTAGCTAGCAAGTGTGTTAGTTTAGTCAGTGTGCTTAGCTTAGCAAGTGTGGTTTTTCGTCATTATTCTGGCTTATCTTGGTTTTACTCTTGATATTGTAGATGTCGACGCCTCTCCAAACATACATTGGATTTGCTGATGGTGCTTGTCGTAATACACGGAATATCTCTTCCGCAGCTTGGGTTATCTATTCGCCCTCTGACGAGTTAGTTTCTATGCATGGGGTAAGCCTCGGTCAAACAACGAATAACATTGCAGAATACAGTGCAGTGGTTGAATTATTATCCGAATCTATTTCATTTGGAATTCGACGTTTGATAGTGAGGTTAGATTCTGAACTTGTTGTATTACAGCTTAATAGAGTTTATGCCATTAGAAATCCTGTGTTATTAAGGTTGTTTTTGAGAGTGCGTCTCTTGGAACGTGAATTTGATTACATTGAATATCAACATATTCCAAGGTCTTTGAATACATTAGCAGATGCAATTGCTTCTCGAATGTTGGACAGACATTTACAATAATCATGCAAGTAAATTTAAAAACATTTCATCACATATGTTAAACAAGATAAGCCGGTAATAGTGATATATATAGATAGAAGTGTGTCAAAAAATATATACATCGTCTTCGATCATAGGTTTAAAACACCTTATGATCGGCAAAATGATAGTACAAAAAGTCAAAAATGTCACATGTGACTACAAAAGTGACTAGTCAATCACTGGTGGTGCTCTCTGTACGACACCACTGCGCGGGCTACCTTACGCAAAAATCTCCTAAACGGTCCAGGGACCGCGACTACGAAGCGCTGAAGCCTGATAGGAATGTCGTCCATAGTAGTCTCAGGTATATCTGCCGTGAGACGCTCTAGATCATGCTCCAACTCAGCTAGTACTTCTGCTGTCGCATCCTGTGGGGCCGGTACCGGTGCAGCTGGATGTAGTCTATCATAAGGCCGGAGGTTGGCTGGACGCTGTGGACCAACATCTGCATTTTGAAAGATTTACTATTAGTTTTGAGACGATATATATAAAAAATACAAAAAATACATAACTAGAAAACTTGTGAAAATAAAAAGTACCTCTGTCGTCCCATTGTTCTCCCTGTGGAAGAACCATGTCCGGATCACCTCTGAAATCCATTCCGGCATACGGAAAGTCCTGTATCACAAAAAGCTGGCCCTCTAACCAGTCAAAATAACTATCTGAGAATCGAACTACTGTCGCGCCCTCGTCAGGATGCCGGGCCATCACCGCAACCCATCGTATCAGCTTTGGCTGCTGGGGACCCAAGATATCAACAGTGAGTTGCTGAGGGATCAGCATTGGAATTCTCTCCAAGGCAAAGCTCACGACTATAGGCCCATATCCAAAAGTCTTTAGTCGTCCGTTCTTTGCCTTGGTCAGTTGGCTCTTCATATGAGCCGACACAGCTTCACACCAGTTGAAAATGGTGCCTTGGTAACAGTCAATTGCCATCCGCATTTGGGATCCGGAAGCAATGTGTAAAGCGGCCGCGCCGCAAATTCTGGTAACCGTGAACGCTATGACTTTGAGTTCCGGTAGAGTGATGTGTTTTATCTCTATGCCTTTTGAATGGTGAGCCCCAGGTGTGCACCAATTCTCGCGGAGACTATCAAGGGATTGGCCACCCGGCCTAGTCCCCGCAAGACTGAGTTGCTCACCTCTGTTTGGCAAGCCAGTGAGAAAGTATACATCCGAGGGCTCTATCTCGAGCTGGTGCCCTCCTATGTAAAAGCATTGTTCTTGTACGTTCCATCGCTCAACCAGCCATTCCAAGAATCTTACCTGGCCCCTCATGCCCGGTATGGTCCAATATTTGTATAATCCGCATGCTCTTAGGGCATCCAGGGAAGGTTGATGATTTATTGCAGCTTCATCTTCCTCTACATGCTCTCTTTCTCTCCAGTCTAACATGATTAATGCCCTGCATATCAAAAATAGCAATTAGAAATTAATTTGGGAATTTTTGGTGGTTTTTTGAGAGAGTTGGGGTTTTGAAATGCGCGTTTCTCGGAGGACGCACCCCGGCTTTGTAGCACAGGGCGCCCGGACGCAGCTGGCCTGAAGGCGGGCTGCGTCTTCCGACCTTTTTCCCGTATGAGAAAAAGTCGGGGGACGCAGGTCACCCGAAGGGCACCTGCGTCCGCCGAGAGGCGCATTCCAAAACCAAAACCCCCCAAAAAATGAAACTAAAACCTAAAAATTGATTCTAAACGGATAGAAATGCAGAGTAGGATGTGTAAAATACCTGGATGAGACGGCGTTCGATTCCAACGGTCAGATTTTCCGCAGCGACCACGGGAAGTTTCTTGTCAAAAGCTCCTTTTTCAACCTCAACAGTGAAACGGTAAAAATGACATGGTAAAAGGTCTTTTTATAGGTTTTTTGGATGAATTAGTTCATTTTTTACCATGAAAAGATGTTTTTGAATGTATTTTTGCCTATTTTAAACAGGTATGAGTAATGTGTCGCTTTTGTGCAGGACAAAGGGATTTCGAGGGAAATTGTAATTTTTCACAAACAAAATTTCAGAGTCATCTTTTAAGCCCTTTTCTGACTCCTAAAACATGAAAAGATCGCCGAGTGTTTCTTTTTCACTCGTTAAAACGGAATTAAAAGACGGTCCCCTTTTAGCTCTTTTCTGACCGCAAAATCAGGAAAAGATTGCCGGGTTTTTGTCGTTTCGAACTCGATAAGGAAATAAAACGACGTGTCCTTGATCGCTTTTTACTTTTCAGGTTAACGACACTATTATGAAAGTACTCCTTGGTCGCAAGATCAAGCGGTTCCCCCAGGTATTATTTTATACTTTTTCGGGCTTGAGGGACACAAATATACGAAAAAGTTCAACGTGGAGTCTCCTTTAGTTTTTTCAGACTCTCTAAAATTGAAAAACGCCGAGTTTCTCCTATACTGGGCTCGTTAAACTTTTACAGTAGAGGACCTGTTCAATTACAAACAGGAACGAACCACTCCTTCCTAGGGTTCGAATTTAAACTAGGTTGGACTCGTCCGAAGGATGAGCTTATAATCAAGCATATGTTATCCTCCTCAAGCTTGTTAAAAATAAAGAGGTACTTGCCAGAAATGGTGGGGGAAAAAAGAGAAGAATGAACCTATTTGTCACCTTTTGTCTCAGAAGAAACTTTATTACCGCTCTTGAACACGACACTTTTCATTCACCTGGGTTGGGAAATCTTTTACCTCACAGTTGACCAAATCACTTTGAAAGTCTTTAACCGGGTTCCAGGGGTTAACTTTGAGTTATTCGTCACCAAGCCATCTGTTGTGTCGTTATGTGTTCAAGAGGTCTGCAAGAAAAAACTTTCATCTGCAAAATACTTGTCATCCATTTGACCATCCCTGAGTCAGTCCTTACAGCAACATTTCTTCAACTTGAACAATGATTTCGTGTTGCGGGCTTGCCTGCAACGGGTCGCTTTCTATCGACATCGACACATTATCTAGAAAGATGACTTAGGAATCGACAGTACCTTGAAGTCTGCATGCATCAATGGCAGGTTTCTCGCCTTTGACGTCAGTTTACATCATTGACTTTCGATCAGAGGATTCCGTGAAGTGTTCGACATCAAAACATCTATTCACATTTCACGGGTTGTGCTTGGTACTTTGAGAACCATTGACATTACTGGTGGTTTCTCTCACGCTTGTTAACAGTTTACATCATTGACTGGTAATCAAGTGGTTTCTACCATGTTCGACATCGAATCATTTAATCACATGGCTAGAATCGTACCAATTCGGGAAGTAGAAGTGAAGACCCTGGATCTAGTTTCTACCATCCAGGCTGCGAGGAGTTTTGTATTCATTATCTATGTAGACTAATCATAAACAGATGGCTGCGTCCATACTGTGTCTACAAAAGTCTATAAAAATGATGTACTGCAAGATCATTCCTGTATCAGAATAGTTAGTCCATTAGTTAAAGTTTTGAATCTGAGTATGGGAATGCCTACCTCAGTGATGATATAATCTTATCCATGTATTTTGTGTTGAAAATTGCAGGTTCCAACCAGGCCATCCACAAGGCAATCCTTGAAATGATAAAGCGCTTCACCCTTCCTAGAATTACAAAACCCTATTCTATTCCAGGCTTCGCACTTTAGGGGGCAATCTGTTACACTAAAAAATGTCACCTTGACTACTTACAGTTAGTATGGCTCAAATCAACAGTCATGCTACCCTCTTAGGCAAGTCTCATGCCTCTGTTATCCATCTCAAACTCAAAGAAGAGAGAAAGTCTTGTAAAAACTATGTTTATCTCTGGGGTCGCAGGTTCTCTCTAGCCTTACCTGCGGGGACGCTGACCATGTTCACAAAATCTGCGTCCATGGACGCTCTGTATGTTAAGGGACAGGTGCGTCCCTCTGTAAAAGGCAAAATGCGCGAGTTTTATCTTGAAAAAGTTACTTGTGGTTACTTCTAGAACATTCTAGAGGTCGGTTTGATGAAATGGATGCGCCTCCAGTTGGTTCATGTATCTCTATTAAGGGGGAACTTATCCCATCAATAAGGGAGCTATCCCACCCATAGAGGGGGATGATCCCATTGATAGTGGACCTGAATAACCTCTTTACAGCACTATAAATAAAGGCATTGAGCCAGAAGGAGAAGAGGTTGGAGCTATACATTTTCTTTGGGTAAATGCTGCAGGATTTAGGTCTTCCATTAGAGCCTTTGTGAGGAGAGATTGTCTTCACTTGATTCTACTTGGGAGAGGGTGAGCTTTGTCAAAGTAGAGGAAAACCCTTGATGGACCCTGGGAGGAACTTGCACAACACCAAGGCCAGGTTGTAAGAGTTTCTTTGTTTCGTTATTAATACAAACTGGTTTATTTTTCTCAATAGCTTATGTTAATGAGTTATTTCATGTGTTCCTTGGTCTGCATGTTGAATATATGTTTTATTATATGAAATGCAAGTGCTTGGTAATTGTTTGATTGTTTGTGGTTGCAGGAATTGACTTGAAGGAGGAGCTCATCCGGATCGTCAAGAACGGACTTCAACAACAGCGTTTTGGAATAAGGTAAGCCTAAACACTTGTAGTTTTCATGTTGTAAAAGGTGTATTTAGAGAAAGATCACTCCATTTTGTCTTGTTTGTCATTAGAATGTCTTAGACTTCTAGGAAGGTCAGTCGTGTCCGCACCCTTGACAGAATCCGTGTGACAGGTAGGTTCACCCAACCTAATATAGGGTCCAAAAAAAAAAATTCCCGGGGCGCTGCCTCGGACCCTGTAGAGGGGCGATACCCGCCACCCTCAAACCCCCCAGATAGGGGGGGCTTCCGCCCCCCTTGTGACCCCCTCACTGGCCATCGGCGCAACGAAGGGGGGGCTCCACTCCCCCACTCTAACCCCCCAGACAGGGGGGACTGCCGCCCCCCCTGTGACCCCCCCGTTGTGCAATCCACACAATGAATGGGGGGCTACGCCCCCCCTCTAACCCCCCGGTTGACTACGTAGCTTAGTCGTGGAAAGAATACAACACAACCCAACAATCTCCCAGTTGTTGTTTTCTTTCCACAGGGGGCCACCGGAGAGCTTAGTCATTTTTCCAACCTTGAAATGCCCATTGTTTCTCTACACCAAGATAACTTCTCAGAGCTCATAGATTTTGTCAATGCATCTGCAGTATTCTTCAAAGTGTCCACCTTTACCAGCAACACCTTTTTGTCTTCTATCATATCCCTCACAAAGTGATACTGAACATCAATGTGCATTGTCTTTGAATTATAAGCAGGGTTCTGTGCCAAGAAAATTGCACTTTGGCTGTCACAGTCTATTCTTATAGCTCCCTGTATTAACCCCATACTTGAACGCAATCTCTACAACCAAACTACTTCCTTGCATGCATGAGTGGCTGCCATGTATTCTACCTCTGTAGTTGATAGTGCCACTACAGATTGTTTCTTACCCATCCAACTGACTGCACCTCCAAATAGGTTAAACACATACCCACTTGTAGATCTTCTCTGATCTAGATCTCCAGCCTAGTCTGCATCAACAAAGAAACGAATATCCAACACTCTGTCCAATCCTGGTATTCCTTGGTAGCACAAACCATAATCACTAGTGCCACAAAAATACCTGAAAACCCGCTTCACTGTTATCCAATGCTCCTTCCCTGGTTTTGACATAAACCTGCTAAATACTCCCATTGCATGTGCAATTTCTGGTCTAGTACAGACCATTGCATACATCAGGCTACCAACTGCACTCACACATGGAACACGGGACATGTCCTCTTCTTCTTCTTCTGTCTTGGGACACTGTTCAACAGATAACCTCACACCCACAGGAATAGGAACCTTCACCGGTTTACTATCCTGCATATTAAACCTCTGCAGTATTGTCTCGACATACTTCCTCTAGTTTAACCAGAGCTTCCTCTTTGCCCGATCTCTTTTAATTTCCACACCCCAAATATAGTTTGCAGCACCAAGATCTTTCATGTTGAATTTGGAGGACAATTAGGTCTTCAAATCCTGGATAATTACTTTGTCATTTCCAACCAGCAACATATCATCCACATACAAGACCAGATAAATAACATGGTCACCAATTAATTTAAAATACACACAGTGATCTGCTTTGCTTCTGGTGAAGCCAAATCCCCATATAAATGTATCAAATTTCTGATACCACATCCTTGGTGACAGTTTTAACCCATACAAAGACTTCTTTAACTTGCATACCAGTTCTTTCTTACCCTTCACCGCAAAGCCTTCAGGTTGCTTCATGTAGATTTCCTCTTCCAAATCCCTGTGAAGAAATGTTGTCTTCACATCCATCTATTCTACCTCAAAATCAAAAGAAGCAACAATAGGTAAAAGTAACCTAATAGAAGTTACCTTACCAACAGGAGAAAAAATATCACCAAAATCAATTCCTGGCACCTGGGAATAACCTTTTGCTACCAAACAATCTTTCTATTTCTCCACCTTCCCTTCTGCATTTGTCTTCTTTTTGAACACCCATTTACTGCCAATGGGTTTCCTTCCAGCTGGCAACTCCACCAGATCCTAAGTCTCATTTTTGTGAAAAGATGCCATTTCATCAACCATGGCCTCTTTCCAGAGTTTTCCATCATCTTAATCTACTGCTTCCTTCATAGTTCTGGGATCATCATCAGTAACAGACAAAGCAAGATTTGAACAGAAAGTAAAAGGACTATACCTTTCTAGCTGCCTTCTTTCTCAAACTGATCTTCTCACAGCCGGGGTTTGTGGCTCTTCATCTTCTAATTCCTCTTTTGTTGCAGAGTTTGATTCTTCCTCCTTTAGCTCAAACTCTATCTTCTCATGTTCCTCTGGTTGGAATTCATGTCTAATAACATCTTTTACCTCTCTGAACACCACATCTCGGCTGTACACAACCTTCTGTGTGACTGGGTTCCAAAGCTTATAACCCTTTAAAGCATACTTATACCCAATAAAGATGCACTTTTTAGATTTATTATCCAACTTGGTTCATTTCTCCTTTGGAACATGTACATACGCATCACATCCAAATACCCTCAGATGTGAAAGAGAGGGTTTCTTACCAGTCCATACTTCTTCTGGAGTTTTATCCTCCAACGCTGATGAAGGTGACCTGTTGACCAAGTAACATGCAGTATCCACCGCCTCTGCCAAGAATTCTTGTCCTAACCTGGCACCACTGAGCATGATTCTTGCCCTTTCCATCAACATCTTGTTCATTCTTTCTGCGACTCCATTTTGCTGAGGTGTATATGGAGTTGTCTTATGCCATGCTATACCACACTTCTTACAGAATTCTTCAAATTCCTTGCTACAAAACTCTCCAACATTATCTGTCCTCAGCACCTTTATATTCTTCTCTGTCTGATTTTCCACTAGAGCCTTAAATTCTCTAAACCTGTCAAAGACTTCAGATTTCTTCTTAAGGAAATAGATCCATGTATTCCTTGAGAAGTCATATATAAATGATACATAGTACATAGAGTTACCCAGTTATGGAACCTTCACAGGTCCAAACACATCACTATGCACAAGCTCTAATATATGTTTCGCCCTCTTAGCACGAGAGGGGAAACTCACCCGATTCTGCTTCCCATATACACAATTTTCATAGAAATCAAAATCCAGAGAGCTATTACTCATACCTTCTACCATAACTTTACCATGAAGTATTTGAAGGCCCTTCTCTCCAATATGTCCAAGCCTTTGATGCCACAACATGGTCTTCTCTCCAGAGACCACTAGATTTTCAGCTTAACTTTCAGGAACCACATAACTGTTGCACCCATCAACAACAATGCTACCTTGCAGCTTGTATAGAGTTCCAGTCCGAACTCCCCGCATCAATACCAGTTCTCCCCGAACCATCTTGCAGGTATCCTTCTCGAACGCTGTTTTACACCTGCATCATCCAAATTGCTTACAAAAATCAGATTTTAGCCCAATGTAGGAATATGCAGAACACCCCGAAGTGTTCTAACCCTTCCACCTTGCAACTTCAACTTTACTTTTCCGCGACCAATGATTCTAGCCTTCCTATCATCTCCTAAGAAGACATCACCACCATCGTATTTCTCATACTCACAGAACCACTCTCTATGGGGAGTGAAGTGAAAGGATTCACCTGAGTCAATCAACCATGCCTCATGATCTACATGTGTACTTGAAGAAGCCAAGTACACATCCCCACCTTCATCTGAGGTGGTTTTCGGCTCTGCAGAAGGAGCATCATCAAATCCCTTTCCTTTATCAGGAACTTTAGATTTATATTCCATTTTGAAGTGCCCTTCCTTTCCGCATTTCCACCACACCACCTTTACAGGTTTTCCTGGAGATTTAGATCTCCCTCTAGATTTAGATCTCCCACTCGATGACTTATTTTTGTTTCTATTCTGGGACCATCCTCATACAGAAAAGGCATCACCATTCTGGCTCTCCATATTTTTCCGTCTCATCTCCTCCATCAGCAAGGCTAAGACTATTTCATCAAACTGCAAATAGTTGCATTGCTACCTATTGCAATAACCAGACTATCCGACGAATCTTGTAGAGAACACAACAAACTGATGCACTTATCTTCATTTGAAATTTTAATATCAACAGATGCTAACTAACTTACCACAGTATTAAATGCATTCAGATTCTCTGTCACTGAGTCTCCATCTTTCATCCTTAGGTTATACAGCTTTTTCCGTAGGAACAGTTTATTCACGAGAAACTTAGATTGGTACAAAGTCCCTAACTTGTCCCACAAAGCCTTCGTTGTAGCTTCCCCTAATACATTTAGCAATACTAAATTTGAGACACACAATCGTATTGTGCTCTTTGCCTTCCGATCCAACTTCTTCCATTCTTTATCGGCCACGACCGTTGGTTTAGTAGCTAGATCTACCGAAATCCACTGATCTTTATCCACCAACAGATCCTCCATCTTGAGTTTCCACAACTCAAAACTCTGACCATTGAACTTCTCGATCTCTATCTTTCCACTGCTCGCCATCTTCTTTCACCACCAGAATCGATCCCGCAGATCTCCCACTGAACAAGGTCTACCACAGGCCCATACAAAACCCCTCAGCAACAAAGGCATCCCCTTGAAGCCAAAACAACTCTCATACCAAATGTAGGTTTTAACTCCGTACAGAAATTACCTGCATACGAATTCTAAATCACATAAAAATAAATAATGCGAGAGCATAACACATAAAACACATATACACAGAGATTTTCCCCTGGATCCAAAAACCGGGACTACCAGCTTGATTTTTCATTATATTCCTTTCAATGTTACAATACATATTTATACATGCCGAAGCATCCAATACCATGGACCGAAAACCATTGCGTCAAAAACCATGGACCGAAAAACCATAGGTAGGTTTGCCCAACCTAATATAGGGTCCAAAAAAAAAAATTCCTGGGGCACTGCCCCGAACCCTGTAGAGGGGGGCTACCCGCCCCCCTCAAACCCCCCGGACAAGGGGGCAGCGCAACGAAGGGGGGGCTCCGTCCCCCCCTCTAACCCCCTGGTTCACTACGTAAGTTAGTCATGGAAAGAATATAACACAACCCAACACGGGCACATCAACTTCGACTTACAGATCATTACTATTAGGGCCCACCAAACCCTAACTCAGTTTTTACATGCCCTAAAGAAGTCAACCATCAGAATGCCTAGCTTCCCAAGAAGTTCCATGACTGAAATCATCCAAAAACTACATCTAAGAATATTAGCGCAGGTACACCTTCATTAGGGTGCACTGCAGTGTAGTCCAATACATTTCTAGGGTGCTATGTAGTGCACTTGAGCCCTCTTTGGCCTGCGCTGGGCGAATTTGAGTGAAATTGCATTGGGGTTTGGGAATATTTTTATCCATTGGATGCATCTAGAAGTTTACCAAGTTTATCTACTCCTTTGGGCTCAAATTTGGATGAAGTGGGAAGTTAAGGAACATCAATCCCTTTATCCCTTACTCCATTGAACTAAATCCTAAGATTGGGAGGGCATTCATTATCACCATTTATGGCATAAATTCCTTCATTCAGCTATAAATTGACCACTCATCTAAGTGATCAAGGGTTGGAAATCATAGAATTATAGGGAGATGTTGTTAGTATGAGACTTGAGTTGATTTCAAGTATTGTAATGATGTTAAAATGTCTTACTTGTTATGAGGGGAGGACAGGATTGAACTGGAGGAGTGATGCTGAATCAAGAAAATTGGGTTGTAACTCTTCCTTTTACTAATAAAGTGTTCAAAGCTTTTTCCATATGCTTGTTTTATTCATTTATGCTTTCATGCGTACTATGTACTTGATTCCATGCTATGTTTAATCAATAGATCATTATCATATGATTTGATCAGTTTTTGTCTTCTGCCTATGTGCAGGTATTTTCCAAGCAGATTAAGTATGGAAAGGAGCGACAGAATTGGTCAAGGGAGATAAGGAGTAAGAGAAATCTATAGGTAGGCTTCTTTACTGTCTTATTTAATCTATTGGTTATAGAAAAGGTAGAGAATGCTTTGCAGTATTGTTCTAGACTTAGCTACTAGTCTAGGGGTTTAAGTGTTTATCCTTAGACACTAAAACTTCCCAAAACAAATTAGAAAATCTACTAGGGATATATCATCCATATTAGTAGCTTATCAGCCTCTTCAGACATTTCTAGATACTGTACTTATGGTTGTTGATTGAATTTCAGTTTTCTTTCATTGAAAATTTAGCCAAAACTATGTCAAAATTGCCTTAAAAATGGTTTATTGTCACCAGTGCAACCCAATGAAGTACACAATGCACTGCAATAAACTTCCCACATAGAGCCAGTGTGTTAAAGCACATTGTCTCTCACTGTTGTCTGCACTGATCCCTTGAGGGTCAATTTCCCATCTAAGAACTAAAATTTTGTGCCAATTTTCTCATGTTTGAATGATTTTCTGAATGTCAATGACGTCTTGTCTCTGAAAATAGTTTTTCATCTCCTTACCTGGCCCTACTTAGACTAGGATTGATAAATGTTTCTTATGTATTTACTTTGTCATTTTCAATCTGTAATCGAAATTTAGTTTTTGGTTGATTGATCTTTAGCAAAAGAGAGTGTCGTAAAATTGTCTTTTCCTTCGAAAATTGAATTTTTGTAAAGTCCTCATTCATGAAAGATCGATTGATTGATGTGTGCATATGACTAGTCTTTTTGTTAAAAGTGTTGTAATTCCTCATTTCTTTGAAAACGAAAGTGTCATAAAGTCTTCCTTTCCTTGAAAAGAAATTGTCGCAAAATCGTCATTTTTATGAAAAGAGTTTATTGATCGATTGTGAATTAGTTTTCCTTTTTGTTCATTCACATTAAGGGAAATTGAAAAGAAATACATGATGTTGTATTGAAAAATTTTGTGTGTGCTGATAGGAATAGTGTAGGGAATTTGCACTTAAATTATGCTCTTTTCTCTTTGATCAAAAGAAATCTGATTTCTCTATCCCTAAGTAGCTAGGATTTTCATTGTTAAACTAAATGAAAAGAATGCTTATCATGATAGTTGTATTCCTAGGAATTTTAGAATACATCACATGGTGAACTTGAAAGGAAAATTCCTAAGCAATATCAACTTAAAATAAACATCAATTTACCTAATGGAGCATTGTCATTAATGAAAACATTTAGTGGTTCTAGGCTAGAGATGTGTTCTGACATCGTAAAAAAAAGCAACTACCGATAACTTGTCTGCAATACATCCTGAGTTTGATACCTCATTCCACGTATGTGAGTATATCATAGCTCGTCCACATACCTTTGGGTATATAGGGCGGTGTTATAGTACGTAAATTATATGGGAATGCTCTCACTGTGCGGTTTTGCATTAGATAGTGCTTATACAGATTGGGCATCCATGTACTTTTGGGTATATATGGGAGGAAAACTATAGGTTGCTATCCATCCTTAAGTAACCGAGTTTGTCGCCCTGTACACTGTGATACACCGAACACAACATTCGGGGAGATTGCTTGCCCGTAATTCTTGGTTCGCCAGGAGGTATTCTGCAATTGACAATTACTTGGTAATCCTTTTGCTTAGATCATCCCTCTTTTGTTTTGTTATCTTACTTTGATTAAAATAAAATTAATTGACCGCCGATAACATCCTCCATGCTTGCTCCTTAGTTGATCTTAGGTTAATACATATGGTGACAAATCCGGAGTCCATTGATAAAGGAATTCCTTTTGATGGGAATCCTAGTCCTTTTCCGCCTTTTGGAAATAGTGGTGCTCCATATATGGCTACATCGTCCCTTCCAGGATTTACCATTGGCTTGCCAGTACAGTTGTTTTCGAACTCCTTGGTTCAAAATGTCATGATTTCTCCACAACCGAGTACACCTGCAACTGGACAAAATCAACCTCCAGTTGATCCTAAAGTTGACCCTTTGCATTCTTCTTCAGTTATTTCTTCCTCCCTTTCTTCCTCTTCGCCTGGTGAAAGTATTGGTACTAGTAACCAGGTGGCTAAGAAGAAGATGAAAGGGAAGAAGAAGAAGAAGAAGCAAATTCAGCAGAGGGACAATCAAGCAACCATTGCTTTGAGTGTAACATCTGATGAGAAACTGTCCGTCAAGCTCACAAAGTTAGTTATCCATGCAAAATTTGTACAGGAGACCATGTTATTCGAAATTGTCTTGATATTCCTCAGGTCTTAGAAGAATGTTCTTCTCGTTCACATCATCCTATGTCATCAACTTCTCAAGATCATGCTGGTGACACACCATCAACTAGTGGTAGTAAAGTTCATGGAAAGAAGGGTAAAGCTAAGTTTCCATGTAGGTTATGTGAAGGGAATCACCCCATTCACCTTTTCCCTATCTGGATGAAGCCAAAAGAGTGTTGGATAACTGTCCTGCTTCACCGTAGCAACTTCCATCTAGTTACAGGAAACTCTCCCTAAATCCTTCACTAGTTAATGAATTGACTGACCAAAATCAACCGTTGGTCAAAACCACTCTCTCTAAAAGTCAATCCTATGAGTCTATACCTGACCCAAATCAACAGGTCGAGGTAACAGTTGACTCGATTTCACCTTCAGTAAATCGCACCTTTCCTGAAGAGAGTGAATATGATACCACTCAAGTTCTTTTTGTTTCTTCAGATTCTAATGAGTTTGGGGGCAATCCTCCTGTTCCATCAAGACATGAGGAAAATCTTCTAGTTCTTGTAATTCAAGGGGTTAACTCTATCATTCTTATGGTACCCCCTCCAAGTAGTCTGGTCACTTCCTTTGATTGGAATCAATTGGCAGGTTTCCGTCTTCCTTCTTATGTACCTTTTTAGATCATAGTATAGGTTTGTAATATGATTATATCTAGCACTATTATCGATGAAGGCGCATAAGTGAGTACCCTTACCTCTACTTCTTGGCAAGCGCTCGATTCGCCGCCGCTTGTACCAGCTACCTAGAATCTGTTGGGTTTTAACAGATGAACCAATCAACCATTAGGGAGCATCCCTTAGTTACTTATTACATTGGGAGGAAAAATCATTTATCTGAATGTGATGGTAGTCCCAGGTCCTTTAGATTACAATTTACTTCTAGGGCACGACTATGTTTATGACATGGGAGCTATTGTTTCAACACTCTTTCAAGTGATTTATTTTCCGCATGAAGGAAAAATTGTCACCATTGACCAGCTTTCATTTCTCAGTCCAAATATGGCTCCTAGTCAACCATCTTCCCTAAATGGTCCTTTTGTACCAATGGTATCATCCCCGCCACATATTAATTATGTGGCAACCTATTCCATACCTAGATCAACTGACGATCAATTCAACGATGTTGTACATAATGTACTAGGGGCATTGGAACCAGATCTCTCCTTCATGACCACTTATGGGTTGTGATCAAGGCCCATGAGGATAGTTCCTTGTCTTGTGTCAACCTCATTAAAAATTGAAACAATGAATATGAGGATAGATCCTAGTCTTGTGTCAACCTTGTTAAAAAATGAAACAAAGAATATTAGGATAGATCCTGGTCTTGTGTCAACCTCATTAAAAAATGAAACCAAGGATATGGTAGAGTTCCTTGTCTTGTGTCATGCTCCATAAAAAATGAAACAAGGACCCCTGGAGCAAAGTTCCAAGTTGAGTCTTTGAGTAGATCTCGTAAAATACCAGTCGAGTCTTTCACTTGATCTCGTATATGAACCTTCATTCCATCCACTTGATAGCCATGAGTAGTCTACTTAGGTGAATGTAATGAATCTTGGGGGCATGCACCTAGTGGTAAAGTTAAGTTTCCCTATAGGTTATGTGAATGGAATCACCCCATTCACCTTTGTCCCTATTTGGACGAAGCCAAAAAGGTGTTGGATAATCGTCCTTCTTCACCATAGTGACTTCCATCTGGTTACAAGAGACTCTCCCTTTCATCATGCTGGGGGTATGGAAACTAATCTCAATCATAGCTTTTCATTTTAAGCTTGTGTAAAAATGAAACTGAATCCAAGCATAGTTTTTCGCTTCAAGCTTGTGTAAACATGAAACTAAATCCAAGCATAGTTCCCTATGGTTCAAGCTTGTGTAAAAATGAACCCATTTCCATTTTAACCCTTGTGATTCCCATTCTATCAAACTTTTCTATCAGATGAGCCTTGTTTGTTTCATTCCATCACCACCATCTCTTTGGCTGATCATACACTTTTACTTGGTTGTTTTACCCTTTTTGAGGAACAGTTGAAATGAGTGGTATTATTAGCCAGCCTCTTCACACAAATCAACTTGTTTTGAGAAGTTCCAACATCATCAGAACCAGTCGCTACCCTAGATACCACTCGTTCCTAAAAATGGAGTCCCCTTTAAGCTTTTTTTAGACTCTCTAAACATGAAAAGATTGCCGAGGGCTTGTCCTTTCCAGCTCATTAACGGATTGGAAATGATATCTCTCTTGTATTATTTTACAATTTTTTGGACTTGAGATATTAATCTACGAAAAAGAACTTGTGGAGTTTTCTTTTTGTTCCTTTTCAAACTCTCTAAACATGGAAAGGACCGAGTTATCTTTGTCGTTAAACTCGTTAAAAACATCAAGTAGTGACAAACTTGTCCATCTAAACAAGACCGAGTTTCACCTTTGCTAGACTCATTAAAGCATCAAATAGTGATGGATTCACCCGAAGGGTGAAATTATACAACAAGCATATGTTATCATCCTCAAGCCTAATTAAAAATAAAAAGGTATTGGTCAGCAATTACTGGGGAAAATTAGGAAAAAGGGGAAACACTTTATGGTAGCAAGTCACTCTTGAACATGACACTTTCACCTCATCACCATGTGGGTTGGGTCATTCAGCTTGACGGTTATCACACCGTTGGTCTATCATACCATCCATTACTTTGTTTTGGATCAATTCTACCAATTCATCTTAGTGTCGTTGACATGTTCAAGAGAAGTCATTCAGTCCTTTGCAATACTGTCAACCTTCATTTTCATGATTTCCATTCATGAGCCTTCTGTCGTTAGTTGATTTTTCATCTCCAAAATCATTTACTTCATTTTGTGTCATTGATGGGGGATACATCAAGACCCTCCTGTGACGAGTCGCTTCTTGTCAACATTAGCACATTATCCAAGAAATTGACTTAGAAACACCCCTTCAGTACCTTAAGACTTGCATACATCAATGGCAGGTTTTTTGCCTCCGGTGATAGGTTGACATCAATGGCCTTCGACCAAAAGTCTTTGTATGGTGTTTGACATCAAATCATTTATTCAGATCATGCAAAATGTACTATAGTACCTTGAGGGTCATCATCATTATCAGTGATTCCTCTCGTGTCCCTTAACAACATACACGATTAGTTGGTAATCAGACAATGTCTTCCCATGTTCAACTTTAGATCATCTATTCACATGGTTAGACTTGTACTTGAGCAAAAGATTGAATGAGATTGAAGACCCTGAATCTAGTTTCATCCATTCGGGCTATGATATTTTCAGGAGTACTAAATCAAATGTACAATGGCCTTACATTCATGGTCATCCATTCATGGGTCTATATCTGTAGACGACTATATTTGTACATGTAATGAAAGTTTATAAGCTGAGCATGGGTATGCCTTCCCTCAGCAAGATCATGAAAAAAATCAAACTCTCATGATATATGTATTGTAACAGATGTAGGTCATCTTCCGCTTCGAAACGTCCTATCCACATGATAGAGCATTTCACTTGACATACATATTTATGAATTCATTCTTTAGGGGGAAAATGTTACATATCCATTTGGGCACATTGACCCTGACTTATAGATCAGTATTATTAGGGCCCATCAAACCCTGATTCATTTGTTACATTCCCTAAAGAAGTCAACCACCAGAATGCCTAGCTTCCCAAGAATTTCCATGACTGAAATCATCCAAAAACTGCCTCTAAGAAGATCATCGCAGGAAAACCTTCGTTAGGGTGTGCTACAATGCAGTCTAGTACATTGCTAGGCTGCTATGCAGCACAGTTGAGCCCTCTTTGGCCTATGCTTGGTGAATTTGAACGAAATTGCATTGCAGTTTGGGAATATTTTTGTCCATTGGATGCATCTAGAAGTTTCCCAAGTTTATCTACTCCTTTGGGCTCGAATTGGATGAGGTAGGGAGTTAAGGAACATCAATCCCTTTATCCCTTCCTCCATGGAACTAAATCCTAAGATTGGGAGGGCATTCATTATCACCATTTATGGCATAAATTCCTTCATTCACCTATAAAAATACCACTCATCTAAGTGATTAGGGGTTGCAAATCATTGAATTATAGGGAGATGTTGTTAGTATGAGACTTGAGTTGATTTCAAGTATTGTAATGATGTCAAAGATTCTTGCTTGTTATGAGGAGAGGATGGGATTGAATTCGAGGAGTGATGCTGAATCAAGAAAATTGGGTTGTAACTCTTCCTTTTACTAATAAAGTGTTCAAAGCTTTTTCCATATGCTTTTGTTATTCATTGATGCTTTCATATGTGTACTATGTAATTGATTCCATGCTATGTTTAATAAATATATCATTATCATTTTCTTCGATCTCTTTTTGTCTGCTGCCTATGTGTAGGTACCTTTCAAGCAGATTAAGTACGGAAAGGAGTGACATAATTGGTCAATGGAGATAAGGAGTAAGTGAAAGCTACAAGTAGGCTTCTTTATTGTCTTATTTAATCTTTGGTTATAGAAAAGGTAGAGAATGCTTTTCACTATTGTTCTAGACTTAGCTACCAGTCTAGGGGTTTAAGCATTTACCCATAGACACTTAAACTTCCCAAGACAGGGTTGTCTTGGGTCACCCCCCCTCGACTTTGTCCTTTTTTCTTCAGATTCGAAGATCGAAAGTCTCACTTCTTTTGTTTAAACTTCTTCTTGATCTTGACAGTGTATCGGTATGCCGTGTCGAGCGAGGAGATGTCCAGGAACTCCATATTGTCATAGATGTACCTATGTAGGTAGCCACGGTAATTGAGTACCAAATATTTCTCAGAATCCTTAATTCCCAACTTCATGCATAGGGTATGAAAAAAATTGGTAAACTCTGGCACATCTTGGTCCCTTCCCTGCCATAATGTGGTCCACTTTATTTATTTGTCCTCATAGCTCCTGACAAGGCAGTACTTCTCATTAATGGCATCCTGAAATGAATTGCAAGTGGGATTAGCTAAAAATAGTGAGCTCCTACTTTCATCCTTCTGCTCACAGTAGGTTTCCCACCATTCCTTGACGTGGGGGTTTCTTTGAGAAGTGAAAAAGTGATATTTTCCCAGCTGGAAAAATCATGAATGGAAAAATACCCTTCTAGCAGATTTAACCATTTATCTACGACATCTACATCTATTTGACCCTTGAATATGGGGATCTCAAAGTTAAATTAGACCTTAAAGGGTGTGGTGTTTCCAGAGTAGCTGTTGTTAGTAGATGCATCACCCCTGGGTTGCTGCTGAAGGATCTCGGAAAAGTTTTCCATCATCGTGTTCCTTTAACGCTCTAGGGATTATTCGAGAAATATTTTGATAGGATCTCCTGCCCCCTGTTAGAGCCTAGATTTGTCACAAGCTGGAAAGGCAAGGGTCTAGGTCCACATCAAACCATGCTCCGCCTCATAGCTAGCCCTACGAGGATAGGAGAGGGCTCTCTCTAGGTTGATCTTGTCAAAAGACAAGCGATGGGTCTCGAGATGACTAAAATAAAAGCTAATGTTAGGCTGCCTGGCATAACTTTAGGCTCCATCTGTAGCTTATAAAAGAAGTGACATCAACAAGCAAACCATTTTCTTCCACAGTGGAGTCGCCACTATGTTAGAGCCTAGATTTTCCGCAGGCTTAAAGGTAAGGGTCTAGGTCCACATCAAACCACGCTCAGCCTCATAGCTAGCCCTACGAGGACAGGAGAGGGCTTTCTCCGGGTCGATCTTAGCAAAAGGCAAGCGATGGGGCTCGAGATGACTGAAATAAAAGCTAATTTTAGGCTAGGTATGAAGTACAAGGGTTTGATTTGAGTTTTTGGGGGTTTTGTGTTGGAAACAGAGAAAGGAAAATTGGGCTCGGGGATGAAGCACAATTTCTGCAGAGTTCTAATTGGGGCAAGGAAGGCAATCGTTTTGATGCTTTAAAGTGAGTGAATTGATAGATTAGACTGGTGAGGAGCTAAGGAGAGCAAGAGAGTCTCAAGAATTATCCTTAAACAGATGAAAACATGGAAATTTAAACAAATTCAAAGGCAGAGCATAGAAATTAATGGATTCTACCTTAATCACTCATTTGTTCAAATTCAGAAGAAGAGAAGGGAAAATGATACACATAACACTAATTAACTTACAATTACTTAGAGAAGAACACCATCAAAACATAAATCCACATGGATCCCAAACAGTGCTACAAAACCCTGGTCTTTCCTTAGCCAAAAATGGAAAGATAGAATGTACAATGATATGCCAAAGCAATCCCTAGTGTCCAACCCTGAAAATGACTTAGGAATTACATGATGTAGACTAGCCCAACCCATTCCCTTGCCTCTAGGGTTCAATCTCATCATTCTAGGAGCTATTTCAACCAATTCTAAACAAAGCACTAAAATCTAGGCAATCAAAACAACTTGCCTCTATAAGGTAGGAAACTGATTCATTCATTAAATTTTCACCTTTTAGTGAATGAATCCTATATAACAAGTAAATAATTGCAAAAATTACATCATTTTTATCCAATTACATCAACATAGATCAAAAATTACATCAAAAAGAAAAACTAGTCAAACTGGCCAAATTTCTGAGCTAGAAGGTGAAAAATTGAGCAAAAAACCTCTATGCGTTGCGCCAAATCCTCTATGCGTTGTGCCATTTTGAGGCTGATTTTGAAGCACTTCCTGAAGTCCAAATTGAGCCCAATATAGCTCATTATAAATCCCTACATGTTTTCTTTCCAACCCAAGTGGAAATTTTCAATTTGGATGTCATTGGCCCCTCCAAAACTGCAATCTCCCAGGACTGCTTCTTGTGTGTCAAAATAGGGGCAGAGGTGTCATTTTGTGAGTGTTTTTGACCTCCTGAGGACTCAATACTTGCCCAAAAATCTTGGCAATGCACCAACAGTCATGATTTTCCATGCCAAATCCAATCATGTAAACTTTTTGCAATTTGGAGCTCCCTAGCAAAAGCCCATGCCATGTGGCGCGGCAGATAGGGAGAAAAACCCTGTTTTTTGTGCCAAAATTTGTCAAAATGCCAAAAGCACCCCAAAATTCTTGAAAGTTGGGCTGGAGCTTCTTCATTAAGTGTCATGCTAGGCTAAAGAGGCTTTGGCCAATATCTAAAGATGATCAAGCTCCCTTTGCCTCTTTTGCTTCCTTATTTCCTTCTTTAGTTTTGCCTTAAAACTCTTGATTCGTGCCTTGCAGACCTTGTGTTAGAGTCGGTCTGGTCAGCCCTCCGTCAGAGATCAAAACTCTTTGTGCATTTCAATTTTAGGTGTCCCGCTCCATTTACCCAGCTGCATTTCGCTAGGGACATGCCATGATCTGACGGAGGAAGTCATGCTAGTCATTTTCCCTCATGTGTGGCCCCTGCTGGCTCAGGTCTTTGTCCATAATCACCGAAGCTCATGACAGTCAAGGTCTCATCCTTTACAGGGCAAAGTCATCTTTTATGTTTGGGTCTAGGAATTCATCAATTTGGTCTTTGAAAACATGTCCAGAACAAGCCATGCAGGCCAGAGGGAGGCCTTACACAGCTATGGTTCAGAGAGCTTCATCTTCAAGTGGAAAGACTTCGACTCTTCTTCAAAACTCTGTTTTGAAGAAAAGTCAAACAAGGTCATTTATGACAAAATTTTCCAAAAATGCACAAGTTGATTTTTCAGATGCAGTCATGATTTCCATGGCTAAATGCCCAGTCACACAGTCCCCGCAAAGAAATGCTGAAAATCCCATCATGTGAGCCAAAATTTCAAAGAAAAAATGAAAATCAGGGTGTTTTAAAGTCAATGAAAAAAGTGCAAAACACAAACATTAGAAAGTGGGTTTTCAAAGAAGAAAAAATCAAACCCATCTCTCCCAAGCCTATATATACTTGTTTTTGCCCAAATCAAAGCCATTGTGCTCTTGCAAGACTTGGAGAGACATTCCAAAGGTGAGAGAGCAAAATCGTGAGAGTTTGAGTGAAGGAGAGCTCGTTTTCAAGGAGCGTGGAGCATACACCAAGGAGTGCGGCGCACACAGAGGGCGCGGTGCACACGTAGCCTACCCACCATTTAGTTTTCTCAAGGGCGCGACGCACACCCAGTGCGCGGTGCACTAGGCTTGGCACGCGACGCACACAAATAGGGGCACAAAAAATTTCCAAACCGCTTCAAATATTGGTGAGGGATAACAAAACAAGAGGTAGGCCCTGTTGACACCTCTTCCCCATCAATTTTGTCATCAATATGGTGTGTATAAGATGTTTAAATGGTAGCCAAAAGCACAATGACCAACCATGAAAAATCACCAAGAAAAACGATGGATGAGGTTGAAAGATTGTGATGTTAGCACCAAGGTCGCTCCCCTCCCCTATTTGTTTTCCCTCTCCTCTCATTTTTCTCCATCTCCCCTTGACCATTTTTCCCTAAAGGCTGCCCTATATCCACCACTAAAACCCTCCCCCATTGTTCCAAGTAAGTCTAGGTGACTTTGGCAACGCGCGGCGCACACACGAGGAGGCATGGCACACTTAGGGCACGCGGGGCACTGGGAGCCCGGCCACAGTGTAAAATTGCCACTGGCGGAGCGCACTCAGAGTGCGCGACGCACTGGGCAAAGCGCACGATGCACAAACATATATGCCCAGAAAACCACAAATTCGCCTAAATTTTTTGTGAATGCCTATCAAACTTAAAAGGCAAACCAACTACTTTCACTCTTACTTCAAATTTGATGAGAGTAACATGATTTTGAGACTATCAATTAAATGCAAAAGTTTTGATAAAGGACCAAAGAAGACACACAGAAAAATCAAGGAACTAGGGTTTTGCTACAATGGCAGTGTTGCCAAAGTATCCTTCTACCCCACTCCTATCAACTAATTTCCCTGTGTCATTTTCCCCTAATCATCACCCTAGCACCAATGCAATCATATTCCTTTTCCCCCCTTCTCATATGACTCAAAAACCAAAACCCTACCAAAACAAATTCAAAACCCTACCTCATCAATACTATACCCAAAACACTCCCAAATCCCTGATAAATCTCTCCCTCTAGCCCCTATTCCCTTTTCACCATTCCTCTCCTAATACTTCCTGTTTTATTGTCCCCTTGGTGATATATTTTTAGAGCATCTACCAGTTTCATTGGATTCAGAGGGCAGCATAAAACTCAGGGTGCAAGCAGCAGTAATGGCATCAGAAGTTTCATCAGATTATGAGGAGGGGACCCACAGTGACACATCTTTAGGAGAGAGGGCCCATAGGAGACATCACCAGAGTGGCAGATACCTTAGGGATGAGCCAAACACCTTCAGTAAGCTGAAGGCATGCCCACTTGCCATGTCGTGTTTCCGGCACTTGGCAGGTTATGAATTTTGTCAAAGGGTGGCAAATGTCAGAGTCCATCATGAGTTGGCCCACCTTTTTACACTTCATCTACAGGGAGGTCAATCTATCCTGGCTGGGGTCACTTTCACATTGACACCGGAAACCATATCAGTGGCAATAGGAATACCGAACGTTGGGGAACAGTGGCATAAGAAAAACAAGGTGGAGAGGCATCATTATGAGCCTTACATCAAGAACAGCTATTTGAGCCAGCTCACCAGAGTTTTTCCATTCATATTTTTGAGGGATGATTATGCCCCACTCATGAGGTTGATCATGAAGTATTTCAGTTGTCAGGGAAGGTTTTCCCACCTTTATGCCTATCACATCAGGTTGCTCATGCACTTCACCAGGGTGCAGATGATGAGCCTCCCATTTTTCATCTGCAGGAACATAGAGAGGATGAAGAAATTCATGCAGCACAAGACCCCTCGACAGTAGCTAAGCAGTGTCTATCATTTTTCTCTCATCCGGATTTTGGTAGACCATCAATTGGGATTGCAGGTTATTGCTTGGGAGGACTTCATCTCCTGTGATTTCTTCAGCACCCCACCGGTGGTATCAGAGGCAGAGCATGAGGTGGGGGGTCCTTCACATCAGTTTGAGTGCCATGAGACTGCCACCATGCCAGTAGACATCACATACCAGAAGGGCAGTAAGTCGTTGTTCACAGCAGCAAAGCGAGTGTTATCTCCACCCTGGGTGGAAGGGGAATCGCTTCCGACATCAGCACCACAGAAGCAGAGTAAGGGCAAGGAGCCAGTGTAGGAGGAAGGGCCATCAGGTGAGCAAGAGACCTAGTTTGCTCTCCTCCAGGATGATGAGACAGATGCAGAACCTATGAATGCTGAGCTGGGAGAGATCATTCAGGAGCAGCAATCAGTGATTGAGAACTTATCCCTGGACTTAGAGAGGGCCAAGTGGAACGTGTAGTATCTGGAGCAGAGCAATAAGCAACTTGAGGATCGGCTAGCTGAGATAGAGTTGCAAAAGATCAATGAAAACCGGCAACACATCATGGCAGCACAAGGCAGACCTATGGAGCAAAGAGACGAGGACCGGGAGTATGTGTTAGAGAAAGTGAACGTTGACTTGGAGCAGCATTTGGATAAAGGTAACAGGGAGAAAGACATGCTGAGGTGCATGACTCACCACTACATGGCCCGAAACATGAGCTCCAAAGCAAGAATTAGGAGCCTAAATGCAAAATTGAGCAAAGCAACAAAAGAGGCAAAGGAGGCAAAGGAGGCAAAGGAGAAAGATCATATTTGAATCTTGGCTAAGGCTTACTTGGCACAACATAGCACTTTGGTAATTTTTTGGACAAAAAACAGGAAATTCCTCCCTGTGCGTCACGCCATTGGTGTGACACTAAAATTCTAGGGCTCCAATCGAGGAATGACTTGCATATTTGGATTCAACATCAAAAATTACGACTATTAGTGTTCGGGCAAGAAATATTGACAAGATCTGGGTCTCCTAAAGGTCAAAAAACACCCAAAAATGGCCTCTCTGCCACTTTTTTGACACACAGAAAGCATTCTTGGGAGAATGAATATTTTGAGGGGCAAATGAGCACCACATTTGGAAATTCTAGTGGGGATACAAAGTAGTCAGGACAGGATTTCCAACAAGCCCTTTTTGACACATTTTTGACACCCGCAAGTGCCCCAAAACAGGCTCCAAAGTGGCACGATGCACAGAGAATTTGGAGCGACGCACAGAGGAAAAAACTTGCAATTTGCTCCCGTTTCGCAAAATTTCAGGTCACGACTTCTCCAAGTGGGCTCGGTCATCTACACTTCAGTTTTTTGGCACCAAAGGTGGCATTTAAAGATTTTTTTCTCTAGATGGGCTTCTATCCAAGTGGCGAAGGAAGGAAAACGGTCACCCCAATGCCAAATGTCATGTTTGCAGCGCTGCACCTGTAGCTGATGATTGGCTCTCCATCTCCATTTTTGCAATGATTCGCGTAACTCCCCAAGCCTTGGGCGTTCTATCTCTTCATCCCACATTCTATATATTGTATGCAAGTTATTTGCAAAGGGTTGGTTGGCTTATAACTTCTGGGAGACTGTGGGAAAGAAACTCTGTTTCTGCACTATGTATTTTTGACAGAGAATTAATGAAAAGCAGCGGCTCTGTTTCATGATATTCTTGTGGTTGTGAGTGTAGAAAATGTGTTCTTATGTTCCATATGTATCTTGTTATGTTTCATAATTCAATTCACGTTTCATTTCAGTGAAATTTTCTAACTGAGATTAGGTAGAATTCAATTTATATTGCTCTGCCTGTGGGAAAATTTCATGTACAGTGTTATTCTTCTGTTTAAAAGGATTCATGCGACTGTGCCCTTTTCACTTTCTTCAGCAATCTTTCCATTCCATGTTACCTTCAACCTAAATTGCTGCACTTTTCGCCTACCTTGCCTCACGGAATAATCTGTGCCTTCATATTCAATTCTTTGTTCTTTGCTAAGCGCTAGTCCCATAAAAATCCCAGAAGCTCGGTCATTCATAAATTTGTTTCCAGAATCACTTTTCACTTACTAGCCTAAGGTAAATATTGCATTGTAAATCATCTCAGACCATTTTTTCTTATCCATTCACTGAGTGTGACTCGGAGAGAGCCCTCTCCTGCTCTGGTAGGGCTAGCTACCAGACTGAGCGTGGTTAGTGGTTACCCTAATTTTTTCCTTCCTTCAGCCTAAGGCAGATTTAGGTGCTAACAAAGTGACGACTCCACTGGGGAACAAAGTTGAAAGTCAAATCCCCTCGTTTCATAATAATTCTAGGCTTCCGAATGACGAGCTTAAGATTGGAAAGGCTGAGTAAGCTGGTTGTGTCCCATAATTTCTCTCAATAGCACGCTGGCTTCGAGACGATATACCAGAGCAAATCCAGAACCGTACCCTCCTCAGATTTATGAAAACCCCAATTTGATCCCAAGACTCCTTCGTCAAGAAAACACCATAACTCCCGTGTTCAAATCCCATTCATGTCCTGACATTTTTGAGTATCTTGAAGAGCTTGAGTTTGACGAACGATTTGAAATATCTTTGTTTGAGTCTAAATCCGAAATGGTTGTTGACTATACCGTCGCCAATCTGCAATTTCTTGTAGACCTTGAAACAGAAAGAGCCAATAGATTAATTGATAATTACATTGCAACATAGCCCCAAACTCCAATTGCAAGCCCCTTGCAAACTGTGCACACTCCTCCAACACCTCCAAGGCCAAATCCACTGAGAATGATGGCTGCCCGTTTCGCACCCCTTGTTCTACCCCAAGTCCTAAATGACATGCCAAATGATTATCAAAGTAAAATCCCATTTTTTGATGACACTCCTAACAACATTACTGCTCAGCAACATGTAGACAAAATGGTAGACTTCTATGAACTTCATGAGATCGATGCGGAGAACGTGGCAATGAGGCTCTTTGTACAAACATTTGCAGGTGATGTGAGGAAATGGTTCAAAGGTTTGACGGTTGCAAGTATCACTACCTTGGCTGAGCTACAAAGACAATCTTTGAACCGGTGGGAAGTGAAAAAGAATCCCCTTCAAATTTTGGCTAAATACGAGCAAATCAAACGGAATGCTGGTGAGTCAGTCCAAGATTATTGTGTTAGATTTAATGCAGTCTACAGCGAAATTCCAGACCATCTAAAGCCACCTATGGGACTAGCAATGATGAAGTTTCCAGATGGTTTTGATGCTGACATGACGTACCAATTAAGAGAGAGAGAAATGGATACAATGGAAGACATGCAGAAAATTGCAGTTAGCGTTGAGGCAAATCTGCTGTCCAAAAGAGCTAGAGCGAAAGCAGAGAAGAAAACCACTGTGAAAGAAGAATCTTCTTCAATGGATCAGCTTCTCAAAAAGGTAGAGCAGATGATTGAAAGGGTAAAACTTGACAAGATAGAGCCACAAGTTAGGAATCCTAACTTTTGTGGCCAACAGCAGCCACAATATAGAATAAGACAGAGATCAGCGAACTCAAGAGCGGACATCACAACAGCCAGTAGAAACACCTTTGCAGTAGAATTTTGTGCATGGACTAGAGTCAGATGAGGACGGGAAAGTAATAGGCAAGGAAAACCATCTCTTTACTCCAGATGAGCTGCCTACTTACATCACCGAAGAGGAAGAATGGTAGTAAATTCAGCTACACACCAAGACACTGATTTTATTCTAGCTAGCGACACCGTGTTGGAGGAAGAATCAGAAGACTATCAAAGGGGGTATATGAATGCTTTGTCCACACAATAGCTGCGATATTCTCTTAGAAACAGAGATGTTCCGGCCAAACCAATTCAGAAAAAGAATGAGGGTGAAACAACAAAAAATGATTCATCACCTACACAAAGGAAAGGAAAGGAGGCGGTTGGTCCAGAGAGCAGCAAATCAAAATCAGTAGAACAATCACAGCAACCAGCCACATCAAAAGAGAAGGAAAGGAAGGAGATCCCAGTCAAAGAGGTAGAAAGAACTCTTGCTTTTAGCTTAGAGAATGAGATTTCCAAGTTAAAGCTATCAATCCCTTTGACTGAAATAATGAAGAACAACAGTTATATAGGACAGATTTCTAAAATGTTGAATTTGGACCTAATGTCCGACATGGTAAATGTAGAAGATGATCAACCTGAAATGATTTTTGGACCAACAACGAATTTTGAGTCTCCTAATAGCAATGTGCCACCCTTCTATATCAGTTTACGATTGCATGATTTTGTGTTACACAATGCCATGTTCAATTCCGGAGCTTCTCACAATCTCATGCCCAAGGCTATCATGGATAAGCTTGGTCTGGACATCACCCAACAATATCATGATCTCTATTCATTCGATTCCAGCAGAGTAATATGTATAGGACTCATCAAAGACTTGGTTGTGAGTTTGGATCAGCTTCCTATGAAAAATGTTCTGATGGATGTGGTGGTAGCAGATATTCCTCCGAGGTTTGGCATGCTTCTTTCCAGGTCTTGGGTAGTGAAATTGAAAGGGATACTACAGCTAGATTTCTCCTATGCAACAATCCCGGTGTTTGGAAAAATGAGGAAGTTATACCGGGAACAAAAGATGAGATATATGATCACAAGCAAGGAGAAACCGATAAATCATCCTATTAACTATGTACATACAGGTTTATAGTCTTTTGTTTTGTTTTCAGATAGTTTAAATGAGATAGATAGTGAGATAGTAGAAGCAGACGACATTCCGGAAATAAAAGAAAATTTCAGAGAAATTTTGAAGAAAGAAAGACAAGAAAATCAGGAAAACGTTGGGCAATCAGCTGAAAGTGATGGACAGCAAGCAGACAAGGCACAACAAACTGATTTCCAGCACTTACAAGAGGAGGAAGAAGGCTTGTGGACCATGGATTTTGATGGAGAAGTAGGGAATGATGGCGCTGGTATTGGTATTTGGGTACGCAGTCCTTTCTCTACCCCAAACAAAGTGCCTAGCAGTGTGAGAGTTTTCTCTTAGAAGCTGGCCTTTGAATGTTCAAATAATGAAGCTGAGTATGAAGCTCTGATTACTGGCCTGAAGATTCTCAGAAAACTGAATGCAAAGAGGATTTTAGTATATGGCGACTCCGAGTTGGTAATAAAACAGGTCAAAGGTGAGTATCAAGCAAAACATCCTAGGATGCAGGCCTATCGTAATGCAGTTTTAGACATCTTGAAGTTATTTTCAGAATACACCTTGACATGTGTGCCACGTATACAAAATAGTAATGTTGATGCTCTTGCCAAGGCAGCAAGCAGCTTGAAGATCGCCATGAACTCCTGCAATAAATTTGAAATCCATGTCAAGCACCGTCCAACCATTCCAGACAATCAACGATATTGGCAAGTGTTCCAAGATGATGAGGAGATTAAGGATTTTCTACTCAACAAAGGCAAGTTCAAAGAAACCTCAATTGATGTAGAGAACGATGAAGGCAAAGGGAATGGTACAGATGAAGTGCAGATCAATCAAATGGATGTATTGCAGTTGAAGAATAACATCATTCCTAAAGGCTTGATACCTCTAGAAGAACTTTTCGACCAGGATGATGTAGCCCGCAAGCCAACATTGTAGCCGACAGAGAAGGGTGTAGAAGAAGTCAACATCGATACAGCTGCCAATACAAAGTTGGTATAATTTTCCAAAGCATTACTGCCAAAGATCAAGGACAAATACATCAGTTTGATGGCTTCATTTGCAGATGTATTTGCTTGGGATTATTTTGATTTAAAGACCTATGATACAAATATTATTCAGCACACAATACCTATCAATCCTAATCAAAAACCATTTAGACAAAACCTGAGAAGGATAAATCCAAAGTTGCTGCCATCTATCGAAAAGAAGGTAAATAGGTTGTACAAGTCAGGTATCATTGTACCTATCAGATTTTCAGATTGGATATCTAACTTAGTACCTATACGCAAGAAGACTGGTGAGATCCGCCTATGCATTGATTTCAGAAATCTAAATAAGGTCTCATTGAAGGACAACTATCCACTGCCCAAGATGGACCATATACTTCAGTGAGTAGTAGGGGCATCTCGTATGTCGCTGCTGGATGGTTATTCCGGATATAACCAAATTTCGGTTCATGAAGATGATAGAGACAAAACAACATTCACCACTCCATGGGGAACCTTTCACTATGCCAAAATGCCATTTGGTTTAAAGAATGCAGGTGCCACATTTCAGTGGGCAATGGACTTGGCGTTTGCCAATGAGAAGGATGTGTTTTTGGTGGTGTACTTGGATGATTTGACGGTGTCTTCAAAGTCTGATGAAGAAAACATGCATCACCTAAAAATTGTCTTTCAAAAATGCAGGAAATATGGTCTATCGCTGAATCCTAAGAAGAGCTTGTTCACCATGGAGGAAGGAAAATTACTTGGGCACATCATTTCATAGGATGGCATTCGTATAGACCCAGCGTGTGTGCAAGCAATTCAACAAATTGATCTACCCAGGAACAAAAAGGAAATACAATCATTCAATGGTAAGATGAATTTTCTGCGTCGTTTTGTGCCTAATCTTGCAGAACACTTGAAAGAAATGACCAACATGCTTAAGAAGGACAGCCAGGTGAAATGGACAGAGGAGGCTGTAAAATCTTTCAACTTGGTCAAATTGGCCCTTTCTTCAGCTCCAGTTCTAGTTAGCCCGGACTACACTCAAGATTTCATATTGTTTTCATTTGCTTCTGAGCACACTATGGCAGCAGTATTATTGCAGAAGAGGGATGATCATGAAAGACCCATTGCATTCTTTAGCAGGGCTATAAGGGATGCAGCTTTGAAGTACAACACCATTGAGAAGCAAGCCCTAGCATTGGTGAAGGCATTGAAGGATTTCTGGGTGTATATCCTACATTCTTACATTCTGGCCTATGTTCCTAATACTGCTGTAAACGATGTTTTAGTGCAGACCGATCTAGAAGGGAGAAGAGGCAAATGGATTGTAGCCTTGCTGGAATATGATGTGGAGATAAAGCCTACAAAGCTGGTCAAAGGGCAGTGGTTGGCGAAGCTAATGGCTGAATCAAACTTGCATGCCTTGGACATAAGTCTGATCACTGCCATGTCTGGTGAGAATGAGGAAGGAATGTCAATTTAGGTATCCGAAATGTTTGCTTTGTCCCCATGGTATTCAGATATAATATATGTGCTGAAAAATCTATCACCACCGCCCGGCATGGCTAGAAACAAAGCGAGAACACTCAAATTAAGGCTGCCAAGTTTTGTATTTTGAATTCCACACTGTATTGGAAAGATCCCGGTGGCAATTTGTTAAATTGTCTCATTGAAGAGGAGGCAAAGAAAGTCATGGAGGATTTCCACGGGGGAGAGTGTGGAGGTCATCTTTTTTGGAAGTCAACAGCGAACAAAATTCTGAGAGCAGGGTACTACTGGCCTACTTTGTTTGCTGATGTGCATAAGATGGTCAAGCGCTGTCATAAATGTCAAATTTTGAAGGAAAATAGAAATTACAGCCTTTGCCACTTAAGCCTATTGAAGTGAGTGCTCCATTCCAGCAGTGGGGGTTGGATTTAATTGGAGAAATTCATCCCGCCTCTTCCGGACAGCATAGATGGATCCTTACAGCGACGAACTATTTCACAAAATGGATTGAGGTAGCCCCTACCAGACAAGCGACGGACACGGTAATCATTTCTTTTCTCAAAAATAACATCTTGTCTCGCTTTGGTTGTCCAAACAAATTAATCACTGATAATGCAACTTCTTTCAAATGAAAAAGGATGGTAGAATTTTGTCATAAATATCACATAATTTTGGGTCATTCAACTACCTATCATCCACAAGGAAATGGATTGGCGGAATCTTCGAATAAATCTTTGGTCAACATCATCAAGAAGCTGCTGGAAATAAATAAGAAGAGCTAGAACAAGAGGTTGGTCCATGCGCTTTGGGCAGATCGGATCAGTCAGAAAAAGTCTATTGGTATGTCACCGTTTGAGCTTGTTTACCAAGTGGACACAGTATTTCCCTCTCCTCTTGCTGCCCCGGTGGTCAAACTTCTTCAGGAGGCTGGAAGTGAGGAAGATCCCATGCAGAGAAGGTTGAATCAAATGATCCACTTGCAGCAAACAAGAGAGGAAGTTTTCAAGAACACATCCAAGTTGCAGGAGAAGATAAAGAAAATCTATGACAGAAAAGCAAAAGTAGAGAAATTTCAGTTGGATGATGTGGTGCTAAAGTGGGGTGAAAGGAATGAAGAGAAAGGTAAGCACGGAAAGTTCGAAAATCTGTCGAAAGGTCCTTTGAAGATCGCAACATATAGGGGTCAGAATGCCTTTCTTCTGAAGGAAACGAACAGGGAAGATTGTCCTGGAGGGCCAATCAATGGTCAGCTGCTCAAGTGGTATCAATGTTGATATATTAACGCTGCTTCCACTGTCATTGTAAATACCATTTTTATTTCAGTTTGGTTTCAGTCTATAAAGTCAGTTTTTGAGTTATTTCAATGTCAAGTTTGAGTCAATTTCTTGGTTATTCCAGTTCTATAAATAAGTCAGAGTCCTGTGCTGTTTATCAAAATGATGACTCCATAGCCCAATGGACAAAAGGCACTGTCTAGATCTTCCAGAGATCTGATTTTCTTGGCACCTCCAAGAAGCTACCATCCCTCGTTGGAGCCAATGTTAGAGTCGGTCTGGTCAGCCCTCCATCAGAGATCAAAACTCTTCGTGCATTTCAATTTTAGGTGTCCCGCTCCATTTACCCAGCTGCATTTCACTAGGGACATGCCATGATCTGATGGAGAAAGTCATGCTAGTCATTTTCCCTCATGTCTGGCCCCTGCTGGCTCAGGTCTTTGTCCATAATCACCGAAGCTCATGACAGTCAAGGTCTCGTCCTTTACAGGGCAAAGTCATCTTTTATGTTTGGGTCTAGGAATTCATCAATTTGGTCTTTGAAAACATGTCCAGAACAAGCCATGCAGGCCAGAGGGAGGCCTTACACAACTATGGTTCAGAGAGCTTCATCTTCAAGTGGAAAGACTTCGACTCTTCTTCAAAACTCTGTTTTGAAGAAAAGTCAAACAAGGTCATTTATGACAAAATTTTCCAAAAATGCACAAGCTGATTTTTGAGCTGCAGTCATGATTTCCATGGCTAAATGCCCAGTCACATACTCCCCCCAAAGAAATGCTGAAAATACCATCATGTGAGCCACAATTTCAAAGAAAAATGAAAATCAGGGTGTTTTAAAGTCAATGAAAAAAGTACAAAACACAAACATTAGAAAGTGGGTTTTCAAAGAATAAAAAATGAAACCCATCTCTCCCAAGCCTATATATACTTGTTTTTGCCCAAATAAAAGCCATTGTGCTCTTGCAAGACTTGGAGAGTGTTATGAAACCAGCTCAAGAAAAGATAGAAAAGATAGATCAACGCCTTAGAATTCAGCCTCTTCGAGGGGGAAACCTCCTTTACATTACATAAATGAACAATTCTTGGATGATACAAATGACAAAACCTCCTTTCTATATATAGGAGTCTAAGGAGTCACAATATAATCCAACCGACCTAACAATAATAATATAAAGCCACAAAAATAACAATAGAGGGATTCTATGGGGCACAGAAATAACAATATGGGGGTAATAGGGGCACAACAATATAAATAAGGGGTATAACTACAATAGTAATGGGGTAATCACTAGTATTATAGGGACCCAACATGCCCCTCTCCTTCAAAAAAGTGTTGTCCTCAACGCTTGAGTAGTTCTGGATACTTCTGCATAAAATTCTCATCCTCCCATGTGGAATCTTCAGCGGATAAGTTCTTCCACTTGATAAGATACTCTGAAATTGATCGATTTCGTAGCTGTCGAGTTCTTGTTTTGTGACTGCTTCCGGTTCCAATATAATTTTTCCTTCCTCGTCAAGTTCTGGCAATATTGTTTGAATTGGGAGCTTGTCACCTATAACCTTCTTTAAACATGAAACATGGAAAACTGGGTGCAATCGAGAAGCTGCAGGAAGCTCCAATTTGTATGCCATAGTACCAATCTTTTGCAACACCTTGTACGGACCATAATACTTTGGTGATAATTTATTATCCTTCTTAGCTTGCTTTAGGGACATTTGCTTATATGGTTGTAGCCGTAGGAATACCCAATCACCTACATCAAAACTTCTTTCACTGCGATGTTGATCTGCCTGTTGTTTCATTCTATTTTGTGCCAACACGAGGTTATCCTTTAAGAGTTGGAGGACTTGTTGTTGATGTTCGATGTGATGTTCCACTGCCTGAACCTTAGAATTTTCTCTTAAATATGATGTGATGGATGGTGGTTGATACCCATAAAGTGCCATAAATGGGGTCATTTTTGTTGTTGTATGGAAGGAAGTGTTATACCACCATTCAGCCAGAGGCAACCATTTGACCCATTGTGTCTGTTTATCAGATACAAAGCAACGAAGATATCCTTCCAAACATTTGTTTACTATCTCAGTTTTCCCATCAGATTGAGGATGATAAGATGAGCTATGAGCTAACTGAGTACCAAGACAAGAAAATAATTTTGTCCAAAAATTTCCAGTGAAAATGGGATCTCTGTCACTTACAATAATCTTTGGGTTTCCATGTAGCTTTTGAACTGTTTCCATAAATGCAGTAGAAACTGTACTGGCTTTAAATGGATGTGATAATGCACAAAAGTGTGCATACTTGGTAAGTCTGTCAACTACCACCATGATGACACTCTTTCCCTCAGACTTGGGTAAACCTGTGATAAAATCCATTGAAACCTCCTCCCAACGTTGGCTTGGAATGGATAAAGGTTGTAATAGACCCGGTGTCTTAATTGTTTCAACTTTATTTTGTTGGCAAACCAAACATTCCGCCACAAACTTTTGAATATCTGATTTAAGGCCATCCCAAAAAAATTCCTTCTTAACCCTGTGGTAAGTTTTTAAAAATCCTGAGTGCCCTCCTAAGGGAGAAGTGTGCAATTCCATAAGAATCTTTTGTTTTAGCTGGGAATTCTTACAGAGGTATAAGCGATCTTTGTACCATAACGAATCATTTTGCCAGCTAAATGTATCAGAAGTACTGGAATCTTGTTGTAGCTTTCGAATAAGTGCCCACACTTCTTCGTCATTCTTCCATTCCTCCCTTGCTTCGTTTATCCAATCTGGTTGGATAATAGAAATGGCACACAACAATGCTTCCACATCCTCATCCTTTCTTGAGAGTGCATCTGCCACCACATTTTGCTTCCCTTTTTTGTAGATGATTTCAAAGTCATAACCCAACATCTTTGTGACCCACTTTTGTTGCTCTTCAGAGGATAATCTTTGTTCTAAAAAGTATTTAAGGCTATCATGATCCGTTTTTACCTTGAAGTGTCTTCCCATTAGGTAGGGTCGCCATTTCTTAAGTGCATGGAGTATTGCCAACATTTCCTTCTCATAAATAGCTTTTCTTAAAAACTTTCCCTTGATTGGACGACTTTCAAAAGCAATGGGTCTTTCATCTTGCATTAGAACAACACCAATTCCATTTCCTGAAGCATCACATTCCACAATAAAGGTTTTTGTGAAGTCCGGTGTAGCTAAGACCGGTGCTTGGCACATTGCCTCTTTAAGATGTTCAAAGGCCTTTGTTGCTTCCGGAGTCCATGAAAATGAATCTTTCTTCAATAATGTTGTTAGAGGTGCTGCTATTCTCCCATAATTCTTAACAAACTTGCGATAATACCCTGTCAACCCAAGAAATCCTCGCAGATGCTTTATGGATGTGGGGATTTTCCATTCCTTAATGGCTTTAATTTTGCTAGGGTCTACCTTAACTCCTTCATGAGATACAATATGACCCAAATATTCCACCTCCTGGACTCCAAAGAAACATTTGGATCTTTTTGCATATAATTGTTTCTCCTCCAATAGTTGTAGCACCCTGTCAACATGTTCAACATGATCCTTCCAAGACTTGCTGTAGATTAGTATATCATCAAAAAATACTAACACAAATTTTCTAAGGAATGGTTTGAAAATTGAATTCATCAAACCTTGAAATGTTGAAGGTGCATTGGTAAGGCCAAAAGGCATGACCAAAAATTCATAATGACCCTCATGAGTTCTAAATGCCGTTTTTGGAATGTCTTCAATCTTCATTCTGATTTGATGATATCCCGAACGAAGATCCAACTTGGTGAAGTAAATTGATCCATGCAATTCATCCAGTAATTCATCAATAACAGGAATGGGGAACTTATCTTTAATAGTGAGCTTGTTGAGCTCCCTATAATCCGGACACATGCGCCATGATCCATCCTTCTTGTGCACCAATACTACTGGAGCTGAGAAAGAACTTTGACTTGGTTGAATTATACCAGCCTCTAGCATTTCTGCAACCATACGTTCAATTTCACTTTTTTGGACATAGGGATATCTGTACGGCCTGATGTTTGGAGGAACACTTCCTGGAATCAGATGAATAGCATGATCATGATCACGCATAGGTGGGAGACCCTTGGGAGTCTCAAATACCTTGGAATGATTGTCCAGGACTTTTTGGAGATCTGGAGAAATAGATGATTCCAATGTGGAAACATCTAGCGAACATAATTGTGCAATTACACCTCTTTGCTCCTTTTTTAGAAGCTTTGTCATACCATTAGAGCTGATTATCTTTCCTGGTTTCCCTGCAATACCCCTTAATTCAACTTCCTTTCCTTCCATAGAAAATTTGATGAAAAGTTCTTGAAAATTAAAAGCTATTGTACCCAAGGATTGTAGCCATTGGACTCCTAGTACAACATCAGCACCTCCCATTGGAATGGAAAGCATTGGGCTAGTCAATACATATTCTCCCATGGATAGCTTGATATTATGGCACTTTCCAGAGCAATTTATTGTTCCTCCATTTGCAATCATCACTTGACACTCTGGTGCTGGATATAGGAAGCAATTCAATTCTTTTGCTACCCTACAATGAATAAAATTGTGGGTGCTTCCTGAATCAATCAACACTATTACCTTTTTCTTCTTGATTTGTCCTTCTATCTTGATGGTTTGAGGAGTGGTAATTCCCGCCAATGCATTACAAGATATGGTCGGATTTATTTTTCTTCATCTAGGCTTTGTTCCTGGAGTATATCTTCTTCTTTTGACCTTTCTTGCTCCTTTTCTTCTTCCTCTTCACAATCTATGTAGAATAATTTCTTCTCAGCACACTTATGACCTTTAGTGTATTTGCTATCACAACTGTAACAAAGCCCTTTTGCTCTTTTTTCTTCCAATTTTTGTGGTGTCAACCTTATAGGTTGTGGAAGACTAGGGGCAACAACACTTCCGTCTTTATAGTTGTGAGTGGTATGCTTCCTGGTTGCCATAATTTTGCTTTCCATTTTTCTTGCTAACCTGAATGCCTTCTCTAATGAATCAGGTTCCCAAAGGCGAACATCATGTTGGATATTATCCTTTAAAGACCCTATGAACACATCAATCCTATGCTCCTCTGGAATATCTTTTACCCTTATGTTCAATTTTTGGAACTCCTCAATGTGCTCCATTACTGAACCCTTTTGTTTGAGACTTATCAATTGGCTAAAAAAAGTGTTGCTTTTTGTATCTTCATAATGTGCTATCAATTCTTCCGTAAAAATTTCCCAAGTGATAAATTGTTTACGAGAGAAAAGCCATTGATACCATACAAACTGATTTGGTTCCAAATATACAGTTTCCATACGTACCTTTTGTGCGTTTTGCACATTATTGAGATCGAAGAATTGCTCCATCTGTAATATCCATGTGGCGGGATCCTTGCCATCAAACTTCCTCATATCGATTTTTGGAATATGGTGATTCTTCGATCCAACATTAGCATCTATGGAATCATGATTAACATTTCTTTTGTTCTCATCATGAGTTTCCTTTACTACCTTTTCACCATTAGTGACCCTTTCTTGTAGCAACTTCTTCAATTCTTCCATGTCTGTCTTCAAATCTATCTTCAAATCTGCCATGTCTTTCTTCAAATCTGTCTTCGAATCATCCATCTTAGCTTCCATGCCCTTTATCTCATATTCCACGCCATTTATCTTAGATTCCACGCCACTTATCTTAGCTTCTGTTAGCTTTTGTGAGCGTGACATTTGTTGCACTTGTTCTTGTAATTTTGATATATCATGTAGCATTTCTTCCTCTTCTTCATGAGTCATGCTAGAGCTTTCAGGTTCCTTACTAGGTGTTTGCATTTTCTTTCCTCGGGGCATCAGTTACCGATAATAATGCTTTACTATGCCCTTTGAATTCCGTTAAACCAAGCTTACACAAAAATTAAAAAAAAACTACACACCTTTTTTCACTTTATAGAAGCCTGATATTGAATCTGATGTATCTCTGTAATTTCGGATCATCCAGTTCTAAAATTGCTACCTGTAGTAGCCTTCTACGTCCTCTTTCCAATGCCACAAGTCTGAGCCAAATTGGATTCTCCAAGGAAGAGTTATGTGAAATCTCCCACAGTGACTTGCTTTTAGACTGGTTCAGTAGAGCGAACTTGTACGACGTGCCATGAGTCATTGTTTCAACCTTTGAATCTGAAACACACACACAAGAAACTAAAGTCCGTCCTCTTTCTGTACCTTCTTACGAAATTTCAATACGATCCCCAGAGAGAAAGTTATGACGATTTTCCCCAGGTCACCTGTTTTGAATGTAATTCAGGAGTCTGCAAAAAGACCAACTTCCTCAGATCATATCTCCGCAAATATCACGCGAAAATCTCTGAAATTTGGACCCAAGGTTTAGCGCGATTTCTTCTCAAATGGGGTTTTTTTGTGACTTCTGAAACATCAAAAAAAAGTTATAGCGAAAATGCCACGATGACCTGTTTGGAGCAGCGAAACCCTAGAATCCAAAGCTCTGATACCAAATGTTATGAAACCAGCTCAAGAAAAGATAGAAAAGATAGATCAACGCCTTAGAATTCAGCCTCTTCGAGGGGGAAACCTCCTTTACATTACATAAATGAACAATTCTTGGATGATACAAATGACAAAACCTCCTTTCTATATATAGGAGTCTAAGGAGTCACAATATAATCCAGCCGACCTAACAATAATAATGTAAAGCCACAAAAATAACAATAGATGGATTCTATGGGGCACAGAAATAACAATATGGGGGTAATAGGGGCACAACAATATAAATAAGGGGTATAACTACAATAGTAATGGGGTAATCACTAGTATTATAGGGACCCAACATAAAGACATTCCAAAGGTGAGAGACCAAAATCGTGAGAGTTTGGGTGAAGGAGAGCTAGTTTTCAAGGAGCGCTGCGCATACACCAAGGAGCGCGGTGCACACACAGCCTGCCCGCCATTTAGTTTTCTCAAGGTCATGACACAAACCCAGCGCGCGGCCCACTGGGCTTGGCGCACGACGCACACAGCCAGGGGCATAAAAAATTGCCAAACCGCTTCAAATATTGGTGAGGGCTAGCAAAACAAGAGGTAGGCCCTGTTGACACCTCTTCCCCATCAATTTTGTCATTAATATGGTGTGTATAAGATGTTTAAATGGTACCCAAAAGCACAATGAACTACCATGAAAAATCACCAAGAAAAACAATGGATGAGGTTGCAAGATTGTGATGTTAGCACCAAGGTCGCTCCCCTCCCTTGTTTGATTTCCCTCTCCTCTCATTTTTCTCCATCTCCCCTTGACCATTTTTCCCTAAAGGCCGCCCTAGATCCACCACTAAAACCCTCCCCCATTCTTCCAAGCAAGTCTGGGCGACATTGGCAACGCGCGGTGCACACACGAGGAGGCGCGGCGCAGTCAGGGTGCGCGGTGCACTAGGAGCTCGGCCACAGTGTAAAATTGCCACTGGCGCGGCGCACTGGGTAGAGCGTGCGGCGCACAGACATATAAGCCCAGAAAAACACAAATTCACCTAAAAATTTTGTGAATGCCTATCAAACTTAAAAGGAAAACCAACTACTTTCACTCTTACTTCAAATTTGAGGAGAGTAACATGATTTTGAGACTATGAATTAAATGAAAAAGTTTTGATAAAGCCGACCAAAGAAGACACAAAGAAAAGCCAAGGAACTAAGGTTTTGCTACAGTGACAGTGTTGAAGTATCCTTCTACCCCGCTCCTATCAACTAATTTCCCTGTGTCATTTTCCCCTAATCATCACCCTAGCACCAATGCAATGATATTCCTTTTCCCCCCTCCTCATATGACTCAAAAACCCAAACCCTACCAAAACAAATTCAAAACCCTACCTCATCAATACTATACCCAAAACACTCCCAAATCCTTGATAAATCTCTCCCTCTAGCCCCTATTCCCTTTTCATCATTCCTCTCCTAATACTTCCTGTTTTATTGTCCCCTTGGTGACATATTTTTCGAGCATCTACTAGTTTCATTGGATTCAGAGGGCAACATAAAACTCAGGGTGCAAGCAGCAGTAATGGCATCAGAAGTTTCATCAGATTATGAGGAGGGGACCCACAGTGACACATCTTCAGGAGAGAGGGCCCATAGGAGACATCACCGGAGTGGCAAACATCTTAGAGATGAGCCAAACACCCTCATTGAGCTGCAGGCATGCCCACTTGCCATGTCTTGTTTCCAGCACTTGGCAGGTTATGAATTTTGTCAAAGGGTGGCAAATGTCAGAGTCCATCATGAGTTGGCCCGCCTTTTTGCACTTCATCTATAGGGAGGTCAATCTATCCTTGCTGGGGTCACTTTCACATTGACACCGGAAACCATATCAGTGGCAACAGGAATACCGAACATTGGGGAACAACGGCATAAGAAAAAGAAGGTGGAGAGTCATCATTATGAGCCTTACATCAAGAACAACTATTTGAGCCAGCTCACTAGAGTTTTTCCATTCAGATTTTTGAGGGATCAGTATGCCCCACTCATGAGGTTGATCATGAAGTATTTCAATTGTGAGGGAAGGTTTTCCCACCTCTATGCCTATCACATCAGGTTGCTCATGCACTTCACTAGGGTGCGGATGATGAGCCTCCCATTTTTCATCTACGGGAACATAGAGAGGATGAAGAAATTCATGCAGCACAAGACCCCTCGACAACAGCTAAACAGTGTCTATCATTTTTCTCTCATCTGGATTTTGGTGGACCATCAGTTGGGATTGTAGGGTATTGCTTGGGAGGACTTCATCTCCCATGATTTTTTCAGCGCCCCACTGGTGGTATCAGAGGTTGAGCATGAGGTGGGGGGTCCTTCACATCAGTTTGAGCGCCATGAGACTGCCACCATGCCAGTATACATCACATACTAGAAGGGCAGTAGACCGTTGTTTGCAGCAACAAAGGGAGTGTTATCTCCACCTGGGGTGGAAGGGGCCTCGCTTCCAACATCATTACCACAGGAGCAGGGTAAGGGCAAGGAGCCTGTGCAGGAGGAAGGGTCGTCAGGTGAGCAAGAGACCGAGTTTGTTCTCCTCCAGGATGATGAGACAGATGCAGAACCTACGAATGCTAGGCTGGGAGAGATCATTTAGGAGCAGCAATCAGTGATTGAGAACTTATCCCTAGAATTGGAGAGGGCCAAGTGGAACGTGCAGTATCTGGAGCAGAGGAACAAGAAACTTGAGGATCGGCTAGCTAAGATAGAGTTGCAAATGATCAAGGAAAACCAGCAACACATCATGGTAGCACAAGGCAGACCTATGGAGCAAAGACACGAGGACTGGGAGTATGTGTTAGAGAAAGTGAATGTTCACTTGGAACAACAGTTGGATAAAGCTAACAGGGAGAAAGACATCCTGAGGCACATGACTCACCACTACATGGCCCAAAACATGAGCTCCAAAGCAAGGATCAGGAGCCTAAAGGCAAAATTGAGCAAAGCGACAAAAGAGCCAAAGGAGGCAAAGGATGCAAAGGAGCAAGATCGGCTTCGAATCTTGGCTGAGGCTTACTTAGCACAACATAACACTTCATAGAGAACTTCTAGCCCAAATTTCAAAAAAATTGGGCAAATTTTGGTCACATGGTGATTTTTTGGACAAAAAAAAGGAAATTCCTCCCTGTGGCGCGACGCTAAAATTCTAGGGCTCCAATCGAGGAACGACTTGCATATTTGGATTAAAAATCGAAAATTACGACTATTGGTGTCCGGGCAAGAAATTTTGACAAGATCTGGGTCTCCTAAAGGTCAAAAAACACCCAAAAAATGGCCTCTCTGGCACTTTTTTGACACACAGAAAGCAGTCTTGGGAGAATGAAGATTTGGAGGGGCAAATGAGCACCCAATTTGGAAATTCTAGTGGGGTTAGAAAGTAGACAGGACAGGCTTTCTAACAAGCCAATTTTGGCACATTTTAGAAACCTTCAAGTGCCCAAAAATAGGCTCCAAAGTGACGCGACGCATAGAGAATTTGGTGCGGTGCACAGAGGAAAAAACTGCCAATTTGCTCCCGTTTCATGAAATTTCGGGTCGCGACTTTTCCAAGTGGGCCCGGTCATCTACACTTCAGTTTTTTGGCACCAAAGGTGGCATTTAAAGAGTTTTTTCTCCAGATGGGCTTCTATCCAAGTGGCGAAGGAAGGCAAACGGTGACCCCAATGCCAAATGTCATGTTTGCATCGTTGCACCTGTAGCTGATGGTTGGCTCTCCATCTCCATTTCGCAATGATTCAAGTAACCCACCAACCCTTGGGCATTCTATCTCTTCCACACACATTCTATATATTGTATGCAAGTTATTTGCAAAGGGTTAGCTGGCTTATAACTTTTGGGAGAATGTGGGAAAGAAACTTTGCTTCTGCATTGTGTATTTTTGACAGAGAATTAATGAAAGGCAGCAGCTTTGTTTCATGAGATTCTTGTGGTTGTGAGTGTAGCAAATGTGTTCTTATGTTCCATATGTATCTTGTTATGTTTCATAATTCAATTCACGTTTCATTTCAGTGAAATTTTCTAAGTGAGATTAGATAGAATTCAATTTATATTGCTCTGCCTGTGGGAAAATTTCATGTACAATGTTATTCTTCTATTGAAAAGGATTCATCCAACTATGCCCTTTTCACTTTCTTCATCAATATTTCCATTCCGTGTTACCTTAAATCAAAATTTCTGCACTTTCCACCTACCTTGCCTCACGAAATAATCTGTGCCTTCATATTCAATTCTCTGTTCTTTGCTGAGCGCCAGTCCCATAAACATCCCAGAGGCTTGGTCATTCATAAATTTGTTTCCAGAATCCCTTTTCACTTACTAGCCTAAGGTAGATATTGCATTGTAAATCATCTCAGACCATTTTTTCTTATCCATTCACTGAGCGTGACTCGAAGAGAGCCCTCTCCTGCTCTGGTAGGGCTAGCTACTAGACTGAGCGTAGTTAGTGGTTACCCTAATTTTTTCCTTCCTTCAGCCTGAGGTAGATTTAGGTGCTAACAACTTGTTCCATGCCATGTAGTGGAAATCCACGTGTCTCAACAATGCATGGTCCTTATCGGCCTTGTCCAGCAGTCTCTCCAAGTGGATGTTGATTCTCTCGAGATTAGACTCCCGATCCTCATTAATCTCTTGCTCCAATGACGTGAGCTCAATTCTTCTGCTTTTTGCAGCTTGGTGATTCTCGCGGATGTTTTGTAACTCCATGATTGCTTGCTAATCTTCAAGCTGTTTGTTCCTCTACTCCAAGTATTTCATAGTCCACTTAGCTCTCTCCATGTCAAGGAATAAGGCTTGGATCTTTGTTTGCTGCTCCTGGATGATCTCCCTAAGTTTGGCACTTTGTGGGCCCGTATCTGTATCATCATCATGAATGAGAATGAAGTTGGTCTCTTGTTCACCTGAAGGCCCCTCATCTTGCATTGGCCTCTTTCCTTTGTCCTGTACCTGTGATGCTGATGGAGGAAGCGAGGCCCCTTCCACCCCGGGTGGAGATAACACTCGCTTCGCTGCTGCAAACAAATGTCTAGTGCCCCTCTGATATGTGATGAATACCGGCACACTAGTGGTCTCATGGCACTCATACTGATGAGAAGGTCCACCTGTCTCATGCTTAACCTCTGATAATCCATGTGAAGCTCTAAAGAAGTCACGAGAGATGAAATATCCCAAGTGATTCCCTGTAATCCAAGTTGATGAACCACCAAAATCTTAATAAGAGAAAAATGATAAACACTATTAATTTGCTGCTGAGGGGTTTTGTGCTGCACAAGGGTGGTCATCCTCTCTATGTTCCGGAAAATGAAATACGGAATGTTCATCATCCGTACCCTGGTGAAATGCATGAGAAACATGATGTGATAAGCATATAAACGAGAGAACCACCCCTCACAACTGAAACACTTCATGATCAATTTCATTAGTGGAGCATATTCATCTTTTAGATATCGGAATGGAAACACTCTCTTGAGCTGCCTCAAGAAACTGGTTTTAATGTATGGCTCCTAATGCTGCCATTCAATCTTCTTCCTCTTGGTCCATGGTTCCCCAATGTTTGGTATGCCGATTGCTAGTGAGAAAGATTCTGGTGTAAGTGTGAAGGTGACACCGGCTAAGGTATCTTGATCTCCATGTAAATGCAGCACAAATAGATGAGCCAACTCATGATGAAATTGAACATTAGCCACCTTTTGAAAAAACTCATAGCATGACTGATGCTGGAAACAAAACATGGCAAGAGGGCAGGCCTGTAATTCAGTGAGGGTGACTGGTTCTTCTGTGATATGTCTACCTCCTCTATGAGGCCTCCGGGGTGCATGTACCTCCATGGGGAGTCACTTTGGGTTTCCATTTCATAATTCAATGAATGCTCAGATGCCATGACTGCTATTTTTCAAACTAACTTGGAGAAAAAGATGCTGATGTAGGAAAACTGTGCTAAACTGCTCTTTTAGTGATGTGTTAAAATTCTGCGACCAAGGGGAAACAAATGAAACAAAGGACTGTTAGCAAGAGGAAAAGTAGTAAGGGATCAGGGACTATTGGGACTATAGGGATTAGGGAAATGTAGGATGGTTTTGAGGGATTTGATGTATAGGGTTAGGAATTGTTCTGCAGGGTTTGAGGTGTGAGATTGGAGAATTTGGGATAGAGCATTTAGGAGAAGGAATTAATGAGCTTAGGGGGGTAGGAAATTAGGGAATGATGAAAAAAGGGAGGAATGGGAAGGAGGAGTGAATTTGGTAGCAAAACAGTGAATTGTGGAAACCACAACAATTTCTTTTGAGGCACATTGAAGTAGGGTTCAGATTTTTGTTTGTGTCATTAGCATCCATAAACCACCATCACTCAGTATAAAAATGGATGAAACATCAAGATGTCGACCCTACCTAACAAATCCACGCAAATAAATGGAAATTTGGAGAAATTTCAAACGTTTTCGGGCTTTGGACTGTATGCGCTGCGCCGCATACCCAACGCGCCACACCGTCCCAGTGCGCCATGCCTGAGGAAATTTACACAAGGTTTCTCCTCCCAGTACGCCGCGCCTCTCAAGTGCGTCGCGCCATCTGCTCTATGCGTCGCGCCAACCCGGCTTCATCCAACTTCACCCAGTTTCACTCTTACGCACCAAACTTGGTTTGAATAGTTTACTCTTTGCTTCTTGGCATGCAAATGAGTTTCTTAAAATGGAAAATCTCTCATATAGTCATGGATTTTGATTTTTCTTTTCTCAAAACCATTTTTGTAATGTTTACACTTTGGCACTTTTTCACAAGTAATACAAACTCTGTCTTTTTGTTTCCTCTTTAATTTTAGCTTGAATGATGAATCTTTCGGTTATTTTTTGTAGGGATAGCTGACATAGAATTTGGCAAAGGTGACCAGGGTTGCATCTGAAGAATTCAACAACTGAAAAAACTTTTAAAAATTTACAAAAACGAAATGTCGACTTTTCTTCAAAATGGGAGTTTTGAAGAAGAGTCATAATCCATCCATATGATGATGAAAATCTTTGAATGCCAACTTTTTAAGAACCTCCCTCTGGCCTGCTGGCTTTATTGGACATTGTGAAGACACAATTTGTGAAACCCTAGACCTAGTGACTGAAAATAACTCTTACTGATCAAGGGACACGAAAACTTGATTTTGATGAACAGACCTGAGCCAGCAGTGCAAAGCATGAGGGGTGATGAATGACCAACCCCTTCTGTCAGATTATGGCATGCCCCTAGCGGAATGCAATTGAGTGAAACGAGTGAGATACCTAAAAATGAAATGCAATAAAGAGAAATGATCTCTGACGGAGGGATGCAAAGACTGACTCTAACACCCCCTTGTCTTTCTTTTCTTTGAGGCTAGTCTTGCAAAGGTTCGACCAGTTCAAGCCCTAACTCCTTATATCTCGACCTTTTTGGGGACATGCAAAGCAAAAAGGCGAAGGAGCAGATCACTTTGATACCACTAATCCAGATTTAAATAGGAATGCAACAAATTACAGGTATAACCATAAATACAGAGATGTAGCAGAAATAATACTTCATTTTGTTAATGTAAAATATTAAAATATGCTTACAAACAGAAATGGAAACAATCTAGCTCAGGCGATGGTAGCTTATCTTTAAGAAGAGATGTGGTAGCTACATGCCTTTGAACTGCGTTAAATGAGGCTCAAGGGAATTTTTATTATTGAACAATAAGAGCAAACCCAAAACAACCAAAACCCTAACCCAAGAAGATGTAACACCAAGAGTTTATGGGCCCCATTGGGGTTAGTTGGAAATCCAACTTCCCAGGGTCGTGACATGGTCATATTATCTCCATTTGATGCACATGATACCCCATTAGAAATATCTCTCTAAGTATTACAATGGAAAATATGATTTTAGACAGAAAATCATTGGTACAAGATTGCCAAAAAAAATGCCGCTTAGGGAATCAAAACAGCTCCGGATGTTTAAGACCCAAACAGTGCTAGAAATAGTAAATTGTGCTACACTTAAAGAAACTGAAAAATTGAAAGAGACAGTGGTGGGGGTCCATGTGGGATAGGTGGTTGGCCACCAAAATCCACCTGGATCACTAAACTCTTCTGAACCATTAAAGAATATTTTTAATGATCAATGCTCACCTCTAATTAAAATAGGTCTTGGATATAATGTTATTCAAAATCACAAGGATTTATATCCAATATGCATAGATCCACATGGTTATGTTGAGGCTCTTTAAAAGCAAGATGAATCAAGTCACTCATAAGAAATAAAGAAATAAGGATCAGAGACCGGTCTATCCCTTAGGTATAAAAGTTGATTTAATGATTATTATTATACTTCTAACTTGATTGGCCACAAGGCCACTAACTGTAGATTTACCAAATGGAATATAGTAAAAATCCATACAAGGGTGAGATATTTCACCAATACCAAACAATATTTTTATTTCATGATGTGTTACGTGTTTTTCAGTCTCGGAAACATGACCAAAGATTGTTGGAAGACCATAATTTTTAATTAATTCAACCAAAAGAAGTGGATTTGGAGGAAGAAGGAGCAGTATCTAGAGATGGAGGGGAAGAAAGTTCCCACCGCATTCTATTGTACCTGATGAATATTTCTAAAAGGACTGCTTAAGTGAAATTGAGGTACATAGCCTAAAGGGAAGAAAATGATGACAACATAGGAACTTAATGATTGCCAAGGCTGCAAGGTCAACTTGTTCTTTGCAAAGAGGTGCATGAGCTCAAGGGGAGTGATGCATGCAACTAAGGATTCCATGTGTTCTATTTTATTGGTTCAATAATGTATCGCTAATTATGAATCCTTGTGTTGAAACCCTACTAATGTGGCAGCCATATTACCGTTATTCATATTCACAATTTGGATGACTCTTGATCTTTTAATGAATGCACTGAAGGATTTGATAGAAGATTTATAAATGATGACAACGTGGGTGATGAAGCATTGACATAGGTTTAAGGGGAGAATCCCATATAGATCCAATTGTTGGCATTATGGTCCTTTGATAGCAGAAAAGGAAAGGAAAATTCCTTGAGAAACATGCTACAAATTACATAGGTTTATTGTAGGAATTATCATAGGTTGAGGAGTCTGTAACTTGTGACTATATGATGATTGGGATTGTATGCGAGTGTGTTGACTTATGATGAGTTCATGAGATGTTAATGGTGCCTCATTCCATAATGTTGTTGTTACTGTATAGATCAGTTTTCTTACATTTCTTCTTTGATTCTTTGTTTGTTATTGGTTGGCACTTTATTTTATGAGGAGAATATATATATCTATATATATATATATATATATATATATATATATATATATATATATATATATATATATATATATATATATGTTGGTTTCACTATTTCATGATATTTATGTTTCCACTACAAAAACTTATTTGTTGATTTTGGTTGGTATTCAATATGTGTCTGATCAAATTTATATTGATGTTATACTTAATGGTTTGTGAGGATTTTAGATGTTGCAAAATGTCTTCTTTGAGGCTACATCCATATCTTGATGAAAGCACCACATATGTTGTTTCTGAAATTATTTTTTATGGATGATGTGTTGAAAGTAGACATTTGCCACACGTATTGTACTTTTAAAACTTAGTTTATCGATCATGCATAAAGGAGATCACATGTGTGTGCTTTCGATTAGCCATTATCCCATAATTTTGTGCATTGGTCATGAATAGATCCATGTTGTTTAGTGTGTATTATACACATTGTCATATTTAGCCATGTATGAGCTATTGGATGTCAAAGTCATGTATTTTCATGTATATCATTGCTATAGACATTTTATTTGGGTGATTGATGTAAACTTGGGTTCATAGAGTCTTTGATTGGTGATAGCATGCTTATAGGAGAGATATATATCGGTCATATGTGCTTATGTACGACCATGTGTTTGCTTCATAAAGCCTTGTACTTGTAATGGATATCACTAGAATGTCAATTAAAGAAGCTAAAGTGTTGGTAACTCTAGTATATTCTTAGGAGGTGGTCAACTTGTGTAATTGGGTTCTTTACAAGAGAAATATCCTCAGCGAAGTAGTGTTGAACATTTCAGGGTGAGTTCCTCCCTCAGACTTATATGGTCCCTTACCCTTGATGTCAAAGGGGGAGAGAAGGACTTGGTATTATGAAAAAGGTAGAAATCAAGTCCAAATGGTGATATCGTTGGAATTATATCCTAATTTGTTGGCCTTGATGTCAACCCTCACAATAATCTCATGACACTATGTCAACTTGGATTATGATCTTGTTACATTATATTGCCACACTATGAAACTCTTGTCATACTTTGTCTTCATGATCTTGTCACACTATCACATTATTGGTAAGTGTGCATAAATAGTGTGCCTATCTATTTCATAAATGGATTACGACTCATATTGGTTGTAGAGGAATTATGGGAGTCTTAATGATTGAATAAGAGTTGTAAAAGTTTGCACAAGGTCTCGATCAGTTGCAGGGGATGGACAAGGTTTGTAGCTACTTGAAATTGAAGTAACACAAGTAACTAATTAGGGATGGATTACTAATGATTAAAGAGTTTGATTTTGTTATTGAGATTTTATTATGACTTTTCAAGGCTTGGATAGGTCCATAGGTGTTGGAGAAGGCATCCCTGAAGTTGGAAGATGTTTTGGTTGATGGTTGACTGCATTTAAGGATTAAAGCCAAGGTAAATTATGTTTCTAGTGTAATTTCTGTGTTATAGCCTTGGGTAATAGAGGTTTTCAGTTCAAGAGGAGTGTTATAATGACCTTCCTGAAAGGCTATGGAGTGTTACTACTTGTAAGTTTTGAAAAATTGAAAAACGTGGGGAAAAACCATGGAATTTCTCAAGATATTCTTGTGTAGAAGGCCAAGTAACATCTATTTCATCCCATCAGTAATTACCATCACAACATCTGATAGAATCTTGTGATATTGTCAAGGAAAAGTGGCTATAAAAGGGAAACAAATTGGATCATCTTAGAGTGTGCAGTTGATGAATTATTTGTTTTGATGTGTTATGGAGCATGTGTGCACTAGGGCACAAGGAGGAGTCTCAAATCAAGTCTACCTTTGAGAGATATGAGGGAAGATAGATCTACCTATGTGATTTTTCTATTATAGGTGTAATGGAGGGAAAATGAATTTATTTTTCAATGTTATAAGTTGCTAAATACTATGTTTAAAAAATGCAGGATAAAGGATAAAATTTCTAGTTTACTTATAGATAAAAATGGATCGCTGAAAAGTGACTGAATATGAAGATTAGAGACCTATATTATTTGGATCTATTGGGAATATGTCTAAAGATCAATTTCTTTCACTGCAAGGAGACACTTAGGTGCACTATTATCTACTTGGAGAAGCTATTTTCTTAATGTTTGCGTAAGGGAATTTGCAGAGATATTAATCATGTTGCAGTTGAATAATGTACTTCTTCCCTTGTTTACTTCATAATCTATTTCACTGTTGTTACATTATAAAAGAACTTTTATTGACTTGTTGCAAATACCAATGTGTTGTTGGATAGAGATTAGCGTGTTATTTTGATAGTGTATGCAAATACCTATGACATATGTTATATGCAAGAGCTGAATCACATTGGCTTGTTGTAGAAGTCAAGTACGCAGGGTTGAATTTTATATTCAATATTGCGTAATATAGATACTCCTGCTTGTCCTTGAATATAAAGGTTTTTCATGACGTAAGTTGTATGTAGCATGTACAGATCATTGATTCTGACATAGTTTTGTATAATAAAGATTTTATGAAAGAGAAAGGATAGAGGCTTATGAATCTAATGCGAATAAAAAAAGTTTCCAATCAAACGATAACTATGACCTCAAAGCGAGAATTCTAGCCCAAAACCCCCCAAAAAATGAAAAAAACAATGCAAAATCCAAAAGTGTTGATAATTAGGGGAATTTGAGGTCTAAAATAGGCCTCCTAAGAAAAATGTACAACCAAACTAAACTTTATATGAACCAATAAGATTCAATATGATGATGTCAACCATGGGGGATGATTCACCATTTTTCAAGTAAAAATTAAAAATATTAAAAAATAATAAAATAATAAAACTACTTTTTCAAGTCATATTTTCAACTTATCTCCCTAGGGTTTTACTCAAATTTCAAGCAGGAGTACTCATTGGATGCAAAATTTAATTCCTCATCCAACAAGTACCCATGTTCCATACTTTTGATGGACCTTGTTACATGAAAAGTGATAAATATATGAAAAAACATGATTGCAATCACATTTTTCATTTATTTCTCATTTTTTGCATAACAAGGTCCATCAATAGTATGAAACATGGTACTCCCTGGATGAGGAATCAAATTTTGCGTCCAATGAGTGTTGCCGCTCGAAATTTGAGTAAACCCATAGGAGATATGTTAAAAATATGAGCTGAAAATATTGAGGATTAGAGCCTTCAATGAGGAAGTGGTAACTTCCTTCTGGTGGTGGCTAGTAAATTTGATGAGGGAGTAGTAGCTTCCTTCTAGTGGTAGCTAGAGAAAGAAGACAAGGAGGTAGCCTCTAGAAGATAGGAGCTTGAGGACTACTAAGATTCTGTGTAACTATAAGATGTAAGAATATTTTTCTTAATAATAATAAAGAAGAAATATAGAGACAACAACAATGGTGGTTTTTCCCATTTGGGATTTCCACCTAAGAATTTGGTGTCACTATGTGTTGATGGATTTCATTCTCATGATTTATATGCTTTTTTGTTTAATGTTGTTCATGGTTTACTGAATATGCCTAGATCCACAGCATAATGTGTTGCCAATGAAATAGTGATTTAGATAACTTTGAAAATGAAAGGATAAACTAAGTAAATTTTGATTGGGCATGAAATATTGATTCACCTCCCATTATTTCTAACATGCCTTTTTAATTTTGTATCTCTAATAGTTTTTTTTATAATTATTTATAATTATTGTTATTTGACTTTACATTATTAATAACCATTATTATTCTTTTTCACATTTCCTTTACACCAACCCCCTAGCCAATTTGATTATTTCAACGAATATTTTAGTTTTAATTTAATTTATTTAATCCTAATCTAACTATTTAAGTTAAAATTTAATCCTAATCTAAATAATTAATAATTTAATTTTTTCTTATAACTAATCTCATTTATTCATATTTAACTTGTTTTAATTTTCAAATAACGCTAATGAATTCTCCATTCTTATAATTTTCATTAATGGTTAAAAATATTAATAATTTTCATATCTTGACCTCTCGCGAATACTAGTAATATTAATATTAATAATATTGATATTAGTAATATTTATATTAATAATTTTTAATCAATTATTTTAATATATTTGGCTAAATATTTTAATTCTAATCTAATCCTAATCCAATAATTTATTTATTTTATTCTTATTTAATTTATTTATTATTATTTGAATTCTTCCTAAACAATTATTAATAATTTTTTTAACATTCAAAAAAAATCCCATACATCCCCTAATAGTCAAATCCTTTATCTATCTATCCATGGTATAAAAATTTGCATATCAGTTATATAGCTTTTTGTCCTAGAAACTGGGTGAAGTGTTCACCCAAAACTTCAAACACTCCAATGATACTACAAAATATTCCAAAAGAAACTCTCATCACCAACAAAATTATGACCGTGGAAACCTGCATACAAAAGAAAATTCATGTGACTTTTGACGTTGAATTTATTAAATTACCATACTTGGATCATGGTTGAGCTTGAAAACCAGTGAACCTCTAGCGATTAGAAGCCTTTTTCTAGGTGTATATTTTAAAATAGCTTCGTCATGCTGTGAGGTTGATGATGTTATGGCTTGTGTCTATAGGTAGCATGGTCTCCAATGATTACATTTCCACTGTGTTATATGCCTTTGATATCCAATGCCTATTGGGATCGATTTTACCTGTGATCCATCATAAAGGAAACATCATTAGGATTAGTCATATACACTTTAATCATATTTATCTTTATCTTTGTTATGCTCTTCATGTGCTTTCATTTCCACCCTGGTATATGCACGTAGAATTTATTATTCTTGTTACTAATACACCTCTAGGTGTAAATATGGATAAATGATTGTTGTTTTTCCTATGACTATAAATTCTACCTCTAGGATTGATATATCTTTGATGTGTGTTGGTCATTCATCTACTGCATAAGCTATTTGTGTTAAGTGTTGGCCTTTTCAAAGTTGAACCAAATTGATATTTCTCTACATGATGAAATTTACCCAACCTTGTATTTCCCCCTTAGACCATCTTCTGATTTTTCAATCGTCCAACAATATTTAGATGATCCTCTTTGAAGTTAAATTAATGATAAGAAGCAGAAGGGACTATTCCCATATTTTCCTTACATATTCAAAAGGCTCTCTTACCAAAGGGTTTGATGAATATATCAATTATTTGTTCTTTAGTTGATATATATTTCATTCTTATAACATTCTCTCTGAGGAACTTATATTTTATAGGAATGTGTGTTGGGATAGGGTCCCTAGGGTCAATTTTGAGTTACCTTAATCAAATTTTTAGTAGAATTTTGTAAATAATGTAATGTCTCCACGAAATGTGGAAGTGAAGCATGCAGCTATGTAGGATTCAAAGGGTCTTTAGCGCCTTGTATGGGTAAGTGATAGGATGGTTTTGAGACTCACCCATAGGCCACAGGCCATGGTACTGTAATAGAAAATGTATAAATATTTGAGTCATATCAAATCTAGAGAGATAACTTTTGGTGAATAACAAGTGTAAGGGAAAAGTGCTAAGGAAGGAAAGATTTGTTTCCTGTAGTTATGCAAAAGGGGAAGGCTCCTACAACTAAGTGCACAGAGACCTTGGCAAGTCTACAGATGAGTGTGCAGGCCCCTATAGTTGGGTGTGTAGGGCAGAAGAGTCTGTAAATTGAACATTGAATCTAATAAAGACTGTTTGGACCAAATCTTTTTCATTGTGCCTTGTTCTTTATTATGTTTAAGTTTATGCATTATCTCTTAATGATTTGTTTTCTATGAAATAAAATGTATTTTCTGCATGAATATGTTAAATCTTTAATATTCATGCATGAAGAAAATGATGAACTATTTTCACGAAGGTAGCAACTAGACCTATTATGATAACTATGTGAATCAGGTAGATCTGTGCGAAGGCAGATCTAGGGTTATTATTTACTAAGAAAAATTTGTGAGTCTACTTATTTTAGGTTTGAAAATTTTGATTGTAGACCTTTGTGCAGATTTGAGAGTTCTTTCATAGATTTTTAGTTGTGGACCATAGGAAGATACAGATCTACATGAAGGAAAACCTGAGCTACAAGGGCTTCAGAATACACATCACACAGTCTCTGAATGCAGAAACCTAGTTTTAGCATCCCCCAATACTGCTTCGGTTGAGACTGTAGCCTGTGCTATGCAGGTTATTGGCGAAAGGGCCAATAGTTATGGTTTTGTGGGTTAGTGTGAATAACTTTGAACCTGGGTCAGGCCCCCTTAACTCAACAACTGATACTGTTGTCGTAACTGTGATCTATCTAAGAGATGTGTGATAAATGGTTTCCTACAAAGAAAGAGATTTAGAAGTGGATTGACCTAAAATTGCATGCATTTAAGGTGCAAGAGAACAAAAGCCCTAAATTATCCAAGGAGCATGTGGTTGTAGATATATTTATACAAAGACGAGACCAAATGATTCTTCAATTTCTTCCCTGATGAACTACATGAATGGTTGTCTAAATTGGTGGATAATGAACGGATTTAGAGGCTTGACGACCCTATAGTGTGGACTTCGGAGTTGGTGTGACATCTGGAAGCATCAAGAAGAAATATCTCACAGGATGTGGATCATTGGATTGATCACACACTTGGAATTTTTGTGACTAAGTTCACCATCGATAGAAATATCAGCTATAGCAAAGCAGAACATAAGCTCTTTAAGGGGTCGTGAGGTAAGTATTTGAAATCATTAAAGACTTGGATTAAAATGCTGCTATGTGAAAAGAGGGTTATTAAGTTACCTTTATGTTTGGGGTTACTTGAAATGGGGGATTCCTTAGAAGAAACAAAGGATCAAGCTCAGAGTACAGTCCGCTCATTGAACCCCCTTCCAGTGACAACGAAGGGACCGTGAAGGGTACTTCAGTTAATTAAGCAAGGTATCTCAAGGATACCTCATCTGTCCACTCCACCTCCAACTCCTCCTCCACCTCATATGCCTACAACTTCACCTCCATCTCCACCTCCACTTCCACCATTCAACATGGCGAACGCGAAGAAGATGCTGGTTTTTAAAGGGATAGGGAGCGAAGATCACAAACAGTTCTGGTTTGTTGCAAGAGCTATATGGATGACACAACAGATTACCATCAGGAAAGCAAAACTGGTCACAACCTTACAAGATTGAGCATTGGCATGGTACATCAAGTACTACACTGACAATCCCACTGTGACATTGGCAGAAACCCAACAAGCTTTGAACAAGGAGTTTAAGAAGCCTAAGTTAGAGGCGCAGTTGGCGACTAAGTTTAAAAAATTTGAAAAAATATAGATGAGACGCCCTGGGATTCTGATCAGAGGTTGAAATTCCATATTAGGCAGTCCAATATGGTGATTACAAATTCCCAACTTCGAGACTGGTATATCGTGTCGCTCTTACCACACTTAAGATTGTTGTTGTCACAACAAAAGATAGCAACGAAAGCAGAAGCCTTGGAAATCGCTATGAGGCTAGAAGCTTCACCCATACAAGATATAAAGCTTAGAGTGAAACAGATTCACTCACAGCTATAAAGAATGCACATGGAGTTGCAAACCGTGAAGAAAAGAAAAGAAGCCTAGCTGGAGGTTCACACTGAAGTCTAGTGTTTGAAATGCAAGGGTCATGGCCACGATAAGGACCATTGCCCAGTTTATAAGAACTATCTTATGTTCCCATGAAATCAAAATGTAAAGTTGGGTCGAGCATGTAAGCTGTTCCATGGTGTGCTATCTGTCAAGTTATAAGGCAGCATGCGACTGATAATTTCCATTTATAGCAAAAGTTTGTACAGACCCCTTAGCAATTGTTTTGCAATTTCTATGAATTTGTAGGTCATGATGAATGCCATTGTAGGAGTTATGAGACGATGATGGATAGAACCCCTACCTACATAATGCAGGCAGAAACCCAGCCTTAAGATTAGGGTGCAGGAGCAGTGCGTGGAGGATTCCAAGGTTGAGGATGAGGAAGAGGGGGCAGAGTTGGCCGAGGATGTGGGCAGATAATTTTCGGTAACTTTGGCAAAGCAGGACACTTCGTGTGAGATTTCCCAAACCCCACACATATGTCATGTTAGTGTTGCAGACATTTTGACTATGTGATAGAGGAATGTCTAATCCTTACGAAAAATATGCAAGAAAATAATACGCAGCCCTAAGAACCTATGCAGAACATCCAGACGATGAGGGCGGAGCCCCGCAAAGAAGATCATAGCATAAATATAGTAACAAGAAGTGGTATGGCCACTAGTGGAGATAAGGGAAAGTAGCCTGAGAAAGATGGGTGGGTGCGTAAGGCTACCGAGAAAGAAATATGATTTGACCTTAATCGCACTAAAGAGACCTTCATGGAAGTAAAGAAGAACTTTGTTGAGGCCTCCACCTTAGGAACCCATGAGAAAATTCCATAAACTCGTATGACACAAGAGGTAGATCCTTCGGTATTAGCTACATTTCTAAAGACCTGTATGAAGTTAATGCGTGATAAGAATTAAGTAGAAGGGCTACAAGAGTTAATCGACAAATGTGAAAATAAATAAAAGACCCCAACTGAATAAAGCACCATGAGAAAAATTAGCATAAGAAGCTAACAGGGCACGAGATGAGGCTGACCGCTCAAATAGGAGAATATGAAATGGACCAGGTAATCTTTGATTTGGGATTTGATGCAAATGTCTTGCTTAAGCAGATGTGGGAAAGGATGGGGAGACATGCACTACAGTGGTATCCTATTCAGGTACGCATGGAAAATCAATACAAGATTATTCCGATGGGGTGCTTATATGGTGTAATGGTAGACATTGAGGGTGCAAGTGTGCTGGATGAATTTGAGGTCATTGAAATAGTGGATTATAGCAACTCTTACCCCATGCTACTAGGAATTGACTAGACTTTTGATATGGACACGATAATGCACTTGAAGAAGAAGATGATGATGTTTGAAAGGAAGTCACTCAGGGTGGTAGTACAACTAGACCCTATTGAAGTAGCATGTTATACTGAACCTGTTCATAAATTTGTGGAAAATGATGATGACCTAGATCAGATATACAAGATCGCAACACAAAATGAATATTGGATCAATCCTATAATCGATGGATGAATTGGGTGGGATAGGGATAGCTCTTGCACCTCAGGCTCGGATGAATAGAGCTTGAACACTGGCAGAATCAGTTGCATGAAGTATCTATGCTCCATTGCAATATGATGACCAAATCACTGTAGTGTGTCTCAACTGAGGTAAGGAAGCTTCCACATTATGATGGTTTGACTAATGTGGATCTGTTTTTAGATGAATTTAAAAGGGAGGTACCTAAAGAACATCGCTTCCAAGCCCTGGAGTTGGCACTGCATGCTACACCTGCCTGTTGGTGGGGTACACACAAAGAGAGATTCTCTAGATGGAAGGAATAGAAAAGAATGATGAGATTAAGGTTTGGGTATGATAATACCTAGATGATAGAAGAGTATAGTGGGAAGGATGATCCACACAATCATCTAGTGCGATGGACTAAGAACTGGGGAACAAAGCCACAACTAGAATGGGTGCACATATTTTTTCATACCTTAGATACAATCCCCATGAACTGGTATTTGCAAACAGAGCTTCTCCATGGGATAGCTAAATGGGATATCTTAAGAGAGAGTTTCTTATTGACCTTCAGCTTTGAGGATGGATTTAAATGCGTTGATGAAGTGCTCCAGGAGATAAAAGCAGTTATATTCAGAATGCAAAAGGAACTGGTCAAATGGGCTCATCCAAATTGGAGTACATAGCTGCACCATGCAGTGGAATGTTACAATGTGACTGCTGAAGAGGAAGAAGAAGACCCATGAAATATTAACATTCCAGAGACAGAAGGACAACGCGAATTTGAAGGACGAAAGCAAAAATCCCAGATATATTAGAGGCTCTGAAAACTAAACAAGTAAAGGTGGCTAAACTATCACGTGAATACCAAGATCTATTCCTAACAACGTTTTAATATTTGAAGGGGATCGTAGGAGATTTAGGTGTAATGAAAATCACTTCCCATCAAGAAAAGACCGTATCGGCTTAATCTGAAGTATAAAGAAAATGTGCACGAAGAGATTGATGAGATGTTGGATGCTAGTATTATTGATGCATTAGAGGAATCCGATTGGGTGAGCCCACTTGTTTTCTAGGAGAAGAAACAAAAAGGCTAAATCAAGATATGTGTTGAGCTAAGAAAGTTGAATGATGCATGCGTGCATGATCCATTTCCAACAGCATATACGGTTGAAGTATTAGATAATTTTGGAGGACATGAGGCTTATTCATTTACTGATGGCTTTTCGGGATATCATAAAATAAATATCACGCTGGAAGATCAAAGCAAGATGACCTTCGTGACGGAGTGGGGTTGCTTTCAGTATACAATAATGCCATTCAGATTAAATAACGTGCCTACAATCTTCTCCTGAGTTGTCATTGCGATGTTCAAAGAGTTTATCCATATATTTCTGGAGGTTTATTTTGATGATTGGACTGTGTTTGGGCTGGTAAAGTGCCTTGTTGCAAGTCTACACCTTATGTTGGATACATGTCGACGGTATCAGATCACGTTGAATTTGAATAAGTGCATATTTTGTGTGCCCTTTGGAATTTTTCTCGGCCATGTAGTATGGAAGCAAGGATTGATGGTGGACACTACGAAGATCACTGTGAAGCTCCCTAGAATGTAAAAAAACTACGTGTGACCTTGGGACACACTAGGTGTTATAGAAAGTTTATCAAGGAATCTGCTCAGATAACTGCACCGATGGAAAAATTATTGAAGAAATATGTGATGTTTTGTTGGGATGAAAAATTTCAGCATAGTTTGGATGTGTGAAAGGAAAAGATGGTAACTATGCCTATTCTCATGTTTCCAGACTGGAAGAAAGAATTCTATGTGAATGTAGATGCCTCTTGCATTGTGCCAAGTGTGGTATTAACACAAGAAGGAGAAGGAGAAATTCATCATCCAATAGCCTTCACGAGCATAAAGTTATCAATGACTAAGAATAATTATTCCACTATAGAGCACGAAGGGCTAGAAATGATCTATGCGCTCCAAAAGTTTCGACATTATTTGTTGGGCGGACATTTCAAAATGTTTACATATCACTCCACGCTGAAGTTCCTGGTCAATAAGCCTATATTGGGGGGGGAGATCTTCCAATGTTTATTTTGTTTCAAGAATATGACTTTGAAGTGATTTTGAAGCCTGAAAGGCTAAATGTTGAACGAGACCATCTGCCAAGGATTGAAATGGAAAAATAACCAAATAGTTTGCAGGAAGGACTGCTAGACACACAAGTCTTTGCGGTGCATGTCATGGATGACCATTTTCCTGATATCATTCATTTTTTAACCATGGGTACAACTCCAAAAGGATATTCCACTCATCAGAAGAAGGAATGAGTAGTCTGCTCTGCATATTTTTCAGTGACTTCAAGTCACTTGTATAATATGGGAATAGATGAAATACTGCAAAGGTATGTTCCAGAGTTTGAATGTGCTAATATACTTGCCAAAGCACACAGAGGAGTGGTAGCAGGACACTACGTAGGAAAAGCAACTGCACAGAAGATTTTGCACGCTGGGTTATGGTGGCCGATATTACATAAGGATTCTAAGGTGTGCTGTAAGGCATGTGATGCTTTCCAAAGGACGGGAAATCCTTTACGATGAGATGAATTGCCTTTAAATCCTCAGGTTTCATCACAAGTATTTGATAAGTGGGCTATTGATTTCATAGTCCCAATACAACCACCTAGAAAGGATATGGGTGCGCAGTATATTATTATTGAAAATGAGTATTTAACTAGATGCGCAAAAGCACAACCAATGAAGGATTGTACAACTCCCACTGGTGTGAAGCTTTTGTTTGAATATGTATTAACTCAGTTTGGATCCCCTAAGGTGTTGATGAGTGATAGGGGTACACATTTCTTGAATGAAATGATCAGCGCGATGCTTGAAGAATTCTAAGTATACCACCAAAAGAGCAAGCCCTATCACTTGCAAGGGAATGGAACGGTTGAATCATCTAAAAAATCTTGGAGAATGTGTTGTAAAAGGTCTGAAACACGTAGAGGATTGAATGGATATGCATGTACCAGCAGTTCTATAGGCATACAGGATGACCTGCAAGAAGTCGACAGGCCAAATACAATTTAGGTTAGTCTATGGGATTGAAGCAGTGATTCCTATGGAGTACATTATGTCAAGTCTATGTCTTTTAGCTTTGACAAAGATGGATAATCGCAAGACCTTGGAGGAACAGCTCGCGAAACTGATGGAGTTGGATGATAACCACTTTCTTAGAGGATTTCACCAGTAAGTGCAAAAGGAACGTGAGAAATCATGGCATGATAAGCATATTAGGATGTGCAATTTCAAGATGGATGATTTAGTGCTGATATATGACAACAAATTCACAAATTTTCGGGCGAAATTTGAAATTCACTAGTTAAGGCCCTATGTTATTAAGGAAATCATGGATGGTGGCACAGTTGAGCTTGCAAAGCTGAATGGGGAGCCATTCCCTAGGAGAGTGAATGGAAGTAGGTTGAAGTTGTATACAGAGGATTATGCCCCTACGCAATGACTAAATGGTAGCAGAACAGTCTTAGTAATCCAGGAAACTACAAGGGCTTGTGGGACTATAAACTACATTGCCCAAAGAGAAGAAAAAAATATTAAGGAGGTTGTGTGATTGGTGAGCACCAGTATTGTAGCAATAATGCTGCAACTCCTGGGGCTTCCTACTTTACTTTTATCAACTCGGTAGTTCGTAACAAACTTGGAAGCGATGTTGTTGTATGCACAAGTACTAGTTCTTACTGCAGGCTGTCACTTGGTCACCTAGTGCAAGATTACTAGGAGCTAAAGCCAACTTCTATGAATTCCAGAAGAAGCTTTAAATGTGATGAAAGAAAGGAAAGCTTACTCTATAGAGGCTATTCTGCTTGTAGAAAGAGAAATAAGACTGGAATGTAAAGCAAAACCTAGAAAACCCTAATTTACCAAATAACCCTACTTTTGCAGAAAGAGAGATGAAAACCTATGAAAGGAGTGCCATTACCTATTGAGGAAGTAAACTACACCTATTCAAGCAATTCCTAGAAGAAAATAAGAAAAAAAACATTTTTTTTGGATTTCTATGTATTTTATGTGAATTTTTTATGTATGTAATTGATTTGTTTGTGGATGTGGCAGCAATTAGGTGGCGATGGAAAGCGACTTTTGGATTTGCAGAGGTTTACGAAGGTGTGGAGGGGTCCTAGGAGACCTTTGGCAACCTTCTGGAGGCTTTCCTTGCAATCGGAATTCAAAAAGCCACGTACAATAAATTCTATAGGAGGCTAGAGGGGATCTACAGGAGGATCTACAGGAGGATGCCAAGAGTTGTTTTACAGGGTTTAAAGGTGGAAGAAATGGTTTGAAAGGGTAGCTGAAGACTAGAGGGGTTCGTTAAGGTGTCTGAAGCTCATCAAGGATGGTTAGGAAAGATGACAATGGTTGGATTTGTTTAAGAGACGAGAGGAAATCTTATGAGAAAAGTGTAGAAATTAGGAAAATTTTGTGAAGGGATATGAATGACCTATGAAAGATGTAGCACAATAGATGGCGATGGCTACTTTATTATGAGCAGAGATATACTGTAAGAGAGCTGCAAATCAAGCACTGAAACTGAGCAAGAAAAGAACTAGTTGTACCAAGAAAAACATAACTATATCTCATGTTAACCTAAATTTTGATCTAGAAAAATAAAATGCTGAATAATGCTATATGGAAAGGAAAGCATGGAAAGATATTTATTACAAAAATAGAAATGAGTATAGCAAAGTGGATCTGAAGCAAAACATTAACCTCTGAATCAAACTATAACACTAAAAATTGCATGGAGGAAGCAAAACAATGTTTTTGTGGCAGCAAGAGTGTCTTGACCTCAGCTCATGGTCCCAAAGGGAGGAAAGGAGATCAAGGCTCTGTTGATGGCCCTTTTGTATCTTTCTCCTAACACTATTTAACCCACTTCAACAAACTGAAATTGAAACAGCTATGTAAATCACCAAAAGCAACCTATTCTAACCAAGGAAGAAATCTATCTAACAACAACTAATTCATAAATTGAAACAAAACATAAAAATAAAAAACATGAGGTGTTGAGCAGCTTGGGTTGTGCCCTAACTCAAGAGCTTTAGCCCTCTGAAAGAACTCAGTGTTGGCTCAGAAAATATTTTATCTCCATTATCAAAATAATAGTCACATTACATAAAACTATTGACAAAAGTAAGCTTCAAAAATGAGCTGAGAAAGAGCTGCAACCAAAGTATGAAAATTTGACTAAAAACCAACTAACCTACTGAGGCCCTAAGCCCCCTTATTTATACAAATGGAGCCCCAACAGCTCTCCTAAAATCAAGAAGGCTTGGCTCCCAAGACTAGAGATAAACGACAATTCTTTTTCACTTGCTTGGCTGCCCTTTTTATGCATTGATGTGGCTACTTGTGCTCCGAGCCTTCTGAATGAGGATTCGAATTAGGGAGTCATCAATGGGGGGAAACTCTCCTATAAATCATCTCCCTTGTCTTCCTCAAATATTGGCTGCCAAATGCTCATTAAACCTTTGATTTTGTCTCAAAATTGACCAAAAATCTGCATAAAGCACACATTAGACTTCATGGCATATTGACTAACCCAACTCACTCTATTAGCATAAATATGATAAAAAACATGCAATAAACTAATGAGAATGGTGGATTAAGCTAAGTTAGGAGGCAAAATGAGCCCATATAATTACCCATTTCTGGGGCTCATCATCAACCCCTTACTGAATGTGTTGCTCATCCTCTAAGCAACTAGTCCATCGCTTCATCTTTGATGGCCCTAATGGGCTCCGTGACAGCCCATGCTTCTGATGTGAGATCCTATTCTTTATCATGGAATCCTGCCTTTCTGTCCATTTCTTCCGACTGTTTTTTTTCTTCTTCCTCTTTTCTGCCCTCTAGCAGTCCTAGCAATAGTGGGGGACTTAGTTTGAGGCCAATCCAATTGACCTTCAAACTCTGCATAGAGTGCTTGTACAATGGCACTCTCCTTAATGCTTCTTTCATCCTGGTTGGGGAGTGATATTCCCTAATTTGCAAGCTGTGTGGTAGTGTATTCCACCTCCTCATACTTCTACCTTCTTTCCCCCTTTCTCCTCTTCTTTTGTCTTCTCTTCCTCTACTAGCTTTATTTCCTCTAGCTCTGTTTTGGTTTCCTTCTCATCTTGTTTAGTTTCTTCCTTCTCTGATTTAGTCTTTTTCTTCTCTGTTTTAAGTTCTTCTTTCTCCGTTTTGGTGTCTTCTCCCTCTGTTTTCTCCTCAGTTTCCTCTTTCTGGTCTTCCCCCTCACTTTCAAAAGGACTGAGGTCATATGTGATGGTTTTTATATCATCCTCTCTTGTCGTATTTATGAAAATCTCCCAGGGTATGGGGATTGTAAAGGTGTGGAGGGCTTCTTCCACCAACAGTTTAATTAGTCCATGGTGAGCCAATTGGTCTGGAACTCCTGCCTTCAATTTGATGCTGGAGTCTATGAGGGACTGTAGGAGAAAATAGGGAATACTGAGTTTTTGGGGTGTGGGAATATCCATGCCATATCTCAGCCCATGCAAAAGTCTGAAATGGTAACCATAAACTATGTTGTGTCTCCCTTCACAGGAAACGTACTTGATAATTTGGTACCTGAGCTCATCCCAAGGGTGAGGTATTCTTGTTCTCCTGATGCCATTTTTTTCTTCTACAGGATGCTCATTTCGTTGGAAGATGATTTTCTTAGCAACTTGACCCAGTGGCTTTTCTTCTTTGCTCCAGGGTAGTCCAAGTGGAAGAATGGTAACCCTATTGATAAAATCTGGGCTGATTTCCATGGTGAGACCCCTGAAAGTAGCAGTGTCATGGCTATTTGAGTGGTGTACCAAGGAAAGGGCAAGCTCCTGAGTCACTTCCTCATCATACCCTCGAAGTTTTTCGAAAAATGGCATCTAGTTGGCTCTGGTAAAAATGGCCACTACCTTAGGATGTTCATGGAGCCCGACTAGATTTAGGGGTTCCTTCCTCATGAATCCCTCTAACATTATGTTTATAATCTTTTTGAATACCTCAAGTGGAGAAGGAGACAATAATTTTTCAAAAAAAAGTGGAAATAGAGAAAAACTATGTTTTTCTTTAAGAAATAGGCAGACTTTTTCAGTGCAATTTCCCTTCTCTTCAGGCTTAATTCTTACCTAAAATTGCATCATTTCTTGTATATGTGAGTACCCAAGGTGGATTTGTACAGAGCCTACCTCTTAAGGTCCGAATTTGAATGAAAATCCTGTGTTTCCTCCTGTAAAACTGCTTACTGGCCCTCTTGTAGAAATGGCTGGAGGTTCGCTTGTAGAACCTGTTACTACTCTTGTAGAACGTCGATAGTAGAATTATGGCTGAGATCAATGGATAACAATGGTTTTGAGGCTGTGGGGTGACAAGGAGCTTGCTGCAGCTAAGTGGACAAGGATGGAATGAAAGACAAGGTGGTGAGAGTGTTTTGAGGAGGAGTACTTATGGCTGTTTATGGATATTTCTAGTGATGGAGCGTGAGTTGGCCAAGTGTGCGTTGGCCCCATTCGGACTGTTGCTCCCCACTACTGTGGCATCATGAGTCTTCATGCCTTCTGCCCACAATCACTTCCCATCATTTGCGTTGGAGTTCAAACATCCACCACTACCTCTCTTTTTGGATTCTTCGTGAGTTGACTAGACACACGTGTGGTGGTATCTCTGGATGAGCACAGTCAAACTGGATGAGGGTGGCCAGTTAATTCGCTAGCTTTTTGGTTTAATCCCAACCATTCCATTCGTTCATGCAGTTTTTTTGAATTATACAGATGCAATAGAGGAGAAGGTTAGACACTTGCCTATAAGTCAAATGCTTGTGTTGCGGTGCTGCTTGGTTCTTTTGCTGTTTCATGCTCATATTTCAGTTGCTGCATGCCTGTATCTCCTCTTTTGTATGCTTTCTACTCCCTGATGTGGGCTTGTTTTCTTTGCGCAGGTATCCTTTGGCTGGATCTTGCTTCAAGTGTCTGCTGCAACCTTCAAATCTACACCCTCATGCTATTGATCCTAGATTTTAATGGGACAGTGAATTTTTTTGTCCATATCTCCCAAAAAGTAGGCTGGATTGACCTGAGTTTTTTAGCATGTTTCCATCATCATTGTACACCTCCCATAGAAAAATTTTGGTCAATGGATGCACGGATTTCGAGAAAAACTGAAAATGGCTAAAGGTGATGGAGGTCGATTTCGTGGAAACTGTGCACTAGAATTGGCTGAAATTGCTTGGGCATGTTACCGTCATCCATATGCATCTCCCCATGAAACAAGTTTTTAAATGTATGCACGGATATGGAGAAAATGCAAAAATGGTTGAAGGTGATGGAGGCCAATTTCTTGGTAACCGTGCACTAGAATTTGTTGAAATTGCTTGAGCATGTTACCATCATCCATATGCAACTCCCCATGAAACAGTTTTTTAAATGGATGCATGGTTTTCAAGTTAGAGAAAAAACAAATTTCTGCTCTATGTATTTTTGTATCAGAGCATCCTACAATTTTTGGACAGTAAAAAAAAATGAGCTTGGGTTGTAATGCAGACTTGGAAATGATGGAAGAGAGGTTTGAAGACTGTTGGAAGTTTTATAAACCTTTTATGAAGCTTCCCTATTCCCCAAACTACTTTTAAAATCCATTCTTAGCTCTTTGTAATTTCTACAGGAGCCTCCTATAGAAAACACAGTTTTCAGAAAACAAGCGCAGTGAGGTCGAAAGAATGACAAGAATGATGGAGAAAGGTGAGGGAAGGTATGATAGGTGTTGTTATTGGTTTCAGAGCTTTCTTGGCACCTGCTGCTACTTCTTGAAGTTCTCTTGCAAACTTGCAATACAACAGGAAATTCATTTTTATTTTTTTTTGAAAACAACTAGGGTGCCTCAAGGAGGTTTTCACACTAATTTCCTGCCCTGGGTGCCTCCAAGGGAGGTTTTCATCTGGGGATCTTAGTCTCTTTTTCTTTTCTCTTCATTCCAACCCATTGACTGCCTCATGGATGTTTTCAATCAATGAGCCAATCTGAGGCACCTCCGGGGAGGTTTTCACCTTAGACTTTTATTTTTTTCCCTCTTATTTTTCATTTTTTATTTTTTCTCTACTCTACCTTACTTGAAAGACAAAACCATTTTCAAGTATAAGAATACTTCCAATGGAGCCATGTGCGCATCAAGATGATAGACAAAATGATGTGGAGGATTGAAATGTATGCTTTGACATGTATCTAGATTTCAGAGACCAAATGTTTTGACTTTGAAGGGATCAAGCATAGTTGAGGACGAGAGTATTGTTGGGCCATGAATATGACCACTTTGTAACACTCATTTCATCCATTTTTACTCTTCTCTATTATATCATCTGTTATAATTTATCATTTAAATCCATTTTATAAGTGATTTATGCTCATATGAATGAATATTACCTATTCTCCTTTATTTCTAATAAATTGATGATTATGAATTATTTTATCAATGATAGTTCTAATAAGTTGGTTATAACATTATTCGCCATTTTTAGCCTCCAAGGTAACTTCCAGATTGAAGATTTGATTTTTAAATCTGCCAACTCAAAAATTCGCTGGTTTAAGGAGTGACAGTTTTGCGGTTGAGATTCTGAGCAAATGAAGACGAATTTGAGAAATCCGGAACATGGGTTTTGTCCAGAACAGGCCCAATTAACTTTCGTTAAAGAACGGTTTGCCCAAATTCGGCTTGTAAAGAGAGAAACGTAGGGTTCTTTGAGCACGATTTTCTCAGATTTGCAGTTGCGGCCGTCCTCCAAACTTTAGCTGCAAACCCAAATTCGTCTTGCTTTTGTTGAGAGATGAAAGGAAATATATTTTCTTGTTGATCATCTGGTTAGAATCAACCCAAATTTTTAAAACAAATCATGTTGTAATTATCTATGCTCTCTGATCTTTCTCTATTTAAATGAAAACAAAGATCAGAGAGGGGGAGACTTGATGATGGATTTGGGGAATGAGAAATGATGGACAACGATGGTGGATTATTCATGATAGGATAGGGATTATTGCATGCTGTAATTCTCAAGCTTTTGCTGTTGTAATGATTCCACAATTGGCTGATTAATAAATGATTTGGGGTTGCTGTTCACTCTTTTCCTTCTGAAGTAACCCAGCAGCGTCCGCTGGCGGCTAAGGGCCCAGCCTCTGGTGGAGTATGCTGCTGCTGTATATTATCTTTTTGGTTTATGAGTGGTTTGTATTATCAGCTTGAATTGGTAATCTGGTGTGTTTTATTATCTTATATTACAGTTCTGTTATATTTCATATATCGTTCTCTGCAACAAGAAAGTCGTAATGTGCATTCTGATCTTATAACGTATTGCTATTCCTTTAAATTTGTTAATGTAACATTGATGATCTCTACAGAATGCTATTGCTGTTTAATTGCGGAGTAATCAAGTTGTAACCTTCTTAAGCTGGTATTACTGTATTTGTCTATGGTTTATACTTCATACGATTGCTGTTCAATTGACATCGTGGTTCTATTATGAATTGTAATCGTTACCCTTTCTAACCAGGATTAATACTTGCGTATCAGACTCAGATTACCATTTCTTATACCCCTGATGCTGTGTGTATTATTTATTTTAGCACCGTAGGCTGTTCCATATTTCATTTCTAATTGGTTGCCATTCTATTTCCGTTTTTTGTCTGATTTATTTGGTTTGGCTTTGTTGTTGTTTGTTTCCATTAAATTAGAGTTTGCTGTTCAATTCCTTTAATTCCAGTTTGCTATTCCATTTCCTGTTTGCTGTTCTATTTTACTTTCTGCTGTCCATTTACTTGCATTTATTGCTTTGGTGAGAGAGAAGGTCTAAGGCTGTCGTGAGCCTCAGCAAGATGCTACCTAGCTCCCAGACCTATGGTCCATGCTCTAATTTCCTTTCCATCAGTTTCTAGAGGGATGGCTTATCACTTCCGCACCCTTGACTGATAAGCTGTCTTGTGTGATTTTATTCTTTTAAAGTAATTTAGTCATAGTTTAGCATCCATCTACTCTTGTGTTCTCTGCACGCTGTACTACTAAACATTACTCTTGAGTAAATAGCTGCCTCAGACTGAGTACACTCTTGAAATGAAAAGTCGTCCCTGGGTTGACAATTAATGTGAGGTAATTAGGAGTTTAAAAGACACCCTTTTATCCCTCCACATTTTGGCGCTGTTGTCGGGGAGAGTGTAGCCATTTCTAAAGAGTAGTGTGAATCTGATGAGTGCCTGCTAGGGAAGAGTTGGATCTTAAAAACGGAAGGTAAGAACCTGCGTACGGAGCATGTAAAAGCCCTGCTCCCCCGTCCGCTTTCTAGCAGGGCTATTAAAGAACCTAGGGTAGAAATAGATGTTCGAATTTTTTGTGTGAATGATTAGGAAAAAGATAGAAATTTTTAAAAAATGAATCACATGATCTCATGCAAGTGGTGATGTAAGCACCACCCATTCCACTAGCCGATTGACAGGAACATTTGAAGAAGGAGCCTCGAAGAAACACATGAAGAACATCTTAAACTATGGTAAGAAATGGCTCACGTTTCTACTTTTGAATTTCCTATCAAAGATCTAGGAGGAGTGATACAAATGCACATAATTCCCCCATCTTTACCAAATTTTCATGGTTTAGCAAATGAAGATCCAGATACATTTTTATTTGAGTTCGAAATACTTTGTAGAGGATATGATTATTGTACTAATGATCAAAGATTGAAAGTGTTTCCTCTTACTCTAAAAGGAGCAGCTCTCCGATGGTTCATGAGCCTAGGTGGGAATTGCATCCAATCATGGGAGGACATGAAGAACATATTCTTGAAGAAGTACCAAGACTATTGCAAATCCAATGAAGATATTTTCGGTATGATACAAGGGGAAGATGAAAGTTTGGAGGATTATGTAGATCGATTTCAATACAACCTTCAAAAATCAAAATATAAGCATTTGGAAAAAGAGATCTTAAAAACACTCCTTCTTAAAGGAATCAAAGATAAATTTTTAGAACTCTTAAATCTGATAGGAAAAGGTGATGTTTTTCAGTTATCATATGATGATGTTTGTGAGTTGTGCATAAGGTATTCAAGAGGAATCTCCAAGGCTGGTAAGAATTCTAGAGATGTTTGTTCTTTCTTTTCCAAATCTGCTACAAGAATAAGAGACATAAGAGCTGAAATCAATGTGTTATTTGAAAATTTTAAAGTTGATTTTATTAGCTCTCTAAATGAAAAATTGGATGTTTTGCAGGTTCATAAAAATGAAGAATTTGATGAAGTGTTTTACCCTCAGGACCGAAAGGAGCATCTCATAGATACTCACTCTTCCTTATCTAGGATGGAAGTAGCATATCAAAGAGGTAAGGAAGCTGCAACAAGGTCAAAACCATGGAAATCATGGCCTACAGGTATGGTTCAAAACACTCCCTCTCCACTTTCTTACTTGCATAATCCATTATGGAATACTAATGTGTTAGGGCAGCCATGTCAATTTCAATATAACCACCTATCTTGTTTACAAGTTGGGCATGGTTCATCTTATGTTGGCATGACTACTCTCCCTCATCTTGTAGCACAAGAACATTCTCCATATTCTCCACCAGCTCTTCCACAATATCTTGCTTGCCCATCAAAACTATTCACACAACCCAATCAACCATATCGTCAAAACTCTCCATTCCTTACACATTTTCCTGCTCAACTAATTCCGCACCCTCACCATAATAAACCAGTACAACATGCTTACAATGTTGAACTGGCAAATTTACCCACGCTTCCCAGCCATTCTATCTCACATGTGTTATTAGAGAAAACCTACAATGAGATTCAGAATGTTTTAAATTCTAAAATTGTAGAAGCTATGGAAGAAAATGAGGTTTCTTGTAGGTTGCATCAACAAGTCATTTTAAAAGCCCAAGAACTTCATGGTATGATGGCTATGCGAAATCAAGAAAATAAAGCATACATTGAAGATTGGTTTCACTCCATCATTTGTTTGCAACATCACTCCATGCTTCAACAATTTTTGATATCATTTTTTCAAGGGAAGTTGGCTTCTCATACCCTAATTTTCATTAATATGCATTTTTCAAATTTGGGTATGTGTATACATGAAGCCGTATTTCGAAAATGGCTCCACTGGAAGTACTCATATACGTAGTCATATTCATCCTTCAATCAAAGTAGGTTAGTGAAAATAAATAAATAAATAAATAAAATAAAATAATGACATAAATAAGTGCATTTTGTTCTTTTGTAAAACTAGTTGTTTTTGTTGCAACATGCTATCGAAATCAACATCGGTGATAAATTTTTTTAATAATTTGTGTATGTAGATGATTTACAATGGAAATAATAAGTTCTACAAACACTCATTTTCATTTTTATCACCAATTTGAAAAAATGCTTGAATTTCATTTTTTTGGCTTGCGGGCTTGATGAACTTTCTAGAAAAACAGTCGGGGCAGTCATGTTTTGAGGGACCAAAAGTGAATATTTCTAAAACCTGTTTCTACCCCAAGTAGCCCTTGATGTCTACTTTCTAACCCAATTTGAATCATTCAATTTGGATTTGAAACGAAAAAGTTAGAACCAAAACATTGACAGGGTGTCTAGCGGGCAGCTCAGGAACAGAGTTGGGACAGTCAGTTTTTGGAGGCCTAAATGACCATATTTTTAAAACCTATTTCTACCCTAAGTATCCCTTGATGTATACTTTCTAACCCAATTTGAATCACTCAATTTGGATTTGAAACGAAAAAGTTAGAGCCAAAACATTGACCGGATGTCTAGCGGGCAGCTCAGGAACAGAGTTGGGACAGTCAGTTTTTGGAGGCCTAAATGAATGAATTTTTAAAACCTGTTTCTATGATAGATTCCCCTATGAATATAGTTTACAATACAATTGGAATCACTCATTTTCGATATCGTATGGGGAAGTTATGATCAAAATACTAATTGTCTATCGTAAATCAGCACCCTTAAAACTATGTCTTTCCGGTTGTTCCTTACAGTATTTGACCCATCAATTCTTCTTCTCTTCAAAACCTGTTTATATTGGAGATAAATAAATGAATCTAATTTCATTTTCAATTTGAATCATTTGAATCCGACATCAAACGAAAAAGTTATGCTTGAAATATCAACTGTTGGTCTAAGCCGGGTAATCGACAATGACTCTATTATGCAGGTTGTTCTAAACAAGTTTGACATATCATAGCATTGAATTTTTAAAACATGTTGCTACTGGAGATAACCCTTTGAATTAGCTCTCATTTTGCTTTGGAATCACTCAATTTCGACGAAAAACAAAGAAGTTGTGATTAAAACACTGCGGGCTAGCATGATTGGCCACTGCTCTCCCGCAAGTGACAAGTAAATTTTACTTTGTTATTTTCTCAATGGATTTGTTATACAGAGTAACTACTTGTTGTTTTTTGCATAATTCTTGGATTAGAGGAGCCCGATCACCTCTCTTTCTCCATGATTGAATGTTTTATTGCAGGTAGACACTCGTTTTTTGCAGGTCCTGGGAAAATAAAGGTGGTCAATTTATGGACGAGTGATTTTTCAAAGAAATTTTTATAAAACAAAGGAATTTTATCCAAATCATTACCCAACAGATTCATAATAGAACAAATGAAGAATTGATTTCCATTTGAAGATTCATGTCATGTGTTTGCTGCCAAAACATTTTTCGAATAGATCATTTTTTTGACATAACATCATAGCTGTTGCAACTCAATTTATTTATTTACATACTGCTTTTTGTTGTTTCTTTTCTAATTTCTCTTATATTTTGTGTTTCAGGTGTTGCTTCATTCAAATTGCAACTCATCCTCAGCATCAATGAAGTGAAAAGCTAATTCATTCTTTGCGTGTTTGCATTTTATGGTTGTGTATTTTGCTGCTCCTTTTCTGAAGGGATAGCATTTGTGTGCATTTTTGTCGTTCCTGCTGTTCCTTTTTCAAAGGGACATCATTTTCGTTTTGCTATTTATTTTCTAAAGGAATAGCATTTTTTGGTTCAGCCATTCATTTTGATGTTCCTTTTTCACAGTTCATTTTGTTGTTCCTTTTCGAAATAGAACAACACTTTTTCACTTTCACATTTTGCTGTTCCTTTTCGAAATGGAACAGCTGCTGTTCCTTTTTGAAATGGAACAACACTTCTGCACTTTCATTTTTTTGTTTGTATTTTTGCTTTTTGGTGTGCATTTCCTTTGTTGTTCCCTACAAGGAATAACACTTTTTTGAGTGTTTTTGCTGTTCATTCAAAAAAGCAACACTTTGGGAGTATTTTTGAGAGCAACCCTTTTCTTCCTCTTGTGGAATTATTCCTAGTTCATCTCAACCACATTCTCCTGATTCTCTTTCATGGCATGAAGTACACTACTTTTATGAGGACAAGAATTATGGATTCTATTGAAGCAAGTTAATATCATTCACGTTATGATGTTTAACAGGATAGCTCCTTGATGATAGATTTTTTTCAAAAGAGACACAATTATTTATATACTACTTTACTTCATTGTTTTCTGTTGAACATGATATTGATTGATCATCTTAATACCATGCTGGTTTCATCATCCCTGGTTATAATCTTCTTTGTCTGTAATAAATGAGATTATGGGTATATTTTTTTCTATTGACATCTTCAACTTCTTCCGCCATCCCTGCTCTTAAGGAGTACTGAGCCTCCCTCTTTTTATCATAAAAATGTGTAATAATAACAAAATTTTGTTCGCAGATGGAGGATAGGGGGTCTCATTACGAGCCAGCCTACCATGTTCATAAGGCTGTAACAAAGTGACATTCCCATTATGGCCACCACACCAGGGTTATGATCCATTGGATAGCCAAATTATCCTCGGAACAGGAGGTCTCATCACGAGCCGGCCTGATCACTTTTGCTACCTCCTAGTGAATGGCAGTGTGGTTATCTGGTTACCATGCCAGCACACTGAACTCTTCTGTAGAACAACACTAAAACTCTCCATTTATAAATTGAGGATCCTGGCTCATATAGGTTAAAAAGCAACCCTGCCAAGGCTATGAACGCCTGCTGGCAGCAGCGGCTCTGCTTATGGTATTGAAGTTATATCTTATCGTCAATTATTATTATAATACCCTTTTCTTATTTTTCTTTTTATCAGAGAAGTTATTTCCTTAACTTTTTCCCTGTTTTGAACCTTTATGCATGAGAAATTGTTTTATGATCAATCACATCATTTTCAGCTAGAATACTGTCAGCAAAGCATCTTTTTAGCATATTGTTGTCCTTTTTCGTTTTTTATAAACTATCATCAATCCAAAGCGTCCTATCTCTTATTCATAACTATCTTTACACACTTTGCTCTCAATATAACCATACTTTTCACCGTCCTATCATTAATAAGTGTACTCTGCTTCACTGATATATTGTTCATTCCATTGCCTTGCCGTCCGCACCACCCCTCTCATATGCTTTATGGTTATGGAACCCATTTTCCAATTGGAGGGGGGGAATGTATGCCTTATGGGATTGCATGTGATCTGATTACCACACTCTGCCATAACTTGTTGATTTGATAGGTTTTTCTGATTGAAATTGTTGCATGCATTTTATCTGTTGCTATTCAAAACTAACACTATGGCTTCAAGAACATTGTATGCACAAGTATGATTTGTTTACCGGAGAACAACAAGTATGCAGGGGAAATTCTATTCACAGCATGACCACACTATTGCAACTAACAGAAGCGGCTCGAGCAACTTGTGAACATGAACAACTCTGTAGACATTATGTGCTTACCTGGATTCCACCTTTTGCATCACTTTCAGCACCAACTTTGCCTACATCAGCTTCAACAACTGTCAATACATATATGTCATTCCACATTTTTCTTTTGGAGGTAAAACTTGAGGTAAAATAGCATAATTTTCTGGTTTATTACGAATTTAGGAGAATTTACTGAACATCCATTTTGAGCATTATTTACCATCCTTCATTTCATAGTTTTTACCACTTCCCATTTTTCAGCAGCATATCATTTCCGAGTATGGGGGAGTGTTCCTTCATTTCTTTCTTATGACCATGTCATTCATATTCTTTATCATCCATTGCTCTTCTTATTCATTCTCAACACCTCCCTTATTTCATGTTGTTTTACACCAAGCATAGAATTCAACAGCTGGTAGCAACCACCTCTATTTGTTTTCTAGCATCGCATGAGGGCATGCTAATTTTTCAGAGAGGGGGAGGAATTGCTACGCATGATGGATGTTTTCTATTTTCTTTCTCCTTTAAGGCATACAATTTCAGTGTAGAAATTGATTTCCCTAATATTTTAAAAAAAAACTATGAACTCCATTCTTGTGATCTCTAGGAAACACAGACATACTATTAAAATACACATACCTGGATAATTTCAAGATAAATTGGTTCATAAAATTTTGGAAATCATGCACTCTCACCTACAGCTATTTTGTTTATATCTCATGATCCGTGCATCAAAACAATCCGATTTTTGGATCATAAAGGCATTCATATATTATAAATATACTTGCCAAATTTCAACAAAAGCTGGGTTGTAGTTTTTGGGAAAATGGTTAATAAAGGTTGTTGTTATTTATATTACATTTTGCTGCAACTTAATTGTTATGCCTTCATCAAGATTCCTAAAATTGAATATTCATTAAGTAAGGAAAAATTCATTTGTTCTATCCATTTCATGAGCTGAGATGAACATATTTTTTTATTGCTTGGTCAACACATGGGTTTTTGTCTTTGGGGTGCATGAAGACATGCAATATATTCAGTTTTCGTTGCATGAGGACATGCAACATGTTGAGTGTGGGGGTATGTTGGGCCATGAATATGACCACTTTGTAACACTTATTTCATCCATTTTTACTCTTCTCTATTATATCATCTGTTATAATTTATCATTTAAATCCATTTTATAAATGATTTATGCTCTTATGAATGAATATTACCTATTCTCCTTTATTTCTAATAAATTGATGATTATGCATTATTTTATCAATGATAGTTCTAATAAGTTGGTTATAACATTATTCACCATTTTTAGCCTCCAAGGTAACTTCCAGATTGAAGATTTGATTTTTAAATTTGCCAACTCAGAAATTTGCTGGTTTAAGGAGTGACAATTTTGCAGTTGAGATTCTGAGCAAATGAAGACGAATTTGAGAAATCCAGAACATGGGTTTTGTCCAAAACGGGCCCAATTAACTTTGGTGAACAACGATTTGCCCAAATTCGGCTTGTACAGAGAGAAACGTAGGGTTCTTTGAGCACGATTTTCTCAGATTTGCAGTTGCGGCCGTCCTCCAAACTTTAGTTGCAAACCCAAATTCATCTTGCTTTTGTTGAGAGATGAAAGGAAATATATTTTCTTGTTGATCATCTGGTTAGAATCAACCCAAATTTGTAAAACAAATAATGTTGTAATTATCTATGCTCTCTGATCTTTCTCTATTTAAATGAAAACAAAGATCAGAGAGGGGGAGACTTGATGATGGATTTGGGGAATGAGAAATGATGGACAACGATGGTGGATTATTCATGATAGGATAGGGATTAATGCATGCTTTAATTCTCAAGCTTTTGCTATTGTAATGATTCCACAATTGGCTGATTAATAAATGATTTGGGATTGCTGTTCACTCTTTTCCTTCTGAAGTAACCCAGCAGCGTCCGCTGGCGGCTAAGGGCCCAGCCTCTGGTGGAGTATGCTGCTGCTGCTGTATATTATCTTTTTGGTTTATGCGTGGTTTGTATTATCAGCTTGAATTGGTAATCTGGTGTGTTTTATTATCTTATATTACAGTTCTGTTATATTTCATATATCGTTCTCTGCAACAAGAAAGTCGTAATGTGCATTCTGATCTTATAACGTATTGCTATTCCTTTAAAGTCGTTAATGTAACATTGATGATCTCTACAGAATGCTATTGCTGTTTAATTGCGGAGTAATCAAGCTGTAACCTTCTTAAGCTGGTATTACTGTATTTGTCTATGGTTTATACTTCATACGATTGCTGTTCAATTGACATCGTGGTTCTATTATGAATTGTAATCGTTACCCTTTCTAACCAGGATTAATACTTGCGTATCAGACTCAGATTACCATTTCTTAATACCCCTGTATGCTGTGTGTATTATTTATTTTAGCACCGTAGGCTGTTCCATATTTCATTTCTAATTGGTTGCCATTCTATTTCCGTTTGTTGTCTGATTTATTTGATTTGGCTTTGTTGTTGTTTGTTTCCATTAAATTAGAGTTTGTTGTTCAGTTCCTTTAATTCTAGTTTGCTATTCCATTTCCTGTTTTCTGTTCTATTTTACTTTCTGCTGTCCATTTACTTGCATTTATTGCTTTGGTTAGAGAGAAGGTCTAAGGCTATCGTGAGCCTCAACAAGACGCTGCCTAGCTCCCAGACCTATGGTCCATGCTCTAATTTCCTTTCCATCAGTTTCTAGAGGGATGGGTTATCACTTCCGCACCCTTGACTGATAAGCTGTCTTGTGTGATTTTATTCTTTTAAAGTAATTTAGTCATAGTTTAGCATCCATCCATTGTTGTGTTCTCTGCACGCTGTACTACTAAACATTACTCTTGAGTAAATAGCCGCCTCAGACTGAGTACACTCTTGAAATAAAAAGTCGTCCCTGGGTTGACAATTAATGTGAGGTAATTAGGAGTTTAAAAGACACCTTTTTATCCCTCCACAAGTACTGCTACAACTTAATGACTGTCTAGAAGCATATTTGTATATAGTTGTGATGTCTTGTTCCTTTTGCTGATCTGGATCATTCTTCATGTCTTCTTCTATCATGACCTTCACATCTTCCTCTTTTTGTTGATTTTTCTCTTGAATACATGGAGGATTTGATGGTAACCATGAGGGAGCTCTCTCGATCTCTGATTCTGATGTCTTCTCTTCATCAAGTGCAACCCATGGTTCTTTGATCTTCTCTTTTTCATCTTCTTCTGCTGGATGTGGTCCTTCAATGATATCAATATAATCTCTTTTTTGCAATACTCTTCCTGAGCTATGGTGAATATCATTGAGCTCAAGAGGAGTTGTTTGGAAGTGTTGTACCTTAGCATTCTAAGTGGGTTGAGCTACTCCAATGTGCAGATTTGCAAATGGTGGTTCCCCACTATATACTTGTTGGGCCTGTCTATTGTTCAAGTTTAGGTTCAGCTGGGCAGGCATTTGGAGTTGCCTTAGTGGAGCAGGAGTCAATGGTTGTGGTTGAACAGGTGGTGGAGGCAAAAGAGCGGGAGGAGAGTTGTATTGGGGCCTCCACCCCTGATGAGATGCATTCCACTGAGGTTGCAACTGAGCATAGGGTTGAAATGAATGGGTGGCTGGTTGGGCATGATATGGAGATGTGAAGGACCAAGGAGGAGGCGTGGACCAAGAAGGATGAGCAGGGGGGGCCCAAGAAGGTATGGATGTGACTTGGTTGGGGTTGTAGTATGCCTAAGATGTCCCTTGCATCCCTTGCTGGTATGGTCTAGGTCCATGTGGCCTCTTTTGGTTTATGTAATAGATCTATTCAGTGACTCCTTCGACCCCTTGGTATACAACTTTAAGTCTGGGCAAGGACGGACACTTGTCTGTATAATGATTTTCTTCACAAATTGAACAAACCTTTATAGAGTTCAATGGGCATTCATTCCTAGGATGCCTCCTGGTGCATCTAGGGAAAAAAATGGCCAAAGCCCTCTCTTCTTCCTCTTGTTTCCTTTTGATATGTAATGCATCCATTTTCATGGCAAGAATCTGCAACATCTCACTCTTGAGGTCTTCCAGCATGCTTCTAATTTCATCTTTAATGGATGAAGTGGAAGAAAAGGTACTGCTCCCAACATCTCTGTTTTCAGCCATTGGCTCTAGATGAATTTTTTTTTCTTCTTCTTCCCGTATAAGTTCTTCAAATATGTTTGGTTATTACCTAAGGGTTTTTCTTGATTGCAACCATCGAAGAAGAGAGAAGGTTGGTTATGTGAAGCATTGGGGGTGTTGGACAAACATTTTCCTGAATTATCGCTATACCTACGAGGCATGAAAGGAAATCTTTTTGGTTGGATTTTGTTTTTTTTCACTGATTGTACCTACAAAACTGAAATTCATTGAACAAACAAATTGCAACTAACTGAAATGAATTTGCTGAAATGAATTTACATAACTGAAAGGGAAAGCAAATGAAATGCAGAACTAAAAGCAAGGAAATGACTAATCTACTTTTGCTGAAGTGAAGTTGCTGAAATTAAATTTGCAGAATTGGAAATGAAAGCAAATGAAATGCAGAACTGAAAGCAAGGAAATGACTAATCTACTTTTGCTGAAATGGAAATTGCAGAATTGAAAATGAAAGCAGGGAAATGCGGAAACTGAAAGAAACAAATACTCTACTTTTGCTGAAATAAACTACTTAGCAGAATGTTGCAGTAGGAAATAGAATAAAAGCAGTGATCACATAATACTCTGACACTCCCCCCACAACGACACCAAAGAGTGGTGAGCACCAGTATTTCAGCAATAATGCTACAACTCATGGGGCTTCCTACTTTACTTTTATCAACTTGGTAGTTCGTAACAAACTTGGAAGGGACGGTGCTGTATGCACAAGTACTAGTTCTTACTGCAGGCTGTCACTTGGTCACCTGGCACAAGATCACTAAGAGCTCAAGCCAGCTTCTATGAATTCTAGAAGAAGCTCTAAATGTGATGAAAGAAAGGAAATCTTACTCTAAAGAGGCTATTCTACTTGCAGAAAGAGAAAGAAGACTAGAATGTAAAGCAAAACCTAGCAAACCCTAATTTACCAACTGACCCTAATTTTGCAGAAAGAGAGAAGAAAACCTATGAAAGGAGTGCCATTACCTACCGAGGAAGTAAAATACACCTATTCAAGCAATTCCTAGAAGAAAATAAGTAAAAAACATCTTTTTTGGATTTCTATGTATTTTATGTGAAATTTTTATGTATGTAATTGATTTGTTTGTGGATGTGGCACCGATTCGGTGGCAATGGAGGGTGACTTTGGGATTTGAAGAGGTGTAGGAAGGTGTGCAGGGGTCCTAAGAGACCTCTCGAAACCTTCTGGAGGCTTTCCTTGCAATCAAACTTCAAAAAGACACGTACAGGAAATTTTAGAGGAGGTTGTAGGGGATCTACAGGAGGATGCCGAGAGATGTTTTAGAGGGTTTAAAGGTGGAAAAAATGGTGGGAAAGGGTAGCTAAAAACTAGAGGGGTGTGTTAAGGTGTTTGAAGCTCATCAAGGATGGTTAGGAAAGAAAATGATTGTTGGATTTGTTCAAGAGATGAGAGGAAAGCTTATGAGAAAAGGGCAGAAATTAGGGTAGATTTGTGAAGGGTTGCGAATGACCTGTGAAGGATTTAGCTCAAGAGTTGGTGATGGCAGAATTATTGGCTTATTATGAGCAGAAATGTATTGTAAGAGAGCTGCAAATCAAACATTGAAAATGAGAAAGAAAAGAACTAGCTGTACTAAGAAAAACAAAACTATATCTCATGTTAACCTAAATTTTGATCTAGAAAAATAAAATATTGAACAATGCTATATGGAAAGGAAAGAATGGAAAGAGATTTATTGCAGAAATATAAATGAGTATTGCAAAATGGATCTGGAGAAAAACATTAACCTCTGAATCAAACTGTAACACTAGAAATTGCATGGAGGAAGCAAAACTGTGTTTTGTGGCAGCAAGAGTGTCTTGACCTCAGGTCATGTTCCCAAAGGGTGGAAAGGAGGTCAAGGCTCTATTGATGGAATTTTTTTATCTTTATCCTAACATTATTTAACCGACTTCAGAAAACTGAAATGGAAATAGCTATGTAAATCACCAAAAGCAACCTATTCTAGCCAAGGAAGAAATCTATCTAACAACATCTGATTCATAAACTGAAACAAAACATAAAAATACAAAACAAGAGGTGTTGGGTAGCTTGGGTTGGGCCCTAACCCAAGAGCTTCAGCCCTCTAAAATAACTCAGTGTTGGCTTAGAAAATATTTCATCTCCATTATCAAAATAATAGTCACATTACATAAAAGTGTTCACAAAAGTAAGCTTCGAAAATGAGTTGAGCAAGAGATGCAACCAAAGTGCGAAAATTTGGCTAACAAAAAACTAACCTACTGAGGACCTAAGCCCCACTATTTATACAACTGGAACCCCAACAAGTCTCCTAAAATCAGGGAGGTTTGGCTCCCAAGACTAGAGATAGACAACAATTCTTCTTCACTTTCTCAGCTTCCCTTTTGATGCATTGATGTGGCTACTTGAGCTCTGAGCCTTTTGAAGGAGGATTCGAAGTAGGGAGTCATCAATGAGGGGGATGCCCTCATATAAATCCTCTCCCTTGTCTTCCTTGAATATTGGCTGCCAAATGCTCATTAAACCTTTGATTTTGTCTCAAAATTGACCAAAAATCTGCATAAAGCACACATTAGACTTCATGGCATAATGACTAACCCAACTCACTCTATTAGCATAAATATAATCAAAATCATGCAATAAACTAATGAGAATGGTGGATTAAGCTATGTTAGGAGGCAAAATGAGCCCATATAATTACCCATTTCTGTGGCTCATCAGCGACGGAAGTAAGGAGTGCGCTACGATGAGCTGTGTCTATAGGGTTACACCAAGAAGGATGATGTTGTGCAGTTAAGTCCAAAAGTAGCCGTTGAAGTCACTGTTCATGATTGGATAGCGAAAATCCCGTTAGGGGGAGTGGGTAGGTGACATTTATGGTGAAAATCTTTGGATATCTGCTATGAAAGATGCATTGATGATCAGAAAATGGAGGGAACGGTCGGATTTGAATTTGAAAACCCCTATAAATATGGCATGTCAACCTACAGAGAAACACTTTGCATTCTGAGAATTGTTTGTGAGCCCTACTATTTTAAATTTATGGAACATGCAAACTATGAAGCTCTCTTTTCACGTCCATCATTTGCAAACATATCTACAGTGACTCGTGAACTTATTTTTGAACAAATGACTGCAGCAAATCCCACAAAGGCTATTAGTTCTGAAGTCATTTTCTTTGACACAGCGACCCATGAAATTGCAAGCATGGAAGCCATGCCCTCATTGCCTACGGCGCCAAGGTTTCCTAAGCCAAAACAATTGGCTACTAAGGAGAAGCAAAAGAAACATGTACTGGTGAGGCACTCACCGAGGAAGAACCTGTAGGTTCGATAGAAAGAAAAGAAGGACAAGGCGAAGCAGCTGGAGAAAATAGTGGAATTGGAGGTAAAGGAACTCTGTGATGGAGTGGAGGAATTAGATTATGGGGAGAGCGAGCCTATAACTAGGCTCCTGAAGTATATCCTTCCATGTAAAGGGAAAATGAAAGTAACCAAGGACCTATGTTCTGGTAAATTTATGGTCTCTAGGCCACTATTATCATAATAGGTCATTTTTTAAGGCACGGCATTAGCGCGCATCTCGATGTTGAAGATGGAGGATTTGGATCTCAATGGCCATGAGAAATTCCCTCACTTATCTACTAATAGGCACATGATGAAGATGTACTATGAAGAAAGCAGGGTTACATGGTTGGAACACATAAAATGGGTCAAAGGCATCGAGAAGGCCGGTTTACTACACATGTTTTGTCTACCACACTTCCACTGGTTGATTATCAAAACTTTGTGTGTGTGCCATCTGCTCGCACTAGTACATGATGTATGCTTATGGCTCAGTGAACCCATAACTATAACTGATATGCTCATCCATAGGATTACGAAGCTTCCCTATAAAGGGGCAGACCCTGACAAGGAGTTTGGAGGAAAAAGTGGAGAAAAGGAGTTGGCAGATAAGATGAAAAGTAAATTTGGATTGATTAAGAAATCGCTCAGATATTCTATCCACTCCATTGAAGACCAAGCGGTGTAGTTTTCTGCCCAAATTCTAGCACTGAAGATTATGAGGAAATGCCACATGGACGAAGTTCCGACACCAGTAGTATCATTGGCTACCCAGTGCACGAAGGGAGTACAATACAATTGGGCACAATATTTATGTAAATAATTCCTCACACACTGATGTAAAACACAGGACGAAAGCAATGAAATTCACTATGCCTGGTTCCTGTTGCTAATTTTACTTGTACCATGGCACCTTCTGGAGGATAGATAGTTTCCTCCGCAGGAAGAAGATTTACCATAGGCAATGAAGTTTTCTTTGTTGTGGGCGATAAAGGATCTGGAGAGGATCACGGAATCCAAGATTTTATGGATATTGGTTGAAATGGACCTCCACACAGTAATCAATAAGCGACCAAGGTTGTTTCCAACCTTGTACGTGTATTTGAGGGCCTTCGCAGACTTTAAGTCTCACTTCCATAATGTAATGATCAAGGCAAGGCATGACCCTAAGCATATATGGAACACGTTTACATATGTAGTTTCAGAAACATATGTGCAGGAAATTATGGGAAGTTGGCCAGTGGAATGGCGACAACCCACAGATGTTGGTGCAAGTACCAATCAGGGCGAACAAACTGCTGCTACTGAGATGACAGCTCTGCAAAAAGGAAAAGAAGCAGCACCTGCAATGGCGCAAGCATTGGATGAGAAAAGAAAGAAAGAAGCTGCTGCTAAGGCAGCTGTTGAAAAAGAGCAAGCTGTGAAGGAGAGTGTTGAGATAGAGCGCACTGACATGGAGGAATTTTAAGCATCAATTTCCTAGCATACTGAGGACAAGGAACTATCCAAGCATGGTGGATATGGAGGAGAGGAGAAGAGTAATCCCTTCACATTAAAGAAGCGGAGTAATAAGATAACTGCCAGGCCAAGAAAGAAGCACAAATCATATTAAAAAACATGCATTGACCCGATGATCCTCACACAAGAGGATCTCGATGAAATTGGGGGAAAAGTTAGAGACACCATAATGGAGCTGTGGAGGCAATTTAAGCAGCAATACATGTAGATGCTAGGGAGTGTCCAGAAGGATCTGCGCGAGCTGCAGATCCAAACATGTAGGATTCAAGCAAGCATAGGCCCAGCGAGCGGGATGCAAGTGAGCCTGGTGCAAGGGAGTGAGAGAGTATTGGAGATGGAAAGGACTCTGGACCTTAGAGTCATCTCCTTACCAAAAGGATTAGTCTGTGTAGAAACAAAGGAAGGCCATGCTCTACTGGGAATGATCAAAGATATATGGGTAAACTTAGCCACGTTGTCACATCAGACTCTCCATCCACTGCATCAGTGGATCTTGGACGAGCTTATAATTAGAGAGAAGCAGACACTTGTAGTAATTAGTGAGGTTGTTTTTGAAAATTATAGTCTTATAATTTAATAGACATAAATTATTGACTGGGGATAGGTAAGCTTGTGAGATACTACGTAAAATATATGTAGGCTACTATTGTAAGTGTTTGTTTAGATAAAATCACACACACATGGCTTCAAGAACTCCTTTTCCTCCTCAACAGTTCGTTGCAAATGCTAGGGGGTGGACTTAATCCTTCCTCTACAATGCCTACTATTGCTGATGTTGATCAGAAAAACATAATTAGACCAATGAACAACAACTAACTCCATTCACTCATTACATAAAATGAAATGCTATTCGAAAAATCCAAACCATTCATAAAACAAGCTCACATTTAACCATTATTCACAAGTTGTTATGAATTAGAAAAAAAAAATGTAGAATGTGTACTAATTCTATTAATGCATGACAAAAATGAATGACAATAAAACAATTCTGTAGCTACAAGAGTTGTGAGTAAACGAGGCCCTCCCTTACTCACAACCCCTTCAAATAAGACAGGAGTTAATCAATGAGATTCAGCAAAACATAAAGTATTGTATTAATCTGGAGAATGTTCAATAATATCCCATTGCAATAAACATGAAGGTCTTTTATACAGACGCATGGGCATAACTGCCTCAAATCAGAAAACCTAACACCTTACAACTATTGGATAATAACAGCTGAACAAGAATAAGCATGATGAGTTTGATCCATGACTGAAATCATGGATCAAACAGACTTTGTGAAACTGATGGAACTGTCTTTAAATACAACCATTCGAGAAAGGAATAAAGATCTAGGTGGTTTGAATGGCAGTTCTGAGGCAACCAATAGGACACCATCTACACTATTGACTTTCTCAACAAAACCCATGTCATCGTTCTCTTCGAGGCTGACCGGAACATGCTTAACCATGGAACTACAAGAAATCAAGGTGGTTATAGGAAACTTTCACATCTGTAGGAAATCAGCACAATTACATGAAATATCCTCATTTGAAATAATTCAGGGAAGTTACAGGAAATTGTGGAGTAGTAGTAGGAGTCTCAAAACTACTTCAGAAAATGGTTTATCTACACAAGATGTGGTCAAATTCTTCGATATTGTAGGTGATTCAATTAGATAACTTTTTAACTTCAAAAATACTTAGGAATTAAAGTGGAACCATACCTTTCTAAAATAATTTGCATACCTTCAAGTTCACAACACCTTCTTGGTCAAAATACATAAATGATGGTAAAAGAGGGTGTTCAAGGATTAAGAAAGGTTCAAAATAAAGGGGTTAAGACCTCAAAAACCCCATCAGAAATGAGAAAAATTGGGACTCAACAAAGGTTAAGGTAAACAATGAACATATATTTGCTAAGAAGGCTCGAGCTCTGAAGGAAAAGGAAGAGATAAAATCGTAGAGTTAGAGCTTGGAAAAAACAAAAATGCATGTGTACAATTCAGTCCCAGAGTTACAAATTATGGAAGATGTCACAACTACAACGAAGGTCGTAAAATTGGCTACTGCAGTCCGTGAATCAAAACATTAGATCGAGAAAGTCACATTTGATTTCTACATGAATATTGTAGAATTACAACAAAATCTGCAGTCGACTACTCCGCCAAAGGTCAGGGAGCAGTGTGATGCAGCCATTAAGGAGCATATGAATACTCTGGAGGTTGAAGTTAAAGGATGTGACTTTATTTTTAATGAGGCCATGGAATTATGGGACACTTTGTAGGAGGACACAAAATTGTAGAGGTTGAGTACAGAAATCAGAGAGGCCCAACAGAAATATGATGAGATTAGGGTGACTGCACACACATTAGCGCCAGTCCAAGAAGGAAAGATGCTACATGCAAAATTACATGAATTGCACCAAAAATAACCAATGTTAAAGGCTCGGATTCAAACTTGGACAAAAGAGGCTAGCCAGATTTCTCAAACCATTCATGAGAGGCTAAAAGCTCTACATCATGCTCATAGGACCATGCAGCTTGCGGTAGAGGGACCAACTACAGAAAAGCTGGTTGCAGAAGTGAAGAAGGTTGAAGTACAAAGTACCACAGAGATGAACACATTGAAGTAGCAGTTCAGTGAGCTCCACCACAAAGTCGAGAAGCCATATGAGTGACTCGACGGTGAGTCACCATATTTTATGTTGGGGGCTTGTTGGCATATGGTCCCTAGGGTCAATTTTGGTTTAGTTTAATAAATTCTTGAGTAGAATTTTGTAAATAATGTAATCATCATGAAATGTGGAAGCGAAGCACGCAACGAAGTAGGATTCAAAGGGGATTTAGCGCCTTGTATGGGTAAGTGATAGGATGGTTTTGGGACTCACCCAAAGGCCGCGGACCATGGTATTGTAATAGAAAATCTATAAGTATTTGATTCATAGTGAGTCTAGAGAGATAACTTTTGGTGAAGAACAAGTGTAAGGGAAAATTGCTAAGGCAGGAAAGCTTTGTTTCCTGTACTTAGGCGAAAGGGGAAGGCTCCTAGAGCTGAGTGCGTAGAGACCTTGGCAAGTCCATAGCTGAGTGGGCACACCCCTGCAGCTAGTGCATAGGGCAGAAGAGTCCATAAATTGAACGTTGAATCTAATAAAGACTGTTTGAACCGAATCTCTTACACATGTGCCTTGTTCTTAATTATGTTTAAGTTTATGCATTATCTCTTAATGATCTATTTTCTATGAAATAAAGTGTATTTTCTGTGTGAATCTATAAAATATTTAATATTCATGCATGAAGAATATGATGAACTATTTTTGTGAAGGTAACAACTAGACTTGTTATGATAGTTGTGCGAATCAGGTAGATCTGCACGAAGGCAGATCTAGGGTTATTATCTACTAAGCGAATGTTGTGAGTCTGCTTCTTTTAAGTCTGAAAAGCATGATTGTAGACCTTCACGAAGATCTGGGAGCAGTTTGATAGAGTTGTAGTAGTGGAATATATGAAGATACAGATCTACACGAAGGCATATATGAGCTACAAGGGCTTCAAATACACATCACATGGTCTCTGGATGTAGAAACCTGGTTCTACCATCCCCCAATACTACTTCTGGTGAGACTGTAGCCTGCGCTGTGCAAATTTTCACCGAAAGGGCCAATAGTTAGGGTTTTGCTGGTTGGTGAAAATAACTATGACCCTGTGTTAGGCCCCCTTAAGCCAACAATGTGTTTATTTTTAGGGTGAAGGAAGAGATTCTTTGGTATTCTTATTGCACTTTTATTATCAAATTTGGTAGAAATAGGTTCATTTTATGTTATCTTCATGTCTTGAAGTGAATGTATTCAACTTCAGTAGTAGATAGTGAGACTAAGGTTTTCTTCTTGCTCAGCCAAGAAACGAATGGTTTTCCTAAGAAAAATACACTACCAATTGTACTTTTTTTGTCATCTATGCAATTGGAACAATCTGCATTTGTGTAAGCTATTAGTGAAAAATATTTTCCTATTGGATACCATAGTCCATAATCCATTATTCCTTTTAAATATTTGAATATTCCTTTTTTCGCTCAAAGACAACTTTTCTTTTCAGTTGATTGATATCTTGCTACTAACCCAACTACTAGAATTAGATATGGTATTAAAGTTGTTAGGTATAATAGAATTTGTATCATAGATCTATATATATTTTGATCGACTTCCTACAATTCATCATCCTTGCTTAGGTTTCATCCAATAACCATGGAAGTGGTGACAAGGGAACAATCATCCATTCTAAACCTTTTCAACATTTATTTTTAAAATGTCTCTTGAGAGATGAACATGCCTTCTGATTTTTATATGATTTGCAGACCAAAGAAGAAATAAAGTTCTCTAATCATTGGCATTCAAAACTTTGACTTCATTTCATTAGAAAACTATTGAACTAGGGATCTTTTATTGCCTCACAACATTATTTCATCAACATATAGAACTACAATTAGGAGTTTTTTGTCATCTGATTTTATGTACAAGTGGCTTTCATCTGCCCCTCTCTTGAAACCTTTATTTCAAAGATATATGTCTAAGCAAGAATATTGTGCTCATGGTTCTTCTTTTGAGTCCATAGGTGCCTTCTTTAATCTGCAAACATCATTAGGTTTATTTGATAGTCGATGGGCCTCAAGTTGTTCTATACATACATAATTCTTCTTCAATATCTCCATTAATAAAGGTAGAATTAACATCCATATGATATACTTTGAAGTCCTTGTGACATGAAAAAGAAAGAAACATTTTGATTGCTTCTAACCTTGCCATTGGAGCAAAATTTTCTTCAAATTTTAATCCTTCTACCTATGAATAGCCCTTACACACCGAACTTTATTTTTTCCTAATAATCTTCCCTTGTTCATTCAATTTGTACCTATGATGTTTTTGTATTTTTGTCTTTGTTTAAGCTCCCAAGTCTCATTCTTTTCTATATTTTCCAGTTCCTCATTCATGACATATCTCCAATGTTCATGTTTTCTTGCTTCAGAAAATTGCTTTCATTCAATCATGGACAACATGGAAATTTGAGATTGATCTGATGTCTCAACAAGTTTCCTTGTTATTTGAACCCCTACATCCTTATTACCAATAATTTTATTTTCAGGATGGTTCATTTGTACATAACTCGAAGGTTCTTTTGAATGGATCTATGTTTCGTTTACATCTTCAACACATTCCTCATCTTCTTCAATTACTAGTTGATCACAGGGATTGATAAATCTTGTATACTTCCTTTAGATAGGTGGTTTCTCATCAACTTTCACATATATTCAATCAATTATCATGTGCAGTATTTTATTATAACACCTTTACCCTTTTCTTTTTGTAGAGTACACTAAGAAGATTCCTAAATCTGCCCTAGCATCAAACTTTCTGAATTTCTCATCATTGTTTTTAATATACATTTAATATCAAACACTTTGAAGTGTTTGAATGATGTTCATTTTCAATGCCATAACTCATATCTTGTCTTATCATAGTTAGGCTTGAGATATGATTTTTTTAGTATGTGAACTGTTGTGCAAATATATTTTTCCCAATAGGTCTATCGTATGCTCCTTTCATATGTCATAGCTCTAGTAATTTGTTGTAATGATATGTTCTTCCTTTCAACAAATCCATTTTGATGGGGTGTGTCTGCAATAGTATAATGTGTTTTTATTCCATATTCATCACAATAATATTCAAATTCATTTTATGTAAACTCTCCTCCTTTGTATGAAAATATGAACTTTATCTTACAACCTATTTGTTTCTCTGCCGGTAGTTTGAATACCTTGAATTTCTCAAATGCATTTGATTTATCACTCTAGAAATCTGCCTATGTTAATATGGGAAAATGACCAATTATAATCATGAAGTAATGCTCACCTCTAGATTCTTCTATTTTACAAGGTCCAAATAGATCCATGTGTACTATTTATAATGGCTTACTAGTTGATAGTTGATCTTTAGTCTTCAAAGGAATATGAGCTTGTTTACCTATTTCACATTATTTTTGGATAGGATTTTGAGGCTTCATGATTTTGGGAAGGTCTCTTATAACTCCCTTTTTGTTGAGTCTAATGATATGGTCAAAGTTTATATTCCCTAGTCTTTTATGTCACAACCAACACTCGTATTATTTTTTGAAATGACAATCTTCTCTATCTTCATTCAAAGCATATACATTGTTTCTTGTTTGGATTCCCTTATCTAGTATCATTCTTGTTTTAGTTTACTTTATTTCCCATTCTTGAGCCCTAAATGTGACATCATATACTCTATTGTGAATTTGACTCACATTCAACTAGTTATGTTTTAGTCCATCTATGAATAATACATCTTTTGCCTTGCCTTTAACATTATTCAAGCGTATTGTACCTTTTCCCATTATTTTCCTTGGTGCATTATTCCCAAAAGTGGCATAATCTGAAAATGGAATGTACTTGTTTAAGGGTGCAAGGTATCCATTTCCAATAATTTCAACTGTGAGCTAGACACTCCAAATGACCTCTAAAAATGTATAAACTTCTTATTTCTTATACAGAGATAGACTGTATGGGCATTCACCGGACATGTCACCTCTAAAAAGAGGATGAGTTCCAAAGGCTACCTGGCCCTCTATAGGCTCTGCCTAAAGAAATAACAAAGTAAACACTTAGAAGTCTTTGACATACACATACTTGAAGGTTAAGGTCTTGCGGAATAAGACAAGTAACTTTCTATAGCTGAAAGGTGATTATGTGTGTATGCAAATTATGTATTTTTGCTGTTTAAATACTTTATATCAATTTTTTTTAGCATATCATCTGTAGAAAATAAAGACATCAAAATGATAAAGCAGTTCACCCCCCCCTCTGGGCTACATCTGCTGGACCAAACCTCTCCAAATAGGCTTCTCCTCTTGTATTAAAATTGATACAAAGGCTAATACAAGAATATGGGTGTCTCAAAGGAAAGATCTGACTGTAAATACAAAATCAGAAGATAGGAATTAGCCAAACATGCTCTTTCCCAAACACTAAACAGTGAATTTTGTACCTTATACAGTACTTTCCCCAATTGGCCCTGGTGGCCCTTTAAACTTGAATGGATAATTTCGAGGTGAAGATGACCTCAATTGGTTCTGAAACCCCTTCCATTAGACTCAAAAGGTCGAAAATAGCAGACATAGGCTTTTGAATCACCAAAAACGGATGAACAGAGCCCCCAAACAACTCCTGCACTGAAATGGCCGTAGTGGCCCTGAAAGCTTCCCTGAAGCTAAACAGTGAGAATAATGCCTAAAAAGGAAAAACGAGCTGCAAAAATGGATTCAAAAGGCTGGAAAACTTCAGGAATGACCTTCGTTCCACATTCACTGGCTGCACAATTCCCAATGCAGCTCCCAAACTGGTTTGGCCATGGTGGCTCCTGGAACTTCCACGAAGCTAAAACACCTGCAAATGACCTCAGATGGCTGCGAAACCTGTGCCTATGGCTTCATAAGGTCGAAGAGACCCAAAATCAAAAACAAATTCGTCCAAAACCGAATTTCCTAGCCAAAGTTATGGCCATTTAAAGTTTCTCCAATTTTTCCCTAGAAAAACTCCAGCTAACTTTAGTTAACTCCAGATAGCTCCGCCAATTATGGCAGGTCCGCCAAATTTGGCACTCCTGCCAAAATTCTGCCAACTTAACTGCAGTTAAATTTAATGTTTGGTGGTTGCCTCGGTTTTCGTGCCAGGCGGAATATTCCTTTTTTAATTTTTTTGAAAAATTAAAATTTCTAATGTTATGGACAAATTCTTCTTTTTGCCATAACTTTCTCATACGGTGACCATTTTTTGAACCGTTTGTAGCGCCAGAATCATGAAGACGAGAAATTTCCAGTCATTCAACTTTGAACCAGTTCTAAGCACTTTAAATTTTGAGCATTTTACGACACTTAGGACATGAGCACCTGATCACACCTCCCAAATGAGAAGGCTTTTGGTCCCCAAAAGCTCATTGAATCTCTGAACTAAACTGTACAGCACTTGAAGAATAGAAATATCCTGTTCCATTCAGCCAAAAGAGCATACTGATGCCAAAATGTCCTGCCTTATCAACTGTCGTCATGGCGAATGTTGCTACATAAACCAAGTACTCGTCGAATCCCGACCAAGCTTGTTCGCCAGACAAACTGAAAGTTTGCAGAAACCAGCAATGAAACTTGCTGATATATGAGCTGAAATATTCCCCTGAATATCTGGGCTTGCCAGCTGTCATGATGCCCATCCATGGCACCTCCACTCCAAAAGAAGAGCTGCCTCCCAAATGAGAAGGTTTTTACCAAGATGAAACACTTCATCATTTCTCCTCTTTACAATATTGGAGATCAAATTAACTTTTTCCAAGTCAATATCACATTACATGCATGATTAAAAACAAAGTAATCAACCCTTCAAGCTAATCACACATACATGTTTAAAATACAAGCAAATCATCATGATCCCTGTGCTCATGCATATCATTCTCATGCATGCAGTTTATCCTTCAACTTTCTCTTAAGTACAATCATAAGTACAATATCCTCGATCACATGTACGTGTACTTTCAAAGCTGAAATGAATATAACTTCCACTGCAATAGAGTGAGTCTCATACTCAGCTTTTCCTTCCTGCAACTTGCATTCCCTTAACAAAGAAATGCATTCAATCAAAGACATGCAACTTTAATTGGATAAGAATTCTAACCATTTCTTACCAATCCATTTCAAAGGTGCTTCCTTTAACTGCACATCGATATCAACATGCATATCATCCTGACACATCTCAATGATGGAAACTTCCTTCCCATTCTTGCCATACTCTTTCTCCCATTTCTTCAATTTTCGTGGAAGCATTGTTGGATTCAGAGTCCAACACCTTTCAACAGTATGTCCATGCTTATGGCAATAAGTGCAACACAGGTTCATCTTCTTGATAGCATGATTTGCATTGTTCAACGGAACTTTGGCTTCTTGCCTCCTTTCCTTCAAAAGTTTCCTGTATGTTGCCATTCTTTTCCAACATCTAGAAACACTATGGTTAAACAAACCACAAAAACAACATGCAATTCTTTTCCAATGCTTATGTGGAAATTTTCCATGCTTTACATGATCAAAGGAAATATGATTGAAATCAGATTTATACCTTTCCCTTTCACCTTCATTACCTTCATGAGGAGGTGAATCAAACGAAGAAGAAGCTCCTTTTGGAACACCATGAATCCTTGCAATGGCTTTAGAGCCTTCACCACTTCCTTGTTCAAGTGCATGCTTATGCACACCTTCTTCCTGCAAGGTCTGTTTCAAACTATTGCATTCCTCAATGATACAACCTTTACAACCTTGAGATAAAGAACCTGAAATGAAACTCCTTCTAGGAACTGTTTCAATTGCCTTCATAGCTGCTTTGGAACTTTCTCCACAAGATTGTCCATAGCCAAGACCCAAATTCTTAGGCGTTACCTCAACCATTATTGGCTCAACTATACCCTGTGCATGTTTTCCCAATCCTTTTCCTTCATATCCCATTTTGGACATCAACTTGGACCCTATACCTCTGGTATGTTTCTCAAAAGAACCAACATAAACATTCTTATCAGAATTTGAAGACAAACTAGAATTGTTTACCTCTTCTTCCAGCTGATACTTGGCTAAGGCTTCTTTGGCAACAAGGAGTTGTGTCTCCAACTCATGCATCCTTTCCAGCTTCATGTTTGCGATATGAAGTTGGCCTTCCATTTCCTACAATTGGTTAGAAAGCAACTGATTCTCTTCCCTCATGGAATTCAACTGCTCTTGAAGTCTAGAGCTCTTTCTTTCATCCTCATACATTTCTCTCACCATATTCATCATGATGAAAAATTCTTGCTTCAAGTCTTCATAAAAAAATCTTGTGAAGGAGGACAATTTTGAGAACTCACTTATGGAAGTTGTCATTATAAAAATGAAAAAAATAGCTTCAACAACTCAAACAACAAGTACTTTGCAGAATAATAAAGCAGTCAATCTCCAACACTGCTTAAGACACCTTTCAAGCTACACAATCAAGCTAGTGATGTCAGTCAAGCAACCTAGTGCTCTGATACCATCTGATCTGAAAATGGAATATACTTGTTTAAGGGTGCAAGGTATCCATTTCCAATAATTTCAACTATGAGCTAGACACTCCAAATGACCTCTAAAAATGTATAAACTTCTTATTTCTTATACAGAGATAGACTGTAGGGGCATTCACTGGACATGTCACCTCTAAAAATAGGATGAGTTCCAAAGGCTACCTGGCCCTCTACAGGCTCTGCCAAAAGAAATAACAAAGTAAACACTTAGAAGTCTTTGACATACACATACTTGAAGGTTAAGGTCTTGCGGAATAAGACAAGTAACTTTCTGTAGCTGAATAGGTGATTATGTGTCTATGCAAATTATGTATTTTTGCTGTTTAAATACTTTATATCAATTTTGTTTAGCATATCATCTGCAGTAAATAAAGACATGAAAATGATAAAGCAGTTCACCACCCCCCTCTAGGCTACATCTGTTGGACCAAACCTCTGCAACTAGGCTTGTTCTCTTGTATTAAAATTGCTACAAACGCTAATTGTTACACTAAAATTTGTCACCATGACTATTTGCAGTCAGTATGGCTCCATCAATTGTCATACTATCCTCCTTGGCAAGTATTATACCTCTGCTCCTCATGTCAAACTCCAAGAAAGAGAGAAAGTCCTTAAAAATCAATATAACTCTGGTTACGCAGTTTCTCTTACCCTTACCTGTGTGTACGCACCTCAAGTTCATAATACTTGCGTACTTGTACGCTCTGTCTGTAAAGAGGTGGGTGCGTACTCCTATAAAGGTCAAAAGGCACAAGTTTTACTTCAAAAAACTTACTTGTGGTCAATTCTAGAGCATTCTAGAAGATGGTTTGACGTGGATTGAGCGCCTCCAGATGGTTCATGCATCCCAATGAAAGAGGAACTTATCCCATCAAGAGGGGAGCTATCCCATTGAAAGAGGGGCTTATCGCATTGATGGTGGACCTGATTAACTTCCTCCAAAGCACTATAAATATAGGCATTGGGCCAGAGGGAGGAGAGGTTGAAAGCTGAACATTCCTAAGGGTAGATGCTGCTGAAATTAGGACTCCCTTTTAGAGCTTGAGAGGAGAGATTCCCTTCCTTTCTTAGCTTCATTTGGAAGTGGGTGAGCTGATCAAAGTAAAGGAGAACTCTTGTTGGACCCTGGGAGGGACCTGCACAACACCAAGGCACTGGTTGTAATGGTTTCTTTTGTTTCCAATTAATACAATTAAGTTCATTTTTCTCAACAAGTTGTTATATATAATTTATTTCATAAACTCCTTGGTCTTTATGATGAATATGTTTTATTATATGAGTTATTCAGGTGCTATGTAATCGTTTGCTTGTTAGTGAATGCAGGCTTCAAGGAGAAGGAGCTCATCTAGATCGGAGAAGCTTGGCTGCTACAAACAGCGTTGGACTAGAGGTAAGACTTGAACACCTGGTTGCTTTTATTTTAAATGCATATTTAGGGAAAGATAGTGCTTGATTGTTTTGTTTGTCACTAGAAAGCCTTAGCTTCTAGAGAGGTCGATTTTGTCCGCAAAATTTACTCTTTCCGCATGACAAAATGGCGACCATACTGGGGAATCCATGGATTTGATTGATTTCTCTTTTGATTGATACTTTGACTAGAGAAACTGTATTTTCTGTTTCTGTTTTTGACTTGATGATTGTGGGATTGGGTGAATTTAGTTAATTTTGAGTTAGTTTTTATTTTTCATAGTTTTGGGAGAGGTAAGCACCCTCTGAGTTGAGCACAGTGCGTACCTGTACGCACTTTTGCTTTGTGCACAGAGCGTGGACGCACCTGTGTAAACAGGTTGCCTGTGTACCCTGTCAAAAATTTGAAAATTTTAAAGTTTTCTCTTTTTTTTATCAGTTTAGAATTTGCTTATAGGTTTTAGCCATTGCCCAGACCTGCTTGTGCTCTGTCAAAAAACTTTTCTTGGTTAATTTCATTGGCATTCCTACTTTAAGCTTTTATCAATTGGGTGTTTTGAGTCTCTTTTTTGAGAAATTCTTAATTCGATTTCCTTTGGTCATTACTTGGAGGTTTGTCTCAGTCTTTTCACAATTTTGCATCTTTTTGCTTTTGTTTTTGCAAAAAAAATTCCCCCTCATTCGCTGGGGGGGGGCTAAATTGTGTATGAGTGTTAATCGCCTTTGAGTGCTTTTTTTTTTTTTTTGATCTTTGGAACTTTCACCCAATTTTCTCGACTTGCACTTGATTGGTTCTTAGATTACATTAGAATCGTCTTGTGTCTGAGAATTCTCTTGCATAGATCACATTTGCATAATTAGAATTCTCATTTTCAGAATATGAATGAAAAATGTGCATAGATTACATTTGCATACTTTTCAAGTGAATTGGGCATAGATGACAATTGCATAGTTTACATTCTGAAAAATCAATTGTAGATTTAGATCAGTTTTCTTTGATTTGAATTTACACAAAAAAAATAAATAAATAAATAAAAACTATTTTGGAATTGATTTGCATGAGTTTTCCTTGATGAAATTAGTGCATTAGAGAATTTGTTATATTTTCTCTTAGTGATCAATTTTTTGCATTGTTGGAAGTGGATGGAAACTCTCTCCTTACTTTAGTTAGGATTCATCGAATTGAAAGGATTACATTATCATATTCGATTGCATTCAGTTTTGAGTCGGGTCATAACACCATTGGTTTCATATCCATTTACCCCTTTGAGTAATAACAGCCTAAATAACACAACGCTTAATTAAAATTCATCTAGTAATTTTTACATTTCTAGGGCTCTGATACACCAACATAGCTTAGGCTAGTGTCTTGGAGTAGGAGAGTAATTAATTGTCCAAGACAGTAAAAACAAACAAGTAGCCGTATCTTGTGGTAGGAAGAAATCCAATTGTTGCATTTATGCTCTGGGAAAGCTCCTCTTAAAGGAGAAGCACGAGATCGTGTCCGAACCAGTGTGGGAATCAATCCTTCCTCATTGGGAATGACGCCAGATATTCACGTATTAAAAGCGGTAAACCTCGGATTAACCATTGTCGAGGAGCCTGGGGTCACTTGTTGGTAAACCTTGGATTATGTCAAGGAGCCTTCAAGGGGATTGAGCTTGCTACTCTGCCCTTGCGTGTGTATCGGATCGTAGACTGTTCCCCCAGGTATATTTGTTTCAGTTGGTAACCTTAGTGGCCATATTATTTAGGATTCTTCCTGAGGTGACAGTGGTGGGAAGATCCCACTGTACCTGGAGCAGACGTCGGCTAGACTCACTTGGATTTTCTGGGGGGTTCTCTTCACTCGAGACGGTTAAATGGAGGAACTTGTGCCAGTCTATTCATTAAGCAGGTTGTTGGGGTAACTGTTCCAACCGCCATTTCTATATTGGATTCTGCGACGTTGGATTTCATCACCAACTAGTGTTTTCAGTACGGAAAGTTACTGTTTGTGTGTGGTTTGACTCCTAGATTTGATAGCGCGTGTTAATTTGTTTGCTTTTACTTTTAGAGACCATAGGTGTGAATTGTGAATTTTAATTGTTAGGTGTGAATTGTTAATTGTTAATTTTAGTTTTAAAATTGTTAATAAAATTCACTGAAGTTGAATATAATGGAAAATGTTCCAGAATTTACCAACCAAGGAATTCCTCTTGACGAGAATCCTAGTACTTTTCCTTACTTTGGAAATGTTGGTCCGCCTTACATGGCTACTTTGTCATTACCTAGATTTACAATAGGTTTACCGATATGGTTATTTTCAACTTCGTTGGCCCCATATACTCCAATTGTTCCACCTCAACCGAATGCTTCACCTCAACAGAGTCCACCATCTCAACATCACCAACCTTCTGTTGACCCTTTACCTTCTTCACCTAATTTTTCTTCCTCCATTTCTTCCTCTTCACTTGGTAAAAGCCTTGACGCTAGTAACCAGGTGTCTAAGAAGAAGAAGAAAGGGAAGAAGAAGAAGAAGAAGAAGAAGAAGCAAGATAAGAAAGAAGTCAACCAACCAACCATGGCTCTAAGTGTTAGTTGTGTTGAGGAAACCTCCAACACACATCGTAAACCCAAATACCCTTGCAGGCTTTGTAAGGGTGACCACTTCCTTATCAATTGTCCTGGTATTCCAAAGGTCTTGAAAGTATGGTCAGAAAAATCTCGTCAACTTTCCATTGATCCATCAACCAGTGATAGTCAGGTTCCTGGGAAAAAGGGTAAAGTTAGGTTTCCTTGTAAGTTATGCAAAGGGAGTCATCAAACTCACATTTGCCCTCACATGGATGAAGCCTCAACATTGTTGGAAAACCTTACTGTTCCACAGCAAGAATTTCCAACTGGTTACCGTAAACTTTCTCCCAACCTACCGTCAACTGATGGAGTGATTGATCTAATTTCAAGTATAGTCGATCACACTCTTCCATCGGAGAGTGAAACTCATGTCACTCAGGTTGATGATCCTTTAGTTGATCAAGTGGTCGATTCAATTTCACATTTTGTCGATCCCACTTTCCCTTTAGAGAGTGAACTTCATACCGCTCAGGTTCTTTTTGTTACATCAGATTCTTCTACACCGGGGGGCATTTCACCTGTTTCTACAGAACCCCCTCCAAGTACTGAGGTCTTTTCCTTTCATTGGAATAGACTGACAGAACCTCATCTTCCTTCCTCTATCCCTTTCCAAATCATTATCAAGGCTGGTGGTAGGGACATACATCGTACTCAGGTAGATGAAGGTGCTTATGTTAGTATTTTATCCTCAACTGTTTGGAAAGCTTTGGGTTCCCCTCAGCTTGTGCCTATTACGCAGAATCTGAAAGCTTTTAACAGAACCATTAGTGAACCTTTAGGGATCCTTCCTAAGTTTTCTATTACCTTGGAAGGTAAAACTGTCTATATTAATCTTATGGTAGTTCGAGGTCCCTTGGATTTCAATTTACTCCTTGGGCGAGACTATGTTTGTGCAATGAAAGCTATCGTATCGACACTCTTTCGCGTGATGTCTTTCCCTCACAATGGCAGTATTGTGACTTTAGACCAGCTTTCGTTCCCTAGTCTTGTTTCAACCACCAATAATATGACACCCCTAAATGTTCCTGATTCTAAAGTGGTATCTACCCTGCCACGGGTTAATTATGTGGCAACTGGTCCCATGTTTTCAGTTACCGATGTACGTGAGCCTCCCACTGTTTGCTCATCTTCCTTTGATTTAGATCCGGTAATTGACATGGAAAACTCTATGGGATTACTTGAACACAATGTTCTTATCCCTTTTGAGTCCCTTGACATGTGTTCCTTCCAAAGAGATATTCTTCCTTCTGATGAAGACCTTTTGGAAGCCATGATCAAGGTGTGTCCATTGACATGTCTTTCTTCTAGTTGGAAGCCATGATCAATGACTGCGAGGATAGTTTTTTCCTGTATCAACCTCGTTAAGAAATGAAACAGGCTGCGAGGATAGTTTGTTCCTATCTCAACCTCGTTAAAAAATGAAACTGGATGTAGTGAGGATAGTTCCTGTTACTGGGTCAACCTCATTAAAAAATGAATCAGGTATGAGGATAGTTCTTTTCTTGTGTCAACCTCCTTAAAAAATGAAACAACTCCCTTTTCAAATTAAATCTTGAAAGTAAACCTTCATTCCATCCACCTGGTTGAATGCAATGAAGATTGGGGGGCATGTACCTCGCTTTGCATCATTATGCTGGGGGCATGCGAACTTCTTGAGCATAGTTCCTTGTCTTGTGTCAAGCTCGTTAAAAAATGAAACAAGGATTCATGAGCATAGTTCCTTGTCTTGTGTCAAGCTCATTAAAAAATGAAACAAGGAGTCTTGAGCATAGTTCCTTGTCTTGTGTCAAGCTCGTTAAAAAATGAAACAAAGGTAGGTTATATAGGTGGATTGTAGAGAGTAGTCATGAGCATAGTTCCTTATCTTGTGTCAAGCTCGTTTAAAAAATGAAACAAGGGTTTCGAGGATAGTTTTGTTCCTGTGTCAACCTCATTAAAAAATGAGACAGGGTGTTAGAGGATAGTTCCTGTTATTGAGTCAACCTTATTAAAAAATGAATCAGGTAGGTTGTAGGTTATATAGGTAGATTGTAGAGAGTAGTCATGAGCATAGTTCCTTATCTTGTGTCAAGCTCATTTAAAAAATGAAACAAGGGTTTTGAGGATAGTTCTTTTCCTGTGTCAACCTCACTAAAAAATGAAACAACTCCCACGAGTCTTTCCAAAATTTCGAAAGTAAACCTTCATTTCATCCACCTGGTTGAATGAAATGAAGCTTGGGGGGCATGTACCTTGATTTGCATCATTATGCTGGGGGCATGTGAACTTATAACAAGCATAGTTTTTGTTTCAAGCTTGTGTAAACATGAAACTGAATCCGAGCATAGTTCTTTTCCTGTGTCAAGCTCGTTAAAAAATGAAACAAATCCTCCTCTACTTGAGTCGAGAGTTTGACTAGATCTCACAAATGTTAGGTTGTATATTTAGGTTAGTTATTTCAGTGTTTTGCATAATTTTCTCACAGTTTTAGGTCGAGTCTTTCAAATGATCTCGTACATGAACCTTCATTCCATCCAGCTTGTACTTAGTTGAATGAAATGAAGCTGGGGGGCATGCGCTCTAGCAGTTATGCTTAGGGGGCATCAAGCACAGTTTTCTCTCTGTTTCAAGCTTGTGTAAAAATGAAACTACTTTGAAGCATAATTTTTCTCTGTTTCAAGATTTTGTAAAAATGAAACCTATCTCGAGTCAATTTCGGTTATTTTCAAGGCTTGTTAAACTCATGAAAATCCCGAGATTATTTTGCTATCTTTCATTCTCGTAAAACAAATGAAAATTCCAAGTTCTTTCCGTATTTTCCTGCTCATAAATTAAATTGAAAGTCGGCCATATGAGTATTAAAACTTACGAAAAAATGAAAACCATGAGTACATTTTTATCATTTTTTCAAACTCGTTAAAACTTACGAAAACGTGAAACCTTGGAGTTCTCTTTTAAGCCCTTTTCTGACTCCTAAAATATGAAAAGATTGTCGAGCGTTTCTTTTACACTCGTTAAAAAGGAATTAAAAGACGGTCCAATTACAACTCTTTTCCGACCGTAAAAAACATGAAAAGATTGTCGGATTTTTGTCGTTTCGAATTCGATATTGGTTATAAAACGACATGTCGTTGATCGAGTTTTTACTTTTTCAGATCAGTGACACTAATAACGAAAAGTACTCCTTGGTCGTAAAAAAATCAAGTGGTTCTCTTAAGTATTATTTTATACTTTTTCGGGCTTGGGAGACACAAATTTACGAAAAAGGTCAACCCTGGAGTCTTCTTAAGTTTTTTCAGACTCTCTAAAATTGAAAAACGCCGAGTTTCTCCTATACTGGACTCGTTAAAATTTCACAGTAAAGGACCTGTTCGATTACAAACAGGAACAGACCACTCCTTCTTAGGGTTCGAATCTAAACTAAGTTGGACTCATCTGAAGGATGAGCTTATAATCAATTAAATGTTATCCTCCTCAAGCTTGTAAAAAATAAAGAGGTACTTGCCAGAAATGGTGGGGGAAAAGAGAGAGAAATGAGCGTATTTGTTATCCTTTGTCTCAGAAAAACCTTATCACCACTCTTGAACACGACACTTTTCATTCACCTGGGTTGGGAAATCCTTTGCCTAACAGTTGATCAAACCACATTGAAAATCTTCAGCCGGTTTCTGGGTATTAACTTTGGGTCAATTGTCACCAAGCCATCTGTTGTGTCGTTATGTGTTCAAGAGGTCACTGCAAATAAACCATTCATCTGCAAAATACCTGTCATCCATCTTGACCATCCCTGAGTCAGTCCTTACAGCTACATTTCTTCAACTTGATCTATGATTTTGTGTTGTGGGCTTGCCTGCAACGGATCGCTTTCTATCGACATCAGCAAATTATCTAGAAAGATGATCTAGGAATCGTCAATACCTTGAGATCTGCATGCATCAATGGCAGGTTTCTTTCTTTTGACGACAGTTTACATCATTGACTTTCGATCGAAGGATTCCGTGACATGTTCGACATCAACACATTCATTCACATCTCACAGATTGTACTGGGTACTTTGAGAACCATTGACATCACTGGTGGTCTCTCTCACACTTGTTAACAGTTTACATCATCGACTGGTAATCAAGTGGTTTCTACCATGTTCGACATCAACTCATTTATTCGCATGGATAGAATCGTACTATTTCGGGAAGCAGAAATGAAGACCCTGGATCTAGTTTCCACCATCCAGGCTGCGAGGAATTTTGTATTCATTATATTGTAGACTAATTATAAACAGATGGTTGCGTCCATACTGTGTCTACATGAGTCTATGATTATGATGTACTGCGAAATCATTCCTATATCAGAGCAGTAGTTAGTTTGTTAGTTAAAGTTTTTGATCTGAGTATGGGAATGGCTACCTCAGCAATGATATGATCTCATATATGTATTTTGTGTTGAATATTTGCAGGTTCCAACTGGGCTCTCCACAAGATAATCCTTGAAATGATAAAGTGCTTCACCCTTCCTAGATGATATGAAACCCTAATATACTACAGGCTTCGCACTTTAGGGGGCAATCTGTTACACTAAAATTTGTCACCATGACTATTTGCAGTCAGTATGGCTCCATCAATTGTCATACTGTCCTCCTTGGCAAGTCTTATACCTCTGCTACTCATGTCAAACTCCAAGAAAGAGAGAAAGTCCTTAAAAATCAATATAACTCTTGTTACACAGTTTCTCTTACCCTTACCTGCGTGTACGCACCTCAAGTTCATAATACCTGCGTACTTGTACGCTCTGTCTATAAAGGGGTGGGTGCGTACTCCTGTAAAGGTCAAAAGGCACAAGTTTTACTTCAAAAAACTTACTTGTGGTCGATTCTAGAGCATTCTAGAAGATGGTTTGACGTGGATTTAGCGCCTCCAGATGGTTCATGCATCCCAATGAAAGAGGAACTTATCCCATCAAGAGGGGAGCTATCCCATTGAAAGAGGGGCTTATCCCATTGATGGTGGACCTGATTAACTTCCTCCAAAGCACTATAAATACAGGCATTGGGCCAAAGGGAGGAGAGGTTGAAAGCTGAACATTCCTAAGGGTAGATGCTGCTGAAATTAGGACTCCCTTTTAGAGCTTGAGAGGAGAGATTCCCTTCCTTTCTTAGCTTCATTTGGAAGTGGGTGAGCTAATCAAAGTAAAGGAGAACTCTTGCTGGACCCTGGGAGGGACCTGCACAACACCAAGGCACTGGTTGTAATGGTTTCTTTTGTTTCCAATTAATACAATTAAGTTCATTTTTCTCAACAAGTTGTTATATATAATTTGTTTCATAAACTCCTTGGTCTTTATGATGAATATGTTTTATTATATGAGTTATTCAGGTGCTATGTAATCATTTGCTTGTTAGTGAATGCAGGCTTCAAGGAGAAGGAGCTCGTCTGGATCGGAGAAGCTTGGCTGCTACAAACAACGTTGGACTAGAGGTAAGACTTGAACACCTGTTTGCTTTTATTTTAAATGCATATTTAGGGAAAGATAGTGCTTGATTGTTTTGTTTGTCACTAGAAAGCCTTAGCTTCTAGGGAGGTCGGTTTTGCCCGCAAAATTGACTCTTTCCGCATGACACTAATAAAAGAATATTGGTGTCTTAAAGGACAGATCTGACTGTAAATACAGAATCAGAAGATAGGAATTAGCCAAACATGCTCTTTCCCAAACACTAAACAGTGAATTTTGTACCTTATACAGTACTTTCCCTAATTGGCCCTGGTGGCCCTTTAAACTTGAATGGAGAATTTCGAGGTGAGGATGACCTCAATTGGTTTTGAAACCTCTGCCATTACACTTAGAAGGTCGAAAATAGCAGACGTAGGCTTTTGAATCACCAAAAACGGATGAACAGAGCCCCCAAACAGCTCCTGCACTCAAATGGCCCTGGTGGCCCTGAAAACTTCCCTGAAGCTAAACAGTGAGAATAATGCTTCAAAAGGAAAAAAGAGCTGTAAAAATGGATTCAAAAGGCTGGAAAACTTTAGGAATGACCTTCGTTCCACATTCACTGGCTGCACAATTCCTAATGCAGCTCCCAAACTGGTGGCTCCTGGAACTTCCACGAAGCTAAAACACCTGCAAATGACCTCAGATGGCTGTGAAACCTGTGCCCACGGCTTCATAAGGTCGAAGAGACCCAAAATAAAAAACAAATTCGTCCAAAACCGACTTTCCTAGCCAAATTTATGGCCATTTAAAGTTTCTCCAGTTTTTCCCTAGAAAAACTCCAGCTAACTTTAGTTAACTCCAGATAGCTCCGCAAATTATGGCGGGTCAGCCAGATTTGGCGCTCCTGCCAAAATTCCGCCAACTTAACTGCAGTTACATTTAATGTTTGGTGGTTGCCTCAGATTTCGTGCCAGGCGGAATATTCCTTTTTTAATTTTTTTGAAAAATTAAAATTTCTAATGTTATGGACAAATTCTTCTTTTTGCCATAACTTCCTCATACGGCGACCGTTTTTCGAACCGTTTGCGGCTCCGGAATCGGGAAGACGAGAAATTTCCAGTCATTCAACTTTGAAGTAGTTCTAAGTGCTTTAAATTTTGAGCATTTTACGACACTTAGGACATGAGCACCTGATCATGGCATTTCCATGTTCTTTTCAATTAGGGTCAAGAACAAGTGGAATTTCCATGTTCTTTTCAATTAGGGTCAAGAACCTTCTCTTATCTCTAGTCATATGTATGGGGAAACCATCATCCACATACCACTGGCTGCCATGGTTATGATCATAAAGAACTAGGCCACACTTACTAGTTTCCTTCTCTTCCTTTTTCTTTTTCCATAGCATGTATTCCTCTATCTTGTGATTTTCCTGAGACTGTGGTCTAAAGTTTTTGAGTTGATGTTCATAAGATGTATGTCCATAGTTCTAGAATTACAAGCATTAAAAGACATCAGAAAGCAAGGAAAATCGGTCATTGTTCCTGCTTATGTTTGTCCTTTCATTTCAAATCTATTACTAACATATTTTATTTTCTAACTTCTTATTCCATCACTTCTGATATATGCTCTATAGTTCACAACATTGTGGCCAATTTGTCTGCACAAATAAAAATATCCATAGGAAAAAAAATCATACGTGGGGAGTGATAGTGATTTTCAATATGTTCTCTTTGGCATCTGATACTTTTTTCTTTTTAATAAATAGTGTTTCTGTTATCTTAATTCCTTCTTGTCAAATCTTCTTGTTCATTTCTACCCAATTCACAAGACACGTCCCTTAGGGCCTTATGTCTCACATTCCTCGTGTCAGACATGACACAAGCAATTAAATGTCTCAAACGTGATTTTCATCATGTTCTAAAATCATGACACTTTTTTCAGTCGTTTCAAAAACATTCCATAGCATATTTCAATTTTAGGACATGTATCCCATGAAAAGACCCAATTTAAAACGTTTCATCTTAGTTTTGTATCATTTTTTAATAAATTTTCGTGATTTATTGCAATGTCTAGTTGTTATTTTCATTTCACATCTTCCTAGAGTTAAGATAACGCTTTTCACATTTTTCTTATGTAGCTAGTTGAACTAGATATGTCTTTTTTGAAGGCCACAAACTAGTGCAAATCAACCTCAGACTAGCGTGAATCAACCAGGTAAGATAATATTTTATTTATAAGTTAAATGATTATGGGTATGAATTTATCTAATAAGGACCAAAGATAGCTATACCTCGCGAGTTTCCATATGCACATGGCCTGATCCTCTTCCTTTTTCATTTGTGTGTAAACACAAAAAATAAGAATTCAAACCAAAATTATAGTTTTTACTATGTGGGAAGTTATGAACCTAAACCAACATGAAAAGGAAGGGGTTCTCTGAGATTTGACTCTACATTATTAAGCCCAACAAGAAATAGGTTGTATAATATTTGATTTTTAAGTGAATATGTGGGAAGTTATGCACCTGAATCAACATTGTTTGTTTAGGAATTTAACAATGCATTAATAATTTAATTAGAAAGGATTTTTAATGAGATTTGATGTAGGAAGTGATGAACCTAAACCAACACGATACATAAGGGTTTTCTAAACTTGAGTCAACATTATATAACTTTCTATAGAATGGTTGTTATATAACTTGGTATTGGTTGGTTGGTATATAACATTATACCATTGACTTAGTAAATTAATAAAACTAACTAGTTCTAAACTTATAAAATTATAAATAGTAAATTAGAAAATTAGTATTAGATATCATCATGATTCATATCTATAGATGTTTTAATTTCTAAAAAATATGGGTCAAGCACTATTTTTCAGTATTATATATATATATATATATATATATATATATATATATATATATATATAATGTGTCACCCATGTCTTGTTTCCAGGGTTGTCGTGTCTCAAGTCAAATACTCATATTTACGTGTCCTCTATCTCTCATGTCCTCATGTCATATTACTTTGGTTAGTACTAAGTAGGATTATTCCTTTGATGCTATTGAGTGGGATGAATCTTTTATTGTTGTTGAGTTGTATTATTCCTTGGTTTCTATTAAGGCACATTATTTCCTTGCTATTGTTGAGGTGTTCTACAAAAATTCTTATACCTTAGCTGTTGATGGTTGTCATTATCTCTTCGGACAATTTTGAAAAAATTATTTGTCCTCTCATCCTCTATCCTCTTCTCATTTGTTTCTCCTTCATAACCCAAACCATCTTTAATAAGAGGATATCTTTGGGAATTTGGAATCTCATCCCATGTTTCATACCCCTTAATGTGTTTAAGGTTCATATTCAACTCAACGTATGTTTTCTCTAGGTTCCTTCTTAGAGAAACTACTTATTCTTTCAAATTATCACATTCTTTGCCTTTCTCTTTTAGTGTAATAAGATGTCTTCGATATTTTTGGCTTGTTCTAATTCAAGTTTTGAATGGATAATATTTCTAGGCTTAGGATCTTCTTTAACATATTTCATTATAATTTCCTTTTATTTTATGTTCTTTTACTTCATTATGTCATTTTCTTCTGTAACACTAATCATCTCCCCCTCAAGATCAACTTCACCCACTCCTTCTTCACTTAACACAAACTCATTTGCTTTTGAAAAACACTGAAAGGGGGGGGGGGGGGGGGGGGGGGGGTTGTGGGGTGAATCAATATTTAAACTTTCACAATAATAACTTTCTTTTTCAAACTATGTATGCAATTTTACAGAAACCAAACAACATATGTCCGTGACTATAATGAATGAAACCAACGTATAGATAATAAAGTTCTAAAAAAACTAATTCATAGTCTGTTGAACTTAAATCAGAGTGTGATGCATTTACTATGAAGTAAATAGATGTAATAATAACATAATAAATCAACACACATAAGAAGCACACATGAACACCAAAATTTTTCATATGGAAACCCAATGTGGGAAAAAACCACCGTTGTTGTCATCTCAATCTTCAATTTTCTTATTATTAAAAGTGTTTAGAAGTTTTTTACTAGTGCAAAATCTTCCCAATATGGAGGCATCCACCTATTGAAGGCTACAACCTTCACTCATTCTCTAGCTTCTACTGGAAGGGAGCTCCAACCCCCTAGCTCTTATATTGGCTGATATGATTACTACTACATACGTGTTGGCCTACAAAAGTATACCACCTTCACTCATTCTCCAAGGACTGTGTTTCATAGATTTTCAAATTGGATACTCCCGGTACACATGAACACAATATGTAGGCCACGTTTTATCATATTTTCAGATGGAACCCATCAGTAACATTGAAGATGAAAGTCAATCACCACTACAATACAACCATCAAACACAACTCCATCAACCAATCACTCAAACCCATCTAATCTGAAGCAATACAAAATCAGTCAATCTGAACAGTCAGATCACTATCACTAGAGCACAGAGCTAAACCCAAAACGCTACATAAACAACTAGAACCAAGTGAAACCTCAAAAATCATATGACAAAATGTATATGCTACTTCAATGAGGACAGCCTGCATGTATACACTACTTTCTATAACTCAACCTGCGTATACCTCTAAAGTTACTGAATCATAAAGCTTCTGAACCAAAAAATGTACTAACGAAATACATTATGAAGATATACTTTTATATTACATAGTTCTAAACAGATAGAAACGAAATATCTCCCTTCTTACTCAATCAATCAGTCAACGAAACTCAATATCTTTATACAATTAGTTTAACTTCAGATCTAATGAAGACATGATTGAAAAAATGTAGTAAAATAGTAGCACTGATCAGAAAGATCAGTCATTTCTGAACAACAAGCCCTTCCTCTACATATGCTACTTGGAAGTGCTGAATCTACATGTATACGCGCCTTCATCGAGGCAAATCTGCGTATAGATCTAGAAATAATGACTTATAACCTCACATATTTTCAAGACTTCAGATATACCTAGATCATAACATTTAAACGATTAAACATGCTTTAGCACTCATATCTAGCCTATCCGTTATCAAATCATACAATGATTAGTCATTTCAGGTCTTATGTTCTAGATCCAACATTGTATCCAAGGGTGCCCAATATGTTTCAGATCTCTATCCTAACCATAACCCTTACAACACAAAATATACTTTAGATAGAAGTATACATAAAAAGCCTATTCACTTGCTTGCTCCTTAGCCCTTTGACCTTCTCCTCCTTATATACTTAGAGCCTTTATCAATACCATGAAGCAAAACAACACTTAGAACCTATGGCATTATTTGACAGCATCAAGTAACCATTATTCTGCTCAATATTGTAGGCTAATACCATGGTATGCACCCTTGGTATTCTTTAACATTAATTTTCTATCCCATAAGTGCTTCTCTTTCTATGAAATTTCTTGCATACGTATACCGGTATTTTATTTTTTGTACCTGAGTGTATACACGACTTGGACTAGGTTAAACATTGTATACAACTTAAAACATTCTCTTTCCTCAATTTCTTGATTCTGATCTGTAATCCTTTGTCCCATCATCCTGTTCTTCTATGCCATTACTTTGTTACAATGTGAGTTTCCATCATACATCACTTTATCATTTCTGAATTGACCTGTGGATACATCTGGTTATCATATATGTGAGTTTCCATCAAGGACAACACATGTACCATAATTCCAACAATCTCCCCCTTTGGACTTGATGGCAACCATATTGGTGTTGATCACTTCAAGTTGTAGAACCTGTTAGATATGTCAAACAACACCAATATATCCTCCCCCTTTGACATCTAGGGAAAAGGGTGGACCAAGATATTCTCCCCCTTAGTACATGCTGACATGCACTATACTGTCCATGCTCCCCCTGAGCACATGCGAAGTTTGCAGAAATATTTTTCAAAAGAATAACATGACTCTATAACTTAGATATGTGAGTAGGACCTTCCTATCACCAATGACTCATACATACATCAATTACCCAACCAAGTTGGGATACATCAAATGTTCATACATGACTTAAAATTGCAATTATTACATCATCCTTCACATGCATAGTGGGGGTACAAATTACATCATGTGTACAAAAGGACTCATCCATAATAGACTATGACATAAAGAGACATATTATTACACCATAGGTCTTTACATGAACTTTTCATCAAATGACATTAAGTGAGACCATAGCTAAATTGAGCAACCATGATACCAACAATGCATAATATATTAAAGTCTAATGCTCCCCCTGAACCTCTGCTACTTGTGCATTGTCAAAAAATCATTGATCAAGGGATCTTCATCAATAAAATAAACATCAATGAGAAAAGCATATCAGCAAAATGTATCCATCAACATCAGACTAAACATGCATGTCAGAAGCTAATTTTGAGTTTGGCCCACTATTTTTTGTTAGAAAATCACATACACTACTACCAGAACAAAAACTTGCATATATACGTGACTCTACTTCATGAAATCCACGTATAGAAAACAATCCTCTAATTTTGTACATGTACACTTAACAAACCGGTTTTAACAGCAATATGAGGTAGAAACAACTCCCAGATTTTGTCTAAGATATTCAAATGCTTCTCTAGGAAGAGGTTTGGTAAAGATATCAGCAACCTGATCTTTGGAGGGAATACACTCTAATTGAACCTTTTGTGCAAGCACTTGTTCCCATAGCAAATGGTACTTAATGGGTATGTTCTTGGTCTTGGAGTGCATAACATGATTTTTGCAAATACTAATCATAGTTGTATTGTCACATTAGATGGAGATGGGTGGAGAACATTAAATTTGAATATCGTGTAATGTTTGCATCATCCAAACAAGTTGTGTCCAACAAGTTGCAGTAGCCACATATTCTTATTCCATTGTAGATAAGCCAATCAAACTTTGTTTCTTGCTGAACCAAGATACTAATCGTGATACCATATAAAATGCATCTCCACTTGTGCTTTTTTGGTCATCAACATTCCCATCCCAATCCACATTTGTATATCCATGAAGGGTGAGATCGGTATCTTTAGGATACCATAGACCAAAGTCTTGAGTACCTTGGAGATATTTGAATATTCTCTTTACTTCTTGAAGATGTGACTCCTTCAGATTGGATTGGAATATTGCAACAATTCCTACTGCATGCATGATATCCGGTATGATACCTATTAGATAAAGTAGACTTCCAATCATAGATCAGTGCTCTGGTTGATTCACTGTAGGAGAATCATCATTAGAACTAAGACTACATCTCGTTACAATTGGAGTACATGCTGGTTTGGGATCTTTCATTCTATACTTCTTCAAAATCTGCTTGAGATATTTAGTTTGTGAGAGAAATATTCCATCTTTTGTTTGTTGCACTTGTAGACCAAGAAAATAGGTTATTTTTCCATGTAAAGACATTTCAAATTCTTGCTGCATAATAGAAGCAACGTTTTGGCTCATAGATTCTTCATTACTTCCAAAGATGATATCATCAACATAAACAAGAATAATTAGTGGTTTATCATTCTCAATTTTTGTATATAAGTTGTTGTCTGTGGATCCTTTTTTGAAGCCTTGTTGTTGAAGATATTTGTCAAGATGATAATACCATTCCCTCGAAGCTTGTTTCAGTCCCTATAAAGCCTTTTTGAGTTTACATACAAGCTTTGCATCATTTCCCATAATGAATCCTTTTGGTTGTTCAATGTATACTTTTTCTTCTAGATCTCTATTAAGAAATACGGATTTCACATCCATTTGATAAACTTTGAATTTTTGAAAACTTGAAAGAGAAAGAAACATTCTTATGGCTTCAAGTCTAGCTACACGTGCAAAAGTTTATTCAAAGTCTATACCTTCTTGTTGTGCATACCCTTTACAAACAAGCCTTTATTTATTCCTAATTACCTCTCCATTTTCATTCAACTTATTCTTAAATATCCATTTTGTCCCTATAACATTTTTATCATGAGATCTGGGAACTAATTCCCAAGTATCATTCTTTTCAATTTGGTCAAGTTCTTCATTCATGGCCTTAACCCAGCATTCATCTTTTCTAGCTTGATTTACATTTTTTGGTTCTATGGAGAATAATAAGGTTATATAACTAGGATGTCCTACAAGAGTTCTTCTTGTTTGTACTCCAGACCCTTTTTCTCATAGAATTTGAGATTCTGGACGATCTTTTGAACATACTTGGATGGATCCTTTTCCCTGTTAAATGTATCTTCTTTTGATGTTTCATTGGTTTCTTCCTCTATATCATTTCAATTTGACATGGGAAAGAATTCATTATATTCATTATTATCATCTTGTTTTACTGATGTCACCTGTTTGGATTTCTGCATGCTTCATCGATTACAACATTAATACATTCAACAATTTTTTGAAGTCTCTTATTATAACATTTGTATCCTTTACTTCTAGATGAATAACCAAGAAATATTTATTTGACTTCTTTGAGTTCAAACTTACCAAGTTTTTCATCAGAATTTTTGATGAAACATTTGCTTCAAAAAACTTTGAAGTGTTTTACAGTGGGAAGCTTACCATACCAAAGTTCATATGGATTTTTATAACTATTTATATGTATATGAGCTTTGTTGAGAATATTTAGTGTAGTATGTGCAGCTTCACCCCAGAAGGCATCAGAAGTTCCAGACTCATCAAGCATAGCTCAAGCCATTTGTTGAATTGTTCCATTCATTCTTTCCACCATGCCATTTTGTTGACGAGTTATGGCAACAAAGAAATGTCTCTTTATTCGATGTTGTTCACAAAATTCAAAAAAATCATCTGATATGAATTCTCCTCCTCGATTAGATTTGAGACATTTGATTTTTAGATCTAATTCACTTTCAACTAAATATTTTAAGACCTTAAAATTTTCAAATGCTTCATCTTTACGTTTTAGTAAACCAATCCAGCACATTCTAGAAAAATCATCAATGAATAAAATTTAGTATTCTTCTCCACAAGGTGAATTTTTCCTTGTTGTTCCACACAAATCAGTATGAATGAGTTCAAGAGGCTTAATTTTTTATCCTTCTTTGGCATTAAATTGAACTCTGGTTTGCTTACAGAATTGACATGGTTTGTAGATGGTACTTTCTAGGATGATGAAATATGGAAGATCACGAACAACCTTGAGCCTGCATAATTTTCTTATTTGAGAAAAGCTAGGATGCCCCAATATTCTATGCCATAATTAGTTCTTCTCTGTTTTTCTCAGATAACATTGTTCTTGACCTCCTTCTAGCATATATAGATTTCTTGGAGATCTTGTACCTTTGATTATGGTCTTTCCCATTTCAAGCTCATGAACCACAGATTCTTTTGATAGAAACACAACTTAATTTCCTTGATCACACATTTGACTAACACTCAATAAGTTATGCTTTAATACATCAACATACATAAATTTCGAACTTTAAGCTTTTATTTTAGGTAAACAAAACCTTTCCCCTTAATGACATCTGGTGAGTCATTTCCAAAAGAGACATTCTTTTCCTTTTCTAAAGCATTGTATGAAATGTGTCTATCTTTATCACTTGTCATGTGTTTTGAGCATCCGCTATCAATGTACCACTGATTTTCTTGTCCTTATGCAAACATATCTATGCCACATCTTTCTGACTGTAATTCCTTCTTTTTCCATACCTTGGAGTTTGATGATGTTTGCTCTTTTTGATATGTTGGCCAAAATTTTCGCCTCCACTTAGATTCTTCATGACCAAAGTTATTGCAAAATGAACATTCGATTTCATCTTCAAGAGGTTAAAATTTATTATAAGAGCTCTTCTTGATTCTTGCCACGCTCCTTTGTTTTCTTGCTTCTCTAGTCATGATAGTTTTGTAAGCAACAGATTGAGCAACCTTATGACCAAAGTTATGGCATGAAAATAATTGTCCATTAAAGAAGAAGTTTTTGTGACCATAAAATGTTTTGGTATTGTTGATCTTTTGGTTAGTGCTTCTATTGATGTTCACCCTTGGATTAAAATGATCATGATTTACCTGGGGAGTACCTTTAGGCTTTTTCTAAGGATTGATGCATTAAGATAGCTTCTGGTGATGGCTGAATACTTTTCTAGTTGGGATGTTTCTCTAGTGTATCCAAGACCAGTCTTTATAAGAGGAGAATGTTTAACCTTGATGATTTCATCTAGGGTTTCTGATCCTTTAGCAAATCTAAGATTCAAGGTTTTTGTCTTCTCAAGTTCCTTTCTTAGACTTACTACTTCACACTCTAACTTTTCATTGTGCTTTTTCCTTTCCATGAGTTGATGTCTCAAAGTGTCTATGACTATATTCTTTTCTTCCAAACATATTTTGAGTTGACTAATTTCTTCAAGGAAATATTCTTCTTCTAAGGCATCCATGAACTTATCATTTTCATAATCCATGAGCAGTTTAATATCTTGATTAGATTCACCTTCATCACTAATAGACAGGCCATCACTATCTTCATGAGTATAATAAATTCTTTTATTAACAAACAGTTTCTTGTTACCTTTTGCGGAATTCTTCTCTTTGTCATTATTATCTTTATGAGGACATTTAGCAGCATAATGAACAACCCTACCACAAGAAAAACATTTGAAGCGAAGCTTACGTTTCAATCTTTTGGAACCTAGTTGAAGTTTCTTCACAATGTTTACTTCATCTTCTTCTAATATATATCCTGATTCCTTTAGATCTTCCTTTTCTTTTCCCTTTGTAGAAGCTTTCAAAGTGGCTTCTATGATTTCTGATGGACCTCCTTTCTGCATTTCAAAGGTAGTTAAAATTCGATGAAGTTGAACAACAGTAAAAGATTGTACATCCTTCTTTTCTTCAATGGCGAATACTTTTGACTCAAATTTAGAAGATAGAGATCTCAAAATTTTCTCTACTATAGTAGCCTCCTTTATCTCTTCACGTAGATTATTCATACGATTTACAATCTCATCTACTCATGAAAAGTAACTAGCAATACTTTCATCACTATGCATCTCGAGAGTTTCATATTGAATTTTGAGAGTTTGGAGTTTAGCACGTTTTACCCAGGAGTCTCCTTCATAGCTCTGAATGATTTTTTCACATATTTCTTTGGCTATGTTGAGCTGCATGACTTTGACGAATTCTGATTCTGATAGACTTACCAGTAATTTATTGATGGATATGGCATTGGTTTCATATGATTTCTTTTCTGCTACATCTGTGGGGAATGCTGCTAGATGTTGGTATCCTCCTTCTATAATTTCCCAAACATCAGCTCCAAGTGACTGAAGGTAGGTTCTATTTCTTATATTCCAATATGTGAAGTTATTTCTATTGGAGAGTGGTCGTCTGATAGATTCCATTCCATCTTGATTTCTCATCTTGAGAGATCTTCCTTCAAGCAATCAAGCTTATTCTAAAGTACCTACTCTGATACCAATTGTTGGGAAAATTACTGAGAGAGGGGGGGTGAATCAGTAATTAAGCTTTCAGAATAATAAATTTCATTTTCAAACCATATAAGCAATTTTACAGAAACCAAATAGTGTATGTCTGTGACTATAATGAATGAAACCAACGTATAGATAATAAAATTTAAAAACAGCTAATTCATAATCTACTGAACTTAAATGAGAGTGTGATGCATTTACTAAGTAGTAAACAGATGATGTAAGAAAAGAATAAATAAATGAACGTAAGAAGCACACATGAACACCAGGATTTTTTCAGGTGGAAACCCAATGTGGGAAAAAATCACCGCTGATGTCGTCTTAGTCTTCAATATTTTTATTATTAAAAGTGTTTACAAGTTTCGTATTGCTGCAGACTCTCCCCAATACGCGGGCATCCACCTTCTAAAGGCTACAACCTTCACTCATTTTCCAGCTTCTACTAGAAGGGAACTCCAACCCCCTAGCTCTTGTACTGACTAATATGATTACCAGTACATAGGTGCTGGACTACAGAAGGCTACCACCGTCACTCATTCTCTAGGGAACATGTTTCATAAATTTTCAGACTTGATACTCATGGTACACATCAACACAGTATGTAGGTCATGTTTCATCAGATTTTCAAAATAAACCCATCAATAACATTGAAGCTCAAAATCAGCCATCACTGCAATACAACCATCAAACACGAATGCAACAACCAATCACTAAAACCCATCAACTCTGAAGAAATACACAATCAATTAATCTGAACAGTCAGATCACTATCACCAGAACACAAAGCTGAACCCAAAACACTACATCAACAACCAAAACCAACTACAATGTCAAAAATCATATGAAAGAATGTATACGCTACTTTAATGAGGACAACCTTCATATATACACTGCTTTCTATAACTCAACCTACATATGCCTCTAAAGATATTGAATCATAAAGCTTATTAACCAAAAATTTTACTAAAAAAATACATTATGAAGATGTATTGTCATATTACAGAGTTCTAAACAGATAACAGCAAAAGATCACCCTTCTTACTCAATAAATTAGTTCGCCAAACTCAATATCCTTATACAAATAGTTTAAATTCTAATCTAATGAGGACATCATTGACAAACAACAGTAAAATAATAGCACTGATTGAATAGATCAGTCATTTCTGAATAACAAGCCCTTCCTCTACATACGCTACTTGGAAGTGTTGAATCCGTGTGTATATACGCCTTCATCGAGGCGAATCTGCATATAGTTATGCAAATAATGACTTATAACTTAGCAGCTTTTCAAGACTTTAGATATACCCATATCATAGAATCTAAAGGATAAAACATTCGTTAGCACTAAGATCTAGCCTATCCATTATCAAATCATACAATGATTAGTCATTTCAGGGCTCATGATCCTGATCCAACATTGTATCCAAGGGTTCACAAGATGTTTTAGATCTATATCATAACCGTAACCCTTACAACACAAAATATACTTCAGATAGAAGTATTCATGAAAAACCCTTTCACTTGCTTGCTCCTTAACCCTTTTATCTTCTTGTCCTTATATACTTAGAGCCTTTGTCAATACCATGAACCAAAACAACACTTAGAACCTATGGTATTCTTAGACGAGATGAAGTAATTGTTATTCCACTCAATATTGTGGTCTAATACCATGGTATGGATCCTCGGTATTATTTAACCTTAATTTTCCATCCCATACGCACTTTTCTTTTAGTGAAACTACATGCATATGTATATGCATCTTTTATTTTGTGTACCCACATGTATATATGACTTGGACTAGGTTAAACAACGTATACAACTTAAAAAATTCGCTTTCCTCAATTTCTTGATTCTAATCTATAATCCTTTGTCCCATCATCCTGTTCTTATGTGCCATTACTCTGTTACAATGTGAGTTTCCATCATACATCGCTTTATCATTTCTAAACTGGCCTATGGATATATCTGGTTATCATATATGTGAGTTTCCATCAAGCACAACACATGTACCATAATGCCAACATCATTATGATTTTCATATTTAGTCTCTAGGGTCATAAGTATGAACTCACTAATTTCCTCTCCATTAGAAGATGCATTTGCGTGTTTAGAGGAATTGTTATCTTCTTGTATATAAAAGCTTTTCTTTCTTCAATCTATTATATGTATTGTTTTACTTACCTTTAAACTTATTCTCTACCTTCTTAAATGGACATTCTGAGGCATGATTTCCTATTCTTCCACAATTAAAACACTTAAACTGAAGTTTTCCTTTATACTAGTCTCTTTCTTTAGTCTTCTCACAAATTTTGCTTCTTATTCATATGAGCTTGAACAAGAGAAATCTTGGTCATCTATGGATTTCTTATCTGATTTAACTATTGCATCTCTTGATGTATACTTTCAATTTGTATTTATTATGTCATATGCTATTAGGGAGCCAAGTAATTGATCCATTGTTATCTCTTCAATAGTTGATAATTTAGGATTAAACCTGGTAGGGAGCAATCTCAACACTTTTCGGATTATTGTAGACTCCTTAGTTTTTCACCTAGACCCTTCATAACATTAACAATTTCTTCATCTTGAAGAAAGTTTTAGTGCCAAGATCTACTCATGAGGTTGCAAATACAAGGGCACTTCAAGGGAAACCTTAGGAGGATGAGGTGCACCAACAAAAAAGTTGATTTCCATGCCAAAGCACGTGTTTATCTCAGATGATGTCAACATGATGTTTTAGGTCGAATGATGTCACTTGAGTGTCATCGAAGGATCCACTTAAATCACCTAATGCTAGTGCCACTAACCAGGCAAGTGAAGGTAAATGTGATGTAAGAAATGAAGTTGTGACCGCAATGATTGAATGGCTCAGAGCAGTTGGTAATTGATGGTGGAAATCACACTGCATCACTACCCTGCTCAGTGTTTAATGCCATAGGAGACTTAAGAAAAAACTGCCTAGGGACATGTGGTAAGCCACCAATGGCCATGCACCCATGGGGTGGTGTGCCAAACCACCCTCCTTGCCATGAAAAAACTTCATGGGGGGGTTTAGGGGCCACCACATCACCACATCATCACACTACCAACCACCATGTCGCCATACCACATCATCCCACCAACTCAGCATGATTGCATCATCACCTCCATATAGGCATGTCACCCACTCATTGGCTCCAGCTAATGGCATTAGCATGACATCGTCTCAAAAAATCACAAAATGATGTGTGGCATGCCCAGAAGAGATTTTTTTTCTTTAATAAAAACCTAGGAAGAAAATTGTTCTTGCTATTTTTTCTAACAATGTTTATAGTGGTATTCCGAGAACAACCAAGCTCAATGATCTCTCCATTGCATATTTCTGTCCACCAAACTAAACAAACCTTCCTCCCCAACGCCCTCATGGTGACATTTGTGTTAAATCCATCCCATATGGTCATAAAGCCCAACCATAACCATGAAATATGGTTGATTTATGCAATCCCAAACCTATTATAGCTTCTCATTGGATTGGTCAACCTGAGTCGAAAAAGTGAAACTCAACATGTCACATAGGCCAACATTAGCAGATTATCCATTAATGGAGAAGCCACATGAAAAATAACTCATAGGTTCCCATGCTAATATTTGTGACTATTTTGAGTGTCACGAATATGCATGCTAGCATTCATGGGGTCTACTTAAATATACAATCAGCGGTATATCTGAACAATTTATTCAAGAGTAGTCTAGTAAAGGAAATAATGCCTTAAGTTTATGAGTTTCTAGAATTCATCACTTTGATAGCCTCACACTACAATTTTGACAACATCACCATTTCTTCCACCACAAGATACTGATTGGTACTATCAACAACTCCAAAAGTAATTTCATTAATGTTATGTTTCCAAAAATCAACTACACTATAGATGTTGGATGAAGCCATATTTCCAAGATATATGGAGGCCCTTAGCAATAAGAAAAGGACAAAGGTATTGATTTATCATGTCCCAAAATGAGTAGTGGCCCCTTCAAGTCCTCCACCTTACTCCATAGTGAATTCATCTTAACAATCTAAAGTAACTATTTCCATGACCTCTCAAATATTGGGAATGGAAACAGATACTGGAATTAAGAAAATTATGTTGGGTTTCCTAGCATCTTTGTGCCATCCTGACACCACAACCTATTCCATGCTTGATTACCCATAATACATATAAAATTCCATCCATCACGAGTTCATGAATTTTCAATCCACCAATTCATTATGATGCCAATCTTACATTGTTTACTTCTTCATGCATCAAAATTATAGCTCCCTAGAACACCTAGTCCCTAGGTTAGTTGGTTCGTTTAATGTAATCCTACCCACCATTGAATGGATACCTTATACAAGAATAACTCCATAAAACATGGAATTCTATACTATATCTAATCTTTTATATCACTTCCGTATCAAATTTTCCATGAGTGGACCCTACCTAGAGCTATCTTAGAAATGAAAGAGATGAATGGGATATGGAAAACAGGAGATTGGCACCTCTTATAGGACTACACGATGATCAAATTTTATGGTTTTTATAATAAAACATACTTCCTACCAAGCTTCCTTACACCCAAAATATTCACAATAGAATTTATCAATAAAATATTTATTAGTTATTGGATACATTTTTCATCAAGGAAAGCAAAGATAACATTCCATCTACTTCAAGAAATTGGGCCATTCATAGCCGAAAGTAGGAAATCCAAGGAAAATGTTAAAAAGATGCTCAAAGAATTGTATTTTTCAAAATAAGTAGTATGGGCATATGATCCCTTAGATATGATTTATAATCATAGAAGATATCAAGAGAAAAAGGCACAAAGGCACCAATCAAGGCCTACCCTAGAACAATCAGCAAATAAGATTACTTTTTAAGAGATCAAATAAGTACTCCTCCCACCATGCTCATAAAATTTTGGGTTGTCTAGAACTGAGAGGACCAAGGGTGATGACATGGAGACATACCAAGAGGGAGAGTCTAGCTCTAAGAGGCTCAAAATACAAAATATAGAAGGAGATGATAAAGAAGAAGAAATTTTGGATAAAGATTTGGCTTTATTTTCAGGTACTATAATGGGGACACCAAAAATGTTTTTGATCTCAAAAGGTCAACCAATCTTGGTGCAGCATACATAAAAATCCTTTACATATTCAGAAGCCATTGATACATCTGATGTCCAAACTAGCACCAAACCATCCTCCCTCATTGAAAAATCTAAAGACATATTGAAGAAATAATTTCAACTTATAGAGACAAGAATGATAGTGGACACTTGATTACTCAGTGTCTTGGATTATAAAGGAGCTAAATTGAACTTGGAAATCTTGAAATCCAAAGGAAAGGAATACAATTTTGTTGGAGATTATGAAGCTACTCATATCACCTTGGATCTATCACAAATACATTTTCCTAACAAATACATTTTATGCAAAACCTTAAATGATGTCATACATAATAATTCTTAGAAAGATTAGCCATTACTTAAGCGATTGATGAAGGACTACAAGAAAGTGTAGAAAAATCTAAAGAAAAGAAAGTGGAAACTAGGGAAAGGATGTTAAAATTGAAGCCTTGGAAAAGGTAATTCTGAAAATTATTTTCACGAGAAACTTTGTTATGAAACCAGCTCACAAAAAGATAGAAAAGAGAGATCCACGACTTAGAATTCAGCCTCTTTGAGGGGGCAACCTCCTTTACATTACATAAATGAACAATTCTTGGATGATACAAATGACAAAACCTCCTTTCTATATATAGGAGTCTAAGGAGTCACCATGTAATCCAGCCGACCTAACAATAATAATATAAAGCCACAAAAATAACAATAGAGGGATTCTATGGGGCACAGAAATAACAATATGGGGGTAATAGGGGCACAACAATATAAATAAGGGGTATAACTACAATAGTAATGGGGTAATCACTAGTATTATAGGGACCCAACATGCCCCTCTCCTTCAAAAAAGTGTTGTCCTCAACGCTTGAGTAGTTCTGGATACTTCTGCATAAAATTCTCATCCTCCCATGTGGAATCTTCAGCGGATAAGTTCTTCCACTTGATAAGATACTCTGAAATTGATCGATTTCGTAGCTGTCGAGTTCTTGTTTCTGTGACTGCTTCCGGTTCCAATATAATTTTTCCTTCCTCGTCAAGTTCTGGCAATATTGTTTGAATTGGGAGCTTGTCACCTATAACCTTCTTTAAACATGAAACATGGAAAACTGGGTGCAATCGAGAAGCTGCAGGAAGCTCCAATTTGTATGCCATAGTACCAATCTTTTGCAACACCTTGTACGGACCATAATACTTTGGTGATAATTTATTATCCTTCTTAGCTTGCTTTAGGGACATTTGCTTATATGGTTGTAGCCGTAGGAATACCCAATCACCTACATCAAAACTTCTTTCACTGCGATGTTGATCTGCCTGTTGTTTCATTCTATTTTGTGCCAACACGAGGTTATCCTTTAAGAGTTGGAGGACTTGTTGATGTTCGATGTGATGTTCCACTGCCTGAACCTTAGAATTTTCTCTTAAATATGATGTGATGGATGGTGGTTGATACCCATAAAGTGCCATAAATGGGGTCATTTTTGTTGCTGTATGGAAGGAAGTGTTATACCACCATTCAGCCAGAGGCAACCATTTGACCCATTGTGTCTGTTTATCAGATACAAAGCAACGAAGATATCCTTCCAAACATTTGTTTACTATCTCAGTTTGCCCATCAGATTGAGGATGATAAGATGAGCTATGAGCTAACTGAGTACCAAGACAAGAAAATAATTCTGTCCAAAAATTTCCAGTGAAAATGGGATCTCTGTCACTTACAATAATCTTTGGGTTTCCATGTAGCTTTTGAACTGTTTCCATAAATGCAGTAGAAACTGTACTGGCTTTAAATGGATGTGATAATGCACAAAAGTGTGCATACTTGGTAAGTCTGTCAACTACCACCATGATGACACTCTTTCCCTCAGACTTGGGTAAACCTGTGATAAAATCCATTGAAACCTCCTCCCAACGTTGGCTTGGAATGGATAAAGGTTGTAATAGACCCGGTGTCTTAATTGTTTCAACTTTATTTTGCTGGCAAACCAAACATTCCGCCACAAACTTTTGAATATCTGATTTAAGGCCATCCCAAAAAAATTCCTTCTTAACCCTGTGGTAAGTTTTTAAAAATCCTGAGTGCCCTCCTAAGGGAGAAGTGTGCAATTCCATAAGAATCTTTTGTTTTAGCTGGGAATTCTTACAGAGGTATAAGCGATCTTTGTACCATAACGAATCATTTTTCCAGCTAAATGTATCAGAAGTACTGGAATCTTGTTGTAGCTTTCGAATAAGTGCCCACACTTCTTCGTCATTCTTCCATTCCTCCCTTGCTTCGTTTATCCAATCTGGTTGGATAATAGAAATGGCACACAACAATGCTTCCACATCCTCATCCTTTCTTGAGAGTGCATCTGCCACCACATTTTGCTTCCCTTTTTTGTAGATGATTTCAAAGTCATAACCCAACATCTTTGTGACCCACTTTTGTTGCTCTTCAGAGGATAATCTTTGTTCTAAAAAGTATTTAAGGCTATCATGATCCGTTTTTACCTTGAAGTGTCTTCCCATTAGGTAGGGTCGCCATTTCTTAAGTGCATGGAGTATTGCCAACATTTCCTTCTCATAAATAGCTTTGCTTAAAAACTTTCCCTTGATTGGACGACTTTCAAAAGCAATGGGTCTTTCATCTTGCATTAGAACAGCACCAATTCCATTTCCTGAAGCATCACATTCCACAATAAAGGTTTTTGTGAAGTCCGGTGTAGCTAAGACCGGTGCTTGGCACATTGCCTCTTTAAGATGTTCAAAGGCCTTTGTTGCTTCCGGAGTCCATGAAAATGAATCTTTCTTCAATAATGTTGTTAGAGGTGCTGCTATTCTCCCATAATTCTTAACAAACTTGCGATAATACCCTGTCAACCCAAGAAATCCTCGCAGATGCTTTATGGATGTGGGGATTTTCCATTCCTTAATGGCTTTAATTTTGCTAGGGTCTACCTTAACTCCTTCATGAGATACAATATGACCCAAATATTCCACCTCCTGGACTCCAAAGAAACATTTGGATCTTTTTGCATATAATTGTTTCTCCTCCAATAGTTGTAGCACCCTGTCAACATGTTCAACATGATCCTTCCAAGACTTGCTGTAGATTAGTATATCATCAAAAAATACTAACACAAATTTTCTAAGGAATGGTTTGAAAATTGAATTCATCAAACCTTGAAATGTTGAAGGTGCATTGGTAAGGCCAAAAGGCATGACCAAAAATTCATAATGACCCTCATGAGTTCTAAATGCCGTTTTCGGAATGTCTTCAATCTTCATTCTGATTTGATGATATCCCGAACGAAGATCCAACTTGGTGAAGTAAATTGATCCATGCAATTCATCCAGTAATTCATCAATGACAGGAATGGGGAACTTATCTTTAATAGTGAGCTTGTTGAGCTCCCTATAATCTGGACACATGCGCCATGATCCATCCTTCTTGTGCACCAATACTACTGGAGCTGAGAAAGAACTTTGACTCGGTTGAATTATACCAGCCTCTAGCATTTCTGCAACCATACGTTCAATTTCACTTTTTTGGACATAGGGATATCTGTACGGCCTGATGTTTGGAGGAACACTTCCTGGAATCAGATGAATAGCATGATCATGATCACGCATAGGTGGGAGACCTTTGGGAGTCTCAAATACCTTGGAATGATTGTCCAGGACTTTTTGGAGATCTGGAGAAATAGATGATTCCAATGTGGAAACATCTAGCGAACATAATTGTGCAATTACACCTCTTTGCTCCTTTTTTAGAAGCTTTGTCATACCATTAGAGCTGATTATCTTTCCTGGTTTCCCTGCAATACCCCTTAATTCAACTTCCTTTCCTTCCGAAGAAAATTTGATGAAAAGTTCTTGAAAATTAAAAGCTATTGTACCCAAGGATTGTAGCCATTGGACTCCTAGTACAACATCAGCACCTCCCATTGGAATGGAAAGCATTGGGCTAGTCAATACATATTCTCCCATGGATAGCTTGATATTATGGCACTTTCCAGAGCAATTTATTGTTCCTCCATTTGCAATCATCACTTGACACTCTGGTGCTGGATATAGGAAGCAATTCAATTCTTTTGCTACCCTACAATGAATAAAATTGTGGGTGCTTCCTGAATCAATCAACACTATTACCTTTTTCTTCTTGATTTGTCCTTCTATCTTGATGGTTTGAGGAGTGGTAATTCCCGCCAATGCATTACAAGATATGGTCGGATTTATTTGTTCTTCATCTAGGCTTTGTTCCTGGAATATATCCTCTTCTTTTGACCTTTCTTGCTCCTTTTCTTCTTCCTCTTCACAATCTATGTAGAATAATTTCTTCTCAGCACACTTATGACCTTTTGTGTATTTGCTATCACAATTGTAACAAAGCCCTTTTGCTCTTTTTTCTTCCAATTGTTGTGGTGTCAACCTTGTAGGTTGTGGAAGACTATGGGCAACAACACTTCCGTCTTTATAGTTGTGAGTGGTATGCTTCCTAGTTGCCATAATTTTGCTTTCCATTTTTCTTGCTAACCTGAATGCCTTCTCTAATGAATCAGGTTCCCAAAGGCGCACATCATGTTGGATATTATCCTTTAAAGACCCTATGAACACATCAATCCTATGCTCCTCTGGAATATCTTTTACCCTTATGTTCAATTTTTGGAACTCCTCAATGTGCTCCATTATTGAACCCTTTTGTTTGAGACTTATCAATTGGCTAAAAAAAGTGTTGCTTTTTGTATCCTCATAATGTGCTATCAATTCTTCCGTAAAAATTGCCCAAGTGATAAATTGTTTACGAGAACAAAGCCATTGATACCATACAAACTGATTTGGTTCCAAATATAAAGTTGCCATACGTACCTTTTGTGTGTTTTGCACATTATTGAGATCGAAGAATTGCTCCATCTGTAATATCCATGTGGCGGGATCCTTGCCATCAAACTTCCTCATATCGATTTTTGGAACATGGTGAGTCTTCGATCCAACATTAGAGTCTATGGAATCATGATTAACATTTCTTTTGTTCTCATCATGAGTTTCCTTTACTACCTTTTCACCATTAGTGACCCTTTCTTGTAGCAACTTCTTCAATTCATCCATCTTATCATCCATGCCATCAATTTTAGCGTCCATGCCATCCATCTTAGCTTCCATCTTAGCTTCCATGCCATCCATCTTAGCTTCCATGCCCTTTATCTTAGATTCCACGCCATTTACCTTAGATTCCACGCCATTTATCTTAGATTCCACGCCACTTATCTTAGCTTCTGTTAGCTTTTGTGAGCGTGACATTTGTTGCACTTGTTCTTGTAATTTTGATATATCATGTAGCATTTCTTCCTCTTCTTCATGAGTCATGCTAGAGCTTTCAGGTTCCTTACTAGGTGTTTGCATTTTCTTTCCTCGGGGCATCAGTTACCGATAATAATGCTTTACTATGCCCTTTGAATTCTGTTAAACCAAGCTTACACAAAAATTAAAAAAAAAAAACTACACACCTTTTTTCACTTTATAGAAGCCTGATATTGAATCTGATGTATCTCTGTAATTTCGGATCATCCAGTTCTGAAATTGCTACCTGTAGTAGCCTTCTGCGTCCTCTTTCCAATGCCACAAGTCTGAGCCAAATTGGATTCTCCAAGGAAGAGTTATGTGAAATCTCCCACAGTGACTTGCTTTTAGACTGGTTCAGTAGAGCGAACTTGTACGACGTGCCACGAGTCACTGTTTCAACCTTTGAATCTGAAACACCCACAAGAAACTAAGTCCGTCCTCTTTCTGTACCTTTTTACGAAATTTCAATCCGATCCTCAGAGAGAGAGTTATGACGATTTTCCCCAGGTCACCTGTTTTGAATGTAATTCAGGAGTCTGCAAAAAGGCCAACTTCCTCAGATCATATCTCCGAAATATCGCGCGAAAAGCTCTGAAATTCGGACCCAAGGTTCAGAGCCAATTCTTCTCAAATGGGTTTTTTTTGTGACTTCTGAAACGTCACAGAAAAAAAGTTATAGCGAAAATGCCACGATGACCTGTTTGGAGCAGCGAAACCCTAGAATCCAAAGCTCTGATACCAAATGTTATGAAACCAGCTCACAAAAAGATAGAAAAGAGAGATCCACGCCTTAGAATTCAGCCTCTTCGAGGGGGCAACCTCCTTTACATTACATAAATGAACAATTCTTGGATGATACAAATGACAAAACCTCCTTTCTATATATAGGAGTCTAAGGAGTCACCATATAATCCAGCCGACCTAACAATAATAATATAAAGCCACAAAAATAACAATAGAGGGATTCTATGGGGCACAGAAATAACAATATGGGGGTAATAGGGGCACAACAATATAAATAAGGGGTATAACTACAATAGTAATGGGGTAATCACTAGTATTATAGGGACCCAACAAACTTGTTCCAATAATTTAAGAAGGTATTATATGAGAAAAACAAAGAAACCAAGCTCCTAACAAGGAAGGGAAAATTAGAGGCATATCTAGTGCAATTAATGGAGCTAATGGAAGTTGAAAAACATAGGGAAGAATTTGTCAAGAAATTGTGCAGGGCCACCCAAGAGGCCCAACAATACAAAAACTAGGTTCTATTGTTCAAATAAGAAGTTGTTGATATATAAGCCAAAAGCAAAGGATACATTGTCATCATACTAACTCCAATAGAGCATCCAACTAAAGCAATAGAAAATATTTTTCTAAGTGGTGAAGTGAATAGGCTAAGGACCTTGTTAAATGAAATGGATGAGAAGTTGGGGAGAAATAATAAATAAATAAAAGAATTAAACAAAGGGGCTAAAGAGAGGAAAGGGTCATATGACTAAATGAAGCGGGAGCTAGATGCCATCTAAATGAATCATGCATCTAGCACCAAAATAAAGGTGACTTATAACAATATTTGATATAGTATCATTGAGGATAATTGAATGAGGAAAACTAGGAACAAATCCAACTGTTACAAGAAAAATGGGCATTGTTTCTAGGAGCCAAAAGAGAAGCAAAAAAATGAAAGGTGCATCTAGAAGAAACACTAGAACAATGCAGGTTATTAATCCAATTTATACAAACAAGAAAAAGGAAGGATTTTTCACCTAGTGATAGGGGTTTTCTTGTCATGCAATGCAACATGGTTTTCCAAAAAGTGAAGCTTATAGAAGTAATGGAGAGGAAGGCAAAGGAAATTTTAGGATTTTTTATGAATATCTTTGGAGATTTCAACCCTTTATTTAGGAAGGTCCTACCAATATTTATTGACATAAGTGGGATAGCTATGGAAAAGGAAGAATACTAGGTTATGTTGGAACCACTAGGAGATGACCCCATATTATTCAAAAATGAAGGACATCCAATGATACGAAGAGATATCATCAAGCACATGCAACTCTCCTTTCACATATTGTTAAAAAGAAGATCTTCATAAATTTTCATCCACTTGAATATGATTATATTACTAATTTTGAAGTTTCCATCAAAATAAATAGAGACTCCAAGTGTGCCTTGACCAAGGATTGGAACCTAATATCACAATATATCACTTCATCACAAATGTGGTATCAAAAGGAATTGAAAAAGCCAACTACTCCAACAACATCTACCTCTACTCAGTGGAAACCATCAACATCAGTTGTAGGATCACAAAACACACCTCAGTAGTATAAATGATCATCTATTAAGTTACCCTCACATACATAATATAAATAGCCATCCACACAAGAAGAAGAGTGAACTGAAAGGTGGGGCCCACCCTAACAACTCAAAAGTTTCTAGAAGTAGTTATTACACAGTACTAGTTGTCTGTTGTAAATAGCCTAGTGTTTTACTAATAGCACTAGTAGTTTAGGGTTAGGGTTCTAAGATGTGGTGTCCTATATATAGAAACAATTTTCATGGGGCCTCGAAGAAATTTTTGTGTAATGAAACTCTGTTGAAATTTTGAAAAAAATGGTCACTAAATATGAATTTATCATAAAGGCTAGAATTCGAAAGTACATTATTGGATGTCGATATTCTTATTACATTATTGGGTAATTTTTTAGCTCCTATGTAATTTAAACTTGCAATTTCAAATTAATACAAATACTGTGGATTCATGGCATTTGTTAGTGGAACATCTTGTTGTTTGAATGCAATAATTGTATGTTGTCTATAATAAGAGAATTAAACCAGTCTGATTATTGATATTATTATTGTTATGTGAAGTGATATTAGATGGAGTATTCATTTATTTTGATGAAATGTCACATAGGTTTATAATTTTAAGTGAAAAATCATTTTATTTTTGTGTTAAATAGTTGGATTCTTAATTGTCAATTCATCATTCTTTTCATGTCATTTACTTTATAAATTTTCTCACTACGCATAAATTGTATGTCTAACCCAAAGTGTATGAATGCTTCGCTTTGAAAATAGGTGAAATAATCAAAATATAGTAGTCCTTTCTGGAAATTGTATGAGTTTCTTGCATAATTCGTTGAAAGAGTAAATAATTAAACCTGAAATTAAGAAACCTTAGATGTTCCTAGGCTCTACACTGTAACACAAAATATTGTGGCTCTGGGGCCCCAATAGAAAGAACATAGCTATGCCTTCATCATCATTCATTTTAAAGTATTCGAACTACATTCTGTAAATTTGTGATTTGGCCATTTTCACTTTATCATCTCCTTCATGAATATTTTTTAATTTTTCCCACACTTGTTTAGCAGTCTTACATTGCATTTATTTTACAAATTTTGACTTAGCTATCCCACTGAGGAAATAATTCATGTCTTTGGAATTGATGGAAAATTCAAGCTTGCAATATTTTTTACCTATTACAATCTACTTTCATAGCCATTCTCCACTACAATCTAGACATTTGCACCAAGGGACGTTAGATATGCCCTCATTCTTACATTCTAAAAGGTATAATTATCACAATTAAACAAAGTAAATTTATATGTTGAATACCCTTCCTAACTAGATATTCTTATGGATTAGATATTCCTTCGAGTTGTTAGACTAACACAAAAGGAACTTGCTCTGATAATAGTTCTTGAAAACTAGGAAATTACTTGTGGGGAGGGTTAATTAGTAATTGTTTCTTTTAAATGACCAATTTCAAATTATGTTAATGGAATTTTAATATTTTGTTTTATAATTCATAGAGTTATATAGATGTTTAGCAATTAACCCTGAATTCAAAATAATACACGCAAGCAATATATTCAACACATCTAGACACCATATATAAGTGGAAACCCATAAAGCGAGAAAATCACAAATTTATGTTGTGATGTAAAGGAAAGCACCCACTTCCTCTTTTACTTCAATTTTGTAGGATTCTAACTACATGAGGCCTCAAACTCTCATTTCTTATGCAATATAAGACTTGCTGGGAGCACGTACTCCCTCTTATTATAGGATCCAACCTATTATATTTTAGGCTACTACTGATCCACGTGGATATTGGTGGCCACCCACCTATCCCACCTAGACCTCTAGTTAGTTTCATTTGTTTCCTTGTTTATTTAAGCATTTACTATTTTTAGCAGTTTTGACCCCCTAAGAGGTGTTTTTTTGAGGTCCAATGGCAAGGGCCTATGGAAAATCTTGTAGTACTCGAAGAGACCTATCTAATAAGGTATTCCAAACAAAGATATTATGGCCATGTCATGACCCCGGGAAGTTGGTTGGCCAACTAACCGCAACGAGGCTCACAAACTTTTAGCATTACATATCTTGGGGTTATGGTTTTGGTTTTTTAGGGTTTTCTCGTGTTTCTTAATAAAAAATAGGCCTTTGAGACTCATTGTAATAGAATTCAAAGGCATGTAGTTGCCATATATATTCTCAAAGATAAGTTACCATCACCAGAGCTAGTCTTATTCCCATTCTCTTTGTAAGCATATTTCAATATTTGATAGTAATGAAATGAAGTGTTATTTATGTTGCATCTTTGTATTTATGGTTATATATGTAATTTGTTCCATTCCTATTTAAATTCAGATCACTGGTATCATAGTGGTCTGCTCTTTCTATGTTTTTCTTTCCATGTCCCCAACGAGGTCGGGATATAATGATTTAGGGCTTGAACTGGTAGAACCTTTGCAAGACTAGTGTCACAAATCTTGACGGTCTCCCATGGGAGAAGAAAAGAAAGGTGATGGAGAAGGAGATCCTCTCAAAATGTTTCTCAAATAATCCCTCGAGCGACAGAGGAACGCGATGATGGACAAATTTTCCTAGATCCTTCAATGCCTACCTAAGGGTGACACATCTACTTCCAACAACTACTTTGGAAGCATGCCACCCTTTAAGGTACAAGTTAAGTTTTACATTCCCATATTTGAGGGTCAGATAGATGTGGATGTTATAGATAAATGGTTAAATCTCCGAGAAGGAAATTTTTCCATTCATGATTTTTCCAGCTAGGAAAAGATTACTTTTGCCCTTCTCAAATTTGCCCCCCATGTCAAGGACAGGTGGGAAACCTACTGTGAGAAGAAGGATGAAAGTATGCCCTCACTTTTCGGCTTCACCCACGTGGGATTCATTTGGGGACACCATCAAGGAGGAATACTACCCTATTGGGAGCTATGAGGATAAATACATAAAGTGAACCACACTACGATAAGGAAGGGACCAATACATGTTGGAGTTTACCAATGTTTTTCATACACTTCACACAAAGTTGGGTATCAAAGATTCCAAGAAATATTTGGTTCTCAAGTACCGTGGCTGCCTACATAGTTACATATAGGATGAGATGGAGTTCCTGGACATCTCCTTGCTTGGAACGATGTACTGATACATTGTCAAGATTGAGTAGAAACTTAAAAAGAAAAGAAATACTTTGGATCTGCGAATCCGAAGCAAGGGAAAGGTTCCCCCAAACCATAGAGAAAAGGGAAACGATAAGGTGAGATGACTCAGGATAACCCACCAAAGCCATAAGAAAAGAACAGTACCACGAAGACAAAGAAGGACATGTTAAAGTGGTGTGAGTTCCATAAGAGCTCAAATCACAACATAAGTGAGTGTCAAGCCAAGTAGTCACTCGTGGCCGAGCTGAAAGCTTCTAAGTCTGATGGCTGTTCCAACTCCGAGTCAGAACACGATAAGTGGAATGAAAAAGGGAAGAAAATCATTGACAGGTGTTATAGACATTTTTGTGCCTTGCAGCTCCAAGCATGAAATGTCCATAAACCAAGGGCTCCTAAGTCCCTAAAAGTGTTGTTCCAACCCCTAAAGGAACAAGGTCAACAAATTACAGCCTCTCCCAGAAGTTCTCCACCAGAAACTGCTTAGAATAAGTCAAAAAAGGATCATTTCAGCTGCTCCACTAGCTAGCTGCGTTGTATAGCACCTAAACACACTAGCTGGGTGCATTGCAATGCACCTAAATGCACTATGAGGGTGCGTTGGGCGAGAAATGACAAATGGCAGTGCCATTCCGCGAGGTGGAGAGACAATGGAAGCTTCCAGAATCTTCTCCTATGAGACTTGCCTCACTGAATTCGACCAAGGATGAGTAAGAGGCCTTCAGTCTCCAAGTGGAAGCAAGAACTGACATAGAGAAGACACTAATCAAATCACAAGCTGACTCATCCTCCTTGCATACATCTATATATGGATCCCTCATCCCATAGATCCGGAGGCTAGAATTTTGCACATTGTAAGGAATTGTTGTTGGTTTTGAGATAGATATCAGAGTATTGGGTGATTTATGCTTTGTTGGAGGTGAAGAGGGGCTTCTTTGCTGGGAGGTTGATGCTGGGTTAGGAATCATCGGTTGTAACTCCTCCTGGATCTTCTTGTATATCAATAAAAACTATTTGAGTTTCTCCTCCATGCTTTTGTATCATTGATGCTTGTTACATTTGTATGGTTAGCTTAAATCTGATCCTAAGATGTTTATGAATATAGATCCATGTCTTTGTATAGTTTTCTTCTTCTGTGATCTTACAAGTACTTGGTGAAGCTGGGCAAGTAAGCGAGCAAGTAGCTGGAAGCTGTCAAAGAAGAGAGGGATTGGATCAAAGGACTAGTGCAAGACACAGGTCGGTTCTTTCTATCCCCCTCTATCTTTAATTCATAAAGGAAATACAAAAGTAGTTTTTCTCTGTTTGTTTCTAAGGAAGATGTCACACCTTAGTGGGATAGAGCAGTTCTAAATAGACACTTTTCCCGGTAACAAAATGGCGACTCCGCTGGGGACGATGTCTAATTAGTTTGTTTGTGTATCTCTTTGTTGTTTGTTTCATAAACTTATAAGTAGCATTCGAACTGCATTTGCCATAACAAATTCAAAGTAGACATCTGCTGCTTCAATCCATTCACCGGATCTGTTTATGATTGGAACAGCTGATTCACAAATGATCTGATTGCCCTTGTGATAGCTCTTAGACCCTTCATAGATCTACCCCTGATTGTGCATTACTGATTGCTTTTACTCGGCCAAAAATCAAAGACTGAACTGCAAACCGTGACCCAGAACCCAGACAGATTCTCGTTTCTGGCCTAGCGCAGGCACTGTTAAGAGTTCCTGCATTTCAGCACACTTCCCGAAAGGGCAACCTGCGCTGTAATCCAGTTTCTCTGTGTTACAGGTGCGCTGATCAGACTAGCCCTGTGCAGCTGAGGTTCTTGTGCTTCATTCTTTCCAGTTTTGTCTCTGAATTTTGCAGCCTGTGATCAGTATATGTCTGTTTAAAAACCCCTTTTCCTTACTGTTATTCCACCTCCTTTGTACAAAATAACTGTAGATGTTTTTGTGTGTTTGTTGCGTCGTTTACAGTTTTCCATTGCAAAAGTAGAACAGTCATATTGTCGTCCTTTGATTTAAATCTGTCGCAAGTGTCGATTTCGATCATAGGAGAAAGTTTGATTACTGTTGATGGTCGATTATACTTTTACTATTGCCTTTGGTCTGAATTTGTGAGTTTCTAGTGTCAAAAACGAGTGTTCATTTCAAAATTGTAAAGTGTCGTAATCGTCTTTATCTTTTGATTTCGAAAAGAAGCTTGTTTGTGTTTGTCGCTTGAAAGCAAATTTAGATTTGTACATCAACTTTATTTTTAGCATCAATACTAAGAAATTCGAAAACAAATACATGCATGTGCATTTGCATATTGACAGTCTGTTTGGTTTGATTTAGGAAAGTGCATTTACAGTGTGCTCTTTGCTCTTTGTGAAAAGATTATGTCTTTCTTTTCCCCTAGTAGCTAGGATTTTCATTGCACAAAAGAGATAAAAGTTTGTTTATCATCTTTAGATTGCATTTTAGGAATTAAATCTACATCTCGTGGTGAACCCAAAAGGCAAACTTCATAAGAAAGATCAACTTAAAATAAATTCAATGAATCTAACAACGCTTTGGAACTTAACACACAACATTTAGAGGTCTAGGCTAGAGACGTATTCCGTCGTCGTAAAGCCTGGTAACTATTGTACTCATTGATGGTTGGGTGATTCCTCCACTTTGAGACGATAAGTGCCAGTACGGACTTGTGCTCCCACGTACCGTCGAGTATATTTTGGGAGACCCCTATAGGCTTAAATCCTTTATCCATAGGAAGCCGTGTCTGTCGCCCTATCGATCGCAATGCACTGAACACAGCATTCAGGAAGATTGACTGCCGTACCGTAAAAAGTATTCTGCAGTTTTGCGATTGGTTTTGGTACTCCCTCTACCTAGATCTCCAGAGCAGTCCCTTTCGTTCCTTTTCAGACTCCTTAACGGAAAAGGTACATCTGAGCACTTGTCACTTCAGGCTCATTAAAAATCGAAGGAGACTAGAGTCATCTTTTGTTTTTTCTCGACTCTTAAAAAATGAAAAGAACAAGTTGTGTCAAAGCGTCTAAAAATTTATTTTAAACGGAATATTCATTACCCTTTCCTACGTTGATCTTGGGTTGAGAAAACGGAGTCTACCAACAAAGGAATTCCCCTTGGAGGAAATCCTAGTCCCTTCTCCTCTTGGGGAGATGTTGGTGCACCCCATATGGCCACATTGTCACTTCTAGGACTGACAATTGGTTTGCCTGTATGGCTCTTCTCAACCTCTGTCGTTCAGAACACCACTATTCCTGAACAATCGAATCAACAATTAGACAAGTCCAGAGTTGCCCACCAGCCTTCTACTTCCTCTAATTCTTCCTCTCCTCCTTCCTCTTCGCTTGATGGGGCTGGTAAAGCCAAAAGTCAAGTTCCTAAGGAGAAGAAGGAAAAGAAGAAGAAGAAGGAGCCATAGGCAAATGGGGGAAAACGAGTGTCGTCTAACGAAAATCCACACACTGCACCGACCAGGCCTAAATCGCCATGTGTCATTTGCAAAGGAGACCACTTTCACAGAGATTGTCCTTGCATCCCTCGGATATTAAGGGACTGGTCTCCTCGTTTGCACAACCCAGTGTTGTCAACCTCTGATGACCATGTTGAAAGCACACCGTCGACTAGTGAAAGTGAAGCCCCAGGAAAAAAAGGAAAATATAGATTTCCTTGTAAACTGTGCGAAGGCGATCATGCCGTCCACTGTTGTCCCTTCTTAGACGAAGCTAAAAGAGTTTTGGATGATCGTCCGGTTTCACCGTTACGACTTCCTCCTGGATATAAAAACTCTTGCCGATTCCATCATTAGTTGAAAATCCGGCTGGCTCACTCAGGTGGTCGGCTGAAGCACCTATCATTGAAGATAAACCATCTGGATCCATACCAGACGAAAGTCAAAAGGTCGAGGCGGCAGTTGACCCGGTCTTGCCTCCAGAGGTTTCATCTTCAGATGATACAGTCACTGAGGAGAACAAGGATGACACCGTCCAAATTCTCTTCATAAGCACAGACTCCAATGAACATGGGGGGAAATTCACCCGTTCCTTTACCGTAGGAAGGAAGTTCGTCAGAGTCGTACCCGGCCGTCTATTCGGTCCCACCTCCAAGCAACCTAGTTGTCTCCTTCGACTGGAATCAACTAGGCAGACCCCGTTTACCGGCAAGCATACCATTCCGAATTATCGTTCAAATATATAGAATGGTTATGGCTGGTACCATCATAGATGAGGGGGCTTCTATGAGTATCCTTTCCTCAACTGCTTGGAAAGCGCTTGGTTCGCCATCGCTTTTGCCTGAGATGAGAAATCTGAAAGGCTTTGATAAAGGAACCAGTCGACCTTTAGGGATCCTTCCCGATGTGCCCATAACATTGAGAGGGAAAACCGTTCACCTGAACGTAATGGTAGTTCAAGGACCCCTAGATTACAATCTACTCCTTGGACGAGACTATATTTATTGCATGGGAGCCATTGTCTCCTCACTCTTTAGAGTAATGTGTTTTCCGCACGAAGGAAGAGTGGTCAAGCTCGTGGACCAGCTTTCATTTCTCGAATCATACAGAGCAAATAGTCATATACTATCCTTGAATGGTCTTTTCACGGAAGAAATGTCTCAATCTCCAGGCCGTCCTCCTGATGAGCGCGAGTAATTCGGAGGGATATGACTGAAACCCAGGGGGCATGCATCCTGGTCTACTTCGGCAGGAAAACTTCGGGTATAGAGTAGGTTTCCGCGGGAGAATATGCCTAGTCTATACCCCCGTCCGTGATTGGAAGAGGGGGTTATTCTAGTACATGATTCTCTTGTCAAAGTTATGTGAGTTGGCGAGCGCCGCCACTCACCTTTGTTTATCTCGGTAGACATCGTCGGAGAAGTGTTTTGTTTGCGCTGCGAATAGAACAATCTTTGGGTAACCTATAAGAGGTAGGCCTCTCTCGATAAAACAAATGTTTTAACGGACTAAAGAAGGGGTAACCTTGAAACTCTGTTTTATACTTGGGGGCATGCAAACCTTTTGGAATGCAAGCGAAGAGCGACTATTTTTTTTTTTTTAATTTTTAGGACCTCTAACCCTTTAAACCCATAGGATTGGTCGTTTCCTAACTTGCATAAAGAAAGGATGTGAGGCAAAACTCTAAAAGTTTCCATTTTTATATGAGACATTCTTATCATACGACTGGATTAATCGAGCAGTTTTAGCACATAGTTCAAGCCCGTTAAAAAATAAACATAAGACATGAGCAAATGTTTCCACCTGTGTTTAAGCTCATTAAAAAATGAACTATTCCCTGGTAAATAACCACCGTGAATGTAGTACTTCAGCCATTAAATCCTTGGTTGTGTTTGTACCGTCACCTCCACTTTTACATTGGCCGATCATTCACCTCCATTTGATTGTTTACCCATTTTGAGGAACAGCTGAGAAGAGTGATTTCACAAGCCATCCTTGTGACACTGCCCTGATTGGAAAATTCCAAACCTTACCTGGAATCAGCTGCTACCCATTTTATCACTCGTTCCTCAAAAGACGAGTCTCCTTTAAGCTCTTTTCAACTGACTCGTAAAATATGAAAAGATTGCCGAGCCATTGGCCTCTCCAGCTCATTAAAGGGACAGGAAGTGCTATCCCTCCTCTAGATTTTAATCTTTTTGGACCTGAGGGATTATTACACAAAAGGATCGAGCGCTTGTTTTTTTCATCTCGTTAAAACTATCGAAAATTCATCCTTTCTGTATTGTTTTATACTTTTTGGGACTTAAGGGATTAGATGATGAAAAAGGAATTTTGGAGTTACCTTTACGTACCTTTTCAGACTCTCTAAAAATGAAAAGGACCGAGTTATCTTTTTCGTTAAACTCGTTAAAAAGATTAATAGCGACAAACTTGTCTTTAGACGAGAACGAGTTTCACTATCGCTAGGGTCGTTAAAACATAGCGATGGGTTTGCCCGAAGGGAAAATTATAGAACAAGCATATGTTATCCTCCTCAAGCTTGACAAAAATAAAGAGGTACTGGTCAGCAATGACTGGGGAAAAATTGGGAAGAAAACTCAAAGAATCTTTATTGGTAGCAAGTCACTCTTGAACATGACACTTCCACTCTGTGTCCGAGTTGGGTTGGGTTGTTTCATTCACCGGTCACATCGCCATGGTCACACCATACCATCCACATTTGGGGTTAATGCTACCAATCCATCACATCAGTGTCACTGACATGTTCAAGAGAAGTCATCCAAAAAGGCCACCTGTGTCCCACCCACTACCATACATTATACTCCATTCTTTCATGACCGCCACCCTGAACTGTATATCATCAGATCGTTTTCACCTCCATCAAAATCATTTGCTCTGTTCCATGTCATTGATGTGGGATTCATTAAGGCCCTCCTTTGACGGATCACTTCTTGTCGACATCAGCTCATTATCCAAGAAGTTGATCTAGGAACACCCCATTCAGTACTTTGAAGCTTGCATGCCTTAATGGCAAGTTTCTCACTTCCGACGACAGGTTTACATCAATGGCCTTCGACCAAAAGATTTTGCATGGTGTTCGACGCCAAGTCCTTTATTCACACCACGTGAATTGTACTGTAGTACGTTGAGGGTTATTATCATTATCGGTGATTCCTCTCGCGCTTGTTAACAGTTTACATCATTGACTGGTAATCAAGCGATGTCTTTCCATGTTCGACTTCAGAACATTTCTCACATGGATCGACTTGTACTTCAAGTGAAGATCGGACGAGATTGAAGACCCCGGATCTAGTTTCATCCATCCGGGTTGCAATATATATTCAGGGAAATAAGGACATTAAATGTACAGCATTGCGGCACAGATAATCATCCTACCAAAAGGATGATGGCTCTATCAGAATCATCAGTCTACAATCAGATGATTGTCTGTCCTATGTACATAAAAATGAATTTATAAAGCTAAGCATGGGAACGCCCGCCTCAGCTAGATCATGAAAAACAGTATGAAGATAATGTATTGTATTGTATCTTATTACAGGTCTCCTCCCAGCATTGAAAGAACTTCGGATCCTCATAATAAAGCATTTCACCTGATTAACGGCCTCATACTTTAGGGGGCAACTGTTATAGACATTTTTGTGCCTTGTAGCTCCAAGCATGAAATGTCCATAAACCAAGGGATCCTAAGTCCCTAAAAGTGTTGTTCCAACCGCTAAAGGAACAAGGTCAACAAATTATAGCTTCTCCCAGAAGTTCTCCACCCGAAACTGCTCAGAATAAGTCAAAACAGGATCATTTCAGCTGCTCCACTGGCTAGATGCATTGCATAGCACCTAAACACACTAGCTGGGTGCGTTGAAACGCACCTAAATGCACTATGAGGGTGCATTGGGTGAGAAATGACAAATGGCAGTGCCATTCCGTGAGGTGGAGAGACAATGGAGGCTTCCAGAATCTTCTCCTATGACACTTGCCTCACTGAATTCGACCAAGGATGAGTAAGAGGCCTTCAGTCTCCAAGTGGAAGCAAGAACTGACAGAGAGAAGACACTAATCAAATCACAAGCTGACTCATCCTCCTTGCATGCATCTATATATGGATCCCTCATCCCAGAGATCTGGAGGCTAGAATTTTGCACATTGTAAGGAATTGCTGTTGGTTTTGAGATAGATATTAGAGTATTGGGTGATTTATGCTTTGTTGGAGGTGAAGAGGGGCTTCTTTGCTGGGAGGTTGATGCTGGGTCAAGAATCATCGGTTGTAACTCCTCCTGGATCTTCTTGTATATCAATAAAAACTATTTGAGTTTCTCCTCCATGATTTTGTATCATTGATGCTTGTTACATTTGTATGGTTAGCTTAAATCTGATCCTAAGTTGTTTATGAATATAGATCCATGTCTTTGTATAGTTTTCTTCTTCTGTGATCTTACAGGTACTTGGTGAAGCTGGGCAAGTAAGGGAGCAAGTAGCTGGAAGCTGTCAAAGAAGAGAGGGATTGGATCAAAGGACTAGTGCAAGACACAGGTCGGTTCTTTCTATCCCCCTCTATCTTTAATTCATAAAGGAAATACAAAAGTAGTTTTTCTCTGTTTTTTTCTAAGGCAGCTGTCACACCTTAGTGGGATAGAGCAGTTCTAAATAGACACTTTTCCCAGTAACAACAGGGAGCTGAGTGCCACTATGGCCACCACCAATATCTAGAATATTGAGTTTGGATACCTAGAAGAGGAGGAGTTCCTATTCCACTCATAGATATGGGTGAAGGGTTCTCTGTTTCATTTCATTGTAGATAGCGGGAGCTAAAAGAACCTCATTTTAGCAAAGGTCATGAAGCAGATGGGCCTACCAATTATAACACATCTGCAACCATACACCATTGGGTGGCTTCACCAAGGACGATATCTCCACGTCAACCAGTAGTGCTCTCTTCCCTACTGCATCAAGCCCTTCATAGACGAGGTAATATGTGATGTTTATTTTCTTGACGTTTGTGATGTATTATTAGGAAAACCATACTTATGGAAGAGATATGTTGTATATGAGTCTATACCTCACTCTGTTATTATTTATTTGGGTACTAATTTATATAGGATACCAAAAGTAGCCCCATCTACTGCCCTCTCTTTGATGTCCGCTAAGCAATACAGTAAGGTCATCTCCAAGACTAGTAAATTTGTTTTCTTTCTTATTTTCTCTTAAAGTAAGTGGAAGGTCATATCCACATCCATTGTTGGAAATAATACTGAGGGGGGGGGGGGGTGAATCAGTATTATCACATCAATAAAACGTTTTTTATTTCCATATTCAGATTCATATATGCTACTTCCACAATTTCTTATGATTCAGTTAGTTGATCCTTAATGAGTGCATTACAACATTATCAATCATATTAACAGTAAACAGGTGCAGTAAAATAGAACATATCATCACACATAAGCCACACACATGAACACCATGATATAAGGTGGAAATCTAGTGTGCGAGAAAACCACCTACTGTAAGTCATTTCAATCTTCTTCTTAATAAGAAAATCCTTTTACAATATTTTTGTACTGGTACAGTCTTACACCAGTACGCAGGCTTCTACCTGCAGAGAGCTACAACTCCCATCGATCTTGTACTAGCTGATCCATTTACTAGTACGCAGGCTTCTACCTGCTACAATGCTCCAAAGTTTTCAACTACTAGTGGAAGGGAGCTACCACCCCCTTAACTCTTGTACTAGCTAAGATACTAGTATGTAGGCACCAACCTACAATCTTCTCTCCTCCGGGTACCACGTTTCATACATTTTGAAACTGGATACACCTGAAGCACAACACATAATCTGAAAGGCCACGTTTGATCCAATTTTCATACTGGACCCATAAATATCATTGAAGCACATAATCAATCAATCTTTTGAATCACCCAATCACCAGATCAATAAATATACAAGGATAGTATGCGTGTCAGCAATCATATCTAGTCCATCAGATCATATAAGGATAAGTCATTATGAACCTGATCCATTCATCCACCAATACTGAAGCTAATCATAATCATTCAATCAATCACTTCTTAGAATGTTGTTATCAGAACATAATACCTGTAACCAGACATCACTTCAAAAACCCAGAACACTTCAGTAAACAACAGAATGAGCTAAAACATATTTTAAGAAAAGTACGCAACTTCTTCAATGGAAACCTGCAAGCATCTGCTCCTGCACCATCTATTGTTCCGCGGATATCCGCACCTGAATAGGCTTCTGACCTGCGAGTATCCGCAGCTTACAGTCTTCTTCTCTGCAGGCATCCGCACCTATGGCTGCGAGTTGCCTGCACACCTCTGCACTGTACCCGTCTCTGGCCTGCGATCCTCCTGCAATCCTCCGCACCTACACCGATCTCTGGCCTGCGAACCTCTGCACCTTTTCCTCGATCTACCTGCGGATCTCCGCGCTTTCTCCTTCAGAGGCCTGCGGATCTCCGCGCCTAAAACGTTTCATACCTGCGGTCCAGTCTTCAAATATGCCACAGTCTATCAGATCTACAGATCTGATCATGCGCAAAAGAGATCTCGACGCATCAGTAGATTTTCCCTATAAAGCTTAGCCTTATCCTTGATGTAGATCTAGATATCACTCACCAACCAGAGTTTCAGATCTTGCTCTCCTTAAGATATTCAACCCATAAGCATGCTCTAGTCAAATGTTCTCCTTCCTCTTTTATAGCCTTAGGCCTTTCACAATACCACGGTCCAAAACCATAATAGCACAATATCACGGACCCGACAACCATAAGATTCCCACACGTGCGCTTTTCTCTACATGAAAGTGTGTGAACTTTTAGGACCGTACCTTTTGTTCTGTGATCCTGTGAACATGTCCACACCTTCTGAATGGAGTACCTGCGGACCCAGCCTATGAACGCACCTATTGCATGGCGCACCCACGAACTTCTTATTTTCTTCATTCTTTGAGGGTTGATCATCAATCTCTGCTACTGACCTATTGTATTGTGATTTATCACCTGTATGAGTTGCCATCAAGGACAACACTTTAGCCATAATGCCAACAATCTCCCCCTTTGGACTTGATGGCAAATCTTACTTGTCATACTAAGGACTTGTCATTTGATTCCTTTGAGCTGTCCTGCACCCCATGTATTATGCCACATCTAATATCTCTTTTGTGGATTCACTTGATTGTATATAAGTGAGATGTTCTTCTATGAGTGGGTTGCCATCAAGTACAACACATGCATCATAATGCCAACAATCTCCCCCTTTGGACTTGATGGCAACAACACCAAATCACTCTCCCCCTTTCACATCAAGGGCAAAGGGTGGACCAAGATATTCTCTTCCATTGCTGACCATACTCCCCCTGAGAACCTGCTGAAGTCTCTGAATGAGCTCCCCCTTTGTATATGCCATGGTGCACCAATCTGTCCATGCTCTTTCTGAGAACATGCTGAAATCTCTGCTCTGCTGAAATATGCTTGTTCATGCTCCCCCTGACTGTAAGCAAGGTCTGCAAAAAGATGTTCTACAAGAAGAACTTGACTCTATACATCATAAATGACCTTCCTATCACCAAAGACACATACATACATCTATCTCCCATCACAATGGTGATATACCAAAAGTTTACATATGATAACATAAGAGAATAACATCATTCATCCCAAGCATAGTGGGGAAACCAACATTGGCCGTTACACGGCCTGAAGAGATCTCATCAAATGACTACAATAGATAGATACAAACTATTACATCATGAGTCTTGATATGACCTTTACATCGAATGATATACATGACATTTATAACAAACATCATGATAAACATCAACAACAACATTGAATGATCTGCTCCATAGCATCTGTCAACAGCAACTAGACCAGCAACTTGTATTAGTGCAAGAATCATCAAGGTATGTCCGCATCAACTCATCCTTTTGAACAGAATTCTGTATATACAGAATCATTCACATTCTATCATATGTGAGAAACACCATAGCCATCCAGATCTGCATGAACCAAGTATCATCAATTGGGAATATCTGCATCAATCAACATATGTACGAAACAACCTATCATCATATAGGTAAGAACTCATCATCATCATGTCTCCAACAATGCAACTTTGAATAATCATCCATGTATCCAGCCAACAATCCTCATCCATATATGTGCCAAGAACAATAGGAATCCTGCATCATAATATATGCTCTTTATGCATATGATGACAACAACATATGAGTGACTCATCATCAAGTAAAGAAGATGTGAATTCAAGCTATGTACTTCTTCTTATCCTTATGAAGATCACCATGTAAGCACCATTAGAGAATCAACCACAAATATCAACTATGTAACCCCAAGAATCATCTGAACCACTCATAACCATATCATAGCAAGATGAATCATTTATCCATATAAGCATCATCACCAAGGACTATTAACCATAATGCCAACAATGCATTAAAAGCATATGCTCCCCCTAAACCTATGCCATATGTTAGATCTAATCATGCATATATCAGAAATAAGCATCAAGACATCATCATCATCAATTTAGGATCAAAACACTTCTAAACATCTTACAAGTATCAAAACATTTCCACATGTCCTTAGCAGACTGTAACTATTAACCAATCAGATCTTTTTTCTGAGCCTGTCCCCACTGCCTTTCCTCAGACTGAGATATATGCGACTTTGAAGTGTCTAACTCGCGTATATACGTGACTTCCCTTTAAGAAAGTTGCATATGAGATTCAGGACACTGAAGTTTTACACTTTCAGCTCCCCCTGAGTTTGTTATGTCTGTGCTATGCTGTGTCTCAGTACA